>CM068370.1:501310963-501995089 GCA_034769895.1 Magicicada septendecula
GAGGAACCTGCCATTGGATGACCGTGACTGCAACCCGGTCCTTGACAGTATGTCAATAAGAAAGCAGATCATATGGGATGTAAAGAATAATAAATACGTAGGATTTTGTGATTATGGCAATGAACTGAGACTTGAAGGATCTGAAGCAACAGCTTCAGAAGTGCTTGTGTTTATGCTTGTACTATTAAAAGGGAAGTGGAAGTGGCCCATTGGTTACATTTTTGTTAATAAGGTTAATGCTACCATTCAGGCACAGTTAGTACGAACAGCATTAACTTTAGCTAGTGGTGCAGGAGTACGGGTTTGCAGTGTCACTTGTGATGGTACTGCTACAAACTATGACACTCTGCGTCAGTTGGGTTGTGATCTTTTCAAGAGCAACTATCACGATATAAAGCCCTTCTTCAAGCATCCCACCGAAGATTGTAATGTGTGGTTTGTACCTGATGCATGTCACAACTTGAAACTTGCAAGGAATGCATTGGGTACATATGGAAGTTTTGTTTCTCCCAGTGGTAAAATTATGTGATGCTATTTTCAGCATTTGGTTAACATTCAAGACCAGTTATCATTGAAAATTGCTAACAAACTTGGTCACAAACATATTGAGTGGAAAAAGAACATTATGAATGTCAAACTTGCTGCTCAAACTTTTAGTGCATCTGTAGCAAATGCCATTGAATTTCTTTCAGACTGTGGTGTGGATAAATTTGAAGATAGTAAAGAAACAGTTGTGTTTACTAGAGTGATGGATAGAATTCTTGGCTTTTTGAATTCAAGAAGTCCATTTGGTAGAGGTTTCAAGGCACCTCTTACAGTGAGTAATATGGGATACTTGGAGAAAATTATGATTGAGAACATAAATTATTTGTTTCAACTGAGGGATTTGTCTGGTACTATGCTATGCCATTCTGGTAGGAAGACATTATTGATAGGTTTAGCTGTATCTGTGAAATCAGTATTTGATGTTGCAAAACAGTTGCTAAGAGCACCAACATCAGTTTTTAAGTATATGTTGCTGTATAAGTTCAGCCAAGACCATTTGGAGATATTTTTTTCAGTTGTTAGGCAGAGGTCAGGTTGCAATAATAATCCAAATGTTTTACAATTTGTATGTGCGATGAAACAAATTTTGCAGAAAAACTCGATTACTTGCTCTCCATTTGCAAATTGTCAAGCTCTTAATAGTGACTCTGTGGGTTCTATATTTGAACTCAGGTGGAATAGACGATGTTCGCTACTTCTTTCTGCAGAAAACTATGCTAACGCTACTCAGTCAAAACAGTATTTAGACCTGTGTACTACTGCTGTAGAAAAAGTGATGAGTCCAAAATTGACTGAAGTTAAAGATAATATCTTATTTTACATGTGTGGATATGTTGTGAGGAAGTTATTATGTAGTATTGCTTGTTCTAATTGTGGTAGCATGTTGTTAGAGGAAGAAACAGATCACAGTTATTGCCATTAACAATCTTATTCAGTACTCACTGACAATAATAATAATGGTGGTCTGTTACATGCATCAGCTACTGTTTTCAAGGTAGTATCTGCCACAGAAAAAGAATTTCAGCTTGTAAAGACCTTGAGTAATGGTAGCATTCCATTTTTGAACAAAATAGTTGCTCATAATGTAACTAGTAAATTTGCACTAGATGTAAAGGTATTTCCCAATTCCACCAATTGTCCAGATGTGGAAATAGGGTTTGATGTCCCTCATAAACTTCAATTAACCCGAGCTGTCAGTGAAAGATATTTAAAAATCAGATTGCTTTCATTTGGAAAAATTTGTACCGAAGACATTATAAAACCTGTTAGTAATCGCCACAAGCTGAGCAAGTTAATTTTATTTAATAATATGTAATTGTAAAGCACTTAGGCAGGGCTGGAAAAGATGGGAGATTGGGCCATTACAGCAAGGGGCATATCCAAGGTTCTGATTGGGAACCTAACCTGACATCTCATCAAGCTATAACAATAGTAATAATCTAAATGTGTGGAAGGGGTTTCTGTAAAATTTAACAAATGTAACCTCATTTTACATAAGCATCCATTTAATAATAATTAATCTTGCCTTTGAGTGGAGCAATGCAGGAATAGTTTTCATTGTATTTGTAAACACTGAGGAAGCTCACTAGTGGAGCAAAATACTTGTCTGTGGGGTTTGAATGGATAGTGTCGACCAGTAGTTTTATGAAATTTGTTGTCCATGTGTGCATCCAGGTATTTTGTACATTCGCTTTTTGGTAAGTTGTGACTATTGATTTTCAAGTCAAAACTGCCATTTTTGTGGCACATTGAGAAGAACATAGCTCATGGTTTGTAAATTTTCTCTGTACTTCTTGCTGTAAAATATATTGTAAAATTTCTGTATTTTTCTTGTTTTATTTTGAATATAATTTTTGAAAGGAAGAAAGCAGCTTATTTTATATAGATTGATGATAATAATAATAATAATAATAATAACAACAACAACATCAGTTAATAATGGCTTTTTCTGGTGGTATGCAGTACTGGCACATTTTTAAGCCCAAGTTCTCAAGATTTATAATTTTATTTATCTCTATAGAATTTTCCAAACTTTTACATCGATCTACCTCCCCTGGATTTGAACTCGCGAGTTCCTGGTGAGTACCAGTACCTTTTCATACAGATAAATAGCCCTAATAATAATGAAAGTTGGAAATACACCCTTTTATTTCTAATTCTTCGTTGTAAACTTTTGTTTTTAAATTTCATTTTATGTTCCCATAACACTATGATCCCACGTTGTCAGCTAATAAATTCTTTGATTACGAGTGGAAATAGCAAAAGATTTAACAGGTAAGTGAGAATTACCATTCGGGCTGATGGGTTTGACAAAAAATCGTATTATTCAGGACGTACCGTAGCATCAAAAAATAATTAATTGTCGCATAATTCCTTTTTGGAACACTTCAGACGTCTTCACCCGGTTAGCCGCGAGATGTTTCCGACAATATTTAAAGAGTATCCCACTCCATTCGAGACCTGTATATTTCCGATAAATAAAGTTCGGCCAGCAAATTAGCAGGTATCATTGTATCCTATTGAAAAAAGCGCTTTTTCAATGGCACAATTATGTACCAGTTGTATAGGTAGAACTGTGGGCTCGAGATCTCTTGCCTGGGTTAAAGATGGCGGCGTGACGTCACACTTGCTTCAGCTCTCGCAAGCATACAGGTTGGCAGTCAGGCATCCAGTTAGTATATAAACATCCATGTGCATGCTTAATGAAGATGCAGCTGTTTAGTCATGAGTTAAAAAATTTTACTTCAGAAAACATTTACCAAAAACCAATTATGAAATATTTTAAATCAAAACGTACAACTATTTTTGTATAACTTACAACTATATCCATGCATCAATTTTTAGAGGGCATCATTACATTTATTTTGTATATTAATTTTCTGTATTTATATTTAGTTTGCTATCACAACCAACTCTACATACATTTTTCAAAAAGGCTGCGACTGAGAAGCCACATGAGAAACCTCAACCCGGAACTTCTCAAGGATCTTCTTTGTGATCAATTGTAAGTGAATTAGATAGATGTTTGTATAAATTATTTTTGTACATATTCGTTTGTATGTACGTATGTATATCTTTTAAATTAAAATGCCTTTTTTGAGATTTCATATTATGAATATTTATTTATCAAAACCTTTGTACGTACATACGTATTTTATTATGTTTATACTGTAACACATTTTGACAAGGAAAATCATATAAAAGTAATAAAAACTAAAACAACGAGGTATTGGTTGGTAAAAAATAGGAAACCCCGCTTAGCGCGATTTTCGTTTTACACGAATCGCCAAGGAACGTATCACTCGCGTTAAGTGGGGTATGACTGTATAAGAAATGTACAATGTATATAATGTATCATCCAAGTGAAAGTACTTGCGAGATTGTAATTAATAATCAATTTATACAATTTTCAAATATTGATATTTAATGGCTTAAGAATATTAGAATATAGATAGGCAAATTGATCAGTAGGTACAGGTAGGTAGTTAGATACACATGTTGGATTAGACTGTAGTATGAAATAAACTGAATAAATTAATTTTTAATTTTACATACCTTTAAGGTTCTCTCTGCAGTAGAGTTCATGACTTGTAGTGTAGTAATTAACTGCCTAATATGTTTTCTCACATATTCAATTTGGTGATCTGTGTGTACATATTTGGTGAATTCTTGTAGTTTGGCCATAATTTTAATTTTCCGATCACTGAAAGATAGGCCTACTTCCTTTAGAACACTTATCTCGTGTAAGATGGTTTCTTCCATCACATCATCTTCCTCCTTTGGGATATCCATAACAAGGGCATTTCCTTGGCTATAAGTTTCATCGGAAGTAGACCTTTCACTCTCATTCAGTCTTCGACAAACAAGATGGATATGCTTACACATATTATTACGTATTGCACTGTCCATACAAGAACACATACATTCATGAAAAAAAAGAATTACAGTGTACGCACTGTAGCTGGCACAATGTGCACTGCCTAATCCGTTTTACTGTATAAAATTTAGTTTGTGCTGATGACATAACCTGCCACTTATCATCTGAAGTTCTTAAACTGTAGATACATCCAACAGCAAACTAGCTTTGTGTTGTGTTCTCAATGTTTGTAATTTCTGAACTAGTTTCCTTTTTTTAATTTTAATTACTAAATCAAAAAAAAAAAGAATGTTAGCACTCGGTCGGGGGAGGTCGGGGGAGTGCCGACAGAAGTGAAAACGTTTATACTCAGGCCTGGAGAAACGCTTTGTGCATGGAAAAAACATTTAATTTAGTGGTATTACAAAATTGCTATGAAATATCTACAACTGAAAATTATGAATTCTTGTGGGGAAAAATGTTTCGATTAACGTCGTTTCAGTTAACGTCGCAGTTTTCCGGAACGTAACTACAACGTTAATCGAGGACTTACTGTACTTGATAGAGATATAAATTCAAAGAGAGAGGGAACTGCCTATACTCTCTGTATATGTATAAGCTGATGACTCACCGTAACGAAAAAAACCGATGAGATGCTGACGCGAAACTCTATGTTTTTCTCCATACAATAAAAAGTGTTTCTCCAGGCCCGTGTATAAAAGTTTTCACTTCAAAAGGGTTTCTCCAGGCCCGCGTATAAAAGTTTTCACTTCAAAAAGTGTAACCGATGAGATGCTGATGCAAAACTATGTTTTTCTCCACACAATAAAAAGCGTTTCTCCAGGCCCGCGTATAAAAGTTTTCACTTCAATTTCATAATACTCTCTCTGTCTCTCACTCCCCTCTTCTCCATCTCTTTTGTTCTTTCTCTTTCTATACCGTATAAATTCAAAGAGAGAGGGGACCGCCTATACTCTCTCTATATGTATAAGCTGATGACTCACCATAACGAAAAAAGCGTAACCGATGAGATGCTGACACGAAACTCTGTTTTTCTCCATACAATAAAAAGTGTTTCTCCAGGCCCGCGTATAAAAGTTTTCACTTCAAAAGTTTATCTTTAAGTAGGTTTAGTATGGAACACAGTGTTTTATCCAACCTCCTAACATGTTTTCCTCTAAGGTAGCAGTACTTCAATATTTTGTTAAAGTTTTCTATTGACATATTCGTTAAATATCACTATAATATTGACGACTCGGAACACAAAGTTTTTTATAAGTAAAAACGTAAAGTTTTACCTTACAGCCTAAACCGGCTTTCACCTATAGAAGGCTTCATCAGAGGCTGTCGTTAGTAGCGCTGCTCGTCTTGTTGTTATGCTTATATAATAATAATTGTTATATAATTGTATAACAATAAATACTACACACAGAACGATGGCCTACCCATGGGCTCCCCCATATCCAGCATTCTAGCAGAAGTCTTCCTCCAACACTTAGAAAAAACAAAAATACTCACAAACAATGACAGACACTCACATAAAATACTATATTGGCACAGATACGTTGATGACATTCTAATACTATACAGGGGAAACAAAAGACAATGTGAACAGTTACTAACGCACATAAACAAAATACATAAAAACATAACCTTCACTGCCGAATACGAACACAACAATACCATAAACTTCTTAGACCTCTCCATCACAAAACTAGAACACAGGCACAAATTCAGTATATACAGAAAACCAACTACAACTGACACACTAATACACAACACCTCCAATCACCCAATACAACACAAACTAGCTGCTTTTAGAACCATGATACATAGACTTAACAACATCCCCTTAAATGAAATAGACTACAAAGACGAACTAAACACGATAAAATATCTAGCAGAATCTAACGGCTATGACAGAACAATAGTCAGTAAACTCCTACACAAAACACAAAACAAACAACAGACAAAGACAGAAAACAACAAATTCATAACACTAACATACATCAACAAACAAACAGAAAAAATTGCCCACAAATTCAAAAAAGCAGGATACAGAATCGCTTACAAAACTACTAACAAAACAGAACACACACTATCAAAACACATGCCCAAAGCACAAAACAAATTCGATCTACCCGGTGTATATAAACTAAATTGTTCAAATTGCAGTAAATTCTACATAGGCCAGACAGGACGTAGCTTCAAACAGAGATACATTGAACACACAAAAGCACTCCACACCACTACAGAATCTACCTTCGCAAACCACCTCATTGAAGCAAACCACACATATAAAAACATCGACAATAACATGAACATACTACACGTACACACAAAAGGCCAAAAACTAGACACTCTAGAACAATTAGAAATATACAAACACACAAAAACAAATAAAAACGACATCCTAAACGAACAGACACAATTCAAATCGCACGCATTATTCGAACACATCTCACCACACACACACACAGCTTCAATCTTTCGGAACACTTTCTCGTCGCCAACAACAAGACGAGCAGCGCTACTAACGACAGCCTCTGATGAAATTTTACTGGTATTAATTTGACCTTCCATATTGTTTAAATTGCCATATACTCTTTCGAGTCGTTCACCCATGTCTGTCTGTATTTGCCTAATACCTTCCTTATTCTCCTCCCATACCTGATGTACTTCGTTTTTAATTTGTTCATATTTTCCGACAGTTTCCTGTTGGATTTCTTCGACCATTGCTTTACTCTCGATTTTTATGTCATTAATTTTATTTTGTAATTCTTCACGAACCTGTACTACTGTTTCGTTAGTTTTTTCTAACCTTTCATTTGTTTCGGCTAATTCTAATTTCCTTTCCTCATTATTTTGGTCCACCTTTTGGTTAATTGTCACGTGCATATTTTCCATTCTTTCATTAATCTGCCTTAAATTTTCTTCATGTATTTGTAGAATGTCTTCCCTCATTTGTTTTAAATCCTCCTCACTCCTGTCTAATCTTTCGTTAATTTGTTTTGAGGTTTCTTTAATTTCCTCATTTGTTTTTCTTGAATTTTCCTTAATTTCTTCATTTATTTTATATCGAATTCTCATCCTGTTTCCTAAATTGTTCTTTTGAGTTTTCCTCCTGTCTCTTTGAAGTTTCCAATAGTAGTTTAAACATTTCCTGTATACTCAAGTCTTCTTTTTGGTTGGGCTTATCTGGTTGATCCCCTTGGGCATCTTCTTCAATTACTTCCTTTTCCTTGTCCGTAATTATTTCAGTTTCCGTTATTTCGTCTGTCTGTTGTTCCATTTCACTATCTGTTATTACTTCTATTTCTTGTCCTTGTTCCCCTTCTTCCTTTTCCGTATCTTCTGCCCTCATCTTTGATCTACCTCTGGTATTATGCATGTTTATTCTCCCACAGTTGCCTGCTCTGTTTAAGTAATATTATTATAATTATAGTTACTTAACTTAAGCCCTACACTAGTTAAGCGCCAATTTGTAATTAAACCGAGTGTGTACGGTTTAAGCCCCACGTTGGGCGCCAATTTGTAATTAAACGACTGCTCTTACGGTTGCAGGATTCTCGTTATTTCAGCCCCAATGTTGCCGGCGTCAATTTGTAATTGGACGACGTCTTGCGTCTACTAATGTGTCACGCAATGTAAACCTATTTAGTACTAGGAACGGGTATGCTTCTCTGTCTCTCCTCTCTTCGGTCGTGTTAATTTAATTCAATTTCTGAGATATTTGGAGTTGGGGAATATAGTAATTTCATTAACTAATATTAGCTTATCTCTCTAAGAAAAATACCAGTGTTAGTGTGCTTGAAACTTAAATAATTAATGTTTTATTCTATAATTTCGCTCAACCCTAGTATACCTCGAAGAGAATTATGTAAATTTTGTATTTTAACGCTCTTCTCTTTGGTGTCGGAGAATTCCGCAATAAGCGCTGCAGTTCCGGGGCAACGAAACTTATAGGTTAATTCACTGTTTACGGTAATCAAATATTATATACTTAGTCAGTTACTTTTTATTCCCAACTTATTAAATAATACTCCAAATAATAAGATTTTGCAACTATACAAGGTTTCTTTATTTATTCACTCCTTCAACATTAAATAAGATAGGTTCCAATTGGCATACACAAAGGCTATAGATTGCGTGAATCGATTATTGTTCGGTCCAATATTTTATTTTATATTCGGTTATATAATTTGTTTTTGTTTATAATTAACTTAATTCAGGGTGTGAAGGTTCTTGTAACTGTGGGGAAGATTAAAAATACTTAGATAAGAATGCAAGATTTACAAATTTGAAGTGTTGTGTTGTTAATATGATTTATACAATTATAATTTACCAGACTAGAACGAAGCAACTCGAGTAGGCCGTTGATTGATAACCTCGCCGCTCAGAATGGATATGTCGTTCGAGATTCCTTTCTTCGGTTTAATAAAGTGGAATTCTTGTCCTGTTCACCTCAGAAATACAGCTCCCTGGATTTATTTACGGCCAGACTGGTGGTCCTTCTGCAAATTCTGGATCCAAATACGTTCTTCTATCGTTTGAAGTAATTAGTGATGTTCCGTGTATTTAAAAGGTTATGAGTTCCAGTGTGGTGTATATTATTTGTTGTGACACATTTAACTCTTTGTATTGGTTTTAATATATCGTCAATTCTTTTCTGGTATAGGACAATTCAAGTCCTTCCTTGTAGAACCCAGTTATTTATTTTTTATTGTGATACTGTACTATGATCTCATTTGGTTAAACTTTGCTGGCATAAGTCAAGAAGATTATCATTAGAATTTTGCGGATTATAATTGTATCAAAATAATTTAGAATATTCTAATTACATTAAACATTTCTTTGGGTTTTTTAATCTCATCACGTTCAGATCATAAAAGGCAATAATTGAAAATCAACAACTTCATACATTACTGTTGTCCTTACCAACACATTATTTTTCTTCCTTCTCAATGTTTTGTATATAGTGTTTATTTCATATATTTCTCGTCCATTCCTTATTAATCTTCTATCATATCGGAATATAACTTTACCTATAATTTGTTTACTATTTTCTACATATATTCTGCTGGTTTTTTTATCTTAGTCTGTTTCTTTTATATTTATTACTTTTTCGATATCAAACGTTATCAATCGATATCATGGCATTGTGGCATTATCATAATTTGTTTAAATTGAGGTGGTTTATTATATATCATTACTTATTAAATGTTTTTCCTATTTCTTTGAACCGTATTCATTAATTATTATTAACTTCCGTACCTAACCTTTATGTTATGAGTGGTTATATAGTGTTATTGGCTGTTAGGCCTTTTATTGTATATGGACCTACCTTTGTTTATTACTGGTGAACAACTATTGCCCTTTTACATAAGTTAATACATATAATCAAATCTTAACTATTAACATTTACATAAATAATTATTCTTTCCATATCTAATACCAATTTTATCTTGATCTATGGATCATATATAAGAAAATTGAGATCCATTAACACTAACTAACTGTTTCCCACATCCTTCTATAACAGTAATTGAATAATACATTTTGTTTCATTACTTTCCATTAACTCAACAAGTAATTTGTATAACATAACATAAACTTTAACATAACATTCATTGTCACAAAATAATATCATTTAATTCATAATCCTTACTTACTATTGCTATAAGGTAAATTATTGTCTCGTTTTTGTTTAATTTCATTGTCATTTACTTTGACATTTTCTGTACTAGTTTCTTTCTTACAATTCTCATCAGTATAATATTTATTTACTTTTCACTGAACATGGATTTCTTACTATTGTCTAATTTACAGGTTTGTTTATTATTGTTATTTCTGCCTTGCATCCTTATTCATTTTTATATATAATTATAAATGTATTTATTAGACCTTTGTATTATCATGGGAGTTAAATATTGATTTACTTATTGTTTTGTTAATATACTATTTATGTAACATGGATGACTGCATTTCTGTTGCGTTACAATATATATTCAATACTCTAATTAACATATAGCATAATATTTTCTTAACTAACATGAATTTTCTTAATAATTATGATATGCAAGTATTCAACTCGTACTAGAATCCTATTCTTATTATATTTTGTTTCATTCACTTGATTATACAATAATTCTACTAACTACCCTTTTTAGCATGTCATATCACATGAACTGAATCGTTAGTATCTGAACAAGTGTGGGTTTTTTGAGAATGAGATGAGTGACACTTATGGTGGACATTAATTTCTATGTTTGTACATTAGAGTTGTGAATTGTTAAGATAGTATACTGTTACTTGTTTGCCGGATTCCAAGGCTCTGATTTGGGCGTTCTACGTTGCTCATTTCACTTCACTTCCACCAAACATAATTGATTACCACTTCTTAACTTTGTATCACACGCTCGCGTTGTACTTAATGTCACGCACATAAAATAAATAGCACATATGAAATATCTTCATAATACGTACTTTACGCGCACCAATAGAATATTCTTCTTTATACCATAACTTGTTCCTTCTCCATTTTTATTTAGCGAGCTACTCTATACATTTTAAACAAAGCTAGTATAACGTTCCGTTATAATTATATTATTGAATACTTGTACAGAGTAACGCAGATTTCCTGTGCTTGTCTTGAAATTTAAACTTTAAAACTACCCTTTTTTTCACTTGCTTTTCTCTTTTTATAGTGTGTCTACTGATTCCCTTACCACCGTTGATGGTTGATGACACTTTCGTTGGCCAGGGTTTGAAATATTACCCAGTGGATTTGAAATTCTCCATTCAGAAATCGTAATTCTTTCGCGCTTCCTACTGACGCTGTTGCTTATTGGTCAATCAGTTCGGGCACGTAGTTTTTACCGCGTGGCCATTTATCTTGCTAAAAACGATGCTACTTTCTAAATTTGCAATAAATATTGGGGTGTCACCTTTTGTCTTCTGAAAGACACTGACATGCTTTCCTAACGGTACTTGCTCGTTTTTTTGCTGTTTCTTACACACAAAACATTTTATGCGTTTATGACATACTAGGTACAGGCTTCTATGATATTTCTATTTCGGCTGGCGACAGAATGTCGGCGCACTGGCCTCACCCTGTCCATTCTTATTCTACATATTACTTACATATATGTATATTACAAATTCTTATATTACCATATCTCTATATTTACTATTAATAATTGAGTTTTTATTTATACTGTACACATGTTGAATTAATGTATGTGTCCCACAGTAACGTTATAGACTTTTAAATTGCTTCCTGTTTATTTATTCTTTTTTTTTACATATCAGTTGCTGAATTAATATTGTTAAGACAATCTAACTGATCGTCGTATAGTACAGTGGAAAACAAAATACAAGACACCAATTAAGTCACTAATCAATAGCTTTAATTATCACAATTAAACAGTTTGTAATTAATAATATAGTCTCTTGCAACAAATCAAATAAAAATTGTTCACACACAATAAAATGTCCACTAATAGAGTACCTCACAAATATAAAACACATAATACTTCACCACAATACTTCAAACCACACTGTGTAAATCGCCAATTAAACGCACCATGTAATCGTCCGACAATAACTAACTAGACCGTTGGTGAATGGCTACGGTGGTATGAATGGTATTTATACCCTGCTTATTTCTAGAATAATCTGTCACTTTGGATGACTTGTTAAACAAACAAGCGCTCTCGAGAATCCACTAGAAACGGTGTCCTTGAACTCACTGCGCTGACCGGTATGGTCTGGTATAGACCCGATAGTTGACGCGTAATTGTCTTTCACTGCAAAGTAGCAGCATTATGTATCCCAAACACATTACAGCTGGAATATTTGAGAAACTTGTAGAACGTTCCGCATTATGAAACGCTGCCCCCTCCTTAAGCCTGTTTGTCGCGAACTGGGAAACTGTCTCTGAAGTAGTACTTAGCCAGGCGATCTAGGTGGACAACCTTGAACTTCCGCTGCCCTTCCTGTTGAATCCGATAAACAACATCGTTGACTCTTTTTTTCACAGTGTAGGCTCCTTCCCAGTTAGTCTGAAGCTTAGGTGAGCAGCGACCATGACGGCGCTTTGGGTTGAACAACCAGACCTAATCTCCTTCTTGAAAACCCACACTATTGCTGCGAGTGTCATACGGAGTTTTCATTTTATCACTAGCAATCTTCAGCTGTCCTCTTATCAAGCGATTCATTTCTCGCAGTTGGTTTTCTAATTGCGAGGAATAGTTCTGAGGCTCTTGGGCCCGAGTCTCAGGTGATCTGAACATCAAGTCCCCAGGAAGACGAATCTCCCACCCAAACACCAATTTTGCTGGAGTCATGCCAGTTGTGTCGTGTACTGATGACCTATACGCCATGAGGAATAGTGGTATACGTTAGTCCCAGTCTTTTTGGTTCTCGTCAACAACTTTCAAAAGATGCTTCTCGAGTGTCCTATTGAACCTCTCAACCATTCCGTCCGACTGAGGGTGAAGAGGCGTTATCCTGGTCTTTCGAATAGCCAGTAGACGGCATAATTCTTTAAACACTCCTGATTCGAAATTTCTCCCTTGATCCATATGGATTTCCATAGGGGCTCCATAATGGCAACAGAAGTTGTGAACTAACGCCTTTGCCACAGTAACCGGTTTCCATCATCAGTAACTGGGAATAGTCCATCAATGTCTGTGACAATTCTCTCAAAGGGCAATCCAACGTTATACTGTCTAATTTTTTCCCTGCTTCTGGTGTGTGGGCCCTTGCTTGCAGAACATATTTCACATGTCTGAACCCATTCCTCTACGTTGTGGCTAAGATGAAGCCAATAGAATCACTTCTGTATTTTGTCAAGGGTTTTGTTAATCCCAAGATGCCCTCCAGACGTTCCATCATGCATCTCCTTCAAAACAGACTGCCACTTTACTTCAGGGAACTATCAACTGGAAGACCATGTCTCGTCCATCTGCAATCCGTTCTCTAAGGTAAGAGATTCCCATTGTGCCCAGTAGCCCTTCAGCACTTCCAAACCATGGCAGATATCTTGCCAATCCGGGCGGCGACCTTCCTCTTTTGTTGTCAAGATCGGTCCAATGTCATATCAGTCATCTGTTCTTGCCAAAAATCTTGTGTCATCCAGCCATCTGCCAGGAAATCTATAGCGATGACTTGAAAATGTTCGCTTGTGTTTTGTTCTTCCTTTCGGTGGCAATGTCGGCAGTCTTCCGGGCACAGTCTTTGCGATAAGCCACCTGCATTACCATGGAGGCGCCCCCGCTGATGTTGTACCATGAAGTTGTACTCTTGCAGATGTTCAAGCCACCTTGCCAACTGCCCTTCAGGATTTTTAAATCTCAAGACCCTTGCAAGCGCCGTGTGGTTGGTGCATAGTGAGAACTCCCTTCCATAGAGGTATTTATGGAAGTGCTCCAAAGCATTGCCAGCAACTCTCTCCTTGTAATGCAATAATTTCTCTGGTTTAGAAAGTGTCTTGCTGTAATACGCTATTACTCGTTCTTCACCATTTTGTACTTGAGAAAAAACTGCTCCTATACCAGTATTGGTTGCGTCTGTGTCTATGATTTACTTCCCTTCGGAAGCCGGGAAAGTGAGAATTTGCTGCCAACATAATGCAATTTTCAAAGTCCTAAATGCTTGGTCACACTCTTTTGACCACTGGAAGTTTCATTTATTTTCCATTAGCTTATGTAGTGGTTTAGCAATAGTAGTGAAGCCTTTCACAAGACGTCTGTAATATGAGCATAATCCCAGGAAACTCCAAACTTTGTGTTTACTCTTCGGCACTGGCCAGTCTCTTACGGTGTCTACTTTATTAGGATCCATGCTTTATAGTCAAGCCTCACGTATGCATTACAGCTGTGGGAATAGAGTAGAACAACGTTCTGCAATGTACCAGAATGTTCCGTAATGGTGTAACACATTGTCTGCATTACGTAACGTAACAGTATGTCAAAACATCCTGGATATGTTTGTGGTTAAACTACATACATATATACACTACATATGTATCGATTATGACTGTTGACTATGTGTTTTTGGGATATAATACAATTGTGATTTTGGTATTCTTTTCTTTGTGATTTTTGTAATATAAGTTAGTTTGTGTTCAAACTAGTGCGGTTTCGTTATTTTAAATATACAACATTCATAAAGTGTTTTATTATTAAATTTATTAAGTGTTTGGCCACTGGCAGGCCCCCTGACTTGATCTACAAATTTTGCTTTCCATGTTGCCCCATCATTGGCTTCCTCCTTCAGTTCCCACCATTTCCTTTTCTCCTGTAAACCATCCAACAGCTGGAATCTTCTTCCCAGCCCTGCAGTTCCATCTACCTTTCACTCAGTGACTTCATGAAGTGAGCAGTTTCTTCTCACAATGTGTCCAATCCAGTTTGCTTTCCTATGACAATATGCATTCAGGATTGAACTATTTTTGTCCAGTCTTCTTAGGACATCTTTACTTTGTTGTCTGAACAAATAGGAAACACCATAAAATATCAAGAGAAAGTATGTTTTCTTCACAAGTTCCACAATGTGTTAATCACTGTGATTCAGAAACTTCATAAAAACGTCCTGAAAAACAAGGCTAAGGCTGTGAGAGAACTGTCTTCTTTGGATTATTGTGTTATTCACAGTTCATTTCATCTGGACAGAAAATATTAGTCTTATTTTAGAGAAATTGATGCCATCTTCGTAAATGATGTTTTTGTGGAACATACCAACTTCTGTAAAAGAAATACTTACTTTTTGCGAGCTTAGAAAAATTCAGTTTGACTAAAGTTATCTTCCCACCTTCCTTTTAAGCAGTTTAGTGATTAAGTAGGTCTCAACTCACTTCTTGATCAGAAATGCCAACTTCAGTTAGTCTGGGAAGTAATAAAGCTTTCTATTGTGTTATCCTACATAAATACAATGGTTAATAAAATTTTCAACCAATAAAACATTATTGGACAAAAACTTGCTTGCAAAAAAAAAACAGTAATTGCACAGTGGCATGTCCTTGACCAGATTCAAGAAGTTAGAGGGATTGAAAAGATTATCATTACTTAGATTAAACAAAAGGAGTTTTCAAAACTACTTGGACATGAAAAATCAGCAAAGAAAAAATACAAGGAAGCAGGCAAAGAAAAGAAAATCAGAAGGTTTAGCTGTTTAAGAATAATGAAAGATACTAATGACAGAATATAAAAAGAAGAAACAATTAATATGCAACTAATGGAACTGAAGAAAAGGAAGCTTTCACTTTGATAAAGGACTGATTAACTCCAGTGGCTTAGTCATTTGTGACTTTTTTGTAGTTACGTTAATATTTTTTCTTTCAATATTATTAAATACATGTATTCTTTTCTATATTATTTCCTTCACATTAACTTCCACTGTAGTCAGTAACACAGTGGAGTATCCTTTTACAGTACTGTTACTCCATTTTGTTGTAAGATGTATTTTGCTTGTAATAATATAGTTGAAGAAAGTACAAAAAAGGATATTTGTTGGACTACACAAGAAGTAGACAGGGTGATTCGTATTTCAGATTAGTCCAAGATTGTTCATAAGCTCTCATATTTAGTGTACAGTCACCAAAGAAAATGGTGGAGTAGCTAGAAGTTTTTTTCTTGGTTTTCTGTTAAAGGTGCAGAGTAAGATCAGGTAGAGGGGAGGAAGAGGCCAAAATAGGTATAAAGTGGTAATTAGTTCTTGCTGAGACAAAGTCAGAGAACTTTATGAAAACAGCAGGAAAAGTAAAGTCCAATCCTCTATATGACACAGTCCAATCCTCTATAAGATTACAAGACGAGGTCCGTAGTACACGGTCAATAACAACGTAAGCATAACAGTCAATTATTGTGTTACTGTGGTGGGCACTAACAACTCCGTGTGTGTTCCATGTGTTCATATCTTTTATATTTATTTATTTACGACATGTGTGTATATTATATGTAATTTGTTTTAATTATTTGACGAACTTTACTGAGGGATTGCACCTGAAGATGGGACATATGCGCAGAAACACATAATGAAATTTAAAAAAGGAAAAGCCACTAGACGGATAAAAAAGGTAAGTTTTATTCTATTCATATACTTGTAAGTGGCTTGGATACTGAAAGCATGTCATTTAAACGGGAAAAGTAAGTTAAAAAATATTAAAAAACCCTTTAAGTAAGGAACCCTTTATATAGTACCTCTTGAGTCCAACAGTGATAAAAAAAGTCCAATGGTAAAGCAAACCTTCCCATATGGACAATGAAGCCACAGCAGGAATGAGTGTAAACTGTTGAAATACAAAAGGGAAAATCCTGAATTCACGATCATATCAATTTGTTTTGTGGATACCTGGACCCCAAGTTGTATTAAAGTAATATATCTGTTCCTCAAGAAGTCATTAAATCCAAGTTCTGACTTTGTACTTACAGTTTAAAAAGAAAAAGAGTATAGCATTAAGCAATTTTCTTATCCCAGATTCGATAAGGTCGAAAAGTAAAAGTCTACAGTGGCTAAAACTGGGAAGTCCCTTAAGTCTCTAATTTATACTAACCTCTGGATGAAAAACCACTAAACATTTAAACTAGCATCAAAGAAAAGGTGATCAAAGGCATAAAACTGCAAACTAAACTTATTTCTTAATCAAATAATAAATTCTTGTATTTTGTTGTCCATGCCGTGTCTGTTGATTAACTAATTATAAGTATAATACTATGACTCGGAACACTAAGTTTTTATTGGTAAAAACATACAATTTTTATCTTATAGCCTGAACCAGTTTATTATAAGCTTATTATAAGCTTCATCTGAGGCTGCCACTGGAAGCACTGTCCGTCTTGTTCTTGGTAACAGCGCCGTTGTTTGAAAGATAGATGTTGTGTATGTGTGTGTGGTGTGATATGTTTGAATAGTACGTGTGATTTGAATTGTGTCTGTTCATTTTTATGTGTTTTTGTGTGTTTGTATATTTCTAGTTGTTCAAGGTAACTAGGACAGACAGGATGTTGCTTCAAACACAGATACACTGAACACACAAAGGCACTACACTCCACCACCGAATCCACCTTTGCAAACCTTTATTCCTAGATTCAGTATCTGTATTCTATATGATCGTACGATACAGTATAAGTCAGTTTATGTGCACATTAAGCACCTCAGTCTAAATTTATAATCTGAACATTCCAAGACTTTTAGACAAGTCATGCATCCACATGAAAATGTGTATACTGCAAAAATATGTAATCCCTGTTACAACTTAATTACAGATTTTTAGGTTGAACACATCATGTATTTTATACAGGGTAAACAAAGTACAAACAAAATGTAAATAAATAAATAAGTGGATTTATGTGTACATAAATATTTAAACAAATCATATTTTATGGCACTGGCAAAATATTCATTAAACTTTTCATCAGCCTAAAAACATCGTCACTATACATTGGTTGTTTCTTGTTATATTTCTCAACAATGTTGTTTGTGTCAAGTGTATCATCTTCTACATATTTACTAGAGTACAGCTGATTTGGAGTCTTAGTTACATTAGCTGTTTCTGGAGATGTTGTTTCAGGTAAAACTTCAGTAACTGGTAATCTGGTCGTCATGGCCATTGATGATCCAATAACAATCGTTGTCAGTTCTGTTTCAGTTGTTGATTCAGTAAAATTGTTTCGAAACCATACTTCCTGTGTTCCTCTAGTAAACTTTTTTTGCGATTGTTTCTTATTGTTGAAAACAGTTTTATTGAGAAACTGTCTCAAACCTCTGTCGTTACTATATTTTTTGCTGTCCACATAAGTATGACGTTTTTTACTTACTCCATTGTTACCGAGTTCTTGTGCGTTTGTTTGTGGACCAAATTCAAACAAAAATTGTGCATCCGCATTCCTTCCAATTCTTAACCCAAAGCCCAATCTGGAATCAGTACCTGAAAAACAGAATTATTATTTATTGTAATAGCCATGTCAAGAAAATGATCACAAATAAAAGTTGAAAGTATTATCACACATAAAGTTGTGTAACTATTATGATGTAAATTTTTAATTTCATTGTTCATTCTTAGTTTTAATGCCATTGTTGATTCTGATCATTGTTGGGAATGCATCATGAGAGTGAGTCATGAAATGGATTCAAATGAGTGTACGTGCTAGAGAAAAACAAAATTGTATAATTTTTGTTAATCCTATGAAGGAAAAATAGTAACTATTTTCATGGTTTTTCATTTAATGCACATTTTGTTTACCACCAAGTGGTTTTCTATATTAGAAGAATAAAATACAACATACTACTTCTCAAATTCCCCTTTAATTGGTTGTAAATTAAGAGACATAAGAGAAAACACACAAACTATTTTCACTTATACAATAATTTGCAGTAAAAAAATTTAATTTTTACTTCCATGTTCCGTAAGGAAATGGAAGTATGGTGATGGCAGAAAAAATCGTGTTCAAGATAAGGGCTGATTCTGTCTTTGTGTTTATATGTAGAATTTTTGCTATGGCGAACAACTGCCACAAATTCAGATTCAAATAATTTTTGTGTATGTTCCTGAGTTGCAGAGGACTTAAGGCCTATTGATTTTGGTGAAGATCAGTTAAGGGAGAGGGTTAGTTTACCTGTAATGTTTTACGTTTGAACAAGAGTACTTAAAAATTCATTTTAACTTTTTCAAACAATGGTAATTGTTAAAAATAAAATAATTTTGTTGCCAGGCAACCAGGTTGTTCGGTTAGGAGGGAGGTGTAGTTTACCTGCATTGTTTTGTGTTTTAACAAGAGTAAAGTACTTATTTTAATAAATACGTGTCCTGAGAATAAAGTCATATTAATCCACTGTAAAATGGTAAGTGAGATAATTATAAATAGAGTGAGTAGTTGGAAAGGGAAGGGGGTGATGTTTTGAAAATTGCTGTGCTGAAATCAAGTAAAGTACGAATATTTAATTTTGAAGGATAAGATACCTTAGAAATTACATATGATAAAACTGCTACTCTATGAAAGTGTGAATATCATTAATGGTGAGGACTGGTTGAGAAGGAGGGATGATTATCTGTGTAGTTCAGTTTCTCTATAAGAATATATTTTTTTATAGTACCTAATTTTTATAGATAAAATGACTTGAAAATAACATTATATTAAACGACTACCCCATAATAACAAAAATATCTATAAATAGTAAAAATAGTTTGTATTAAGGGCGGGCGATATTTTTAGAAATTATCAAACTGAATTCAAGTAAATGATTTTAAATATAAATCTTAGAATGTGGAAGTCATGTAGGGTATTCCATACCAATATTTTCATTTTATCTCAAAACAAAATTCTAAGCCTTGCCTAATTTTTTTTAGAATTCAATGTCATAATGTAAATATCTTTTTCTACTTTCAGCCTTCTATAAACCACCCACAAGTGTCGGCCTTCTTTAGTGTCAAATCTATAATACTCTATCCACCACTTCATCATATTCATTTGCTGTTCATGTTATGGTATATGCATTTCTCTGTTTTGACTTACATTGTTCTCTTTTCCTTAGTCAAGGGTATTGGTTATCTTTCCACTGCAGTTGTTGTTTCACTATGTGACCTCCAAATAAGTCTTGGATATAATCCCAGGTGATACTTTACAGTTTTACCATGTAATATTTTAAGAGTGAGTAGACTGTCACTGAATTGAATTTCTTCAGGCTAATAAGCATGTCCAATTGATACAATTCCAGCATGGTTTCAGCTGTGATGGAGTTTTAACACTTTCAACCTAGCCACTTATGCATAGGCATGTCCCAGCACCCTGACAGTTTTCCATATTTTTTTCTACTTTTTTGAATAGTAAGTAGTTAAAAACAACATAATTTACATGTCAAATTAAAGATTGAACCTTCTATTTTCATAAAATGATACACTATTTATTTCTCCTGTCTTCTTCTTATGATACTTGCTATCCGTTTCGGATGTTGGATATCATACAGACTATTTTGTGCCGAGTCGATTAAGATCGGCGCATATGCTGCATTTAACGAGAACGCTGAAGAAAAATACCGTACTGTATTTAGCGGTGGCGTTCTACCATTCTGTAATCGGTAATAATGCTGCGCCTGATTGGTGCTGCACTCTGACGGTCGCTGCTGTTCGCGAGTTGAGAAAGGCTTGAATAAACGATTCTAAGCCTGTCTTTTTCTGGTCCTCATCCAAAACACCTCGCCGCGTTCTCCGACAGAGAGAAGTTTTTTTAATTGCACCATCTTACACCTATGGCAGGCTAAATTAAAACAGATCTGCGGGTCCCTCGCTTCAAGTCGAGGAACAGCCCCAACCTGAACATGACCATCTAGACTCTCAACTTCATCTGCTGGAGGAGAACAGCGAGGACAGGCCACACTCACACTAAAATGTAGACCACCACACCAAACTTCACACCACGGAATAAATCAGGTGACACCAAACCATATTACTTTTAAACAAGGGAATGTAACCCACTAGAACTCGTGGACATATAGCCACACAACATTCAATGACTTTAAGCTTTAAACATTTTAATTGGGTCCCCAGTTAACGGGACAGAATAGTGCGCGGACTTGGGGGGGGGAATCTTTTGTACATTTTGTAACTCTGTTTATATTAAATGTGAGCCCAGAGGTTGGCATGTATCTGTGGCTGATTACCATTCAGGCATGTAAAATTCTTTCTTGTTTTCAGTAGAAGGGTTACCTTAGTGCTAGTAATTCTGTCATTCATCATGTAATTTCACAGGTTAAATTTAGTTTTCAATTAATGCATTAATTTCATATATTTATATTCAGTTTGGGTCATATAATGGATAGGAGTTTCTTTTGGTAGTTTCAGTCGGGTCTCCAGTTTAATCCTGTATATGCGGATTTTCAGGCAGACTTGAACATGCTCCAGGGACAGGTTTAGTTATGCACGATCTTGCCTAGGAACATGTCGGCCTTTGGGCCAAATTAATTCTTAAAGGTTACAAAGCATTATGACACCTTACTGTTTTTAATATTTCACAAAATTTATCATGTTTAAATTCTTTTTAATTGATTATGATCACTTGTGTGTTTACTGAATTCTAATTATATTTACTCCAAGTCTAAGTGCTCAATGTGGGAGCACTTTATAATAGTATCAGGCATTATGCCAACTCCTGAATTTTAGTATGCCCTGGGGGCACTGGTGTTACACACATATATCTTGAGTTATTAGGTATTAAGACCTTGCAATAGGTGTTGCGTGCAATGATATTTATGAATTGTAAATTATGTACCTCATGGGGTGAGAGAGGTGTGGCAAGATTTTAATGATGGAAGTTGTAATTGTCCTGTGTTGTGGAACGTGTGTATGTGTTGTATATTGTAGACATATTTCCTTATATGTCCATTATAAGTATTGTATATTCATGTGTATTTTTGGGGGTTAGGTATAGGGCTAAGTGGGGAAAAGTAACCCCGTTACTTTAACCCCATTTCCTTTAATTTAAATTTTATATTTAAATTTTTAAAACAGAAACATTTTTTAAGGAGAATAAAGAATATAAATTTTATATTTATTAATTTTTTTTAAGTAAAATTTTTTAGCAAAAACATTTTTAAGGAGAATTTAAATTTTATATTTATTTTTCAAGCAAAATATTTTAAAGAAGAATATAATGATTTTGTTGGGTTAAAGAAATTTTAAGTTTGTTTATAATAAAAAAAAATTTTTATTGGTTGTTAATTTTGTGAGTTTTAATTGCAAGTCCCGTCTCACTGGATCCAGCGCATTTTTGGCTTCTCTAGGCTTTGGCCTAGTTTTAATTATCTTGTGGCCCCTCTTTAAAAAAAAAAAACCCTTTTTTTTATGAGTCAATAATACTTAAAGAGGGGTTACAATTTTAACTTTCTGTACTGCTGCACGGAATAAGTCAGTTGTATTCATGCCAAACCAGGTCCTTAAATTTCTCAGCCATGAGATTCTCGGTCACCCAACTCCTCTCTTTCCAAGTACTTTTCCAGGTAGTATGGACTGCATAAGTAAAATCTCTGTTCATTTCTCATGAGATGTCCCAGATACTGAAGGAGGAATTTTCTTCTGTAGGTGGAATTAATTTTTAGTATCTAGGATCAGAAGCATGTTTTTGAAAAATAAAAAAAGTTTTACAAGGTATTTTCATATAATAAATGTTTTTTGTTTGTAAGGCATAGAATATAATAAGAGCCGTCTATTTGCAATAATCTGTTTTGTACGGTACAAAACGAAACAGTCAGGGTAACACAAACCAACATTGCAAGTTTCACAACAGTCAGAAAATCACAGAACAGAAAACTGATTATGCTGATATCTGTGTATTCAGTTGGGAACTACAAAGTCTAGTCTGCAAGCAAAAACAACAGAAGCCCATAAATGTTTCGTACAAATGCCATTAAACACGTGTGAAGTGACAAACATAAAATTTCTGGGCGTCAGGTTTTTGAGTAAAATCATGCGCCCGTAAATTTTACGGCCTTAGGATCGAAAGTGTTAAACAGGTTAAGTGCACATGGAACATAAAGAATGATAGAAATTGAAAGGAAATCAGAGAGCAGTTTATAATCAGAAGATTGTCAAGATAGAAGGGAGTAGAGACTGGGAATCAGAAGTCATAGATAACTATGAAACCAGAATGGATGGAATCACAACGTGCGAGTGATACAGTAAAGTACAATAAATAATTAAAGGTTTTAAGAAAACTTTTTCAGCAAATCAACTTGTTAACAGTTGTTATGTAGCAGGAAAATGTAAGAGGTGCTTACAATTTGATTTCTTACCATTACTGCACAATTGTAGACCTAGATCTTGTCTTACAAGATGGTTGGTCAAAAAAATCATGAAATAGTGTACATTCTCAAGTGGTGTATGTTTATATAATGATAGCCATTCCTGTAGACCTGACTATTAATCACATAATCCACATACTGATTTAATGAGTTAAAATTAATGTACCATTCTTGAATTTTTCTGTCATTTATCTCTCATAAGTAATTCAGTCTGCTAATTTTTGTTTGATTTGATGTAAGCTGACTGTACTAAATAAATTGTCTACCAGTACATGAATAGTTTTATTAACTTACCTATTTTTGAAGGGGTAATCTTGAAATATCCAGGTCGGATACATTTTTGTGGGTAAACAGTCTGGACCTAACACAAATCTTCGTAGATTTTAGGCAAGCGTATGACAGCATAGATAGGAATCAACTTTTTGAAATTATGCTGTACTATCAAATACCCATTAAATTAGTACAATTGACAAGATTGACAATGATACAGATGACAGCCAAAGTCAAATTGCAAACGGGTACAACAGATCCATTTAATGCCATGAGAGGGTTAAAACAAGGCCGATGAGCTGGCACCAACCCTGTTCAACATAGCACTTGAATATGTGATCAGAAAATTGTCAATTGATAGGAATTCAACATTAGAACATAAAATGGTCCAGACCGTAGGATGTGCAGATGATATTAATATTATGGCAAGATCCCAAGGAAGAGCAAAAGAAACCTTCCAGGAAGTTAAAGGTGAAGCAGAAGAGATAGGATTACAGGTTAATACGGATAAAACAAAGGTTATGATCACCACTCGAAGGAAAACCAGGAAACCTGAACAGTTTTAAATCGAACCACTAAACCTGGAAATAGTTAATCAGTTTAAATATTTGGGATGTTGGAGGGCAGAAGATAATAAAGATATAAACGAAATAAGGAAAAGGATAGAGGTCACCGCAAATAGAGCATATGCTTAGTTGACAACTATATTCAAGACAAGGAATATTCACCATCAGTCCAAGGTCACATTACATAAAGTTATGATTAGACCGGCAATAACAGATAGCAGGAAGACTCAGACTCTGAACAACCAAGCCGCTAACATAGTCAATACTTTTGAAAAGAGAATTTTGAGTAGAATATATGGACCAATCCAAGTTAATGGGATATGGAGAATGTGTCACAATGAGGAACTGTACAAGCTATATAAAGACAACGATCTGGCCACCACCATCCGACTGCATAGATTGCAATGGGTAGGACACATTATTAGGATGGAAGGGAACCGAATACCTAGGAAGGTACTGTTTAGTCAGATCGAGGGTAGAAGGCCTGTCAGAAGACCCAAGCATCGCTGGATTGACACAGTGGTGAGGGATGTTGATACTTTACTTAAAATAAAACGATGGACATCGATCGCCAAGGACAGGGAAAATGGAGGTGGATGATATGGAGGCTAAGGTTCAACTCCGAACTGTGATACCATAGAAGAACAAGGAGAAGAAGTAATTCATTCAGCTAATTTTTGTTTGATTTGAGGTAAGCTGACTGTACTAAATAAATTGTCTACCTGTACATTATTAACTTACCAATTTTTGAAGGGGGTAATCTCGAATATATAACACCAAGTGCAGTGACGATGTCATCAGGAATGAAAATGCCTGCATGTAATCCTGAAACAATGTGTTATTGACTTTATTCTCTAAGCTTTGATTATATGTACCATACTCAGTTTATAGCACACATTTCAGACAACTTTACTCATACACAATATTTGAGTAGTGTTATTTAAAATACTCTGTATTAATTTTTACTTCCATGTTCTGTAAGGAAATGGAAGTATGGTGATCGGGAAAAAATTGTGTTCGAGATAAGGGCTGATTCTGATTGTAATACCCTCAAAACATGAAGAAAAGTCATTTTATTAGATGTGTGTGTGTGTGTGTGTGTGTGTGTGTGTGTGTGTGTGTGTGTGTGTGTGTGTGTGTGTGTGTGTGTGTGTGTGTGTGTGTGTGTGTGTGTGTGTGTGTGTGTGTGTGTGTGTGTGGAATTTTTTATATGGCGAACGATAACTGCCGCAAATTCAAACAGAATCAAATAATTTTTGCATATGTGCCTGAGTTGTAGAGGACTCAGGGCCTATTGATTTTGGTGAAGATCGGTTAAGGAGAAGGGGTAGTTTACCTGCAACATTTTACGTTTTAACAAGAGTAAAGTACTTAATTTTGAAAATAAAGTATCCTGAAAAGAAGGTCATAATAATCCACTGTAGAAAGGTAGATGAAATATCTATAAATGAAAAGGGCAGTTGAAGAGGGAGGGGGTAATTTTTTGTTTTGATGCTATAATGCTCTAAATTTATTCAACCAAAAACTTAAATATTTCAATAAAATATTAACAATTGATATCGTTCCATGCTATGTCACCATGGATATGTAAACAAAATAATTTTTTGTTTTCAGAAATTCACAGATGGGCGCGATGGTATTCGCATATTTTGTGTTGTTTAAATAAAAGATAATTTAATCAATTTTACCAAAAGGATGCTGATATACTTGGTTTTGTTCTGAGTGTAGGCCTGCATATTAAAAATGATTTTGTAATTAATTAGAACATGGAAGACATGTATACCAATTTTTCTTGATTCCTTAACAACATAATCTAACTTTTTGTTGAAGAGTAAAACCTTCTTAGAGTAATATTTGTTGTATACATGGACCAATCCAAGTCAATGGGATATGGAGAATGTGTCACAATGAGGAACTGTACAAGCTATATAAAGACAACGATCTGTAGGTACACCACTGGCGGGTGGTGGTGTCAAGGAGTTTTCATGAGTGTAGCATAAATTCAATTTTTATATTTCTCATTATATTAACATAATTGTGAGTTTAAAACTCAAACATTCGTTAAGACAAAGTATTTTATATCAAAATTTATCAGTAAAATAAATTCAAAAATTTTTATTGTTAAACATTGTAACCCTAAGTGCTAATTGTAAATGTATATTTGTGATCACGAAATACAAATTTTGTAATTGCAAATCTCATAGTTATAAGCTCAAGTTTTTTTTTACTTGTATCTTCATACAGGTGTTTGTCAAGTTCTAGTCTAAACTGTGTAATATTGGGAGTAGTGGCTAGTTAAGTGCTATTTCACATCTCAATACACAGAATTTACACTTGTACAAAGAACACAGTAGGCTCTACTATAAAAAAATATAGTATATAGTTCATAAGCACTTATTTGTGAATACTATCTATGGAAACTAGCAACCTGGCACTTTCAGCTTAAATGCAAAATTATATCTTAATACTGTTGAAAAATGAATTTAAGTTTAATGTACCAGTACTAATAGTATTAGTATTACATACAGACATACATCCTTAGCTCTACAGCCCAGATCGAGCCTTGGCCTCCAAAAGAAATTGCCTCCACTTATTCCTGTCCTCAGCCATCCGCCACCAATTCACTGCACCCAACTTCCTCGCATCACTGCCGCCGACCTGATCCAACCATCTGTTCTTCAGCCTTCCACTCTTCCTTTGTCCTATTGGCTTGTGTTTCATAATTCTTTTTGCTGTACATTCGTCATCCATTCTCTGAACTTACCCTGCCCATCTTAATCTAATAATTTTTGGCAAATCGGACAACTGTAATGTCATTGTACTTAGCATATAATTCATTATAATTTGTCTTTCTCCACACTCCGTCCTGTTGAATTGGTCCATAAATCCTTCTCAGTATCCTTCCTTTCAAACACAGCCAGCCTCTGTTCATCAATTTTCTTGAGTACCCAGCACTCAGAGCCAGGCCCAGATTTAGGTGTCCTACCACCCTTAGGCACTATTGTTAGCCCCCCCCCCAATGTGTCTTCTATATATTCAATTCTCCTTGACTGCTGAAAAAAAGTTGCTGAAATAGTCATTTAAACTATCTCTATTCCAAATATCTCATTTGATCTTAAATCTAAAACGGAAATGTGATGGAATTGTGAAAAAGACTACATTTTTTGAACTTTTACTTAGTTATTCCTCAGGCTTTCACGGCCGGTGTCATATGAATTATTCATGATATCCGGGCTGTTTGGCCGTGGTCCATGGTTTATAACAAAACCAAACGTTTCAGCAGCTCCACTGGCTGCCATCATCAGTGGTATAAAAATCCTGCACGCCGGGTGTTTACGTACAGGCCCACAGTACTGGCAGCCAGTGGAGCTGCCGAAACGTTTGGTTTTGTTATAAACCATGGACCACGGCCAAACAGCCCGGATATCATGAATAATTCATTTTACTTAGTTAATTTTTTTATATTTATTTACGTGTACACTTTGTCCAGACGTATATACAGTGCCCAGACCTGTATATACGACCGTGCTCCCCTCCGACCACCGCTATTGATAGGCACAGTGTCAAAACCGTGTTATTCAATGATAAAATTAAAGGTTATTTCAAAACCATTTTCTTCAATTTGGCCATAATGCAAGTGCCCAATACAAATACTGTAATTAAAAAACCAAAAACATGAAATTTTAACAAATAATTTTTCACCTCGTGCCACCCTCTAAGCCTGCTGCCCCTAGGCACGTGCCTAGTGTGCCTAGTGGGAAATCCGGGCCTGTTCAGAGCCATATGTCATTCAGGCCTTATCAATGTCTTATAAAGCGTGGCTTTAGTTTCTGTGGTTAATAGTCTTTATTTTAAATGTTTATTCAGCCTGTTATAGTTCTATTAGCAGCCAGAATTCTTCTTTCAATTTCTTTTGTGGAGTTATTCTCAGCATCGACACATGTCCCCAGATATACTGAAGCCTTTTACTTTTTCAAAATTATAGCCATCTATTAGTATATTTGAAATATTATAATTATTGCTTCCCACAGCCATAAATTTTGTTATATTTTCATTTATAACAATCCCCATACTCTTAAATAGTATAGTATTATGATATTTAATATTTATACATAATTGTTGTTGTAATTTAGTAATTACATTATATAACATAATAACTTAATTTAGTCGTTTATAATTTTTTAATATTATAATATATAACCAATTATATTATAATATTTAATTATAATTATAATGCAATATTATAAGTTAATTTATAATGTTAAGGTTTTTTATTTTATTAAAAAATTTCCTATCCTAGTGTTTATTTCTTTGTCAGAGTCCCCAGTCAACCTTGATCCAAATTTTACAGTTAAATCTAAATCGTAAAAAAAGTTTGATAAGACAATATTGACAAAAAAGTTAGTGAAACAATTCTGATACTGTTGATCAGAAATTGTTCAATGAAATATACTAATACACAAAGAACATCAGAAATACTACGAAACTTTCTAAAAGAATTATATGTGCAAGAAACAGTCAACAATTATTCAATATATTGGCTATAATATGTAAATTATACAATTACAAAGCATTAATGTAATGCTGAAAACATTTAAACTTACTTCTATTTCCAGTAGGCCCTGCATCTGCCCAAAGCCATTCGCGTGTTTGGTGGGCAATTCGTGTTGACTCTTCTCATAGGCGCTTGAATTATATACGGACCTACTTTAAAGTCGGGCGGCTGTGTTGATGTGCTCGGTTTATTTAAGTCACATTGAACTTTTGGACATAATAATACAAGATTAAATACCAGCAACAAAAGTGTCGAGTGCCTGGGTATCATTTCCGCGACCGAACTCAAACAATAATAATTGTGCTTGTGTTGTTTTAACTAATGTTTGTTATCTTGTTGAAATTACGCGAGTGGATAAATTTGTAGATAACGTTGTTGTTTGTTTGTGTCTCGTTATTTTCTAAGAGACAGTTTCATAACAACTTAAACATGTATAAAGAAACAAAGAAAACAACAATAATAAAACAAAAGAGGTAGGCTGTATTATATTAATCTTTTGAGACCTGTTGTGGGACAGGATGTAAAAAGTAGATATACCGTAAGTATTTATTCATTGTAGCCTACATTGTATTAATGACTGTATATACCATCCACGACAATATACAATTATTGCATTCAGTTTTTTAATATATCGAATCCCATTAACTGACAAAGAAATAAATACCAATAGATAAGTGATACATTCTTGGATTTCGTTATCCATGACGTGTCCGTTATTTAACTAAATATAATTAATTTACTACCGAATAATTAATTTAGTAACTTTGTGTTCCGAGTCGGTAGTAGATTAATTATATTTAGATAAGTGATACAGATACAAACTAACCAGAGACAATAAATTAGCAAATAAACAAATACTCAATACTGAACAGACTGACTAATTAACCTACATCTAAAAATAAAATTAATAATGATAAAATGCACGACCTTACTATTTATCACGGAAATGTAACACAAAAACTAACTAAACTATTTAAAGATACGAACATAAAAATGTAACGTAGTTTTTGATCAAATAAAACCTCAAAATAACACCGACCCTCACAATAAAAATAAATGTATATGTATATAAAAAAACTGAACCTCGATTGCAATAAATAAAATATTGAACGAGCAAAGTGAGTCTCAGTTTTAACTCGACCGATTGGCATTTGTCTGGTTCCCTGGAGAACCCTATTGTTTTCGACATTGGTCTCCTCAAAAATAGAAGAGATGGTGTTAAAAATATGAAATGGTCAAAATTGTGAAAAAGACACGCAAAAGTTCATGTGGGGTTATCAAATTAAAGAGAATTTAACTAACACGACTAATTGTAACAGGTTTTGGAAATTTCAACATTTTTGGACCCTAGAGCCCAAACAAAATCACACATTTGGACAATTTTTTAAATCCAGTAGGGTGCCGACTGAAGGGAATTGTAATCCAAATCCGAATATTTCCAATTTTTAGTTCCATGTTCCGTAAGGAAGTGGAAGTATTGTGATCGCGAAAAAATCGTGTTCGAGATAAGGGCAGATTCTGATTGTACTACCCTCAAAACATGAAGAAAAGTCATTTTCCGAAAAGTGTGTGTGTGTGTGTGCAACAAATTTTCTATGATGAACGATAACTGCCGCAAATTCAAACAGAATCATATAATTTTTGCATATTTACCCGAGTTGTAGAGGACTCGAGGCCTATTGATTTTGGTGAAGATCGGTTAAGGCAGACGGGTAGTTTACCTGCAACGTTTTACGTTTTAACAAGGGTAAAGTACTTAATTTTGATAAATAAAGTATCCTGAAAAGAAGGTCATAATAATCCACTATAAAAAGGTAGATGAAATATTTATAAATGAAAAGGTTAGTTGAAAGGGGAGGGGGAATTTTTTGTATTGATGTTATAAATTTATTCGACCGAAAACTTGAAAATTTCAATAAAATATTAACAATTGATATCGTTTCATGCTATGTCACCACGGATAAGTAAACAAAATAATTTTTCGTTTCAGAAATTCAAAGATAACAAACGCTGGGCGGTATTCACTTTCTTTCACGTTGTGTAAGTAAAAGATAATTTAATTCTTTACTTTTAAAATATTAACAATCAGGTACAATTCGTATTTTGATTATCTTTCTCATCGTTTTTACCAAAAGCATGCTGATATATTTGGTTTCAGCACATATTAAATAGCCTATAATTTTATAATTAATTAGAAGATGGAAGCCATGTATGGTTCTCCATACCGATTTTTTACAATGAAATATTGCCTTCATTATTTTTACTTTTTTGACAAAAATTTATCGTTTATGACGCGGCCCGCCGGTATGTTCCTGAGTTCAACTGTTGCCCTGACGCTATACAGGATATAGTCTAGTATCCGTAAAGTCTAGTTTTCTGTCACCCGAACTGTTAACCGATTTGTCTTTTACAACACATCTTATAGGGATGTAATAAGTTTAATCACGGTACCGCCATACTTGAACGATTCTACGTTCAAATCATCCTGTCTGTTGCTTTTCGATTTTAAGTTCTTCCACGGGCTTCTTCAAGCTCATACATTGTTATTAAGTCTCTCCCTCGTAGGTAACAGAGTTGTTGGTTTCTATACTATATTATGCTCGGCTTTCACATTATCATTAGACCAGAGAGCTTTATAATGATCTATCCGTTTATGTTCGGGATGCACAGATAAAAAAATAAGCTAAACACATAAATAACATAAGCTAAACATAACTTATCCTCATTAGAAAATGAGGATGATTTACAAAGAGCTTTGTTTCAGTTACAAGAAGTGGCAAGAGAGTACTCACTGACAATTTCAGTAAGAAAGGCCAAAACCATGGCCTTTAAAGGTAAATATCCAGTGAGCACTAAGATAGTTATCAACAACAGAACTTTAGAACAAGTGAGCCGTTTCAAGTATCTCGGCTGTGAATCTGAATATGATATGAGAGAGAAGATAAATAAATTTAGGAATATTTGTGGTACGATTCAAAGAAATCTTACAAATAAAACAAAACACAGCACAAGGGTTAAATATTATAAAACTATTGCAATATCCACATTGATTTACGCAAGTGAGGCGTGGATCATGACAAAAAAAAGAAAGCGGTAAGATTCAGAGTTCTGAAATGCAGTTTCTGCGAAATACTTTAAATTATGCATTGCAAGATAGAATAAGTCGTGTTAATTCATTACTCGGAAAAAGGAATTAAAGAACGAGCTTTATTATTAAGATTAGATTGGATCGTATCTTATCAGTAAGCCTTAGTACCTGTATGTAAAAATACGTTATCATTGAAAGTGTAATATTTGTGAGACACACTACAGACAACGAAATTTCATTAACATGCATTAAACACAGACACACATTAAACGTCATGTTTTCCTCGACCTTTTATTTTATTTCAGCAGTAAACTAAAGCCAAAAACCATTGTCACCTAACCTCACAAATGAAAACAACACGTATTTTCGCTAAGCATTAAGAAATAAGACAATTTACAATTAGTAGCCGTACACTTCTTCTTTTTCATATCGTAATATATCAATACAGTACAATCGCATATTAAAAACATTGAAAATGACTGCAGGAACGGATAAATGTACAGTTCCTTAAAATCTAATAAAGAAATTATAAATTTATGGATCGTAAATTTAAAATTATAAGCGAAAAGATATACAAGAATAAGCATGTTTACGTTCTTAAAATTTAATTTGGCGTTTTGAGAATTACGAAACCGTACCAAAGTGTAGATGAACAGGTTTCGTTTGCTGTACAGGACGATACCCACGTGTTACATAAGTTTGACATAATAGAAGTAATAAAACGCAGCCATAAAACATCCGGTTCGAGATTAGCCAGTGTGTAACTATAGTTTCACTGAAAAACCTGTATTTGAAGTTGCTAAAACCATGTTACGTCATGTTTCATTAGCAGTTGTGGATATTAACAACGAAAGTTACTACAGGGTTTTGAACCCGTTGTCAGAATTACACTGGGACAACTTCTGGTTTCGATTACTGCAAAAGTGAACACAAAACGCTCACGCGGGCACAATCCAATCGTATTTTACAAAACATGTTCGTGTATTTAATTTTAAAATAAATTCAAATTATGTAAAACTCGTATTTTACGGTTAAAATGTTATTTGTTTTCAACATTAACGATTATAATACTTTGTTCACCGAGTGTTTGCAGAAAATATTTCACGCGAATGACGTTGACGAGGGTCGGATTCTATTGTTATCGGTAACATTCCAACGCCCGTTTCACAGCAGTCCGCCAACTCATATTTCCTGTTCGTCACGTTCTGTAGGTACTGTGCGTAAATCTAACGGTTTACGCTATATAAACTGTTAAAATCATTGAATTTTAAATTTCATGAAAGAAGACGTAACATGTTTATCTGTGACAGGGATGATATAGCCTAGTTGTATGGCGACGAAATTACCTACGCAAAATTAAACAGTTTCGTGAAGAAGGCCGTAAAATTTACTATCAAGACGAAACTTGGGTAAATGCAGGCCATGTCAAAAATAAGGTTTGGCAAGATAAAACTATTAAGTCGCCGAAAGATGCGTTTTTGAAAGGTCTGTCGACAGGACTACGAAGTCCGAAGGGGAAAGGGAGCCGCCTGATAGTTGTGCATATGGGCTGTGAAGAGGGCTTTTTGAAAGATGGATTAATGGTGTTCCAATCAAAGTCTACTGCTGACTATCACGAAGAAATGACCGGGAATGTATTTGAAGATTACTTTCGAGAACTCCTACCTTCCCTGGAAGAACTCTGTTGTGGTGTTAGATAACGCACCATATCATTCAGTAAAGTGTGAGAAAATTCCGAACGTGTCGTGGAAAAAAAATGAAATAGCAAATTGGTTAAAACAAAAAGGTTTTAATGCTGATAGTAGTTATCTAAAGAAAGAACTTCTTTATATAGTAGAACAAGAAAAAGGAAATTACGACAAATATGTTATTGATGAGATGGCCAAGAAGGAAAACAAGACAGTATTGAGATTACCCCCCTATCACTGTGAGTTAAATCCCATCGAGTTGATCTGGGCTCAAGTGAAAAATCATGTTGCGGCTAACAACACAACATTTAAGCTTGCAGATGTAAAACGGCTGTTGGAAGAAGGGGTGGAAAAAGTAACTGAAGAAGACTGGAAGAAGTGTATAGAGCACGTAAAGAAAGAAGAGGCGAAACTGTGGGAATTGGACAACTTAATAGAAGAAATGGAGAAGAGTGGCCCTTTGATTATAAATGTTGGTAATGATGACACTAGCAGTGACCCCCACTTAGCTATGGAATTGGAATAAACGTAGTTTCCATTGTTGTAAATAGCCCAATGTACGTACATACTGTAGTAGATAGGCTGATGTAAATATTGTAGTAAATGGCATGTTAGTATTATCATAGCAAATAGGCTTATTTTATAATTAATTTCATTGTAGATTTTAGTATTGTGATAGCAAATGGGCCTGCCTATGTTATAATTTTAGTCCGGGGTTCTCCGAACCACAGGTTTATGTGATCTAGGCCTGTGGAAGCCTCTTTCCCCTAGCATAAAAAGAGTGATCTCCGACAAGGTGGAGGGGTTGACGTTTCCCTCGGAGGCTTATTAATACTAACGTCCACCGATCACAAAACATCAATTTATTAGATGCTCGGTAGCCCGTGCGCCCCCCGCACGTCCGCCTGTGAACCGGCCTCTACCATTCGCCAGTGTCGTAATAGGCCAACATTTTCTGCAAACACTCGTTGAACAAAGTATAATTTTTGTTCTTTTTCACTTTCTGATTCCTACTGCCAATCTGAATCCCACTGAACCTTTTACTTCACCTTACTGAGTTTAAATTTATAGCTTACATTTACATCATCGTCAGCATGAAGTTTAAACCGAATTTTGTGGTTTGCTCCACCACATCGAAACCACCTCTTTCAACGTAATTTACAATGAAAGTTAGTTACATTTGTATATTTACTTGAACAAAATTAATAAAAGGTATTTTTTTAATTTAACAAATATTTAATGAATTCATTGTCTGTTCCAGATATTCGACTGGCCATTACACTGCCATCAATCAAACCGTATTATTGAAGAGAAAATTTTAACCCAAAACGAGCGCCGCCAACACATTTTAGAAAGAAAATGTTTGCGTAAATTCTATCTTATATTAAATAAACTTGTACATGTTTTGTAAATTTAAAATATGGAATATTGTTACAGAGTCTCCGCATCAACAACAGGATTCGTCAGAACGTTGATCCATTTTACGTAGCCTACAATATGTATAGCCTATGGTGAAGATAAAACGTATATGAAGACTGATCTAGAGACAACGGTCCAATTAAAGGATTCTTATTCAAGGATTAAGGGGGTGGGCATGTTCAGAGTTTGGAGGACGGAAGGCTGAGCAACCTGGTGGGAGGCCACGAATAAAATGGTTGTAAAACTGAGAATCAGAAGGTGGAGACAATACACGGACACAAGACAGGGAAGTGTGGACAGCCGTTGTTGTCGAGACCGACAATTCTGTAAGGAATCAATATTAATGAAGCTATTATGACAATTAGATAATTATAAAAAAATTATACCCTGTCCCCTGTCAGTTTCTGCCTTTTTAGACGCCGGGATTCAGAATCAGGGTTGAGAAACTCTTGCACAAGCATGTTTGATCGGTCTTCTATCTTGACTCTATTCGACACGGTACCGTAATAAGGGGGGGGGGCAGGAGGGCTAAAGCCCCGGGCCTGCTTGTCAGGGGGGGCCATGCCCGACCATTTAAAAATTCTCATTTTCCTATTCTCATTATTCCTATTTTTTCTCACTAATCCTATAGCGAACTGCGAGGCTGAAATATCATTTTCTACACTTAAAAGAATTAAGAACATGTACCGATCAACAGTGCTTGATAGCCGCTTAACTAATTTAGCAGGTTCGACTGTTGAAACAGAATTATTAAAAACATTGCATTTAGATGATTTGATGCGTCGGTGTTATGTAAGAAGGCCGAATCAACCAAAACAGGATTTTTCAGGAGAGCAATTTGAAATTTCAACCTCTCTTGAAAATTAGAATTAGTTTAGTATTGAAGACCAAAAAAAACCTGTAAGTTGGCTGAAACCTTGTGTTTGTGTATACTTTGTTTCATGTAAGTTAAATTTTTTTCATAATCTTAAAAAAATTGTAATTAGTTGCAGTACGCCTATTCGCCTTTTTAACATATCATAATTAAGTACTGAGAAGGATATTCGCCGTTTTTTATATCTAAATTCTTAAAACAAAAAAGTTAAAATAAAAAACAAAAGGTACAATGAAGAATGTTTAATGTTCACAAATAAATCTTTGCTATAAAAGTCAAGGCTTATAAATAGAACAAGTTGTCTCAGTCCCTCGAACACACACGCAAAACGTCATCGGCCAACCGTAAATTATAAATTAAAACAATTATAAAAAGAAACAGCTGATCAGTAATCAGCATAGCAGTAAAGCAGACGAATGTAAGGTTGTAAGCGAGAGGTCGGTGCGTGACATCACAACCCATCCAGATGCTGTTTACACATGCCTTGTGGCACTGAGACAACCTCTTCTATTTAGCCTTGTATAAAAGGAGCATTACAAAAAAATTATTTTTTTCTTTTGGTCCTACAGTATTCTTTCTTCTTTTTGTATTTTCTTTGGTAGATTCTTCTTTTTTCCACTGTTCCGCTTCCTTTTCCTCGAATTTTCTTTGACAGATTCCTCTTTTGCTCCATTGGGCATCTTTTGATGATTTGGTAAACCTTCCAAAAATATATGATGAGCAGTGGGGACGGCCCTTGTTTTACAGAGATCTATTAGATCCTTGTATTTACTCAAAGATATTGGTAATCTTGTGTTATATGCCTGTGGGAGGTCTTTTATCTCTCTCAATGTTGGTCTGCCCACACATTTCATTACTTTTATCTCTTTGAACTCATCATCGTAGTCATATTTAAAAAAATTTAATCAGGGTTTTGTTTTTCATACCTAAACCACTTAATTTTTCTCCATTCCACAGTTTCCCCTGTTACAGTATGATACCTTCGAGTGTTTTTGTTGTCATTGGCCAATACAGCCCAGTCTATAAAACAATCATGGGTTAGATTAATGACATTGTATGGTTTTGGAACCTTCCTTGCCATCTTGCATATTAAACTTCACTCTGATGGTACATTGACTTCAATGTTTTTTTATGTCCGTTCAATTGTGGAGTGCATCGAATCCCCTTCTTTCTGGGAATGGCCTGGCTCATAAAAGACGTGGTCAATTACCTCACATTTGGTCATCCGAACTGCATGTAAAAGAGCCGTTGAGAAATACTGGTTTAAGTTTTGACCCCCGCAGCCATCACTCATGAGAAAAAATTCCTTTGTATCTTGATGGTCTTTAATGTAATTGAAAATACAAGTGCCTATTTCAGTAGAGCCCCTGTTTCCTTCCGTTTCATTCCAAATATTGCAAGTTCCCCCCTTTGAAATAAGGTCAAATATTGTCAAATTATAGACTGCAAGTTTTCTTTTATAAAAAATTGATGATACTTGGTCTTTGGGGCATTCCAAAATTGCTTGTAAATCAAAATTAACAATAGTTTTTTCCCATCACTGTTTTCTCCTTTTTTTCACCTCTTCGTTCTTCAACTCTCGTGCTCTATTTTTGTTTTTTAAATGTTTTAAGTAATCTTTTTCAGCTGCCTTATCTTTATCACTTAGGCCATCATACCTGCTACAAGTGCTGCACTGGTCTTTGTGAAACTTAAGATGGCCGTACGAGTAGCAGTACTGCTTGTACAAGCATTTAGAAATAGCTTCTATGAGCGGATTTTTATTTTTGTTTTTTAGATTTTCTTTTTCAGACTTTTTATTATCATCCTCACATTTTAGTAGGTAAAGGTCATAGAGTTTTTCTAAGTTTAACTGTGAACTGAGGTAGAGTTTCTTTGAAGATTTGCGTCAGTAGTGCGATTCTACTGCCGGAATTGATAAAATGTGGCAACGTGCATGGTCTTCTCTAAATTTACTGATTTTGTTTTTTGATGGGTGTTTTCCCCTGTTGTCAGATGCCACAATACCAGCTTCATTTTTTTACTCTAAACATACTCTCACAAATTTTTCTGACACATCAAAGAGTGCCAGAAAAAATTGTCTGCAGACTCGTATACGCTCTATTCCCTTTTCTAAGAAGTAATGTAGGCTTCGCTTTTTACGGGATACAGCTAAACCTCGTCTTCTTTCAGGTTCTACGTCGTCAATGTGATTTGCGATGAACTGTCTTTGTCTGTCTTGACTTTTGTCTTTTTCACCCATCTTCCAGAGACTCTGAAAATATCCATCTTTTTCTTCTTCTGTCAGTTTATCACTACATTTGAATGGGCAGTGCACACACAAAAATGCTCTCCTCTTTCTCTCTTTTACAGGATTTCCTCGTACGCTGATATAAGATTTACCTGACATCCTTTGTATCTTGCGTTCTTTTCGCTGACAAACTGTTGTCGCTGTCTTGTGAGAGTTGTCATTAGAGTTTTCCCTTTGACTTGATAAATTATGCCCTGATAGAATATGATTTCTGAGTTCATTCTTTTTTTTTGTAAGCAATCTTACATACATCACATTTGTAAGCTCTGCAGGTTGTATCACTATCCGAGGCAAATGCTTCCTTGTGTATCTCTAAATGAGTAATTATTTCGTCTCTACTACCGCAAGACTTATTGCAGTGGTCACAGATGTACTCTTTTTCAGGGAAGTTTAAACTTTCATTCAGCTCCTCATGAACTGAAGAGTCTTCACTCCTTACTATTTCTGTCAAATCACCCGCAAATGGGCTTGCTTGAACATTTTGTGCTAAACAATCATCAATCAGATTTAAAGTTGATATGGATAACATTTCATTTTGATTAGGTGATGAATCATTCACTAAATCATGTTTGTATGCGGTAGAAGGTACAGGCTCTACGGGTAGTAAAGTAAGGAATTCAGGCTGTTTTCCAATTTTTTCTTGTAAGTTGTACACATTGTTTTCAGCAGAAATAAAAATTAACTCTGAATTATCCATAAGGCACTAGCATCATTTTCAGGTAAGATAGTCACATTATTTTCAGCAGGTAGAAAAATTAACTCTGAACCATGTCCAAGGTCAGGCCTATCTGCTTCAGTTTCTGGTAAGATAGTCATATCTTTTTCAGAAGGAAGAAGAATTAGCTCCGAACCACGTTCTACGTTAGGCCTACCAGCACCAATTTCAAGTAAGACAGTCACATCATTTTCAGAGGGAATAAAAATTAACTCTGAACCATGTTCATGGTTAGGCCTAGTAGCAGCAGTTTTAGGTGGGTCAGTCACATCTAACTCTTTAAGGGGCATAACTAACCATGAAAAATCTTCAGTTTGAGGCCTACTAGTTGTGTTTTCATTCATACAAGTGGTTGGAGGCTTATCTTCTTTGGGTAACAAGTTCATAATCCGTTGACTCCAGGATTGAAATACCATTCTGCTCCTAAAATAAAAAAGTAACGCTAAGTTTGCTGAATTAGTCGTACTTAACGGCGAATATCCTTCTTTTACCCCTAAAAATCTAAACTTTTACAGGATCAACACAGTTTTATAATACCCTAACTTTAGCCTACCTAGCCGAGAATCTACTGTCTTTAACCTAACCTATTATGAAGAATAGGACTACACAATCATTATGATTATTTTACAACTGTGAGTTTAAATACTTACTGAAGATGTTATAGACAACACTAAGACTGAACACTGCAATCACAAAACACTTCACTGTCTTGGTAAAGATTAATTCACATTATAACTGCACGTTATTATGACAACAACACAATCCAAACATAAACAAAGCACCAACTCAGCTGTTCTGCAAAGCAGATGCTCCAACTATCCAGGTTAGCCAACAGAATTTCCTTAAAAAGCTAAAATATTCCTCAGAAATTTCATATTATTTACTTATTACTTTTAGTCACTAATAATAGTTGTTTTTACGATGAGGAAAATATTGTTTCTTTTATAAAAATGTGTGCAAAGTGTAAAAATATGTTATGTTATAAGGGCGAACGCATTGATTCGCCCTTTCAAAGTGACATTAACAGTAGAGGAGCACTAATATCGTCCTGTAAAAAGGGCAAATAGCCAGTTCGCTCTTTTTACATTATCAAAGTGACATTCGCCTTATTTACACATAAGTACCTGAAACTTCAGTTCCATAATACTTACACAATTGCCACTTTTACATAACGATTCGTCTCAATCAGGAGAATATAATGAGGCGAAAACCCCTAAAACTCGATTTTGGTTGATTCGCCCTTTTTACATAACACCGATATTTCAATTAAATTATTCTACAATTTATTTGTACTGTTGATTATTGTAAAAAGATCGGCGAAATAAAATAATAGTACAAACAGTTTCAGCATCTATTTAATCAGTATAATGTAAAAAATACGTGAGTAAAAATACGGTTTAAGAACAATATTTTTAGTCTATTAAGTGAGGAATTTTCTGCCGATTTTGAGTTAGTGTCCATGGATCCTTCTGATTTTTTGCAAACTCTTCATAAAGGGTTATAAAATAAAGTTAAGGAAATTTTTTGGCCCGCTCTTAAATTTAGGGGTTGTTTTCACCCCTTTTTCGGGGGTAAAAAAAAATTAATTAACCCCGGGACCCGATAGAGAATTAAATTCTAAGCAAAAAGGAGGTATACACTTTTTCGAAAAAATGCGTTGTTTGCGAGTTACAAGGGTTCAAAGTTTTGCAAAAATATGCGTTTTTTTTTTTTTTTATTAATCTGCAAATAACTCAAAAAAGACGCCATTTTGCGAAACATTTGTATAACTCAAACTTAAAGCTTATTACCAGGCGAACATTTTTCACACTGTTTGGTTTCCTTATGTCAAATGGTTCTCAAGACACAGCTAAAACAAGATGGCGATTACCGGTTTTTGATCAAATTACGTGCTTAAAACTGATATATCTCGGTGAAAAATTGTTCGATCGTAACCAAATTAGTATCAAATGAAAGCTCTGTTAATTTCCTAAAAACTCTGGGTTAACTACTTGTCTAACTTGAAATATTACGAAGTTATATAGGAAAATATCATAATTTTTGCAAATATTTTCCAAGAAATTTAAAAAAGGACGTCCGCCATTTTGTCAAATATGCATATTAAGCTGAGATACTGTAGTTTTCGGTTGTCTATTATATTAGAAATGTCCTCAATTTTTTTTAACCATATGTGTATTGCTGTACAGTAACACGTAACGTTTTAAAAAAATTCAAGTTTTTGGATTTTCTCAAAAAAACGGTTTTTTATTAAATATCTCAGTAACTATCCGTTTTATCAAAAATTGTTATGGATACAAAATAAAGCTTATAAAAAAACAAAACTTTTAAATTTTGTGTCTTCTTTTATGACTAAAACTCGATGAGTTAAAGCAGTTTAAATGTGTATTTTGCCGACATCGTGTAAAACATTTTTAACTTCTAGGCGAAATATCTACTGTACAGTAGGTTTGTTTACTATAGTGCATAGGATAATAGTTGTAGCTCTTTAAATTTCCTACAAAATGCATTGTAACTGAAATTTTTTTCTTAAATACTGACCGTGTTATGACGAAAAATGTAAACGCGCTCCAACAGTTAGATTTTGTTATCGTACGTTATATGTTCGGGTGCGGTCCTGAGAGCCTATTAATTTATACTAAACTAAACTTTTTTCAAATTGACAATAGAATTAAGTATTATTTTTATTTTTTTTAACGTCTATTGTAAACAAAACAATATCTGCTGCAATTTGTCACTGTCTGTACTGCTAGTTCGTTATATCATCGAATATTTAATTTAATAAAATAATTTTTACGGTTCAACTTTTCTTTGATTAAATTTTATAAGTATGGATGAAATATATATTTTTTTCGACTGAATTTTGAATGTACCCAATTTCAGGACTTCAAAGTACATCCTAGCGTTGTTTCACGTTTTCAACCCTTTAGGGGTGGTTTTCAACCCTTTAAAGTCTAACCCTTGCGTCGGATGTATTCCTTGACGTAGAAATCGTAATCAGCACTCCCAAAAACTTGTAGGTACCCAATTTCAGGACTTCAAAGTACATCCTCGCGTTGTTTCATGTTTTCAACCCTTTAGGGGTGGTTTTCACCCTTTCAAGTCGAACCCTTGCGTCGAATGTATTTCTTGACGTCAAAATCGTAATCAGCATCCCCAAAAATCTATAGGTACTCACTTTCGAGGCTTTGACCGGCATTCTCGCGAAGTTTAATACTTACACTCCCTGATTACAGTCTTCGTCAACCCTTTAAAAACTATGCTTTGCGTCGAATATAATTTTGGACGTCAAAATCGTAATCAGTACCCCCCCAAAAACCTATAAGTACCTAATTTCAGGGCTTGAAAATGCATCCTCGCGTCGTTTCATATTTTCAACCATTTAGGGGCAGTTTTCAACCCTTTAGAGGTGAGAGCGGGCCAAAATTTTTCCTTAACTTTGTTCTAGAGCCTTTAGGAAGCGATAGCAAAAGGAATCAACAAATTATATGGACACTAATTCAAAATCGGCAGATAGGCCCTTTGTCATGCCTCACGTAATAGGTCTATACTATTTGTTTATTATAATCGTCTGAATAAAGTAAAGTATTGTGCAATACGCGAAAATTTCATACATGGGACCGTGCTCTTAAATAGCCCCAGGCCCCGCATAGCCTTAATCCGGCCATGATTCGACATGATGTGTTTATGTAGGCTATTCCTCTGACCTAGTTCACTTTCACTTGTAGGTCCCCGGTTATTCGGCACGTGTCACAGGGCATTTGTAATAGTTCTTACTACCACGTTTTGAAATCGCTACGGTATTTCCACATTTCAAATTGCTGGCTATCCCACCACAGTACGTCAACATAGCCTAACACACCACTAATGTCGTCCCAACACCCAGTAGTAGCCTACTGCCCACTGCCGCTTGTGTTTGGTGTCATCTGCTTACAGTCGACGATCCAGATGTAGCCCATTTGGCAATGAAACTGGTGGTCACATACCTCGAATGTAACATCTGCTGATTAACTCTCATTGACTCTGATTGAGACAGTGCTGTGTGCAGTAGATAGTCTTGTAGATTATTTGATATATTTATTAAAACCAAGATCTATTATGAGTGCCCACGCGTGCGACTACGTCATGATTGGTGCCAAGGAGCACTTAATTAAACGCTACCTACTCACCTGTTAAAACCATGACCGTGATGATTATGGTGGCACTGAATCTGGAAGCGAGTCCCATCTGAAACAAAAGACCAAGCGTGGTGTAGCGTGGTGTCCATGTAACCGCTGTTACCGGCGGCAACAGTACTGGAATTAAGAGAAAATAATATTAATTATATCACAGAATAAATACAGTACTTTAGTTACTGAATAATTTGAAATCTGAACAATATTAGTAGGGAAATTTGAAGAAAAGCGTAGCATTGCTTTCGAACTGCTAGGCACTTGTACCGTCTTGTGTTGCCGGCTCAGACATCGGCAATGTTTTACTGGATACAGTCATTGACCTCGTACTAGTTATCATTGTACAAACTGAGGAGGGGGGGGACACTGGCCCCGTCCAATGTGTTGCCGCTACATAAACCGCCAAAACGCTCAGTTAGCAGCTATGTTCATTTACGGAACTGACGTGCAGCAGATACTAGGCCTACGTACCTATTTCTGTTTTGTTCGTTTACTCATGTATTATGTAAGTATAATGAGAGTCAGATCCCGTTCAACCGGGACCCTCTTCTTCTCCCAGCGAATGATAGAAAATGCTCTAAAAAGGAACACTTGGTACAAGAAAAAATTCGAATTAATATTTAGGTTAAGTTTTAGGCCTATCACAACCGGCAACAGGTGTTAGGCCTATGTACCCATGCCACGCCACTATAACATCACCAAACGGCGGGAAATATCCTTCATTCGACAGTAGTTCATATGATTATTTTTATTGACTACTAAACGGCTAAAAGTTTGTTCGTTCTTAGAGTGGAGCCTGATGTAAACAAAACCATGTGCTTGTACTTGAACCGGATTGGTTAGACGAGTGGTCGCATCACTAAAGCCTCCGCTAGTATAAAGTAGTACGTACTGATTAGTGTTAATTGATTAAAAATATATCAATAAACGGTTTTTTAATATGATGGTGTTTACTTTGCTAATAATAATTTTTTTTTCAGTTATTAGCATAACGATTAATGTGTTGTTGGAGAGTAAAAACGTTTGTACAGTAGAACCTCCATTAACCGAAACACTTTTAACCGAAATATCGTTTAACCGCAACGACCGACACAAAAATTATATACTCCCGATTTTTACTACAATGATAACTTGTTTTCCGAATAAAAAACGAAAACTAATGTAATAAACATGTAATAAATTGTGTGTCATGTCAACAAAGCGGAAACGGGTCATGATAACGATTGAAGAAAAATCGGAGGCAATTAAAAGAATTAAAAATGACGAGATTTTGCGAACTGTGGCAGCCGATTTTGATGTTAGTGTTCCTACTGATTCTGATTAGGTCAAGACGAAAAATAAGTTTTAAGAGCATGCTTCAAAGATGTCAAACAAGAAAACAATGAAGACGTGTCACAAAACGAAGAAGTAAATGAGGCTGTGATATTATGGTTCACGAAACAAAGGGACGACGAAGACGATGACACAGCAGAGAGAAGCAGCCATGATACCGCTGACGAGATGTTCAATGCCTTAGAGGTAAGAGATTTTATTTTGGGTTATATTAGGCTATATGAAATATGCGTTTTTCTTACGAAGTTTTATTCATATTTTCAGATAGCGTTACGGTTCGTCGAACGATCTGAAGAATCAAAGCCCTCTGACGTTCTGCTAATGAAGCGATGGAGAGATATTACTGCAAGAAAGCGATATGAAAAGAAAAAGCAAAGGAAAATATAAGATTTAAAAAATCATAAAACTAGTGTTAAAAATGACTTTATATAAATAGTTTTTAATTTTATTAATATCTTTTGATAATTTTGTATATTGCCTCTAGTTATTTTACCCCACACTTTAAAAAATGACATCTTATTTATTATCCGAAATTTTGGTTATCCAAAACCGCCTCCCCCCACCCTTTGTTTGGGTTAACAGAAGTTCAACTGTATTAGGAATGAAAATTTGTAAATGAAAGTAATTCATTAGAACTTAATACGCTAACAAAAATGAAAACAGTGGTAACGTTAGAAAGGTTGAAAGCTTAAGAATGTTAATTCCATCGCATAAATACGTTGTATTGTTTAATAATTGAGAATTGAAAATTAAATATGAACGCTTCAACAACATGCAGAACAAACATGACGTTCTTTCTGTTTTAAGTTCTATTTTGTATACTTTATCAGACAAAAATTGTACCGTTAGAAATGCATTGTAATCTGGACAGAAAATGGGTACACATGCATAATTTATATAAAAATTGAGAGATAATTTTAATTATTATGCCTCATTGTACTCATATGTATTCACATGTTCTGATTTTGCCAAAACTTCCAAAAGCCAAAATACTATGAATAAAATGAATCTATTCAAAAACATCATAGCCGCGACCTCAGAATTTCCAAAATTCGACCTGCAAATTTGAAATTAATCATTATAATCATCTTACCCAGTAACTTATGTACTGTAATTTAACTACTAACTGAAAGTAATTTTCGAAAGTCACACAAATTTCGATCCTTTTTTACTAGAAACCAGACACGTTTTTTATTGTCATTTTAAAAAATACTGTCGAACGTCCTCGCAGGGAAATGCCATTGCAAAATGCTTTACAGAGAAACAAATACGCATAGTCACTATGGGACTCGTCGACATATAAATATTATTAACAATATGTTTACCATTTTTGTGCCGATTTCGAATTTTAGTAACACAGTTGATAAACTGATAACTAACCGTACAAATAACTTACACAGATCTCACTGATGATATATATTATTACTATTATTATTATTACAGTTGTTGTTATTATTATTATTATTATTCCGGCTGTACAATGTTTACACATTTTCCGGAACCAAAGGTTACAGAAGTGATTGACTTCTCATCCTCCACTGCTGCTTGTCCACCCAAAGATCTTCAATTTCTCATTCCCTCAATATAGTCTGATTTCTTCTATCCGCGTGATAGATAGTCTTCCTCTTTTCCTTCTTCCTGGTGGGGTCCATTCCATAACTTTCCTTGGCAATGTTTCCTGTGTCATTCTTTTCGTGTGTCTATACCATTGTAATTTTTTTGTTTGGATAAAATCAACAATTGACTTTTTCACATTCATTCTGTTCTTAATGACTTCATTTCTAATTTTCTCACGTCTGGATACTCTTGCCGAACGTCTTCAAAAGTCTATCTCTGCTGTCACTAATTATGTTCTTGTGTGTTTATTAGTAGTTCAAACTTCTGAGCCGTAATTCATTATACTTCTAACAATGGTGTTAAATATTTTGGTTTTACTTTCTGCTGCAATTTGGTTATCCCACAGGATTTCATTTAATGTATTATAGATATAGCCATCTTTTCCAAATTAATTCTGGATTATATTTCTTTGTTTTTGCTTGCCACTGGCCATAATCTCCACCCCTAAATACTTGTATTCCTCTCTATATATGAAATCTTCCCATGTCTTCCTCCAATATCAAGTCTTGATGAAGGTCACCTATTGTCATGTATTTTGTTTTATTCATATTTACCTTTAGTCCTCATTTCTGACATTCCTCTATCAATTTTCTAGTCATGTACTCTATGTCTTCAAAATCTTGAGCCAAAAGTAATTGGTCATCAGCAAAATTTATATACATGCCACAAAACTCATATAATTGATGTAAATGGTCATCAGCAAACTGTAATGAATAAACTGTATCACCATCAAGTGTTATTGTTTTTTCAACTATATGTTAACCTATTAATTTTTTTTTAACTTACTTATTTATATTTAAATATTCGTGGTGAAGCATTTGTTAATTTTCTTTCAATTTTAACCTGAATCCAGTTTGCCTACGCTTGAAACTCTGCCAGTCATTAAATCCAATTTAATAATCTACAAAAGCCGATCATTACCAAGCTTTCAGAGACGATTTTGCAACGTAACTTTCGATTCTGTTGTCCGCGGTTTCGCCTACGCTTTGCGAGACTCGATGAAACACTGTCGTGGGTATCGATACAACTGCTTGTTTTTGTAACGGACTTACAGTTAGCTGCCTTTTACTTGTGCCGTCATGTTACAGATTTTGTTTGGTAAATACAGTATTATAAGTAATACACTGAACACACACAAAATAATTTAAAATTCTTGCGCGTATAACAAAAACCTTGGTTTCACGATTTGCGGTCGATTGTCATTATAAGTAATCGATGTTGCCGTTACATAACAAGTAACGTTTGTTTTTTTGTTAACGACAAAAATGATTAATAGTTTTCAGGCGTCGAACAAACGTTAATAGCCACACACCATATTTGGTAACAATTCGTTTCACTTGAGGTGCAAGTGTCACAACTAAGCTTAGGATTCGAAGACCCTAATCAGGATTGTTATGACGTGTGACGGCAAAACCTGAACAATCAACAAGTCAGCGACAGACTTGCTACTCTTTGTCCAGATTCAGTGGTGTCGCGTGGGTACATAACACCTGTTGCCGGTTGTGATACGCCTAAAACTTAGCCTGAAAATTAATTCGAATTTTTTCTTGTACCAAGTGTTCTTTTCAGAGCATTTGCTATCATTTGCTGGGAGAAGAAGAGGGTCCCGGTTCAAAGGGATCTGACTCTCATTATACTTACACAGAATAAATCACAACACAAATAATCGAATTATAAATAATAAAGAAACAGACATAATACCTGAGTAAACGAACAAAATACAAATAGGTACGTAGTATCTGCTGCACGTCAGTTCCGAAAACGAACATAGCTGCTAACTGAGCGTTTTGCCGGTTTATACAGCGGAAACACATTGGACGGACGAATGTGTGTGTCCCTCCTCAGTTTGTACAGTGACAACTACTACGAGGTCAATTATCGTACGCAGTAAAACATTGCCGGTGTCTGAGCCGGCAACACAAGACGGTACAAGCGCCCAGCTGTTCGAAAGCAATGCTACGCTTTTCTTCATGTTTCCCTACTAATATTGTTCGGATTTCAAATTATTCAATAACTAAAGTATTTATTCTGTGATTTAATTAGGTCTAATATTATTTTCTCTTATTTTCAGTACTGTTGCCGCTGGCAACAGCAGTTAAATGGACGCCACGCTACTGGTCCAGATCATATTGATCTCAAGTAAGAGGCTATGCCAAGAAGAATATGAAAAGTGGGGATTATTCATAAACACTGATAAGACGCAATACCTGTGCCCAGGAAGGCCGCAAAGCAATTTACAATTTGAATATAATGAATAGGTCAATGCCTTACAAGTGGGTAGAAGTGCTGGTCAGGAGAAATACGAAACATTAGGAAGAAACTAGACAAACGATTAGTCTGGGACGGAAGGCTAAATGGAATATGGTGACGCAAGGGAATATCAAAAAGTATAAAACGGCGCATCTACAATACCATCGTATATTATACGGTGGTGAAACTTCGAACATGACTGAGTCTGCTAAAAGAAAAATTATGACCGTGGTAATGGATGTACTGAGAAAATCGTGTGGAATATCTAGACTAGGTAGACGTCGAAACAAGAGGATTTGGTCAATAATGATGTTTGAATACAGTGGCGTATCTAGACCACTGGTGGCCCGGGGCGGATTTCTTTCTGAGGGCCCCCTTCTTATAAGACGGGTGTTTATAAGCCAATTTATCTTTAAGTAATACATGGCAGAAATACTTTACTGTTATATATTTACTGCCTAGTCACTGTGTTGATACATCTAGTTAGGAAACTTAATAAGAATCTGTAGTAATGTTTGAATTAAAATTCCACTTTCATATTGTAAATACAGAGTTTAAAGAAATAATAGAAGTACTATTATTTATAGATTGCATTAAATTTATTACAATACTTTATAATATACAATAAACTTATATACTGCAAAACAAATTTATCATTGCTGCAAACAATACTTGGCAAATTTTTTTGTCAAGTCAGTCAGCAGTTTCAGTGCATATCACACGCTGTTACTTATCTGTACAGTTGTACGTGCAGTTGTCTTTGATGTCACTCACGATTTTGTTCACTCACGCAATATGTGATGCACTTTTTTGTAAACTCGTTCATTCTAGTAACTGACCTGATTTCCGCACTTTGAATTTTCCACTGTTTGGGAAAAATTCTGACGAGAGGTTTTAAATAAATTATTATCGGTCTCTTAACTTAATTTTCCAAATCTGGAGGCCCACAACTAAGTGAGGCCCGGGGCGGGCCGTCCCCCCTTTAATCCGCTACTGTTTGGATAAATGTTTGAAGGATTAGAACACTGTCATGAATTAAATTGAAGTGAAACAATTATTAATCTGGTTTGGACGTTTGCACAGAATGGGAGGTGAAAGACTGCCAAAATTGAAAATCCAACGAGCGCCCACGGGTTGTAGTACTCGGACAAGGGATGAAAACCTTTAACAAGCGCTAAGGGAGCGCAGTTTAACCCTAAAAGCCTGTGTAGCGATGGGGGAGAAGTTTGGAAATCGGACAGCGACGGCAGATGCTGTAAACCGATCAATAATGATGATGATGAGATACATAATATTACGAAATGAAAGTGGATATAATAAAGATATAATAAATGACATACCCCCACACAAATAAACAGAGAGGACCGAGAACTGTCCAATGTCGAGTTAAAACTGAGAACTCGCTTCGCTCGTTCAGTTATATTTCACAACCTGCATTTTATATTTAAAAATACAGTGCATAAGGTTTCGAAAAAAACAATTTTCGTACATAACACATATAATGGAACGATTTTTTCTTCGATTTGTAATTCTAGTTTCACTCTCATTTATAAATCACAGAATAAATACTTTAGTTATTGAATAATTTGAAATCTGAACAATATTAGTAGGGAAACGTGAAGAAAAGCCTAGCATTGCTTTCGAACTGGTGGGCGCTTGCACCGTCTTGTGTTGCCCGCTCAGACATCGGCAATGTTTAACTGCGTACGGTCATTGACCTCGTAGTAGTTGTCACTGTACAAACTGCGGAGTGGGGGACACTCAAAGTGTTGCCACTGTACAAACCGGCAAAACGCTCAGTCATGTTCGTTTTCGGAACTGACGTGCAGCAGATACTACGTACCTATTTGTGTTTTGTTCATTTAATCATGTGTTTCTCTGTTTGTCTTTATTATTTTTAATTCGATTATTTGTGTTCTGATTTATTCTGTGTAAGTTTAATGAGAGTCAGATCCCGTTGAACCGGGACCCTCTTCTTCTCCAAGCGAATGATAGAAAATGCTATAAAAAGAACACTTGGTACAAGAAAAAATTCGAATTAATTTTTGAGTTTAAGTTTTAGGCCTGTCATAACCGGCATCAGGTGTTATGCACCCACGCCACGCCACTGGTACCCTCTCTAAATAATCGAATAAATTATTCTATATTATATTCTATAATGTAAATATTCTATTTAAGGTTACCGGTTCAAAATCTTTGCGTAATCCGTCACTTAAAACTATGGACTACTTGCATACACTCGTGCTAGATAACACATTTTACGTACACAGCACATGGAGCCCATAATCCACGTACTGTACAAAATATTGCTAACGTCAAATATAAGTAAATTCAAATCGTTTGAAATGAATTAATTTTAAAAGTAAATAGTTGGTCATTTAGAAAAAAAAAGTTAAACAAATTTAATTTAATATCTTCAAATAAATACACTGCAAGTAAGTTTATTTTCACCTGACGCACGTTTCACAGAAATTATTCTGTATCATCAGAGGTTTGTTTGAACTGTAATTGAATCTTTCGCTTACAATATAGTTAACGGATAATCGATTCTATTCCGAATCTATTTTCGATTGTTGTAATGTTTATGTAGTCAGCTCTTTATTATATATTTAATGTTTTATTTTTATTATTCAATAAATGTATGATTTTAAATAAATCGTCTTGTTTTGTTTTTATTTGAATTTGTTCTCTAGTTAGTAGAATATTATTATTGTGTTTGTAAATATTAAGATTTTCCCAGATATTCATTTTGTTACCTTTTTGTACGTTTTTAATTAATTTGACATTTTGAATGTCTGGAAATTTATGTTTAGGCCTACTATTTAAACAGTGTGTGGATAAATTAGATTTGTAAATATTAGGTTTTAAAAACGCATTGCGATGTTGAGTGAATCTCTCGGAAAGTTTTTACTTCGTCTGGACTACGTATTTATTTCAATCTTGACATTCTATTTTGTAAACTCCATTTTTATTATGAATGTTGAATTTAGTTTTAGGTTTTATTTTATTAAAAACAATATTACTGTGTTATAAGATATTTTTAAGTTTGTATCTTAATTTAATTTAATACAGTGATAAATAAATTTATAACTTTAAAAATGACCAACTACATTAAATTATTCCGACTTGGAACACAGTTATTTTATACAATACAATACACTCGGTAGCGAGTGAAAACGAGTTCAAGCAGCAAGGTAAAAAAAAATTAATAATTTGTTTCTAAAATAACTGAGTTCCGGTCGGAATAATTTACTATAGTTAGTGATAACACTCGGACACGTTATGGACAACAAATCCAAGAATTTATAAATGTATTTATTCATTTATTTAACAAATGAATAAATATTAAAATACATGCCTATTATAATGCATTTATAATTACCTCAATTTCAGTATAAATATTAAATATGTAATATATTAAATAATGCATACTCTAAAATAATTTAAAAAAAATATACAGAAATATTACAAAGTGAATACTGTGAATTCCACGCTTTATAATAAAAGTCAAGAGTAAAAATTGCATGCATTAAAATGTGTACCTTTTGGTTTGTTTGAAACAATTCGCGTGCCAAAGACCCAAACGTGTTACACTTGCCAGGTGGGAAGCACCGTAACTGGTCGCTGGACCGCCAGCTGTTGTGTGTCTCAGAATTCACTCTCTCTCTCCTACGCTGCATTACTTTCTGTTCGTACAATTGCGACAGACTCTGTTAGTCAAAATACAAACGAACTGGTTTCCGGAAACTGCTCGTTCGAAAGGCGTCCAAGTAGGATATGGAGACCTTCCCGTCACGCGAGAGATTGTTCAGTCCGGCCGGAATAACTCTCTCTCACCCTCTCTCCTTCTATCTCTCTCTCTCGCCTCTTACAAGCACATACGCGTGAGCAAATACCACTAACCATTAAACCATTACTCAGTTGTAGAGGTGGGTCGATATTCTATTACAGGTATTTTGGAACGATTATTTTTGTGGAACGGATATAACAGTGACTGAAAAGTTGAAATACCTGTTCCGATTCAACGATAACTGAAAAGTCGAAATACCCGTTCCGATTACTCGCGGCCTCGTGCACTCTTAAATTTCATTGTCTGAGTTTCGCAACTGAATTGTCTAACCAAAATGGAATCAATAGTTTAATTTATTAATCTATGTACTAGCGAAAACTTAAATTAGTAACCCAAAAGGAGATAGCCCTGTAAATTCTCTGGTTTCTTATTTTATTTTAAACAGTAACAGCTTAATATTGTCACTGTGTAAAGTAACACTGTTAATACTTTTAGTTTGAATTTACTTCTTATAGGCAGTGCCGGCTTTAGCCATTTCGGCGCCCCGGGCGAGAAATGTTGGCGCCCTATGTAAGGCCGGAGTTTCCTACTAAACATTTTTACCGGGGGGGGGGGGGGGGAGGTTAAGACGTTACACTTTATAGGGTCCAAGCGCCGAAAACAGCAGACAGATAAGTTTAAACCGAAATACCGAGGGGGACTGCGAGGTCCAAGCGTTAAAATTAGTAGACATCCAACCTTAAAACGAAATACCCGGGGGAATGCGGGGTCTAGGTGCCGAACCCAGCAGACAGGCAAGTTTAAACCGAATACCCGGGGAACTGCAATGGCGGCTGAGAGCAAATTGCTTTAAAGTCAATATTTTCGTATGTGTAAAAAATAAAACACCTCTAACAAATCTACATCAAATGTTTATTTTTTATGTTTCTATGTATACAAGTAGAATATTTTTACAAAAATGTTACATTATAGGCTTCATTTAAAAAAATTAATTTTTCTCGTTTTGGCGTCTGCAAATGTTTTAATAATTTTCTTATAATTTATATTGGCAGCTATTTCATGCTCAATGGATAATTTTGCTAAATAATTTAGTTGACTTTCACTCATTGTAGCTCTCAAGTACATCTTAATTATTTCTTTTATGAATTTGCTAACTGCTATAATTTTTTATTGTTCGACTAAGCTTTTCGTCATTGCTGACATCTTCAGGTCTTAAACAACCTGTAAATAGTAAGGATGGCTGCTAATTTAAACAATACGAAGAATAAAATACATCTTAATTAGTTTTAATTTCGAAAAACTCCTTTCACCACTTGCGACCGTTACTGGCATGGTTAAAAGTATTCTGAGCGAGATGTATATATATTTGGGTACAAATCTTCAAGCTTCCTTTTTTTTTATAAAATTCAATACACCTAATGGACTAGATTCTTCAACATTTTCAAAAAAATATTGAATACTCGTGAGCTCATCACACAGACTAATACCATCAATATCTACAACTGACTCATTCGTTAATCTTTCTTGTAAAACGTTGCACTTTTTTTATTAATGTCTGTTTGTCAGAAGGCAATTTTTTGATGTCTTATAAGAAGCTCCAAAGTTTAGAATGTTCATGAAGCAAAAGAAAGCGTTCTTTGAAAGACGTTAATAGTGTATCAAGTAGAGTATTGAAAAATTCCGTTTCAAATTTTTTTTCAGGGTTCTCAATAGGTTGATCTTCAGATTCGTAATCGAATTGACGTTTAACCTTTCTAATCCTGTTATCGTTTTTGAAAATTGCTTCAGATTTTAGCTCGAGAGCTAGTTCCTTTGCAGTTATTATGGCATTCTTAAATCCTTTCTCTTTATAATTTTTTAGAAACTCATAACAGTCGTCAGCTAATTTCTGACCATCTTGAATATCAATTTTTTGTTTTTGCTTCGACTTACTCACAATATTAATTTGAAATAAAATATCGTACCATGCAACAAGTGATACTAAAAATTTAAAATCTTTTAGCTGCTCAGCTAGAGTTAAGGCTTCATGAGCCGCTAGAGAATCAAAATTTTGCTCTGATTCTGCGAGAGTTATTAACGCATCGTGCACGTCAGCGATTTGATAACGAACAGCCTTAACACTCTCAACTTTTGCCTCCCAACGTGTATCACTCAAGCGTTTCAAAGTAAAAGTATTTATATGTGCAAGTAAAATCTGCCAACGCTTGACTGAAGCAGCAAAAATAAAAAACAGTCTTCCTAAGATTCCAAATAAGTTAATAGAAATTACTGAACTTTTTGCTGCATCACACAATACAAGACATAAATTATGACATCCACATGGCAAATAGAATGCTAGCGAATTCTTATCCAAAATTCTTTTTTGTACTCCACTGTTTTTACCCTTCATGTTGGCTCCGTTGTCATAACCTTGACCTCGGCAATTCGCTAATTCTAGCTTATATTCTACTAACATATCAAATATATATTGAGTTAACCCCTCTCCAGTAGAATCTGTTATGGGCTTAAAACCTAAAAAGCTTTCAGAAACTTCTACTCTATCCTCAAATAAATTAACATATCTTATTGTTAGAGATAATTGTTCTGTATGGCTGATACCTGGAGTACAATCAGCTATAATTGTAAAATACTTAGCTTTCTGAATACGTAAAATAATTTCAGAGTCAACCTCTTTAGCCATCAATTCAATAAATTCGTTGGCTACATTTTTTTCCACAGTAATGATCTTCAATTTCTCCTCTAAAGATACGATTCACATGTTCCGTCATAACCGGATCAAATTTTGCAAATAATTCAATAAGTCCTAAATACTTTCCATTATTCGGTGTGAAAAGTTTATCTGAAGATCCACGAAACGCCATGTTATTTTTTGTCATATATAAAATTATATTCAATAATCTATGTACTACATTATTCCAATGCTCCGCTTCTCTTGCAATTAGCGATTGTTCTAAATGATCAATCGTTGTTTTATTTTTTAATCTTTTGTCTGCTTCATACCATTGAACATACAATTTCTTATGATTTGCACTGTTTTCGTGCACAACTATAGCGGCACTTAAGTGTTTCCAATCGCAGTAACCTTAATTACTCCACGATGAATCAAGATCTGTTTTAAAAATAGAGCAGCAAAAGCAAAATACTTTATCTGAATTTTTTGAATAAACTAACCATCGACGCAAGATTAGTTCATTATTTGGCAATTTACGTGTATAGCGAGTGTCAGGAAAATGCCGACCCTTTTGTCATCGCATGGATACTGTTTAACTAAAGCTTTAACTGGCCCTTGCGTAATGAGAAAATCAACTTCATTTCTGCTCATTTTTTTGGCCAGTTAGCTGGGTCTGTTGAATCAATATTTAATATGTGTTGAAGAGCTGGATCTGTTAAATCAATTAAAGAATTTTCTAATTTTTTGGTAATAACGATTTCAGATTCTTCTTGTTTTGCTAGGTTTCCGTTTTCCTCAGGTGTACTTAAAGAGCTTAACGGTATTCCCGAGTTGTTAGCAGTTTGAAAATCGTTAGCTTTTGAAGAAGTAATTAGTTCCAGATTTTTCAAAACATTGGAAGAATTTTGCGGTTTTAATGTCACGTTTTCAGAATTAATTTCAGAATCTCTTACATTTTCTAAGCTATTAGAAAATACAGATTTGTTTTGCGAATTGCCGACACTTTCTGAGCTTTCTATATTTGGAGAATCAATGATGCTCGGTTGAGTGGAGGGTGGAGCATCTATATCCATTTTTTTTATTATCAATTTTTATGTATTTTTCAAGACTCATCGACTTCATTATTTCTTGAACAGCTCGATCTTGTTGAGCTTTCCTTTTTCTATTTTCTGCTCCTGATAGTTTTTTTGGCATTTTTTAGTTCTCTTACTAAGTTAGTCTATAATGCAGAGGTAAAAATAATAGTAATAAAACTAGAGAAAACATTTATTTGCTATTAAAACTTATGAAAGTAACACATGAATACGCGGCGTCATCGAAATATATACTATTTAACATTAAGGATACTCGATCGACTTCTTATAAAAAGATATTAAGACTTTAGACTTGAACTCAATGTAGTCTAAACCTTTAACTTTCGCATACTGCCTCGAATAGGTGGGATAGCCGACCAAAATCAGCAAAAAAAGTGTTAGAAAAATGTTTGTATTAACACGTGCACGTATCCGTATGGGACCGTGGTTTATATTGACTTCGTACTTCTATATAAAAAGATTTTTCTGGATAAAATAACCAAAGCCATTTAGAATATTGTATAAGAATGAAATGATAAATCAATATTGTTGAGTTGCCGATTAAATAGTTGTAAAAATATTTATGAAACTTTGTCAATTTACGATTACTCTTATTAGACTTATTTGCGCATGCGCGCGCTCCAAGTAGCTGTTTATACTGACTTTGCAGACGGCTAGCATACATAACACTGCTACAACATGCTGTGCAGTAAAGAAAATGTAAACCAATTGTTTGTTTCTACATTTATTTATATTACTCAAATCGATTTATGGTAAAATGTTTTGTAAAAAGTGTAATGCATTCAGTTACAACAGTTTATTCTTGGATATAATGTAACATAACCTATAACCTCACGAAGTAGAGGTGGGCTAAACTGTTATTTTAAAATACTAGGTATGAAAATACCGTTCAAAAAAATAACAGGTACAAATACCTGTTATTATATACTATATATACATAACCTATATTATCCTTTGTAAGTAACTCGTTTTGAGTTTCCTGCAGGTCTCCTATGTAATATCTTCAAATAAATACACTCCAAGTAGGTTTATTTTCACCTAGATAAACCTATTAATATATTAATAAACCTACTTGCTGTGTATTTATTTGAAGATATTATAACCTATACTATATAACCTATACTATATAATTTGTTATAAGAAATAAATTGAAACTAAAAGTATTAACAGTGTTACTTTACACTGTGACTTTATTAAACTATTACTGTTTAAATGAAAATAAGAAACAAGAGAATTTATAGGCCTATCTCCCTTTGGGAACACCAATTTAAGTTTTCACTAGTAGTAAACAAACTAACATTGGTTAGACAAATCAGTTGCGAAACACGGGGCAATTAAATAATTTAGAGTAGGCCTACACGTAATACCACGAAAAATAATGTGAAAAAACATCAGAAACGTATAATAAAAACATAACAGTAAGCCACAAGAGTGAATGAGAATAAACAAAATTTTACAAATAAAAATAAAAAAACAAATTGTAATAAAATAAATATAAATACATAAATAAAAACTTATAAATAATAAGGAACAACAAAAGTAAATTAAATGCATTACAGATATTTAAGGAACAGAACTAGATAAAATGCATAAATGTCCATTACAACAATCTCATCATTTACGTGAGATGTGTAGTGAAGTTAAAATCACATTAATAAAAAGTATAATATAGCTTATCAACATCAGCCGCTCTATAGGTTAAACTCAATATAATTAAATTCAACTATTTCACTAACGATCAGAACAAAGTTTTTTTTTAGTAAAAACATAAAGTTTTACCAACCGATTTTAGTTATAAGTTGGTGACTAGTATAATAAAGATTATGCATATAATCTGTATTATATATCTGCATATCACACGAGAATAAATGTAACAGCAGGATAAATTATTTCCTTTATTAAAACAGCTCCGTCTCTTTGCGCAGAATGAAGTATACAGGACGAAAAAGTGGCTCATACTAGTTCTTAATATGCTTGATACTACCTGTTCCTGAAATACTAGGTGTTCCTGAAATATTAGGTGTTACTAAAATACTACTGTTACTCTGGAACGCGTTGTTCCTTGTATATCGGTGATACCACTAAATAAAATACACGTTACTGGCTGTTCCTTGCGTTCCAGCGATATTTTTGTACGCCTAGTATTTCGCCTTGGTTTACGTGATCTTGCGTACATTTTGTGTGTGTGTGTCTGTGTGGGTGCGTAGGGGTGTGCGTCGACTTGGAACAGCGAGAGCGGCGTGTCTCGACTCGGAACAGGTCGCCGCGAATAACAGGTATTTCAACTTTTCAGTCACTGTTACATCCGTTCCACAAAAATATCGTTCCAAAATACCTATTACAGGTATATCGGCTCACCTCTATCACGAAGTGCCCCCAAAATGTTACGCTCGATGATACGCGTTACCAAACGATCGAGTATCCTTAAGTAAGAATTTTGAATCGCAATTGAAAAAAGTAAATCATATATTAATGATTCTTCTAATTGATTATCAGTAATTTTTGCAACAATCATAAACATTACATTAAATTGCATTGTCTCGAAAAGGTTATTTTCGAACCTTTTAACTAACTAATTGGAAAAATTACTTGCAAACGTAATGAAAATATTTTAGATTTTATTCTAAAGAAAAGAGTTTTTAAAGCCGCGAGAGTAAATAATTTTTAGTTATAAACAATATAGAAAAAATAAATGGTAACATTTATGAATAATTGTAAATATAAATATAACTTTTTCACAAAAAAAAACCACAATATTTACTAACTTTGCAATTACTTACCTTAAACTTAATGCCGTAATTTATTCGATATTTAATAAACTTGTAGTATACTCGTTAAGAACAATACTATTAAAACAAGAATCAATAATACTTTTAAGTTACAAAAGCATGCACTCATCCAGGTCTGCTAATAAACTGACAAATGCAATAAATATACCTAGTGATCGTCGCGCTCGCACTTGTTTACAAGTCCGAACGTGGAACGTGCAACTCCGGCGGCACGGAAAACTACGTCGAGTCAAAACAATAAACAAGCGAGTTACGAAATTTGAGCTGCATTTTTTGAGAACGAATTTTAACATTCATAATTTCCTTGAAATTTTACAATTACTCAAAAAAATAAGTTAATCAAATTTAATGTATTTCTTTTGATTATATGTTCAAACTGCAACTGTATTAATTTTCTACTTAAACATAAAAAAGCGATATTGACGTCAATTGAAAGAAAAAAGATGTCATTTCAATTAATTTTTGGAAAAGGTACATAACATAGGTATCGGCATCTCAGCGAGAAGAGCATTTGACGTAAAAACGAACTGTATCGGATTCAATAAAAATTTACTTTTTTAGTAAAAAACTTATTTATTTATCATTACAAAAATAAACCTTTTTATCTTAAATACTAATTGATAAATAAATAAGTTATAAATTAGGAGGCTACGGTTTGTGAGTTTCATAGTTGGTTCGCGGTATAAGGAGTTCAGGGTTCAGGGGTTTATTTGCCATTTTAGTAAGTACGCTACGGTAAATAGCCCGTCTACGGTTTAAGAAACCAATAGTTTGTGGGTTTGGTATCCCATCTGTAGTGAAAAGAGCTTAGGGTATGTGGGTTTAGGTGCTCGTTTGCTATATAAAGAACCCAGGTAATGTAAATTTAGTAGCCCGTGTACGGTGAGTAAAAATAAAAAAAAAGTTTCGGCCAAGACATTGCGCCCCTGGGCGACCCTAAATCCCTACCCTAAATCCGGCACTGCTTATAGGCCTAACAAATTTTATAATACAGGTATATATATAATAGGTATATAATAACAGGTATTTGTACGTGTTATTTTTTTGGAACGGATTCGTTCGTACCTATCATTTTAAAATACTAGTTTAGTAGACCTCTACTAACAGTATGCCTAGTTGTTCTCATTTTTAATTCCTGTCTCTATACGTTAATAGTGTTCGGTTTCTTAAAAAAAAAAATGAATTTGAAAGATTGTTGCCAAACGCTAGTGGGTGCTTGAGATTCAATCGAGACTCGCAACTATAACGAGCTTGGAAGAATTTGTTGAAGACGAAGAAGAAGTAAGTGATAACGTGGGCGTTACACTTACATAAGAAGACGAAAGAGGAAACGACATCTTCCCGCGCATCCGTCAGCTAAACAGTAAGGACAACACACCGCCCTCGACCGCTACTTGACGGTCCACCATAAGCCATAAGAAATGACATCTTCCCGCGCATCCGTCAGCTAAACAGTAAGGACAACCAGTGGCGTAGCTGGGGGGGGGGCAAGGGGGCAGCCGCCCCGGGCGGCAAAGTGAGCAAATACATGAAACAATTGTTTTTAGTTTATAAAACTACAAACAACTTGTTTCTTTGATATGACTATTCTTTTCGTAAAAGAAGCATAACCAGCCAGCTTGTCTGTTATCATACACCGTGATAAACAGTATTAGTCTATTTATACTCAAGTATCGTAATTATGGTTCATTATGATAACAAATTACGCTGTAACAGTGACTGATATCCATCCAGGAGTTCAGAAGAGAATATTAGATTTGAATTCACTAGCTGTGTTTGTTTCCTGTGACAACCATTCACTTAACTTGGTTGGAGTTCATGCAGCTCATGTAAATATTCAGGCAGTGACATTTTTTGGAACAGTAGAACGTCTATTCACCTTCTTTCCCTGTTTCACTTAAAGACTTCGTAAATATTACTCTAAAAGGACATTGTAATACCAGGTGGAGTTCAAAAGCAGATACGGTGAAAGCAATATCAACTCAACTGGTTGAAATGATGGCTGCACTGGAAAAATTGAGGGATACACCGACTGAAACAATCGATACGAGGGAAGATGCAGAATTAATAATTAATGCGATAGAAAACTTTAATTTTGTGACCTTGTTCTTTTTCTGGACAGTTATTCTTTTAATTGCCTTTTCTTGCCTCCTTTTAATTGTGAAAGCGAGGCGCCCGACGATCTTTTGCCCCGGGCGCCAAAAAGCCTAGCTACGCCACTGAGGACAACACACCGCCCTCGACCGCTACTTGACGGTCCACCATAAGCCATGAATCCCGAATGAATTGACCAACACCTTCCTAAAATATATTCAAAGTAAAATTAAAAAAAAAAAAATAACTGAAACAAACTTGACTTACGAGAATGCACAGATACACTACCTACTTGAGATTCACAGGAAGTCTTCTTCTTCTTCTTCTTCTTCTTCTTCTTCTTCTTCTTCTTCTTCTTCTTCTTCTTCTTCTTCATTCCAGATTTAGACGACATCACCTGTTCCGGTCTCTATTTTCAAGCCATCTTTTGCGTGGTCTTCCCACATCTCTTTCCCCTTTAGGCGCATATTGCAAAACTTGTTGAGGTAGCCTTTTCGCTTCCATTCTACCTATACGTTCTAACCAATTCGGCTTACATTCCTCTAATCTAAGAAGAAGAAGAAGTCTGTTGGTATGAATTCTGAGTTGTGACTTGTGGTCACAATCTAGTCTCGGCCGCTACGTCAGAAGTTTGTATAGTAAAGAATATCTTCGACACAAATCATCTTCGGATTTTGTTGTGCCTAGGGTAACTTGGCCCGGGCGTATGTGTTCCGCATGCCGAATTTACCGAAATAAGTATAATTACCGGTTATACTTCAGTGATTATCGTTTTGACATTTAAGTTCCTACATAATCTTCTTCATCTTCTTCATTTCAGGATTAGGCGACATCACCTGTTCCGGTCTCTATTTTCAAGCCATCTTTTGCGTTGTCCTCCCACAGCTATTTTCCCTTTAGGCGCATATTGCAAAACTTGTTGAGGTAGCCTTTTCGCTTCCGTGTTCTACCTATACGTTCAGTCCATCCCAGCTTACATTCCTCGGTTTTTACATTTACAAAGAATATACCGTACTCAATTCATGTCTTATCACATCGTTTCTAATTCTGTCGTTTCGTGTACATCCCTTGTCGTATCTCAAGAAATTCATCTCTGCAGCTTGTACATGACTTGTATACTTTTTAGATAATGCCCATGTTTGGGAACCGTATAAAAGAGTGGACACTGCCATAACCTTGTGGAACTCAGTTGACTTTCCTTTCTTGTTTTCACCCTTCAGTTCTTGGCTGGTTTTTTATTATTTTACTTTTGGGGCATAGTTAAAGATCATAATTGCATCTCTCGAACTCTTGTACGCGGACGACATTGAGATTCGAAAACCGTGTCTTCAAATGTGAGGACTGGTTGAGAAGATAAGTTTCAAAACTTTTTTGGCCGAACTGACATGTTTCACCACGTGACAGAGTTCCCCAAGATTGTCGAAGAAATACAGACGTACGGAACAAAAACTGAATATTATGAGTACACTCAATAGGCTCACCGAATATCGACTAAAATGGTTGGAACACCTTAACCGAATGGATGACTGCCGCATCCCTAAATGACTATTGAATTATAAACCGAAAGGACGGAGAGGTGTGGGACGTCCGAAGAAGCGCTGGAGTGACCAGCTCTAGTCTATCCACTTTGGAATGAAGAAGAAGAGGACGGAGAGGTGTGGGACGTCCGAAGAAGCGCTGGAGTGACCAGCTCTAGTCTATCCACTTTGGAATGAAGAAGAAGAGGACGGAGAGGTGTGGGACGTCCGAAGAAGCGCTGGAGTGACCAGCTCTAGTCTATCCACTTTGGAATGAAGAAGAAGAGGACGGAGAGGTGTGGGACGTCCGAAGAAGCGCTGGCGTGACCAGCTCTAGTCTATCCACTTTGGGAAGTAAAATAAGAGGCGTATCATAATATGTGCTAAATAAGACTGGCGGATCATAAAAGAGGGGAAGAAAATAGGACATCCAGCTCACTATATGCTAGGCACTTTGTTGAAGAAAACCGTAAGTCCGTAATCCGTTAGAGAAATGTCAAATTATAGAGGTTGAACATAATTCGGCGGAAAGAAAGTTGAGTGAAGAACTTGAAATATTAAAGGAAAGAAAAAAGGATTTAAACAGTTTAATTAATTCAAAGGTGAAATTTGATAATGAAGATATATTTTACTACATATTAAGGAAGAGAGAAATGTAAAACATAAAGGTTGGTAGCAGTCTGATACTTAGTGGTTGGAAAAGTACCTGGTCATAATGGAAAGTTACCAGGCAGCAATGAAAAAGTACTGGCACAAGGGGTGGTGACTGGGTTGACTGTTTGCTGACTAAGGCGTAACAAGGCTGTTTACCTGCATGTTTGTTTATGTCAAATTGACGCTTTCGCGTTGTATATAAGATGTGTATAAAGGGATGAAGGTTTTGTAGGTAGATTGTTGTGTTTCATCTGAAGATGAGCCCAGAGGCTTGAAAGCGCTTATGGAAAGTATAATTGCGTGTTAGTGGTTGCAATTCAAGTTTAGTAAAAATTAGAGTTAACCACTAAATTGTGTTTATCTTTTAAAAAATGAATGTAGATTGAATTTAGATACTTCAAGTAACAAAACTTGTAACTGCCTAACTGTATTATGCCTAAACAGCATAATAGGGGGGGGGGGCGAGATACATACACAACTCATACAAACTGTAAGATCGGCCGAAGATTTGGTTGGTAACCGTGCATGGCTCATCTCCCTCGGCTCACGTATGGGTGACAGACCCGGTCGCTCACTCTGTCTCGTCCCTTTCTGTGTAATCCGTTCTGTCAGTCTTTCATGACCAACTCTTGTTTTTCGCTTCTGACGTTATTAGAGTATTCGAGGGCTAGACACAGTTACAGTAACTCCTCCTCAGGGAGGGGGACGACACTAGTTTCTGGGGGCGGGGGAGGATGAGATTAGTTTGAACATTGGACTTCCCATTTTTCTCAGGATAAATGTGATATCCAAGATTCTTCCCACATATTTATTCATAAGCCTCATTTTGACACACGTCTTAAGTTTTAACACTGTTCTAAGCTTATTTTACTTCCCAAAGTGGATAGACTAGAGCTGGCCACTCCAGCGCTTCTTCAGACGTCCCACACCTCTCCGTCTCTTCGGCTTATAATTCAATAGCCGTTTAGGGATGCGGCTGTCATCCATTCGGTTAAGGTGTTCCAACCATTTAGTCGAACCATATTTGGTGAGTGTACTCGATCGAGTGTACTCGTAATATTCAGTAATATACAGTATAATATTCAGTCGCGTAATTCTGGAATAAAGAAGAAGAAGAATAAAAACCAGCCGTTCGGGTTACTGGACACTTTTTGTGGGTATAAACAGATAAGCTCACGAGTGGTACATGTGTACCCAACGTTGTACAGCGCTGCGTTGCGTAAGTTATACAATTATAGCTGTAAGTCGCTATAAAACGTCTTATGTAATTTAATGTGATGACTTTGCACGCAGGTTAATGATTCGTAAAACCGACTATGTCTCAGATGCCAGAAGGCATAAGTGACGTAACTCAGAAGTAGGTCTGTAATGATCAGTCAATGATTGTTCCCACGCAGATGTCCCGTAATGTGTGTGTGTGTGTGTGTGTGTGTGTGTGTGTGTGTGTGTGTGTGTGTGTGTGTGTGTGTGTGTGTGTGTGTGTGTGTGTACGCTTCTTCTTCGTCGTCTCCGAACTCGCAAATTATGGTATCTTGTCGAGCAATTAATCTTCTCTTCTCTCCCGCTGGTTCTTCTCCACTCGAAAACTGGTCAGTGTTTTAACTCTGCCGACAAGCCGGACAGCCGATCGACCTCTATTTCTCTGAACACCTGTTTGGCTCGAAATTGCGTCCCGTCTTGAAATGTCGCCGAAGACCTTCAGAATTTGCGTTTCTATGTTGGTTACAATCGATCCTTCTAGTTCTTCTTTTCCTCCTCCTCCTCTTTGGACTACCGTGGCCATTAATTAATCCTGGTAGGCATTTCTTCTTTAGCCTTAAGGTACGGTTACACGAGCTTTTTTCCCAGCCGTTTGCCTACGGTTGGGAAACGAATTGAATTTAACACAGGCGGCAATGAAATTGGTCACACGGACGTGTAAAATATCGGTATGGAGAACCATACATGACTTCCATATTCTAAGATTTATATTTAAAATCATTTTCGAAATGAAATATTACCATAGAAACTACTTCTTTCTACTTACTGCTTCAGCCTTAACCACAGTACTGTGGTCACTAACGTATACCACCTCACGTTATCGCACTCGATTTTCACTGATGATGGAAGTCGACGGCATTGCCGAAAGGTCTGGTTTTGTTGAAAACATTGGACTACGGCCAAATATCCCGGGAAGGGAAGGAATTTTAACAAAAACTACTTCTTTGTTGCCGATAACGTTGTACACATATATATAAAATATATGCATAAAATTAATGGCTTGTATAAGTTAATGATTGATCTCCATTAAGTAGTAATATTATGATGTCCATAATTAAAACATCAGAGCAGGTTTAGTGTGAATGAGGGTACACTGTGGACAAAAATTTTCAACATTTCCTATTGAGCGTTGCTTAGAGTAAAGCTGCGAATCTACAGTGTATGTTTCACAGAACAAACACGCGAAAAAGAAGGAGCGCTCCGAAGTCACTCATGGACCCTCAGCATCTTGCAGAGGGTTCATTCCCTAAAGACGAAAAGTCTGTCTATGAATCGTTCCTCTGTAAACACGTGCAGTTACATTGCCCAGCGATCCACAGGAAGCAACTGATGTCCATTTTTTCGGCTTGCACGCGTTATGTTGGTGTGGGTTTCGGCACTTTCCATTTAAAAAGCGTGCAAATGTAAGAAAATAAACATGAGTGAGGCCAGAAATAACGTGAATTGTGTGTGTGTGTGTCTTACCTGCCTTTTTATTGCTGTAGACATAATAATAAAATGGAAACGTAAACATTACATAACTGAGATATGCTTACCTGCGACGAACGATATATTATTTTATACATGGAGGAGTTCAGTGACATACACACGTACAGAAGAATTATATATATAAAGATATTACCTCATACATAATTTACATTAAAATTAAGAAATTATAATTTTATTGCCTGGCAACAAAATTATTTTATTTTTAACAATTACCATTGTTTGAAAAAGTTTAAATGAATTTTCAAGTACTTTACTGTTGTTAAAACGTAAAAGGTTGCAGGTAAACTACCCCTTCCCCTTAACCGATCTTCACCAAAATCGAAAGTCCTTGAGGCCTCTACAATTCAGGGACGTATGCAAAAAAGTATTTGATTCTGTTTGAATTTGCGGCTGTTACCGTTTGCCATATAAAATACGCTTGATTAAAACAACGTTGCAGGTAAACTACCCCTTTCCCTTAACCGATCTTCACCAAAAACAAGTAGTCTTGAGTACTCTACAAATCAGGGCTTTATGCAAAACATTATTTGATTCTGTTTGAATTTGCGGCTGTTATCGTTTGCCATATAAAATACCCTTGTTAAAAAAACGTTGCAGGTAAACTACCCCTTTCCCTTAACCGATCTTCACCAAAAACAATAGGTCTTGAGAACTCTACAATTTAGGGCTGTATGCAAATAATCTTTTGATTCTGTTTGAATTTGCGGCTGTTATCGTTTGCCATAGGAAATACCCTTGTTAAAACATAAAACGTTACAGGTAAACTACCCCTTTCCCTTAACTCAAAACATGAAAAAAGTCGTTTTCCGAAAATTGTCTGTGTGTGTGTCTGCGTCTGTGTGTCTATGTGTAGATTTTTTTTCTATGGCAAATGATAACTGCCGCAAATACAAACAGAATCAAATAATTTTTTGCATACAGTCCTGATTTGTAGAGTACTCACGACCTATTGTTTTTGGTGAAGATCGGTTGAGGGAAAGGGGTAGTTTACCAGCAACGGTTTTTTTTATCAAGGGAAATTGTTTTTTTTGGCAAACGATAACAGCCGCAAATTCAAACAGAATCAATAATGTTTCGCATGCAGCCCTGAATTGTAGAGTTCTCAAGACCTATTGTTTTTAGTGAGGATCGGTTAAGGGAAAGAGGTAGTTTACCTGTAACGTTTTATGTTTTAACTAGGGTATTTCCTATGGCAAACGATAACAGCCGCAAATTCAAACAGAATCAAAAGATTATTTGCATACAGCCCTATATTGTAAAGTTCTCAAGACCTATTGTTTTTGGTGAAGATCGGTTAAGGGAAAGGGGTAGTTTACCTGCAACGTTTTTTTAACAAGGGTATTTTCTATGGCAAACGATAACAGCCGCAAATTCAAACTGAATCAAATAATGTTTTGCATACAGTCCTAATTTGTAGAGTACTCAAGACCTATTGTTTTTGGTGAAGATCGATTAAGGGGAAGGGGTAGTTTACCGGCAACGTTTTTTTATCAAGCGTATTTTCTATGGCAAACGATAACAGCCGCAAATTCAAACAGAATCAAATAATTTTTTGCATACGTCCCTGAATTGTAGAGGTCTCAAGGACTTTCGATTTTGGTGAAGATCGGTTAAGGGGAAGGGGTAGTTTACCTGCAACCTTTTACGTTTTAACAACAGTAAAGTACTTGAAAATTCATTTAAACTTTTTCAAACAATGGTAATTGTTAAAAATAAAATAACTTTGTTGCCAGGCAATAAAATAAATTTTTTTAATTTTAATGTAAATTATGTATGAGTTAATATCTTTATATATATAATTCTTCTGTACGTGTGTATGTCACTGAACCCATCCATGTATAAAATAATATATCGTTCGTGGCAGGTAAGCATATCTCAGTTATGTAATGTTTATGTTTCCATTTTATTTGTATGCCTACAGCAATAAAAAGGCAGGTAACACACACACACACAAGACACACACACACACACACACACACACACACACACACACACACACACACACACACACAATTCACGTTATTTCTGCCCTCACTCATGTTTATTTTCTTACATTTGCACGCTTTTACTTCCACGTTCCTTAAGGAAATGGAAGTATGGTGATGGCAAAAAAAAATCGTGTTTGAGATTATTGCAGATTCTGATTGTACTACACTCAAAACATGAAAAAAGTCGTTTTTCTAAAAGTGTCTGTGTGTGTGTCTGTCTGTCTGTCTGTATGTGTGTCTGTAGATTTTTTACTTCCATATTTCCTTAAGGAATGGAAGTATGGTGATGGCAAAAAAAATCGTGTTCGAGATTATTGCAGATTCTGATTCTACTACACTCAAAACACGAAAAAAAGTCGTTTTCCGAAAAGTGTCTGTGTGTGTGTGTGTCTGTGTGTGTGTCTGTGTGTCTGTAGATTTTTTTTCTATGGCAAACGATAACTGCCGCAAATTCAAACAGAATCAAATAATTTTTTGCATACAGCCCTGATTTGTAGAGGACTCGCGACCTATTGTTTTTGGTGAAGATCGGTTGATGGAAAGGGGTAGTTTACCTGCAACGGTTTTTTTTTATCAAGGGAAATTTTTTTTTTGGCAAACGATAACAGCCGCAAATTCAAACAGAATCAAATAATGTTTCGTATACAGCCCTGAATTGTAGAGTTCTCAAGATCTTTTGTTTTTGGTGAAGATCGGTTAAGGGAAAGGGGTAGTTTACTTGTAACGTTTTATGTTTTAACAAGGGTATTTCTTATGGCAAACGATAACAGCCGCAAATTCAAACAGAATCAAAAGATTATTTGGATACAGCCCTAAATTGTAGAGTTCTCAAGAACTATTGTTTTTGGTGAAGATCGGTTAAGGGAAAGGGGTAGTTTACCTACAACGTTTTTTTAACAAGGGTATTTTCTATGGCAAACGATAACAGCCGCAAATTCAAACAGAATCAAATAATTTTCTGCATACAGCCCTGATTTGTAGAGTACTCAAGACCTATTGTTTTTGGTGAAGATCGGTTGAGGGGAAGGGGTAGTTTACCAGCAACGTTTTTTATCAAGCGTATTTTCTATGGCAAACGATAACTGCCGCAAATTCAAACAGAATCAAATAATTTTTTGCATACAGCCCTGATTTGTAGAGTACTCGCGACCTATTGTTTTTGGTGAAGATCGGTTGAGGGGAAGGGGTAGTTTACCTGCAACGGTTTTTTTTATCAAGGGAAATTTTTTTTTTTGGCAAACGATAACAGCCGCAAATTCAAACAGACTTAAATAATGTTTCGTATACAGCCCTGAATTGTAGAGTTTTCACGACCTATTGTTTTTGGTGAAGATCGGTTAAGGGAAAGGGGTAGTTTACCTGTAACGTTTTATGTTTTAACAAGGGTATTTCCTATGGCAAACGATAACAGCCGCAAATTCAAACAGAATCAAATAATTTTTTGCATACATCCCTGAATTGTAGAGGTATCAAGGACTTTCGATTTTGGTGAAGATCGGTTAAGGGGAAGGGGTAGTTTACCTGCAACCTTTTACGTTTTAACAAGAGTAAAGTACTTGCAAATTTATTTAAACTTTTTGAAACAATGGTAATTGTTAAAAATAAAATAATTTTGTTGCCAGGCAATAAAATTAAAATTTTTTAATTTTAATGTAATATAATATTTTTCATTTAATACGGCAATAAAAAGGCAGGTAAGACCCAAACACACAATTCACGTTATTTCTGGCCTCACTCATGTTTATTTTCTTACGTTTGCACGCTTTTTAAATGGAAAGTGCCGAAACCCACACCAACATAACGCGTGCAAGCCGAAAAAATGGACATCAATTTGCTTACTGGCGAAGCTAGTAGTTAATGAATGGGTAGGCAAAAATCTTATCTTAAATTTTTTTTAAGGAATCACTAAAAGGACGGTGGGTCAAATCGGACGCTGAGGTAGAGTTGCTGTAACCGAATGGTTCCACAAACAGCCGTAAGAATTTTACTAGCAGGGAATCTACAGGTTAGCGCAACAGTGGAACTCATGTCTTAATGTTATTGGAGACTTCTTTTAAAATCGTTGAATAAAAAATGCTTTACAGCTCTATACGTGTGTCTATTGAACAATCCTTGTATTAGTCATACACAATAATACAACTGATTGAACTTCAAATTTTTAAACTTGGTTAGTTTCTATATATATGTTTAATGTTACAAATAATTCAAATAACAATCTTGATCATCTGTTAGTTCAGCGGAATAACAGTGACACTTTTAATAACCGCATAAAATAAACACTTAGAAACAACACAGGCGCTTTAACTTAACTGTTTGGACCACAGAAGTGAGGCATGCCTCAACGCTCTATGTGTACAGCGCGGGACAATCCCCCCTCCCTACACTTCCCTATCACACCACTACATTGCTTACATACGATGTATACAAAAAACGCTGAGACAAGTTCAGGTTGCCTCATTCGCTTTAAACGAACTATGCCGAATCTCACCTGTCACCATCTAGCGGTCGCTCAATAAAGCACGTTTCGGTTTAATAAATTTGACAGTCACAGTAACAATGTATAATCTTTACGTTATGTAGTTCATACGTATTTATAATTTTTATTCTACAGAATTTGTTAGGGTAGGCATTGCCTCAATTGCCTCCATGTAACTTCGCCACTGATATATATGTGTACAACGTTATCGGCAACAAAGAAGTAGTTTTTGTTAAAATTCCTTCCCGGGATATTTGGCCGTAGTCCAATGTTTTCTACAAAACCAGACATTTCGGCAATGCCATCGACTTCCATTATCAGTGAAAATCGAGTGCGATAACGTGAGGTGGTATACGTTAGTGACCACAGTACTGTGGTTAAGGCTGACGCAGTAAGTAGAAAGAAGTAGTTTCTATGGTAATATTTCATTTCGAAAATGATTTTAAATATAAATCATAGAATATGGAAGTCATGTATGGTTCTCCATACCGATATTATATATAAGATGTAAACTATACCACTTACTTGACATAAACCGTGATAGCTAAGCTAATGTACAACATATATGTATTAATTATACACATAAATGTTCCTCGATAGACACTCTATCTATTGGCGAAAACTTGAATAAAATCCGTTCAGTACTTCCTGAGATTAGCGATTTCAAACACAGAGAGAAAACGGCCCGACTTTACTTTATACTATGTACAGATTTACATTAAAATGAAAAAATTATAATTTTATTGCCTGGCAACAAAATTATTTTATTTTTAACAATTACCATTGTTCCAAAAGTTTAAATGAATTTTCAAGTACTTTACTCTTGTTAAAACGTAAAAGGTTGCAGGTAAACTACCCCTTCCCCTTAACCGATCTTCACCAAAATCAAAAGGCCTTGAGATCTCTACAATTCAGGGACGTATGCAAACAATTATTTGATTCTGTTTGATTTTGCGGCTGTTATCGTTTGCCATAGAAAATACGCTTGATAAAAAAACGTTGCAGGTAAACTACCCCTTCCCCTTAACCGATCTTCACCAAAAACAATAGGTCTTGAGTACTCTACAAATCACGGCTGTATGCAAAAAATTATTTGATTCTGTTTGAATTTGCGGCTGTTATCGTTTGCCATAGAAAATACCCTTGTTAAAAAAACGTTGCAGGTAAACTACCCCTTTCCCTTAACCGATCTTAACCAAAAACAACAGGTCTTGAGAACTCTACAATTTAGGGCTGTATGCAAATAATCTTTTGATTCTGTTTGAATTTGCGGCTGTTATCGTTTGCCATAGGAAACACCCTTGTTAAAACATAAAACGTTGCAGGTAAACTACCCCTATCCCTCAACCGATCTTCACCAAAAACAATAGATCGTGAGTACTCTACAAATCAGGGGTGTATGCAAAAAAGTATTTGATTCTGTTTGAACTTGCGGCAGTTATCGTTTGCCATAGAAAAATATCGGTATGGAGAACCATACATGACTTCCATATTCTAAGATTTATATTTAAAATCATTTTCAGCCAAACAGCCAGGGAAGGAATTTTAACAAAAAAATACTTCTTTCTTGCCAATAACGTAGTACACATATAAAAAATATTATCCCCTCCCCCTTCAACTATAATTTTGATTTATAGAAAATTACCCCCAGCCCGTTCAACTAGCCTCTTCATTTATAGATATTTCATCTACGTTTCTACAGTGGATTATTAAGATCTTATCAGGATACTTTATCAAAATTAAGTACTTTACTCATGTTACAACAAAAAATGTTTCAGGTAAACTGCCCTTTCCCCGTAACCGATCTTCACCAAAATCAACAGACATTGAGTTCTCTATAGCTCAGGCACATATGTAAAAAATTATTTGATTCTGTTTGAATTTACGGCAGTTATGGTTCGTCATATAAAAAATTACCCATGTTAAAACATAAAACATGAGATTTATAAAACATATCTAAGATTTATATTTAAAATCATTTTTGAAATAAAATATTTTCATAGAACCTACTAACGCTGGGGAAATCTGAGGAGCCAATCAGAGTTGGGCCTACCTGTCACTCTGCTGAATTTGGTGGAAAGCCCTGTCACTGTCGTCAAAGTATCAGCCTTGACAGGGTCCTCTTTTTCTGCAAAATGGGAGAGGAGGCTTGAGATGGAGTGAGTGACATGGTCCCCACCTCAATGAAGAACCCATTGTTTTATAAAAATATATTTAAATTTTGAAAACTGAAAATTCTTTTCTTGTTGTAAATATTTATATTTTATAATCAAAATGACTTTATCAAAAACAAACATTATTTTTTTATAATAAGTACTTACATATGTTTCTTAATATGCTTACTTTTTCTTCAATGTTGATGATCATTTCCAAACATTCTGACAAAATTGTATCTACAGAACAGTTAACATTCCCCAGGTTTCCATTTCTGCTAATTTCTCATTACACCTTCCACTGACGTATTATTAACCATTTCATAAACTATCGTATAATCTTTTCAGATTTTGTGGTACAAAATCTGAAATTTTCAGATTGCCTGGCAACAAAATTATTTTATTTTCAACAATTACCATTGTTTGAAAAAGTTTAAATGAATTTTCAAGTACTTTACTCTTGTTAAAACGTAAAAGGTTGCAGGTAAACTACCCCTTCCCCTTAACCGATCTTCACCAAAATCTAAAGGCCTTGAGTCCTCTACAATTCACTGACGTATGCAAAAAATTATTTGATTCTGTTTGAATTTGCGGCAGTTATCGTTTGCCATAGAAAATACGCTTGATAAAAAACGTTGCAGGTAAACTACCCCTTCCCCTCAACCGATCTTCACCAAAAACAATAGGTCTTGAGTACTCTACAAATCAGGGCTGTATGCAGAAAATTATTTGATTCTGTTTGAATTTGCGGCTGTTATCGTTTGCCATAGAAAATACCCTTGTTAAAAAAATGTTGCAGGTAAACTACCCCTTTCCCTTAACCGATCTTCACCAAAAACAATAGGTCTTGAGAACTCTACAATTCAGGGCTGTATGCGAAACATTATTTGATTCTGTTTGAATTTGCGGCTGTTATTGTTTCCCAAAAGAAAAAATTTCCCTTGATAAAAAAAAAACCGTTGCAGGTAAACTACCCCTTCCCCTCAACCGATCTTCACCAAAAACAATAGGCCGCGAGTACTCTACAAATCAGGGCTGTCTGCAAAAAGTATCTGATTCTGTTTGAATTTGTGGCAGTTATCGTTTGCCATAGAAAATACGCTTGATAAAAAACGTTGCAGGTAAACTACCCCTTCCCCTCAACCGATCTTCACCAAAAACAATAGGTCTTGAGTACTCTACAAATCAGGGCTGTATGCAGAAAATTATTTGATTCTGTTTGAATTTGCGGCTGTTATCGTTTGCCATAGAAAATACCCTTGTTAAAAAAACGTTGTAGGTAAACTACCCCTTTCCCTTAACCGATCTTCACCAAAAACAATACGTCTTGAGAACTCTACAGTTTAGGGCTGTATGCAAATAATCTTTTGATTCTGTTTGAATTTGCGGCTGTTATCGTTTGCCATATGAAATACCCTTGTTAAAACATAAAACGTTACAGGTAAACTACCCCTTTCCCTTAACCGATCTTCACCAAAAACAACAGGTCTTGAGAACTCTACAATTCAGGGCTGTATGCCAAACATTATTTGATTCTGTTTGAATTTGCGGCTGTTATCGTTTGCCAAAAAAAAAATTTCCCTTGATAAAAAAAAACCGTTGCAGGTAAACTACTCCTTTCCCTCAACCGATCTTCACCAAAAACAATACGTCGCGAGTCCTCTACAAATCAGGGCTGTATGCAAAAAATTATTTGATTCTGTTTGAATTTGCGGCAGTTATCGTTTGCCATAGAAAAAAATCTACAGACACACAGATAGACACAAGACAGACAGACACACAGACAGACAGACAGACACACACACAGACACTTTTCGGAAAACGACTTTTTTTCATGTTTTGAGTGTAGTAGAATCAGAATCTGCAATAATCTCGAACACGATTTTTTTGCCATCACCATACTTCCATTCCTTAAGGAATATGGAAGTAAATATCGGTATGGAGAACCATACATGACTTCCATATTCTAAGATTTATATTTAAAATCATTTTCAGCCAAACAGCCAGGCTGTGTCTTACCTGCCTTTTTATTGCTGTATAAAATGAAAAATATTATATTACATTAAAATGAAAAAATTATAATTTATTGCCTGGCAACAAAATTATTTTATTTTTAACAATTACCATTGTTTCAAAAAGTTTAAATAAATTTTCAAGTACTTTACTCTTGTTAAAACGTAAAAGGTTGCAGGTAAACTACCCTTTCCCCTTAACCGATCTTCACCAAAATCGAAAGTCATTGAGACCTCTACAATTTAGGGACGTATGCAAAAAATTATTTGATTCTGTTTGAATTTGCGGCTGTTATCGTTTGCCATAGAAAATACGCTTGATAAAAAAACGTTGCAGGTAAACTACCCCTTCCCCTTAACCGATCTTCACCAAAAACAATAGGTCTTGAGTACTCTACAAATCAGGGCTGTATGCAAAACATTATTTGATTCAGTTTGAATTTGCGGCTGTTATCGTTTGCCATAGAAAATACCCTTGTTAAAAAAACGTTGCTGGTAAACTACCCCTTTCCCTTAACCGATCTTCACCAAAAACAATAGGTCTTGAGAACTCTACAATATAGGGCTGTATGCAAATAATCTTTTGATTCTGTTTGAATTTGCGGCTGTTATCGTTTGCCATAGGAAATACCCTTGTTAAAACATAAAACGTTACAGGTAAACTACCTCTTTCCCTTAACCGATCCTCACTAAAAACAATAGGTCTTGAGAACTCTACAATTCAGGGCTGCATGCGAAACATTATTGATTCTGTTTGAATTTGCGGCTGTTATCGTTTGCCAAAAAAAACAATTTCCCTTGATAAAAAAAACCGTTGCTGGTAAACTACCCCTTTCCCTCAACCGATCTTCACCAAAAACAATAGGTCGCGAGTACTCTGCAAATCAGGGCTGTATGCAAAAAATTATTTGATTCTGTTTGAATTTGCGGCAGTTATCGTTTGCCAAAAAAAAAAATCTACAGACACACAGACAGATAGACAGACAGACAGATAGACAGACAGACACACACACAGACACTTTTCGGAAAACGACTTTTTTTCATGTTTTGAGTGTAGTAGAATCAGAATCTGCAATAATCTCGAACACGATTTTTTTTGCCATCACCATACTTCCATTCCTTAAGGAATATGGAAGTAAAATATCGGTATGGAGAACCATACATGACTTCCATATTCTAAGATTTATATTTAAAATCATTTTCAGCCAAACAGCCAGGCTGTGTCTTACCTGCCTTTTTATTGCTGTATTAAATGAAAAATATTATATTACATTAAAATGAAAAAAATATAATTTTATTGCCTGGCAACAAAATTATTTTATTTTTAACAATTACCATTGTTTCAAAAAGTTATAATAAATTTTCAAGTACTTTACTCTTGTTAAAACGTAAAAGGTTGCAAGTAAACTACCCCTTCCCCTTAACCGATCTTCACCAAAATCGAAAGTCATTGAGACCTCTACAATTCAGGGACGTATGCAAAAAATTATTTGATTCTGTTTGAATTTGCGGCTGTTATCGTTTGCCATAGAAAATACGCTTGATAAAAAAACGTTGCAGGTAAACTACCCCTTCCCCTTAACCGATCTTCACCAAAAACAACAGGTCTTGATTACTCTACAAATCAGGGCTGTATGCAAAACATTATTTGATTCTGTTTGAATTTGCGGCTGTTATCGTTTGCCATAGAAAATACCCTTGTTAAAAAAACGTTGCAGGTAAACTACCCCTTTCCCTCAACCGAACTTCACCAAAAACAATAGGTCTTGAGAACTCTACAATATAGGGCTGTATGCAAATAATCTTTTGATTCTGTTTGAATTTGCGGCTGTTATCGTTTGCCATAGGAAATACCCTTGTTAAAACATAAAACGTTACTGGTAAACTACCCCTTTCCCTTAACCGATATTCACCAAAATCAACAGATCTTGAGAACTCTACAATTCAGGGCTGTATGCGAAACATTATTTGATTCTGTTTGAATTTGCGGCTGTTATCGTTTGCCAAACAAACAAAATTACCCTTGCTAAAAAAAAACCGTTGCAGGTAAACTACCCCTTTCCCTCAACCGATCTTCACCAAAAACAATAGGTCGCGAGTACTCTGCAAATCAGGGCTGCATGCAAAACATTATTTGATTCTGTTTGAATTTGCGGCTGTTATCGTTTGCCATAGAAAATACCCTTGTTAAAAAAACGTTGCAGGTAAACTACCCCTTTCCCTCAACCGATCTTCACCAAAAACAATAGATCTTGAGAACTCTACAATTTAGGGCCGTATGCAAAAAATTATTTGATTCTGTTTGAATTTGCGGCTGTTATCGTTTGCCATAGAAAATACGCTTGATAAAAAAACGTTGCAGGTAAACTACCCCTTCCCCTTAACCGATCTTCACCAAAAACAACAGGTCTTGATTACTCTACAAATCAGGGCTGTATGCAAAACATTATTTGATTCTGTTTGAATTTGCGGCTGTTATCGTTTGCCATAGAAAATACCCTTGTTAAAAAAACGTTGCAGGTAAACTACCCCTTTACCTCAACCACTTCACCAAAAACAATAGGTCTTGAGAACTCTACAATTTAGGGCTGTATGCAAATAATCTTTTGATTCTGTTTGAATTTGCGGCTGTTATCGTTTGCCATAGGAAATACCCTTGTTAAAACATAAAACGTTACTGGTAAACTACCCCTTTCCCTTAACCGACATTCACCAAAATCAACAGATCTTGAGAACTCTACAATTCAGGGCTGTATGCGAAACATTATTTGATTCTGTTTGAATTTGCGGCTGTTATCGTTTGCCAAACAAACAAAATTACCCTTGCTAAAAAAAAACCGTTGCAGGTAAACTACCCCTTTCCCTCAACCGATCTTCACCAAAAACAATAGGTCTTGAGAACTCTACAATTTAGGGCCGTATGCAAATAATCTTTTGATTCTGTTTGAATTTGCGGCTGTTATCGTTTGCCATAGGAAATACCCTTGTTAAAACATAAAACGTTACAGGTAAACTACCCCTTTCCCTTAACCGATCTTCACCAAAAACAATAGGTCTTGAGTACTCTACAAATCAGGGCTGTATGCAAAACATTATTTGATTCTGTTTGAATTTGCGGCTGTTATCGTTTGCCATAGAAAATACCCTTGTTAAAAAAACGTTGCAGGTAAACTACCCCTTTCCCTCAACCGAACTTCACCAAAAACAATAGGTCTTGAGAACTCTACAATTCAGGGCTGTATGCAAATAATCTTTTGATTCTGTTTGAATTTGCGGCTGTTATCGTTTGCCATAGGAAATACCCTTGTTAAAACATAAAACGTTACAGGTAAACTACCCCTTTCCCTTAACCGATCTTCACCAAAATCAACAGATCTTGAGAACTCTACAATTTAGGGCTGTATGCGAAACATTATTTGATTCTGTTTGAATTTGCGGCTGTTATCGTTTGCCAAACAAACAAAATTACCCTTGCTAAAAAAAAACCGTTGCAGGTAAACTACCCCTTTCCCTCAACCCATCTTCACCAAAAACAATAGGTCGCGAGTACTCTGCAAATCAGGGCTGCATGCAAAAAATTATTTGATTCTGTTTGAATTTGCGGCAGTTATCGTTTGCCATAAAAAAAATCTACAGATAGACAGACAGACAGACAGACAGACAGACAGACAGACAGACAGACAGACAGACAGACACACAGACACTTTTCGGAAAACGACTTTTTTTCATGTTTTGAGTGTAGTAGAATCAGAATCTGCAATAATCTCGAACACGATTTTTTTTGCCATCACCATACTTCCATTCCTTAAGGAATATGGAAGTAAAAATCTACAGACAGACACACACACAGACAGACACACACACAGACACTTTTCGAAAAATGACTTTTTTTCATGTTTTAAGTGTAGTACAATCATATTCTGCAATAATCTCGAACACGATTTTTTTTTGCCATCACCATACTTCCATTTCCTTAAGGAACATGGAAGTAATAACACAGAATGATATATTGCACTGTGTGCTTAGTGTGAAGAAATAGAAAAGTTGATACAAGCTTCCGAATTTGTGACAATCGAATGTGAGGAGACAACTGATGTGAGAAACCACTGTCAAATAATATTAGTTTTTAACTACATGTTTAAGGGGTCGGTGTACGAAAGGTTTTGGGGATTTCTCAGCCCTGAAGGTAAATGTGCAGAAACATTAGCAAAGTGCATAATGAACAATATCTATCCCCTTCTTCACACGTCAAAGGAAATGATAATAGCTCAGACTTATGTTGGCGCTAATGTTATGTGTGGTTCTATTAGAGGTGTAAAGGCAAAAATTAGAGAAGTGTATCCGTTCATATGTTTTGTGCACTGTTACGCTCATGAACTTAATTTGCTATTAGAAAAAGCAACAAGTGTAAACAACAAAGTTAGAGTTTTTTTCTCAAATCTGTCTGCCATTACAGCATTTTGTTCACACTCATCTCTACGAACGGATGTTTTGAAGGAAGTAGTGCAAGCCAGGTTACCCAGAGTTTCTATAACAAGATGGAATTACAACATTCGTACAGTCAACGTTGTGTACGAAAACCGATATAAGTTGGAGGAATGTTTCGAAGTTCTTGAAGAAAAGTGTACAAACAAACTCACAGTTAATGAGGCAAGTGGTCACAGAAGGGCTCTTTAGGACCAAAATTTCCTAATGTTCTGGCTAACTTTTTTCTATAATTCTATCCCATGTGGACATACTGTACCAACAACTACAGAGTAGGAACAAAGACAGTGTAATGTGGCAAAGTGACATCAGAATTTTTGAAAATGAGATGCAGAGAGGGAGAAAATAAATGAAATAGAAACACAAATAAGCGAGGAGTTCCGTGAGGAACCAAGTGACTTATTTCCACTTTTTTCTACAAACTTTACGGAAGAAAAATTCAAGCGAGTGATTCAACATTACCCTTTCTTACAAGAAAACAAACTTCGGAGTGAATTGGAACTATTGGCCTATACAGACAGCATGATTTTAATATTAAAGGCGCAATAAAACTTCTTAACTTTATAGAAGAAAACAATCTTACGTCAGTTTTCAAAGAAGTGTCAAAACTTCCGAAAATTATCATAACTACCCCATGACAAGTGCCGAACCTGAGAGCTGGTTTTCGACTCTGAAAGCACTAAAGACTTTCTTGAGAATTACAATGAAAAACGATAAACTGAATGCGATGTTATCTATCAACAAGGAACTTGTTAAAGAAATGAAGGACTCTGATGCTAGAAAAGTTCGTTAATTTAAAGGAAAGGCGAATGGACTTTGTATATAAATAAAGGGTCTGTTTAAAGTGTAGGTATCATAGAAATAATATAATGTAAATATAGTATATTACTTGTTAAGTGGAAACAGCATAGACATTTTTGTGAACAGTTTGTGGTTATGTTTATTAATAAAACTGCTGTCTCTCTACAACAGCTGACAATATTTGAGGTGAGATTAAAATTTTAAATAATCGTTGCATGCTGCATGAGTTACTATTCTTATTTTATTAATGAATTATGTTATCAAATATTGGCGACATTTCTATTGTGCGTTAAATTCTATATTGATAAATAATTAAGGAGCCTAAAGGTCGCGCCCTCCAGCCTCTTAAGTCACGAGCCGCCACTGCTGAGATGCCTTTCCATTGTGTTTCCTTCTGCTCCAAAAAAAAATATTTTGTTATGTTGTTGATAATGTCTTTATTCTTTAAAATTCTGTGCGAGGGAGATTGCAATATAACTGAACTGTAGCATTTCATTGTCTCAATTTTTGTCATTTTTTGTGCTACTGTAAAGTGTTCACTTTTTATTTACACTTAACTCATGCCGTTTGTATTTTACATTTTTACACTTTCTGTCAAGCTACTGTAAAGCTACAGTAAAATATAAAATTTAATTTAAAAAAAAATGATCAAACCAAGCACCTGTCTGTAATGAACAGAACACTGTGTAATAACTGAAATATATGAGAGTTTTATTTAAGGTTATTGCTGGCTCTCACATCCTACCTTCCAGTATTTGCTTATCATCCGTCAGAACAGTGAATAACTCAACAGGATACTAAGTCATTCTTACTACTGTTTAGGTGCATTTAGCATGTACACCAGAGGCAGATTTATGCATAGGCAAAGTAGACAACTGCCTACGGGCGGCAAAATTTTGTAAAGGTCGTTATGTTGTTTTTATACCTAAGAGATGTTTCAAATGCCGCTCCATTTCATCTCAATATGATAAGAAGCTTTTAAAAATATATATTGTTAGTAACTAGGCTTATTACATAAAGAGAATAGTTCATCATTTACTTCTGATCTGTATATGAAGTAGGCCCTACATCGCTTTTTCACAATTGTCGAACAAACTGTTCGACATCCTAAACGAACAGACACATTATTCGAACACATCTCACCACACACACACACACACACACACACACACACACACACACACACACACACACACACACACACACACACACACACACACACACACACACACACACACACACACACACACACACACAGCTACGATCTTTCGAAAATCTAACCCGTCGCCAACAACAAGACGGACAGCGCTACCTACGGCAGCCTCTGAAGAAGCCTTTTAAAGGTGAAAGCCGATTTAGGATGTAAGGTAAATCTTTACGATTATACTTATAAAAAACTTAGTGTTCCAAGTCGTAATTACAATAGTGATATTTATATAATTTTGTCTATGGCGAACGATAACTGCCGCGAATTCAAATAATTTTTTGCATATTGTAGAGGACTCAAGGTCTGTTGATTTTGGTGAAGGAGAAGGGGTAGTTTACCTGCAACGTTTTATGTTTTAACAAGAGTAAAGTACTTAATTTTGATAAATAAAGTATCCTGAAAAGAAGGTCATAATTATACAACTGTAGAAAGGTAGATGAAATATCTATAAATGAAAAGGGGTAGGGGGAAGTTGAAGGGGGAGGGGATTATTTTCTATAAATGAAAATGATAGGTGAAGGGGGATAATTTTTTATATGTGTACTACGTTATCGGCAACAAAGAAGTAGTTTGTTGATAAAATTCCTTCACGGGTTGTTTGGCCGTGGTCCAATGTTTTCTGCAAAACCAGACGTTTCGGAAGTGCCATCGACTGCCATCATCAGTGAAAATCGAGTGCGCTAACGTGAGGTGGTATATGTTAGTGACCACAATTCTGTGGTTGAGGCTGAACATAGAAGTAGTTTCTGTGGAAATATTTCATTTCTAAAATGATTTTAAATATAAATCTTAAAACATGGAAGTCATGTATGGTTCTCCATACCGATATTTTCTATGGTAAACGATAACAGCCGCAAATTCAAACAGAATCAAATGATGTTTTGCATACAGCCCTGTATTATAGAGTTATCAATACCTATTGGTGTTGGTGAAGATCGGTTAAGGGAAAGGGGTAGTTTACCTGCAACGTTTTATGTTTTAAAAGGGTATTTTCTATGGCAAACGATAAGAGCCGCAAATTAAAACAGAATCAAATACGTTTTTGCAATACAGCCCTGGTTTGTTAAGTACTAAAGACCTATTGTTTTTGGTGAAGATCGGTTAACGGAAAGGGGTAGTTTACCAGACACGTTTTTTGTTTTATCAAGGGTATTTTATATTGCAAATGATAACAGCCGCAAATTCAAACAGAATCATATAATATTTTGCATACAGCCCTGTAATGTAGAGTTCTCAAGACCTGATGGTTTTGGTGAAGATCGGTTAAGGGAATAGGGTTGTTTACCAGCAACACTTTATGTTTTATCAAGGGGTTTTTTTTTACGAACGATAACTGCCGTACATTAAAACAGAATCAACTACTCTTCTGCATACCTTTTTGAATTATACAGAACTCAAGGTCTATTGATTTTGTTGAAGATCGGTTAAGGGAAAGGGGTAGTTTACCGGCAACGTTTTATGTTTTAACAAGGTTATTTTTTCTATTACGAACGATAACTGCCGTAAATTCAAAGAGAATCAACTAATGTTTTGCATACAGCCCTGAATTGTAGAGTTCTCAAGACCTGTTGTTTTTTGTGAAGATCGGTTAATGGAATAGGGTAGTTTACCAGCAACGTTTTATGTTTTATCAACGGTCTTTTCTATGGCAAACGATAACAGCCGCAAATTCAAACAGAATCAAATAATTGTTTGCATACAGGCCTGAATTGTAGAGTACCTAAGATCTGTCGTTTTTGGTGAAGATCGGTTAAGGGAAAGGGGTAGTTTACCTGCAACGATTTTTTATCAAGGGTAATTTTTTTCTATAGTAAACGATAACAGCCGCAAATTCAAACAGAATCAAATGATGTTTTGTATACAACCCTGAATTGTAGAGTTCTCAATACGTATTGGTGTTGGTGAAGATCGGTTAAGGGAAAGGGGTAGTTTACCAGCAACATTTTATGTTTTAACAAGGGTAATTTTTTATATGACGAACGATAACTGCCGTAAATTCAAACAGTATCAACTAGGTTTTTGCATACCTTTTTGAACTAAAGAGAACTCAAGGTCTGTTGATTTTGTTGAAGATCGGTTAAGGGAAGGGGTAGTTTATCAGCAACGTTTTATGTTTTAAAAAGGGTAATTTTTTATGACGAACGATAACTGGCGTACATTAAAACAAAATCAACTACTCTTCTGCATACCTTTTTGAATTATACAGAACTCAAGGTCTGTTGATTTTGTTGAAGATCGGTTAAGGGAAAGGGGTAGTTTACCTGCAACGTTTTATGTTTTAACAAGGTTATTTTTTCTATGACGAACGATAACTGCCGTAAATTCAAAGAGAATCAACTAATGTTTTGCATACAGCCCTGAATTGTAGAGTTCTCAAGACCTATTGTTTTTGGTGAAGATCGGTTAATGGAATAGGGTAGTTTACCAGCAACGTTTTATGTTTTATCAAGGGTGTTTTCTATGGCAAACGATAACAGTCGCAAATTCAAACAGAATCAAATAATTGTTTGCATACAGGCCTGAATTGTAGAGTACCTAAGATCTGTCGTTTTTGGTGAAGATCGGTTAAGGGAAAGGGTAGTTTACCTGCAACATTTTATGTTTTAACAAGGGTAATTTTTTATATGACGAACGATAACTGCCGTAAATTCAAACAGAATCAACTAGGTTTTTGCATACCTTTTTGAACTAAAGAGAACTGAAGGTCTGTTGATTTTGTTGAAGATCGGTTAAGGGAAGGGGTAGTTTATCAGCAACGTTTTATGTTTTAAAAAGGGTAATTTTTTTACGACGAACGATAACTGCCGAAAATTCAATGAGAATCAAATAATTTTTTGCACCCCCTGAGTTGCAGAGATCTCAAGGTCTATTGATTTTGTTGAAGATCGGTTAAGGGAAAGGGGTAGTTTACCTGCAACGTTTTATGTTTTAACAAGGTTATTTTTTCTATGACGAACGATAACTGCCGTAAATTCAAAGAGAATCAACTAATGTTTTGCATACAGGCCTGAATTGTAGAGTACCTAAGATCTGTCGTTCTTGGTGAAGATCGGTTAAGGGAAAGGGGTAGTTTACCTGCAACATTTTATGTTGTAACAAGAGAAATGTTTCCATGACGAACGATAACTGCCGCACATTCAAACAGAATCAAATATTTTTTTGCATGCTTCCCTGAATTGTAGAGGACGGAAGGTCTGTTGATTTTGGAGAAGATCGGTTAAGACAAAGGGGTAGTTTACCTGAAACATTTTATGATTTAACAAGAGTAAAGTACTTAATTTTTATAAATAAAGTATCCTGATAAGAAGCTCATAGTAATCCACTGTAGAAACGTAGATGAAATATCTATAAATGAAGAAGTTAGGTGAACGGGGTGGGGGTAATTTTCTATTATTAAAAATTATAGTTGAAGGTGGAGGGGAGAATTTTTTATATGTGTACTACGTTATCGGCAACAAAGAAGTAGTTTTTTGTTAAAATTGCTTCCCGGGCTCTTTAGCCGTAGTCCAATGTTTTCTGCAAAACCAGACTTTTCGGCAGTGCAATCGACTGCCATCATCGGTGAAAATCGAGTGCGAAAACGTGAGGTGGTGGTGGTATACGTTAGTGAGCACAGTACTGTGGTTAATGCTGAAGCAATAAGTAGAAAGACGTAGTTTCTAGGGAAATATTTCATTTCGAATATGATTTTAAATATAAATCTTAGAACATGGAAGTCATGTATGGTTCTCCATACCGATATTTTAAACGGAAAGTGCCGAAACCCACACCAACATAACGCATGCAAGCCGAAAAAATGGACATCAATTTGCTTCCTGTGGATCGCTGGGCAATGTAACTGCACATGTTTACAGAGGAACGATTCATAGACAGACTTTTCGTCTTTAGGGAATGAACCCTCTGCAAGATGCTGAGGGTCCATGAGTGACTTCGGAGCGCTCCTTCTTTTTCGCGTGTTTGTTCTGTGAAACATACACTGTAGATTCGCAGCTTTACTCTAAGCAACGCTCAATAGGAAATGTTGAAAATTTTTGTCCACAGTGCACCCTCATTCACACTAAACCTGCTCTGATGTTTTAATTATGGACATCATAATATTACTACTTAATGGAGATCAATCATTAACTTATACAAGCCATTAATTTTATGCATATATTTTATATGCATATTGTAACGCAACATAGTTGAGGTTCCCCAACGTTACATAAAAGACTGAATGAAATATGGTCAAAGACCATACCCTGACTTAAGGTTGTTCGATAGTTCATATGTTTGAGAAGGACCTCAAGTAAAAAGGAGGCAATGACTAATATTAAATGTAAAAGAGCCAGACCAATGAATGATTGGATGTAATGAAATGTTTGTTTTGTACTGTGACATGTTAAGGTCTACAGAATATTTATATTGTATGTTGAATGTGTTAAAAATGAAATGATGTTGTTTGATAATAATACTTACTCAATAATTATGTTTATATTTTATATTAGATTTGTTTTTATACAGCACAATATAGTTACCAATGTTAGGCACGGTACTAAGTTGTCAGTATTGTATAAAATTGAAAGATACTGTTGTTCTAATTAATGTTTATAAACTGGATCAGGAGTGTGACCAGTGTTTCAAGTCTAACAAGTAGTTCTGACAATTATGTCATAAATTAATAAAGGGTTCCAGAACCAATTGATTAATGTAAAAACAAATAACCACCAGTAAATTAAAATTCATGTAATTAACTATGTAATCAATAATTAATTGTACAGTAGGTCAGGTAAAAAGAAAATTAAGTTAAAAACCAAATAATGTTATAATGGTTGTAAATGAATCTATAGGCCTAAATTCCATATTAGTGAAAGGAAATTAATACCTTTTTAGTAAACCCAGTCCAATGAAACTCTAGTAAGACATTTACTGTTTAATAAGGAAGGTTAGGGGAGAATTTTATGTGATTCAATATTAATCCAAGCATGGAGTATTTTATTGGAAAGGAGTAGTAATATTCTATAATGCCGGCTCAAGGATATATAGAAAACCTGGTTGTTAAGGCAACTGATTTTTAGTAACTTGTTGATTTTGAATAGATGGTACTGATTGTTACAAGCTATTAGGTTGAAATGAACCGATATATTTAAAATATATGAATAAATATAAAGAAAATATATATCCAAATTGAAAAAAAAAACATTTTGCAAAACAATTATACTGGAATGTTAATGAATCATACAAATTAAATAACCCTATAAATTATCAATGAATACAATAAAAGAAAACTGAAAGCGTCTCACCTCATTCACTAAACAATTCCGCTGAATTTGGTATCAAACCAATTCATGCTATAAATTGAAGACCAATAAAGAGTTGAAGCCTGAATTAACGGAAATATTTGGAAATACAGAAGATTCGGTTGACGAAATAACCTTCATTGACAGCGGAAGCTGAGATCCTAATTCCAGTTCGTTGGGACCAAGAATTGTGAAGACGCAAAAGAAGACTCGAAGCACCAGAGTTCCCGTGGGATTATCATCATCCATTCATTGAAGACCAGAGCAGTTTTACTGGGTGAAGACGATATAACCTGCATTTTGATCGTAGTTGACAAACATTCACCGCCTAATGAAGCTTTCGCCGCTTGGGTAAAAAAACAAATTATTTTCATATCATTGTATTTTAAGTAAATAATTTTATTCTTTTTGTAAATTGAACAACCTTAATTATGCGTTTTACCTGGCCTTACTAATGGTTCAAAGAACTACACGAACCCTGGTATAAGAATTATTTGTCATTATTTTCAAAGTATATATGTTTTTCTTTTTAGAATTCGAATAATTAAGAATCGATACATGTTGGGATAGTCGATTGTATTGTCTTATTGTTTGTCTGAGACAACGTAACTGGTTAAATACCAGAGAAAAATAAATAAAGTACATTTGTTGTATGAGATAACGTTTTAAACATTGCAGAGAAAATACTATATGTAATTGGCGTAATAATTTATTAACAGATTGATACAAACACTCAGAATAACTAACCTATACGCACACTTATTTATAATAACAGCGCTCCAAGTTTGCAGCGAGACGGGAGATTGCTGAACTAACGGGTTTTGCCATACTAAATTTGAATGAAATTTTTATCGTTGAGGGACTAGGGTTGAGACAAAAACCACTTACATTCAGTAAATACTCTATATATATTGCTCATATTAAACAACCACTGAGAATTAAATTAAGTCTACAGAATACTACCATTATAAATTCAGGAATATAATTCTAAGTTTGTGGACTTAATAATCTGTGTTCTGAGGGTTTCACTGGTCACAACCGCAAGGTATATTAGTTAATAACATATTAATTAAACCAGGTAACAGCATTTTAATTGTTACGAATCGCCACCTACAACGTACTACTTGGCGTTTGTTACACCGGAGTCTCTTATAACTAATTACACTCATAGACAAGATCTCTTTATAATTTGACGTCTCCAGCTGGTATCATACATTATTACATACGTCCTCACATAATTAACAAGCAGTTCATTACTAAATTGATTACAACAGTGGGGTTTGAATAAGACGGACATTTTCGCTAGTATCGACACATATTAGTTTCTTTACAAATTGACGCTCGCAACGTGAGGCATCATCGTCTCATCTTAACACCTTAGATATATTATTTTATTACAATATACGTGTACAACATTATCGGCAACAAAGAAGTAGTTTTTGTTAAAATTCCTTCCCGGGATATTTGGCCGCAGTCCAATGTTTTCTACAAAACCAGACGTTTCGGCAATGCCATCGACTTCCATCATCAGTGAAAATCGAGTGCAATAACGTGAGGTGGTATACGTTAGTGACCACAGTACTGTGGTTAAGGCTGAAGCAGTAAGTAGAAAGAAGTATTTTCTATGGTAATATTTCATTTCGAAAATGATTTTAAATATAAATCTTAGAATATGGAAGTCATGTATGGTTCTCCATACCGATATTTTTCTTTACCCTACCACCGCACCTCTTGTGTTTGTTTACTATTAATACATTTTCCTTCAGTTATTATTCTTTAGTACGTTGATTCGGATTGCAGATGAAATACCAGAAGTAGGCTAACATTAACAGTTGCTGCTTTTGTGCACGTAGTTTTTTATTGGTTGGTGTTTATACTAATATTCATCGTAAAAGTATAATACCAGAAGTAGGCTAACATTAACAGTTGCTTTTTTGCACATAGTTTATTATTGGTTGGTGTTTATACTAATATTCATCGTAAAAGTATAATACCAGAAGTAGGCTAACATTAACAGTTGCTTTTTTGCACGTAGTTTATGATTGGTTGTTGTTTATACTAATATTCATCGTAAAAGTATAATACCAGAAGTAGGCTAACATTAACAGTTGCTTTTGTGCACGTAGTTTATTATTGGTTGGTGTTTATACTAATATTCATCGTAAAAGTATAATACCAGAAGTAGGCTAACATTAACAGTTGCTTTTTTGCACATAGTTTATGATTGGTTGGTGTTTATACTGTAACATGACATAAGGTAGCAAGAATTCAATGGTATTTAATTATAAAATAAACAGCTGAAAATAAGAGTAAAAGGCAAAAAAAAACTTATGAAGTTAAAGATCAATGACCCAGTAACCCAATAAATGACAAATGACTATTAACCCAACAGACTTGACACAATAGATCGGATAGGAACCAAAAGAAAACCAAGAGACAGTGAAGAAGAAGTTTAAGTACAATTCAGTCATCCCAAAAAAGTGAAAAGAATATTGTAAAGTTAGTAATGATTGATGTCTGTAGCATATGAGATGTAGCTAGGACAATAAGAGTATCTTATTATTTACAGAATGTAATTGTATAATATAATGTAGGGGGGTTAGAAGCTAACCATACCCCAAACCAATTGTAATAATAATGGCCAAAGGCTATAAACAATACTTTGAGCCCAAAACAAAAGCAATATTAGAATGATGACCAAAAGTGATCAGTGTGATTTGGAGGTAAATAGTTATAAATGACCATAATCACACAGTGATTTAAAGTAATCAGACAACCATGAATAAGCGTGAATAAGCCCAAAAGTGTGTGTGTAAAACTAAATAAGTAGTGAAAGTGATAGGTATAAAATAATGAAACAAAGTGAGCAGGGTAGTAATTATAGAAACTTTCTAATGAAAGAAAAGTGTAGTGAGAGTGTAGGACTAAATATTATGTAAGCTAACTATGTTAAACGGATAAACAATTTGTGATAAACTGTGCACTAGTAGGTAAGATTGAACTAATTGTAATATTGTTAATTTAGGTAATAAGATATCAAGATTATATATTAAGATAAGAGTTAAGGTGTCAGAGTGTAGCAAATTAAGAAGGACTAACACTGTGTTTAAGTGAAGGGAATAGTAGATAGGACATAGCATACAAGGAACAGTTTGTCAATAGTATTATAAGAGTTTCTTTAAGTTTCTTTAAGTAAGTATTAAGAATTTTGTTTGTGTTCAGAAAATCATAGCATAGAGTAAATTGTAGGGTAAGCAGATAACAGCAATTAAAAGTTATTTCAGGGTAGAACCTGAAAAGAAACGTTTAATAGTAAGAATTAGAGTTAGGGATACTGATGTTTATTGTTTGTTTTGTTTGTAAATTATATTAGAGTTACCAGAAATGTTAGTAAGAAATGTTAAATGGTAGTAGAATGGAATCTAGGCTCTAAGCCAAACTGTTGAACATAAATTTATTAATTTAAGAACAAATAATAATCCAAAGTTAGGGCAGAACGTGCCAAATGATTAAACCATGTAAGTGGGTATTCATAGTACCAAAATATGTGGTTAACAACTAATTTTGAATAAATTATATGTAAGATATAAAATTGGGAAAATAGTAAAAATGTAATTAGCTATCCAAAAGTAGGCATGAGGGGTATCAAAATGTTCATCATAAAAATTTAGGAAGAATGGTACTAATGTGATGACCATAGATATTAGAACAAAGTAGTAATCTTCAGTTGAAGATATTTTGGTAAAAATAGACGAAAAAAGACGATAAATCTTAACAATAACCTGAGTTAATAACCAATGAAAAATTAGCATAATTTCTTAAGTAACCATAGCAACAAGAAAAATAACGCCAAAAAACCGTTAGATTTTCAGTAAGTCATTATTAACCAACGCCAGAGGGTGGACCGAGTAGCTCTCGTATTAACACTAAATTATTATTCTTCAAACAATTTCAAAACTATTTAAAACTAATAGAAGACAAGTACAACAGTACAGGGAATCCTGAACGTAAATTTTATTTATAAAAAATTAATTTAACAAACCGTAGTGATCCAAAGAAGACGAAGCGACGCCGTGACGAAGAAAGACGACACGGACACTATATGAAGATCAGTAGAACCTCCTAAAAGAAGAAGATGACACCAACTGAAGAATTACGAGGCCTGAAGTAGCAAAGAAAACCAGCCGAGACGAGGGAAACAGACGACAGGAATTATCCATAGAAGAAGACGACAGCCCAGGAGTTATCTATCGAAGAAGACGACATCAGGATCTTCAGCAACAAGTAACTGATGAGTATAAACATTATCCCTTAAAGCGTATTCACAAATTTTGGTCTGAATTAAAAATAACTATTTCAAAGTCACTGATCACTATTCCGAGTCAAAATAAATGCTTATTTAACTATAACAAATTAACGATTATTAAGAAAGTAAATTATGACAAATAATTAACGAATCTTCTAATAACGAACTTCTGGCAAATGAACATAACCATAAATTGCTTCACAAATTTTCATTGGTGATTACTTAGTCAAATGTAATGAGATATCGATTTATTTATGTAATTAGTTGTAAGAATTATTATAACTTTGTGTGTGTTAGCCGTAAACATATATTTCTGTAGCCAAAAAGACTTTACACCCCTGAGAAAAAACGATAATTTTTACTGTAAACTAGAGTAACTGATGACTGTATACAACTGAGCTGAGCGTACCAACTACGCAATTGTAATAGCCGGTGCCGAAAACGAATTTTAATGTATAATAAACCAAGTGAAATATTATAAAGGATTAATAAATGTTCTCAATCTGCAATGCTGTATGTTTGATTCCGTTAATTTAGAATTACGACTAGTAATTATTGAAGTGAAGGCGTTAAAGCGAGACGCAAGCTGGGTAATACTGCAGAGAGCTGTACGCCAATCAGGTGGCGAGGCGGCAACGTTTGCTACGTTTGAATGCGGCAGAGCAGAATACGGTTTACCCGTACACGACTGAGAGCATACATTTTGACACGTTTAACACAAATTAACATTAAAACTTTATTATTCAATTTAAACAAACCCCTTTAGAACAAAAGTTCTATTACAAAGTGGCGCGCCAACTAGTAGGGCTAGAATAGGTAAGGAAACATATCTTTAAACTTTACAGATTCTAGCGGCGACTATGGAAACGAAATCGGCGAAACACGAGAAGGAGGCGGAAGAAGGAGGAAAGAGATCGGAAAAGGAGACAGAAGAAAAACGAGTCAGCTATGCAGAATGGATGACAGCACTATTTAAAAAGTTTAGCAGAGAGATGGAGTACATCGAAAGGAACACCACTGACCATGAACGAGCACTAATGAGTCGTGCGGATGCAACGGAACCACCATACGACCAAATGTCATTGGAAGAAATTTATGATGAAGTGTGGAAGCTGGAAAACGATCCAAACGAAAAAGGCGATAACAAGGTGGAAAGAATGACTAAAGAAGATTGGAAGAGATGGTACAGTAATGCAAAACAAATGGAAAAAGAACGAACGGGAGTATATGCACAAGTGACGGAAGAGTATACACAGGAGGAATATGACCAATGGAGACAATCTATAAGACAACCGGAACATCAGATACAAACAGAAAACGCAGAGCTGAGAGAATGGAAAAGGGTTATGTTCGAGCTATCCAGAGAAGAGATGTGTAATTGGAGGAAGAAACACAATCGAGTAAGAGGGTTCAGCGAACCACCAAATAATAAGAATCTGGAACAACCCAATGTTCAATTAGAAAAAGAAATAGTCAAAGACATGGAAGCGAAGCAACCGAAGAAAATGCCAGAACCCACACAACAGAAGAAAATAATGGTACTCACACAAGAAGAGGTACAAAAAACCTTGGAGTTATTTAATGAACATTATAGAGTGATGAAGGAAACTTTGGACAAAAACAGAGAAGAAATTAAGGAGGACAATAAGAAATTATTACAACAAAATTATGAGAAGATGGAGGAAATACTAGACAAGAAATTTGAGTCAATTGATAACCATTTTAAAAAGATGGATGAAAAATTGGATAGAGGTTTCGAGAAATTAAGTGAAACTTTAGATAATGGTTTCAAGAAAGTGCATGAAACCTTAGATAAGGGTTTCGAGAAAATGCATGAAACACTGGACAGTACTTCTGAAGATATTAAAGAAACAGTAAATGAAAACAAGGAACCATTAGACCAGAAGGTAGAAGATAGTAGGAAGGAAATAAAAACTACAGAAGACAATAGCCTACCATTACCTGCAAATAAAATTAGCAGCCACAAGGAGAATATCCAAATCATGGAGGTGACGACTAAGAAGAAGCATCCAAGGAAACTCATAAATTCCAGAGAAGAATTGGAGATGATGAAGAATGGACTACTTGAGATGTTTAATGTACTAATTAACGACCAGAATGAAATAATGAATTTCAAAAATAACAGAAGGAACTTACTAGAACCTTTAGAAAGGAATCACTACAAAACAGTGCGTAACAGAATAAGAAGGAGAAGACAATTAATAGACATGCATAATCCAATCTCAATGATAGCATCTACAATGGAAATAGCATTGACCTATTCGTTGTATAAACAAAACAATGAAATGATTGAGATAGAAATGGAAACCAGTGAGAATTCTATGACAGAACCATTTAAATACAGAATAATAGCAAGAAAGTGGACACGAACAGAAGTCATTATGAAAACGACAGCAATCCAAACAGGAGCAACTCATATAATCATAGACCATGGTTAAACCAAGTGTGGAGGAACACTGAGAAGATGGGACTGATTTTAAGTAAACCGACCATGCGAACCAATTAATGTATAAATGAGAAGATTAACTTATAAGAACAATGAATGTATATAACAGGGTCCATTATATAACAAAATAAATACCCTACCTCATAATGAAAGATAATAAAAATGATACCTATGTCATAAGTGAAATCACAACTAAAAAGATAAAAGGGACTTATAACCAGTCTTCTTTAAAAAAGTATTATGAACCAATGTCTGAAAATTAAAGAGAATTTTGTAAGTAACTGTTATCAAAATTCAAAAGTAATGTAAGCACAACTTACAGTAAGTATTTGATTGGAACCATTATTATTATAAATGAGAGGGAATTTAGAAGAAAGATAAGCTAAGTTCAAAACAAAGTAAGGCTAAACTTACGACCAAGTGTGAAACAAAATGTGTAAACACATACAAATTTTGAAAATGTATAATGAAATATCACAAAAATTGAGATAATAAATAATTAAATATTACACAAATAATGATGACGCTACATAACATCATTATCAAACCCCATCACAAAAAGGGGATAAATAAATAATTAAATATTACACAAATAATGATGACGCTACATAACATCATTAACAAACCCCATCACAAAAAGGGGATAAATAGAAATTAATGTTTCACAAAAGAAGAAACCAAAACAATCAAATAAAAAATAACACTGGCAGATTAGCTGAGTTATCAATGAAAAAATATAAATGAGTCAAAACCAGCTACAATGTTAATTAAATATCAATGAGCATTAAAGTGATGACAATTAAAATCACTACCATATAAAATAAGCTAATGAAACAATACAAAATGCCTATCAAATATCGCCACAAGCTTAAAACAAAGGAATCCTAATAAGTTATTAAAATGAAAGGTCATGAGTTGAATGAAAGAAAGAATAATTAATCCCAAAAGTGTTTTATTGTATTAATATTATGTGAGTCGGAAATGAACGACTATTATTATAATTATTATGAATATTAGTATGTGATGATTTTATGTTGAGATACGTCCAACATATGTTATTGAGCAGATAGGCAAAGCCTCTGAACTCAAAATGTGTATAAATGGATAGCAGAGTAATAGAGCCACACGTGCCCTCTGACTATTACCAATTTATATGAAGGAGAGAGAAGAAAAATTTTAGGGAAATAGAACATAAAGGGGAATAATAAAGAAAAAAAAAATATACCAATTATTATATTATGAACCATGACTTAATAAAGAATGAATACAGAAGAAGTAGCGATGGAGGAATTCCTGAATCATAATAACTTGATAAAATGAACTATATTGATGATTTCAGAAAAAACCTAATAATCTTTGTTTCGAAATAATCAATTTTGGTGGCGATGCATTATGTAACATGACATAAGGTAGCAAGAATTCAATGGTATTTAATTATAAAATAAACAGCTGAAAATAAGAGTAAAAGGCAAAAAAAAACTTATGAAGTTAAAGATCAATGACCCAGTAACCCAATAAATGACAAATGACTATTAACCCAACAGACCTGACACAATAGATCGGATAGGAACCAAAAGAAAACCAAGAGACAGTGAAGAAGAAGTTTAAGTACAATTCAGTCATCCCAAAAAAGTGAAAAGAATATTGTAAAGTTAGTAATGATTGATGTCTGTAGCATATGAGATGTAGCTAGGACAATAAGAGTATCTTATTATTTAAAGAATGTAATTGTATAATATAATGTAGGGGGGTTAGAAGCTAACCATACCCCAAACCAATTGTAATAATAATGGCCAAAGGCTATAAACAATACTTTGAGCCCAAAACAAAAGCAATATTAGAATGATGACCAAAAGTGATCAGTGTGATTTGGAGGTAAATAGTTATAAATGACCATAATCACACAGTGATTTAAAGTAATCAGACAACCATGAATAAGCGTGAATAAGCCCAAAAGTGTGTGTGTAAAACTAAATAAGTAGTGAAAGTGATAGGTATAAAATAATGAAACAAAGTGAGCAGGGTAGTAATTATAGAAACTTTCTAATGAAAGAAAAGTGTAGTGAGAGTGTAGGACTAAATATTATGTAAGCTAACTATGTTAAACGGATAAACAATTTGTGATAAACTGTGCACTAGTAGGTAAGATTGAACTAATTGTAATATTGTTAATTTAGGTAATAAGATATCAAGATTATATATTAAGATAAGAGTTAAGGTGTCAGAGTGTAGCAAATTAAGAAGGACTAACACTGTGTTTAAGTGAAGGGAATAGTAGATAGGACATAGCATACAAGGAACAGTTTGTCAATAGTATTATAAGAGTTTCTTTAAGTTTCTTTAAGTAAGTATTAAGAATTTTGTTTGTGTTCAGAAAATCATAGCATAGAGTAAATTGTAGGGTAAGCAGATAACAGCAATTAAAAGTTATTTCAGGGTAGAACCTGAAAAGAAACGTTTAATAGTAAGAATTAGAGTTAGGGATACTGATGTTTATTGTTTGTTTTGTTTGTAAATTATATTAGAGTTACCAGAAATGTTAGTAAGAAATGTTAAATGGTAGTAGAATGGAATCTAGGCTCTAAGCCAAACTGTTGAACATAAATTTATTAATTTAAGAACAAATAATAATCCAAAGTTAGGGCAGAACGTGCCAAATGATTAAACCATGTAAGTGGGTATTCATAGTACCAAAATATGTGGTTAACAACTAATTTTGAATAAATTATATGTAAGATATAAAATTGGGAAAATAGTAAAAATGTAATTAGCTATCCAAAAGTAGGCATGAGGGGTATCAAAATGTTCATCATAAAAATTTAGGAAGAATGGTACTAATGTGATGACCATAGATATTAGAACAAAGTAGTAATCTTCAGTTGAAGATATTTTGGTAAAAATAGACGAAAAAAGACGATAAATCTTAACAATAACCTGAGTTAATAACCAATGAAAAATTAGCATAATTTCTTAAGTAACCATAGCAACAAGAAAAATAACGCCAAAAAACCGTTAGATTTTCAGTAAGTCATTATTAACCAACGCCAGAGGGTGGACCGAGTAGCTCTCGTATTAACACTAAATTATTATTCTTCAAACAATTTCAAAACTATTTAAAACTAATAGAAGACAAGTACAACAGTACAGGGAATCCTGAACGTAAATTTTATTTATAAAAAATTAATTTAACAAACCGTAGTGATCCAAAGAAGACGAAGCGACGCCGTGACGAAGAAAGACGACACGGACACTATATGAAGATCAGTAGAACCTCCTAAAAGAAGAAGATGACACCAACTGAAGAATTACGAGGCCTGAAGTAGCAAAGAAAACCAGCCGAGACGAGGGAAACAGACGACAGGAATTATCCATAGAAGAAGACGACAGCCCAGGAGTTATCTATCGAAGAAGACGACATCAGGATCTTCAGCAACAAGTAACTGATGAGTATAAACATTATCCCTTAAAGCGTATTCACAAATTTTGGTCTGAATTAAAAATAACTATTTCAAAGTCACTGATCACTATTCCGAGTCAAAATAAATGCTTATTTAAATTCACTATTTAACTATAACAAATTAACGATTATTAAGAAAGTAAATTATGACAAATAATTAACGAATCTTCTAATAACGAACTTCTGGCAAATGAACATAACCATAAATTGCTTCACAAATTTTCATTGGTGATTACTTAGTCAAATGTAATGAGATATCGATTTATTTATGTAATTAGTTGTAAGAATTATTATAACTTTGTGTGTGTTAGCCGTAAACATATATTTCTGTAGCCAAAAAGACTTTACACCCCTGAGAAAAAACGATAATTTTTACTGTAAACTAGAGTAACTGATGACTGTATACAACTGAGCTGAGCGTACCAACTACGCAATTGTAATAGCCGGTGCCGAAAACGAATTTTAATGTATAATAAACCAAGTGAAATATTATAAAGGATTAATAAATGTTCTCAATCTGCAATGCTGTATGTTTGATTCCGTTAATTTAGAATTACGACTAGTAATTATTGAAGTGAAGGCGTTAAAGCGAGACGCAAGCTGGGTAATACTGCAGAGAGCTGTACGCCAATCAGGTGGCGAGGCGGCAACGTTTGCTACGTTTGAATGCGGCAGAGCAGAATACGGTTTACCCGTACACGACTGAGAGCATACATTTTGACACGTTTAACACAAATTAACATTAAAACTTTATTATTCAATTTAAACAAACCCCTTTAGAACAAAAGTTCTATTACAAAGTGGCGCGCCAACTAGTAGGGCTAGAATAGGTAAGGAAACATATCTTTAAACTTTACAGATTCTAGCGGCGACTATGGAAACGAAATCGGCGAAACACGAGAAGGAGGCGGAAGAAGGAGGAAAGAGATCGGAAAAGGAGACAGAAGAAAAACGAGTCAGCTATGCAGAATGGATGACAGCACTATTTAAAAAGTTTAGCAGAGAGATGGAGTACATCGAAAGGAACACCACTGACCATGAACGAGCACTAATGAGTCGTGCGGATGCAACGGAACCACCATACGACCAAATGTCATTGGAAGAAATTTATGATGAAGTGTGGAAGCTGGAAAACGATCCAAACGAAAAAGGCGATAACAAGGTGGAAAGAATGACTAAAGAAGATTGGAAGAGATGGTACAGTAATGCAAAACAAATGGAAAAAGAACGAACGGGAGTATATGCACAAGTGACGGAAGAGTATACACAGGAGGAATATGACCAATGGAGACAATCTATAAGACAACCGGAACATCAGATACAAACAGAAAACGCAGAGCTGAGAGAATGGAAAAGGGTTATGTTCGAGCTATCCAGAGAAGAGATGTGTAATTGGAGGAAGAAACACAATCGAGTAAGAGGGTTCAGCGAACCACCAAATAATAAGAATCTGGAACAACCCAATGTTCAATTAGAAAAAGAAATAGTCAAAGACATGGAAGCGAAGCAACCGAAGAAAATGCCAGAACCCACACAACAGAAGAAAATAATGGTACTCACACAAGAAGAGGTACAAAAAACCTTGGAGTTATTTAATGAACATTATAGAGTGATGAAGGAAACTTTGGACAAAAACAGAGAAGAAATTAAGGAGGACAATAAGAAATTATTACAACAAAATTATGAGAAGATGGAGGAAATACTAGACAAGAAATTTGAGTCAATTGATAACCATTTTAAAAAGATGGATGAAAAATTGGATAGAGGTTTCGAGAAATTAAGTGAAACTTTAGATAATGGTTTCAAGAAAGTGCATGAAACCTTAGATAAGGGTTTCGAGAAAATGCATGAAACACTGGACAGTACTTCTGAAGATATTAAAGAAACAGTAAATGAAAACAAGGAACCATTAGACCAGAAGGTAGAAGATAGTAGGAAGGAAATAAAAACTACAGAAGACAATAGCCTACCATTACCTGCAAATAAAATTAGCAGCCACAAGGAGAATATCCAAATCATGGAGGTGACGACTAAGAAGAAGCATCCAAGGAAACTCATAAATTCCAGAGAAGAATTGGAGATGATGAAGAATGGACTACTTGAGATGTTTAATGTACTAATTAACGACCAGAATGAAATAATGAATTTCAAAAATAACAGAAGGAACTTACTAGAACCTTTAGAAAGCAATCACTACAAAACAGTGCGTAACAGAATAAGAAGGAGAAGACAATTAATAGACATGCATAATCCAATCTCAATGATAGCATCTACAATGGAAATAGCATTGACCTATTCGTTGTATAAACAAAACAATGAAATGATTGAGATAGAAATGGAAACCAGTGAGAATTCTATGACAGAACCATTTAAATACAGAATAATAGCAAGAAAGTGGACACGAACAGAAGTCATTATGAAAACGACAGCAATCCAAACAGGAGCAACTCATATAATCATAGACCATGGTTAAACCAAGTGTGGAGGAACACTGAGAAGATGGGACTGATTTTAAGTAAACCGACCATGCGAACCAATTAATGTATAAATGAGAAGATTAACTTATAAGAACAATGAATGTATATAACAGGGTCCATTATATAACAAAATAAATACCCTACCTCATAATGAAAGATAATAAAAATGATACCTATGTCATAAGTGAAATCACAACTAAAAAGATAAAAGGGACTTATAACCAGTCTTCTTTAAAAAAGTATTATGAACCAATGTCTGAAAATTAAAGAGAATTTTGTAAGTAACTGTTATCAAAATTCAAAAGTAATGTAAGCACAACTTACAGTAAGTATTTGATTGGAACCATTATTATTATAAATGAGAGGGAATTTAGAAGAAAGATAAGCTAAGTTCAAAACAAAGTAAGGCTAAACTTACGACCAAGTGTGAAACAAAATGTGTAAACACATACAAATTTTGAAAATGTATAATGAAATATCACAAAAATTGAGATAATAAATAATTAAATATTACACAAATAATGATGACGCTACATAACATCATTATCAAACCCCATCACAAAAAGGGGATAAATAAATAATTAAATATTACACAAATAATGATGACGCTACATAACATCATTAACAAACCCCATCACAAAAAGGGGATAAATAGAAATTAATGTTTCACAAAAGAAGAAACCAAAACAATCAAATAAAAAATAACACTGGCAGATTAGCTGAGTTATCAATGAAAAAATATAAATGAGTCAAAACCAGCTACAATGTTAATTAAATATCAATGAGCATTAAAGTGATGACAATTAAAATCACTACCATATAAAATAAGCTAATGAAACAATACAAAATGCCTATCAAATATCGCCACAAGCTTAAAACAAAGGAATCCTAATAAGTTATTAAAATGAAAGGTCATGAGTTGAATGAAAGAAAGAATAATTAATCCCAAAAGTGTTTTATTGTATTAATATTATGTGAGTCGGAAATGAACGACTATTATTATAATTATTATGAATATTAGTATGTGATGATTTTATGTTGAGATACGTCCAACATATGTTATTGAGCAGATAGGCAAAGCCTCTGAACTCAAAATGTGTATAAATGGATAGCAGAGTAATAGAGCCACACGTGCCCTCTGACTATTACCAATTTATATGAAGGAGAGAGAAGAAAAATTTTAGGGAAATAGAACATAAAGGGGAATAATAAAGAAAAAAAAAATATACCAATTATTATATTATGAACCATGACTTAATAAAGAATGAATACAGAAGAAGTAGCGATGGAGGAATTCCTGAATCATAATAACTTGATAAAATGAACTATATTGATGATTTCAGAAAAAACCTAATAATCTTTGTTTCGAAATAATCAATTTTGGTGGCGATGCATTATGTAACATGACATAAGGTAGCAAGAATTCAATGGTATTTAATTATAAAATAAACAGCTGAAAATAAGAGTAAAAGGCAAAAAAAAACTTATGAAGTTAAAGATCAATGACCCAGTAACCCAATAAATGACAAATGACTATTAACCCAACAGACTTGACACAATAGATCGGATAGGAACCAAAAGAAAACCAAGAGACAGTGAAGAAGAAGTTTAAGTACAATTCAGTCATCCCAAAAAAGTGAAAAGAATATTGTAAAGTTAGTAATGATTGATGTCTGTAGCATATGAGATGTAGCTAGGACAATAAGAGTATCTTATTATTTAAAGAATGTAATTGTATAATATAATGTAGGGGGGTTAGAAGCTAACCATACCCCAAACCAATTGTAATAATAATGGCCAAAGGCTATAAACAATACTTTGAGCCCAAAACAAAAGCAATATTAGAATGATGACCAAAAGTGATCAGTGTGATTTGGAGGTAAATAGTTATAAATGACCATAATCACACAGTGATTTAAAGTAATCAGACAACCATGAATAAGCGTGAATAAGCCCAAAAGTGTGTGTGTAAAACTAAATAAGTAGTGAAAGTGATAGGTATAAAATAATGAAACAAAGTGAGCAGGGTAGTAATTATAGAAACTTTCTAATGAAAGAAAAGTGTAGTGAGAGTGTAGGACTAAATATTATGTAAGCTAACTATGTTAAACGGATAAACAATTTGTGATAAACTGTGCACTAGTAGGTAAGATTGAACTAATTGTAATATTGTTAATTTAGGTAATAAGATATCAAGATTATATATTAAGATAAGAGTTAAGGTGTCAGAGTGTAGCAAATTAAGAAGGACTAACACTGTGTTTAAGTGAAGGGAATAGTAGATAGGACATAGCATACAAGGAACAGTTTGTCAATAGTATTATAAGAGTTTCTTTAAGTTTCTTTAAGTAAGTATTAAGAATTTTGTTTGTGTTCAGAAAATCATAGCATAGAGTAAATTGTAGGGTAAGCAGATAACAGCAATTAAAAGTTATTTCAGGGTAGAACCTGAAAAGAAACGTTTAATAGTAAGAATTAGAGTTAGGGATACTGATGTTTATTGTTTGTTTTGTTTGTAAATTATATTAGAGTTACCAGAAATGTTAGTAAGAAATGTTAAATGGTAGTAGAATGGAATCTAGGCTCTAAGCCAAACTGTTGAACATAAATTTATTAATTTAAGAACAAATAATAATCCAAAGTTAGGGCAGAACGTGCCAAATGATTAAACCATGTAAGTGGGTATTCATAGTACCAAAATATGTGGTTAACAACTAATTTTGAATAAATTATATGTAAGATATAAAATTGGGAAAATAGTAAAAATGTAATTAGCTATCCAAAAGTAGGCATGAGGGGTATCAAAATGTTCATCATAAAAATTTAGGAAGAATGGTACTAATGTGATGACCATAGATATTAGAACAAAGTAGTAATCTTCAGTTGAAGATATTTTGGTAAAAATAGACAAAAAAAGACGATAAATCTTAACAATAACCTGAGTTAATAACCAATGAAAAATTAGCATAATTTCTTAAGTAACCATAGCAACAAGAAAAATAACGCCAAAAAACCGTTAGATTTTCAGTAAGTCATTATTAACCAACGCCAGAGGGTGGACCGAGTAGCTCTCGTATTAACACTAAATTATTATTCTTCAAACAATTTCAAAACTATTTAAAACTAATAGAAGACAAGTACAACAGTACAGGGAATCCTGAACGTAAATTTTATTTATAAAAAATTAATTTAACAAACCGTAGTGATCCAAAGAAGACGAAGCGACGCCGTGACGAAGAAAGACGACACGGACACTATATGAAGATCAGTAGAACCTCCTAAAAGAAGAAGATGACACCAACTGAAGAATTACGAGGCCTGAAGTAGCAAAGAAAACCAGCCGAGACGAGGGAAACAGACGACAGGAATTATCCATAGAAGAAGACGACAGCCCAGGAGTTATCTATCGAAGAAGACGACATCAGGATCTTCAGCAACAAGTAACTGATGAGTATAAACATTATCCCTTAAAGCGTATTCACAAATTTTGGTCTGAATTAAAAATAACTATTTCAAAGTCACTGATCACTATTCCGAGTCAAAATAAATGCTTATTTAACTATAACAAATTAACGATTATTAAGAAAGTAAATTATGACAAACAATTAACGAATCTTCTAATAACGAACTTCTGGCAAATGAACATAACCATAAATTGCTTCACAAATTTTCATTGGTGATTACTTAGTCAAATGTAATGAGATATCGATTTATTTATGTAATTAGTTGTAAGAATTATTATAACTTTGTGTGTGTTAGCCGTAAACATATATTTCTGTAGCCAAAAAGACTTTACACCCCTGAGAAAAAACGATAATTTTTACTGTAAACTAGAGTAACTGATGACTGTATACAACTGAGCTGAGCGTACCAACTACGCAATTGTAATAGCCGGTGCCGAAAACGAATTTTAATGTATAATAAACCAAGTGAAATATTATAAAGGATTAATAAATGTTCTCAATCTGCAATGCTGTATGTTTGATTCCGTTAATTTAGAATTACGACTAGTAATTATTGAAGTGAATGCGTTAAAGCGAGACGCAAGCTGGGTAATACTGCAGAGAGCTGTACGCCCATCAGGTGGCGAGGCGGCAACGTTTGCTACGTTTGAATGCGGCAGAGCAGAATACGGTTTACCCGTACACGACTGAGAGCATACATTTTGACACGTTTAACACAAATTAACATTAAAACTTTATTATTCAATTTAAACAAACCCCTTTAGAACAAAAGTTCTATTACAATACTAATATTCATCGTAAAAGTATAATATCAGAAGTAGGCTAACATTAACAGTTGCTTTTGTGCACTTAGTTTATTATTGGTTGGTGTTTATACTAATATTCATCGTAAAAGTATAATATCTGAAGTAGGCTAACATTAACAGTTGCTTTTGTGCACGTAGTTTATGATTGGTTGGTGTTTATACTAATAGTCATCGTAAAAGTATAATATTTAAACATCCCTCAACAAAACACAGTGTAGTGGACACAATTTTGAGGATACTTGATGGTACATTATTATATATGCGACGCAGAAAATAAACGTAAATAATGCTAATTTTGTTACTCTATCATACCATCATCATACCCATGAGTGTGTCTGTTGTTCATATTCATCTAACTTTATAATATCAGTGTAGATATTGAAGAATTTAAAAAATATTATAAACAGTGTTTCTAGTGTGAAACTTTAGAAATTGGCTGACGGAAGAAAGCGACTAAGTGGCAGATAATAATTAAAGTTGAAAAAAGAAAAAAGTTGAAGTGGAATCTATTATAAGTAAAACCCATAAAATTTATAGTTTATTCAAATCGTGTAGTGTTCGTGATGTGCAACCGCAAGCATATGGAAATTCTGATTTGAAGTTTAGTGATGTAGGTAATACTAGTGTCAATAGTGCTAGTGAAAAAACCACTGAAAGTGATCATAGAGGGATTTTAGTTATTGGCAATCCAGATCAAATTGAGAAGTCCATGTAATACCAAATTGTAGGTTGGTTTCAGAAACTGAGACAAGCCTAATATTTAAGGAATCGAAACATTCTAGTGATACCGACCATAACTGTGATAGTAGTGAAGGTGAAGATACTGTTCACAGTGTCCAGCCAGAGTGGTTCGTTGTGGAGGCAAGGCATCTAATTACAAAACTGAACAGCCTAGAAACTGCCTTCATGGCAGAATTATGGGGTTTCATACTTCAAAGACTCAACATACAGTTGTATGACTCATTGATCAAACTCCTCGAGTCAACATGTAATCACTATGATTACTTTGAAAAAAAAGGCTCAGGAACTATAAAAAATAATGGCATACAATGAAGACAAGCGTCGGGTCAAGAGAAAAAAGCACGGTGATGAACCACGTGGAAGGAGTAATCTTGAAGAAGAAGTGGTTTTTAGTTCTCGAGAAAACCTAAGAGTAAATGTGTTCATCATTATTATTGACAATCTAAAGTCTGAATTGGAAAAACGGAGGAATGCATATGTTGAAATAAACAAATCATTCACGGTTGTAAGTGAAATTGATGAATTAAATCATGACAACTTGAGAAAAGCAGGAGAGCACCTCATTAAATAGTATCCTAATGATTTAGAGGAATCGTTCTGCAACAAAGTTTTAGATTTAAAATGTCACCTAAAAACAGTCATGTTAGATTATTCTGACCCCGAGAAAGACAGGAAGAGGATGAAAAGGAAAAGGTCAACAGATTCAAGCTGCTCAACTCCTGCGCCAATTGAGCTTCAACCTGCCGAGGAGGGAAATAAGAGGTCTACACCTGTCAAGCTCTTCCGCCTAATACAAAAGAGTGGGCTCCAGTCTGTCTATCCCACATGGACATTGCTCTTTGTTGTATGTACAGTGGCCTCAATCTTCTCAGCTGAGAAGAATCGTGGCTCAGAAGAGTACAGAATTATCTGCTCATGAACATGGGAGAAGATCATTTGAATTTATTGGCTATATTGTCCATTGAAGGAGTTTTACTAAAGAAGATGGACCGGACATATATTGTTAGCCCATCAAAAATCAAGACGTAAAGTTTAAAAATTATTTCAAAGACTATTATTACAGCTCTCTTTATCTTTTTAATTTGTACCAACTTGCATACAAAATTGTATTAAATTGGTATGTTCTAACTTCAGTTAAAATGTCTTAGAATAAACACGGCTACAGTAATTTAATCTCTTATTGTATATTGTTTTATTAATTATTATTTGTCTTAATTGTTTATTTTTTTGTTTTAATTTGTTTTGCTTTAATTGTCTTATTAATATCTTTATGTGAATTTTCCTATAGAATAATTGTATTAAGAAAAATTGGGAAGAAAATATTACATACAGAACAAATTTTAGGTAGCTGTTTCCGCAATAACCAAAAACTTGATCTTTAGGCGAGTGGTTACATTGTCTTTTAAACCCATAAACGCACCCCCCCTACAAACAAAGATTTGTAGGAGGGCGGCAAATTTATACTGTTTGCGGGCGGCAAAATAGTAAATCCGCCCCTGCTGGTGAGTTTAATTTACAATTCCATCATTATGTAGTCGATTGCAATGAGGTCATGTGGAGTTTATGTACTGTACTGTTAACATTAGACATCTCAGCAGTAGATTGTTAAAATACAGTGGTCTAAAGAGCATCTATATCAAGACTATATATTATCAGAGTATTTTAAGCATCTACAGAATAGTCTGTAGATTACTGTGTTGAAGTTGTAGCGTGACAGATGTAAGCATAATATTGAATGGCAATTGATCATTAGAATAATAAAGTTATAATATTTAAATTTGGAAGAAAGCATTAAGTTTAATATAAATAGATTAATTCATAGCAACTGTGGAAGGAAATCATTATTATAAAGAAAATACAAGTTCAAGTAAAAAGAGTTACTAGTGATGAGTCATCCAAAACCAGTCTCATAACCAAAGGTTTTCAAGGTATAACCCAGGAAGGTAAAATAGTAAATAACAAAGCAGTACACAATATGACCAAACCCACAACGAGGGAGAATAAATAGAATAGAAACCCTAAAATAAGCCAAGATCAACCAATACAGGTTGTGTATTTCTGTAATAAAGAAGTAGATGGAGAAGATCCCAAGAAACCTGATGGCAACAAGAAGAAGATGGAGAAGATACCAGTCCCAGAAGGCAGGAGAAAAGAAGACTGAAGAAAGAAGAAGAGGGCAGCATCCTGAAGAAGATGTCATGCTCTTATAAAAGACACCCAAATCCCTATATCCCCAAAATAAATATCTAAAAACAAAAGTATAACGAAATAAAAACCACATGTATATAAATTTAAGAGAGAGAAGTGAACAAAGTAAAAGTTTCCTGTGAACTAAGATGAAACAATAATATAGTACCCATGGAACAAATCTCCATTGAAAAACGCTAACCAATTTATTATGTTAATAAGACTATACGACCATTTAGCATTAACATAATATATAAGTGAAAGTGAACCAGTGATAGTTTTGGGTATTATAAAAAATGAACCTTGTGTTTCATTCTTGGCAATCACAAACATTGGATGCAATGAAATATGCATTTTTCAATGACTTAAAATGTGTACGGTGACAATATGTTGTTCATAAGACATGAATCTGTTTAAAATAACATTTTTATTTTACATGAAAAAAGAAAAACAGATTTCATAGTGCTTTTTGAACGATTCATACTATTTATTTGTTAATGACAGGGTACAATTCCCCAAAGACAAGGTATAAAAGACTGTATAAAAACTGTAGAATCCTACATATAATAATAGTTAGAAATAAGAATATAAATATAAGGTTTTAATGTATATAGTACAAGAATGTTTAAAAATGTTTTAGATATAAGGCCATTTGTTTGGGTCTGAAACAACTAACATCAGAACTATAAAAATAGTTACCACTTGTAAATAGTAGAGAGTAATTAAGATGTTAGTTAGTACAAAACCTTTGTTGTAAACCATATTTACATGTTGGAAATGGGAATTTTGTTGCAAAATGTCTGATTTGAAGACAACCATTTATTTAAAAAAAATGTTCTTTATTCTGTTTAACTATTATTTGTATTGTAACCAATACTAATTGTTTTTGTGTAATTTGAAAACATGTTTAATTTATAATACTATTTGTAAAAAGTCAGAGAGGGTATCACACATCATATATTGTTTGTAAATTATTTTGTAAGAAAAATTGTTAAAAAAATCATAGGCCAAAAGAATGGAAACCAAACTTCATCAAAACAGAGAAATTGCTCAATTAAATGCAAATAAACAAAAGGGGTTTAGACAAAATAAACTTGAGATCATGCCATATAATTGCACATACCATTTAGAGAGATTTTAATAAATTATATTCAGAATTATAAATAAAAATGAAAAAAGACTAAACTCAGAAATTTAGACATGGGAGTCATATATTTCAGAATAATGTTTCAGAATACAACTAATTCAATTAATTACCAGAAAATAAGGGAATAGGAACCTTTTAATACAATATAGGATTATTAATATTAAATATAACTGATAAAATGGCTGAATTTATATAATGACAGGAAGTAAATTTTAATGTTTTGACCTTTCAGAGTATACCTAACTGAAAGTGAAATTACTATTTTTTGGACAGAAAACACTATAAAATGGCATTATTTAATCTGAAAATAACCAGAATGAACTGAAAGATTAATTTAAATCAAATCTAGTGAATAAAATTGACAAATAACCAAAGTTTAGGCATTCATATAGTGAAATAGTAAAATGTACACAGGATGTGAAAATATTTTTGAACAATGTTAAGGATAATATTATATGGGCTAAGAGTTTAATTGAAACTGAAGGAAACAGTTAGTTAATTATTGGTAGTTGAACGGTTAACATGACATACGTTTAATAACATGGATAACCTAACCTATAATCGTCATACAAGCGAGTGTATAGTGAGTTATTGTGAAATCGCGAGTGACTTGTAAAATACTTCTGAAACTATCATATTATAACAGAAACGATCAAGTAACACTCCATAACACAGAACAATATAAATCTACTCCGAAAAACACCATAAAACACTAGAAAACTGTATAATACATTAAACCAAATTAGTGACGGAATCGGAGAAAGTGTTTGACTTATAATTACACAGACATACTAAATACAACCCAGAATCACTACACCAGTCACTACACAACATATAACAAGAGATTTGCGGACACGAGAACAGAAATATTGCGTCAAAATACATTATTTGGAATGCAGCAGCAACGAGCAACATTTTCATCGACTTGACGGCGGCCATCTTTCTTTGACAATTCCAGTGCCTCTTCTTGGTTCAGCACAGCTGTTTGGTGAAAACAATTATTATATTTACAATTTATTATTCAATGTCTGTGTTTATTAATAACTATTAATTTGATTGTAACGTTATACTTTTTAAATATTAGCCCGATTTCTCTGACTTTGGTAATAACTGGCTGTTTAAAGAACCCTATATAATTTTTATAACATATACTTGTAACTTTTTTCGATATCCTGAGAATCGATACTAATCGATAAGAGTCAATATTGCTGTTACTTAATAAAACATTAATACTTTTCAATACTTAATAGTTCTTTATTTCTTCAATAATACTAATTACCAATAATATAATTCTAATTGATAATCTACAAGGACTTTACCACCCGTAAGTGAAGATAACCTAAAAAATAGAAAGGTAAACAAATATCGATTGGTTTACAGACAGTCTTATGAGTGGTGATAGATTATTTAAATTATACTAAAACTTTAATAAAAATTTTCAGAAGAGCATTACACTGTTTAAAACTTCACAGCCCTATATTAATTAATTGATCCTAATTAATTAATTAATAAAATTAAAATTTTTTTTTTTATTATTTTTTTTTATAAACATAATTTTTTTTAATTTTCTTCAAAACAATAATTTTTGTTTTGAAACTTTCGGTGAAGCTGAGCATATATATTTCTTCATCAACTTTACGCTACTCGACCGGTCTTGCTACCATTGGGACTCGACCAGCTGGGAAACTTAAGGAAGTGTTTCAGGCCAGTAAGACGTCGAGAGCCACACCAATTACACACCAATTAAACACATTACAACTTACAACTTATTTTATTTATTTTATTACAAATTGGCGCACAACTTTAGGGGCTTTAATTAGCGATTGGAAGGCCAATACATTCTGCCCGATCACTAGTTGGAGCTAGGCAACAGCTACAAAGCCAGAGAATTTCAAGGGAAAATGCAACGACGTGCAACATCTAAGAAACGGGCGGCGGAGGCCGAGAAAGAAATAGAAGTTGACATGGACAACAAAGAGGCAACGCCAGTAGAGGTGGAAGAGGTATTACAATCGGTGTTGTCCAAACAAACGGAACAACCGGAGATACCAACACAGACAGGAGAGGTTAATATCCAGGAGAAACCCAAAACAATGGAAGACGTAAGGATGGAGAAAATTATGGAAATGTTCAAGATAATGGACCAGAATAGGGAGAAGGACAACCAAACAACAAATAAGAAGATGGAAGAATGGAAAGAAGACTTGAGTAAGAAAATGGACGAAAATAATAAGAAAATGGAATCCACAAGTAAGGAATTAAAGGAAGACTTGAGTAAGAAAATGGATGAGTGCCACGAGTCGTTAATGGAGAAACTGGATGAGTGCCACAAGTCGACAATGAAGAAGCTGGATGATCAAAATAAAATGCTAGATGACGAGACTAAGAAAATGAGAGAGGACAGATTGAAAAGAGAAGAGTTAAGAAAGGAGAAGACCGAAGAAATAAAAAATGATAGCCAATCAGAACCAGAAGAAGTACTAAATGACAAAACGCAGGAACAAGTAATGGTGGTACCTGAAATTGAAAATAACCGAAGCCAGGAAAATATTAAACAAAGAGAAGGAGAATCAAGGATGAGAAGAATATATCCGAGAAATGTAATAAAAACGAAGGAAGAGTTGGAGATGATGAACCATGGATTAATTGATGACAATAATATCCCAATTACCAATGACAAAGACATCATGAATTCCAGGAATTATAGAAGGAGAATCGAAGTAATTTCAGAAATAATTTACCACAAGACAGTAGCCTACCAATGGGAAAGGACCAGAGGTAAACAGAATACAACATGTGAACCAGATCAATTTCAGCGCAAGACTGGACAGTGGATTTCAGAAAGATGGAAATGCGATATCGTACCAGACTGTAATGACGGCACAGGTGAATCACCAGAATGTATTCCATTAGCGTGCCATTTAGGACAGTTCCAGGGTACGGTTAGACTAAAATATATTACTTCAGAGTGGATATGTGATGGTAAACCAGCTTATGGTGTTTCAGATAAACAAATAATAAGTGATAACCCAGATGAAGATCCTCACATATATTTGTCAGGTAACACAAAACAAGGACCAGAGAAGTATTGGGGTATACAAAATGATGATAGAGGGAACCAGCCCAGTAATTACGACGGCCCTAACAATCCGCCGCATAATAACCAGTTTAGCAGTAATTTTAACGGCGTTAGGGATAACAACCCCTATCCATACAATAGAAACAATTTATACCAACATAATAATGTCCCATACAGTCAGAGAAATCCATATCCCAACAATAATGGTGACAAACCTTACCAACTTAACCGAAATTATTATCATGATAAATTTAGTAACAAAAACAATAATAACAGTAATAATAACCGAGTGTCGCGCCCTAGGGTAAATTTTATAAGAGCAACTGAGATGATGGACCCTGGTTGACACAAATACCACACGACATCAAGAAAAGGGACGGATCATGATAACCGACTACGGCGAAAAACGATGGTGAAGGAGACGAAATAAATATCACTGAAAGGAAATGATACGAATAATAAAACATAGAAACAAAACTGGGTTTTTATGAATGAAGACTATTTAAGAAAATGTACATTATAAATAAATAAGAATATGAACAATGGAACGACATAAAGAAAATCGTCCATCTTCCTGGGTATATAAAAGAAAAGAAAAAGTGGAGATCAACTTATTAAAGTATAAATAATATGGGCCAGTGTAGAGTACAATATGACCCCATATGTTGTGGTAAATGATAAGCATAACAATACATATGAGTTGAAGGAAATCGTTTCAGGAAAAATCAAAGGAGTGTACAATCAAGCTTCTATGAAGAAATATTATGAAGAATGAGTTGTGAGTTTTAGAATTTTGAATTTATATATATTATTTTTTAAAAAATTTTAAAATAATGTAAGTACATCTTACAACCTAATATTTTGAAAAGAACATTCTGGAGAATTATAAGAAGAAGGAATTTAGAATTTATATTTAAAAAATTTTAAAATAATGTAAGTACATCTTACAACCTAATATTTTGAAAAGAACATTTTGGAGAATTAAAAGAAGAAGAATTTTTTAATTTAATTGAAAAAATTCAAAAATAAGTAAGAACAACTTACAACCTAATAATTTTGGAACAAACTTTATGGAAGAAAGAATTTTGAATTTTACAAACAAATTTATAAAAATTTAAAATTGAGTAAGTACATCTTACTACAACCTGATAATTTAGAACAAAACTTTATGGAAGAAAGAGAAAGAGAGAGAATTTTGAACTTAATTTAAAAAATTTAAAATAAAGTAAGACCAACTTACTATAACTAAGTTCGTGAGAAAACTTTATGGTAAATAATTAAGAAGAATTTGAATTTGGAGAAATACCAAAACATTCAGAAATAATAGTAAGATAACAGTACTATAAACAATTCTGAATGAAACAATTCTGGGAATAAATGAATTAAACAGAATTTGAATGTTGATAGAACGTCAGAACTTTGAAACAAGATAAGATCAACATATTACAAGGATTTATGAGAAATATTTTTCAATTAAATAAAAAGAATAGTTTGAATTTTACATTAAAACTAACCAAGTTCCAAAAAATAATTATGTGTCAATTATGATTGAATTGAGAAGAAAATAAAGTGATTAATTCAGAAAAAAGAATTAATTTTAATCCAGAATAAATGCTAGACATTCACAATAGCATTTGAAGGAGTAGAGAAGACTAACAAAAAAGAGTGTAATATGCCAGAGAAGGAAAAAATTTGGAAGCAAAGAGACTAATTACCTATGAAACGAAAATGAAAACAGTTAATTAAGAGCGAAGAAGAACAACTCATACCAAACAGATGGAGAAGATGATTTCGAACAAATGATAATAATAAGACCTATATGAAATGCAAAGAGAAGAAATACCGCATGAAATATGATATAAATGAATTAATGTTAATGAATGCGAAGGTGGATTAATAACTTTCTAAGAGAAAGGAAAGAACCAAAATGTTTAAATAAAATGATCAATATAACAACCAGTATATCTAATGTAAAGATACAATGTTAAAAAAAAAAAATTAAATATAATATATTAAGACCATTCAAATAATGAATAAGAAAGACTATATATAAAGACCATGCTAATACTATGAGTAACCAGAAGAAAGTATAAAGAGAATTCAGATGGAGAAGAAAGAGAGTTACACTGTAAACAGTAACCAGAATTATTAAATTTTCAACCATAATTAAATTAAATATATCAGACAAGTTAAGAGTTTTGAAAAAATATATATATAATGAGTATAATAATGATTATGAAGATTTATTAAGATAGAAAATGTGAGATAATCTGAGAGACTACGAAGTGGAGAATCCAAAGATATTTTTATTAGTCGAAAATGAGACTACTTTTTATTTATTTATTCGATGACTGACTGAAGATAATTCCAGCAGCATTATGTTTTTTGAGCAGGGATGGATATGCCTCTGTAATCAATTTATAGAAGTGGTGTATGGCCAGCAGAGAAGTAGCGTACAGTGCCCCTCTGATCTGCCCCAGCCCACGTGATAGGGAATGTTAGGGAATTAATATCCCAAGGATACAACACGAAGTTGATATAGAAAGAAAATGTATTACAATAATAATATATCTCAGAAGACACTAACTATCCGAAAAGGATCAGTAGTAAGACAAGTAACCATATATATAAAATTAATAAAACTCTAATTATAAAAAAGTCGATATAAAGATGGAGAAGAAAATGAATTATAAGAAATGATGAAATTATCATAAGAAATTATTTCATCCATAAACATGTCTGAAATAATTACTTCTGGAGGGGAGCAATCTGTAGCGTGACAGATGTAAGCATAATATTGAATGGCAATTGATCATTAGAATAATAAAGTTATAATATTTAAATTTGGAAGAAAGCATTAAGTTTAATATAAATAGATTAATTCATAGCAACTGTGGAAGGAAATCATTATTATAAAGAAAATACAAGTTCAAGTAAAAAGAGTTACTAGTGATGAGTCATCCAAAACCAGTCTCATAACCAAAGGTTTTCAAGGTATAACCCAGGAAGGTAAAATAGTAAATAACAAAGCAGTACACAATATGACCAAACCCACAACGAGGGAGAATAAATAGAATAGAAACCCTAAAATAAGCCAAGATCAACCAATACAGGTTGTGTATTTCTGTAATAAAGAAGTAGATGGAGAAGATCCCAAGAAACCTGATGGCAACAAGAAGAAGATGGAGAAGATACCAGTCCCAGAAGGCAGGAGAAAAGAAGACTGAAGAAAGAAGAAGAGGGCAGCATCCTGAAGAAGATGTCATGCTCTTATAAAAGACACCCAAATCCCTATATCCCCAAAATAAATATCTAAAAACAAAAGTATAACGAAATAAAAACCACATGTATATAAATTTAAGAGAGAGAAGTGAACAAAGTAAAAGTTTCCTGTGAACTAAGATGAAACAATAATATAGTACCCATGGAACAAATCTCCATTGAAAAACGCTAACCAATTTATTATGTTAATAAGACTATACGACCATTTAGCATTAACATAATATATAAGTGAAAGTGAACCAGTGATAGTTTTGGGTATTATAAAAAATGAACCTTGTGTTTCATTCTTGGCAATCACAAACATTGGATGCAATGAAATATGCATTTTTCAATGACTTAAAATGTGTACGGTGACAATATGTTGTTCATAAGACATGAATCTGTTTAAAATAACATTTTTATTTTACATGAAAAAAGAAAAACAGATTTCATAGTGCTTTTTGAACGATTCATACTATTTATTTGTTAATGACAGGGTACAATTCCCCAAAGACAAGGTATAAAAGACTGTATAAAAACTGTAGAATCCTACTTATAATAATAGTTAGAAATAAGAATATAAATATAAGGTTTTAATGTATATAGTACAAGAATGTTTAAAAATGTTTTAGATATAAGGCCATTTGTTTGGGTCTGAAACAACTAACATCAGAACTATAAAAATAGTTACCACTTGTAAATAGTAGAGAGTAATTAAGATGTTAGTTAGTACAAAACCTTTGTTGTAAACCATATTTACATGTTGGAAATGGGAATTTTGTTGCAAAATGTCTGATTTGAAGACAACCATTTATTTAAAAAAAATGTTCTTTATTCTGTTTAACTATTATTTGTATTGTAACCAATACTAATTGTTTTTGTGTAATTTGAAAACATGTTTAATTTATAATACTATTTGTAAAAAGTCAGAGAGGGTATCACACATCATATATTGTTTGTAAATTATTTTGTAAGAAAAATTGTTAAAAAAATCATAGGCCAAAAGAATGGAAACCAAACTTCATCAAAACAGAGAAATTGCTCAATTAAATGCAAATAAACAAAAGGGGTTTAGACAAAATAAACTTGAGATCATGCCATATAATTGCACATACCATTTAGAGAGATTTTAATAAATTATATTCAGAATTATAAATAAAAATGAAAAAAGACTAAACTCAGAAATTTAGACATGGGAGTCATATATTTCAGAATAATGTTTCAGAATACAACTAATTCAATTAATTACCAGAAAATAAGGGAATAGGAACCTTTTAATACAATATAGGATTATTAATATTAAATATAACTGATAAAATGGCTGAATTTATATAATGACAGGAAGTAAATTTTAATGTTTTGACCTTTCAGAGTATACCTAACTGAAAGTGAAATTACTATTTTTTGGACAGAAAACACTATAAAATGGCATTATTTAATCTGAAAATAACCAGAATGAACTGAAAGATTAATTTAAATCAAATCTAGTGAATAAAATTGACAAATAACCAAAGTTTAGGCATTCATATAGTGAAATAGTAAAATGTACACAGGATGTGAAAATATTTTTGAACAATGTTAAGGATAATATTATATGGGCTAAGAGTTTAATTGAAACTGAAGGAAACAGTTAGTTAATTATTGGTAGTTGAACGGTTAACATGACATACGTTTAATAACATGGATAACCTAACCTATAATCGTCATACAAGCGAGTGTATAGTGAGTTATTGTGAAATCGCGAGTGACTTGTAAAATACTTCTGAAACTATCATATTATAACAGAAACGATCAAGTAACACTCCATAACACAGAACAATATAAATCTACTCCGAAAAACACCATAAAACACTAGAAAACTGTATAATACATTAAACCAAATTAGTGACGGAATCGGAGAAAGTGTTTGACTTATAATTACACAGACATACTAAATACAACCCAGAATCACTACACCAGTCACTACACAACATATAACAAGAGATTTGCGGACACGAGAACAGAAATATTGCGTCAAAATACATTATTTGGAATGCAGCAGCAATGAGCAACATTTTCATCGACTTGACGGCGGCCATCTTTCTTTGACAATTCCAGTGCCTCTTCTTGGTTCAGCACAGCTGTTTGGTGAAAACAATTATTATATTTACAATTTATTATTCAATGTCTGTGTTTATTAATAACTATTAATTTGATTGTAACGTTATACTTTTTAAATATTAGCCCGATTTATCTGACTTTGGTAATAACTGGCTGTTTAAAGAACCCTATATAATTTTTATAACATATACTTGTAACTTTTTTCGATATCCTGAGAATCGATACTAATCGATAAGAGTCAATATTGCTGTTACTTAATAAAACATTAATACTTTTCAATACTTAATAGTTCTTTATTTCTTCAATAATACTAATTACCAATAATATAATTCTAATTGATAATCTACAAGGACTTTACCACCCGTAAGTGAAGATAACCTAAAAAATAGAAAGGTAAACAAATATCGATTGGTTTACAGACAGTCTTATGAGTGGTGATAGATTATTTAAATTATACTAAAACTTTAATAAAAATTTTCAGAAGAGCATTACACTGTTTAAAACTTCACAGCCCTATATTAATTAATTGATCCTAATTAATTAATTAATAAAATTAAATTTTTTTTTTATTTTTTTTTATAAACATAATTTTTTTTAATTTTCTTCAAAACAATAATTTTTGTTTTGAAACTTTCGGTGAAGCTGAGCATATATATTTCTTCATCAACTTTACGCTACTCGACCGGTCTTGCTACCATTGGGACTCGACCAGCTGGGAAACTTAAGGAAGTGTTTCAGGCCAGTAAGACGTCGAGAGCCACACCAATTACACACCAATTAAACACATTACAACTTACAACTTATTTTATTTATTTTATTACAAAGTTCATGTTAAATAATGTTCATGATAATTTAAAACATATACAAATATTAGGAAATCCCTTAATCCAGGTGTAATCAATTCAAAACATTTAAAAATATATTTCATTCATACAATATATGATGAAAGTTGTTTTATTCTAAAATCTTTGGAAACGACATAGATGATATAATTTTTACTTCCATGTTCCATAAGGAAAGAGTTGATTCTGATTGTACTATCCTTAAACCATGAAGAAAGTCATTTTCTGAAAAATGTCTGTGTATCTGTCTGTAGAATGTTTTCTATGGTGAACAATAACTGCCACAATTTCAAACAGAATCAAATTATTTTTTGCATATGTACCCGAGTTGTAGAAGACTCAAGGCCTATTGATTTTGGTGAAGATCGGTTAACAGGAAAGGGTAGTTTACCTGCAACGTTTTATGTTTTAACAAGAGTAAAGTACTTAAATTAGATAAATAAAGTATTCTGAAAATAAGGTCATAATAATCCTCTGTAGAAAGGTAGATGAAATATAAATAAAAAGTGTAGTTGAAGGGGAGGGGATAATTTTTTATGTGTACTACGTTATCAGCAACAAAGAAGTAGTTTGTTGTTAAAATTCCTTCCCGGGCTGTTTGGCTGTGGTCTAATGTTTTCTGCAAAACCAGACGTTTTGGCAATGCCATCGACTGCCATCATCAGTGAAAATCAAGTGCGCTAACGTGAGGTGGTATATGTTAGTGACCACAGTACCGTGGTTAAGGTTGAAGAAAGAAGTAGTTTCTTTGGAAATATTTCATTTTCGAAAATGATTTTAATGCAGTGCTTTATTACTATTTCAAAAACAAATCAAAAATGAAAGTCTTCAAATATGTCCATTATAATGTAGACATGTAAATCTAAGACTGAACATGATGTTCGCATTGCCATTTACAAATGCTACTGGGGAACTGATTTGCATGCTAACTTTGACAAAATTAGTGGCCAACCACTTAGGCCTTATTGCACACCCCATAGTTTTTGAGGACCTGTATTGTCTATTTTATGAAAATCTTTGTTTTGTTTGTGTGGCAAAATGAGTAGGTCAATTTAATTACATTTGCTGCAAACATTTATACATATACATACTCACTAAGACTAAGCTTTAAAACATTTGTATAAAGCATTTAACACTATCAGCAAGAGAAAATGTATGTCAGTTTCCTGGTGTCATTTACCTTATTTACATTGTAATATAATGTGTCATCTTTAATGTTTTGTGGTTTTGTTAAATTTTAATTCTTGGATTTTGTTGTCCATGATGTGTCCGTTGATTAAATAAATATAAGTATAACACTACCAACTTGGAACACAAAGTTTTTTATTGGAAAAAATGTAAAAGGATTAGGCACCCTCTGACGAAACTTATAATAAGTGAAAACTGGTTCAGGCTATTAGGTAAGACTTTTACGTTTTTACCAATAAAAAACATTGTGTTGCGAGTCGGTAGTGAGATACTTATATTTAGTTAAATTTTAAGATAGCCATAGCGTATCCCTTATGTTTTCACACTTTATTGCAAAAAAAAAGAAAATATCAAGTTATTTTCTTTTAGTATGTATAGCTTTATTAAAAAAAATGTAAACCCTCTTCAGAACATATTAGCCTTAATGTCCTTAATATCATCAAAATGTCTTCCTTTCAAAACTTCTTTGATTTTTGGGTAAAGAAAGAAGTAATTGGGGGTAACATCAAGTGAGTATGGTGGGTGGTCTACCAAAGTTATTTGTTTCCTGGCCAAAACCACCCATACAGGCAGTACCGTGTGCACAAGTGCACTGTCATGATGCACTAGCCATGAGCAGTGGCGAAGCTAATAGTTAATGAATGGGTAGGCAAAAATTTTACCTTAAATTTTTTTTAATGAATCGCTGAAAGGACTGGTTCAAATCGGACGCTGAGGTAGAGTTTACTGTTAGCGAATTGTTCTGCAAACAGCCGTAAGAATTTTACTAGCTGGGAATCTACAGATTAGTGCAACAGTGGGACTCATGCCTTAATGTTAATGGAGTCTTCTTTTAAAATCGTTGAATAAAAAATACTTTACAGCTCTAAACGTGTTTCTATTGAACAATCCTTGTATTAGTCATACACAATAATACAACTGATTGAACTTCAAATTTTTAAACTTGATTAGTTTCTATGTATGTATGTTTATTGTTTCAAATAATTCAAATAACAATCTTGATAGTCTGTTAGTTCAGTGGAATAACAGGCACACTTTTAATAACTGCATAAAGTAAACACACTTATAAACAACACAGCGCGCTTTAACTTAACTGTTGCACCACAGAAGTGAGACATGCCTCAACGCTCTATGTGTACACAGTGCGGGACAATCCCCCCTCCCCCGCACTTCCCTATCATGCCAGCACATTGCTTACATACGATGTATACAAAAAATGCTGAGGCAAGTTCATGTTGCCTCATTCTCTTTAAACGAGCTATGCCGAATCTCACCTGTCACAATCTAGCGGTCGCTCAGTAAAGCACGTTTCGGCTTAATAAATTCTACAGTCACAGTAACAATGTATAATCTTTAAGTTACGTAGTTCATACGTATTTATAATTTTTATTCTACAGAATTTTTTTGGGTAGGCATTGCCTCAATTGCCTCCATGTAACTTCGCCACTGGCCATGAGTTGTTGGTGAATAGTTCCACACTTTTTCATGCAACCTTTGCAGCACTCCCATATAGTACACTTGGTTAACTGTTTGTCCAGGTGGTACAAATTCATAGTGAACAATCCTTCACATATCAAAAAAAGTTATTAACAGTGTTTTGATTGACGGAACTTTTTCAGTCATAGAGAATCAGGTGACTTCCATTGGGAATTTGCCACTTTGTTTCAGGGTCATACGCAAAGACCCAGGTTTCATCGCCTGTGATTATTCAGCCCAAAACATTGTCTTGCCTCTCCAACAGGTCTGTGCACAGTTCAACCCTCCTTTGCATTTATTCATCGTTGAGCTCCTTTGGGACCCATTTGGCACACACCTTGCTAATGCCAAGGTCTTCAGTTAAAACTTTCTGCACAGTTCCCTATCAATGTAGACTTGGTCTGCTATGGATCTCATGGTCAGTTGCTGATTTGCACGCACAATTTGACAAATTTTGGCAATGTTTTCTTCCATTCGGCTCTGCCATAAGCTGTCTTCATCAGTAACTTGTTCCCTCCCATCAGAAAACTGTTTAATCAATTTGTACACTGCTGTTTTCTTCATAGCATTCTCGCTATACACCTGGACTAACATTTCCCGTATTTCACTCCCACTCTTGCCAGTTTCACCAGAAATTTGATGTTTGTTCATTGCTTTAATTCCAGCTCAGACATTTTCATGACAGTACACACACACAAGCAAAAACAACAATGCCTGCCATTCAACATAAATCCGCTACGTGTCAACACGAACACTACTGCGAGACACTGAAATACCAAGATTATGAAATCTTACAGAGCTGCTTGTATAGTGTTGCCCTCAGCGCTAAACGGTGGCAAGTTCATGAACTTAACTGTCAGACCTTGTATTCATCAATCATAATATTCAGGCCTCTTCAAAAATTCCACGTCACAATTCTTATATTATCTGAGTACAAAACTTGTATATACATATTTGATATATCTTCCCTTTGTCAGTTGTAACAACCTGGCCAACCCTTGTGAAATTTGTATACCCTCATAAGTTATTTTTATCAGACCGCTGTAGAGTGCCCAGCGTTAAGAATAAGAAATTTTGCTCACATAGCTTCCTTTACCCAATTATGTTACCTTCAATTTGATGAAGGTACCGTTGCCTTTACCTTTTCATGTTTGTGCTAAGCCTATCCTGTGTAGAGAACCTTTAAAGTTTATCTATATATGCTACTACTAGTTTCCTAGTTTCAAAAGCTGTTTTGGAATGATTCTAGAGGCCTGACTTACAATTATTGGTAGCGATATCCTGGGTGACCTTAACAATCAGTCAGTATTGCCATTGTTTATAGTCTGTTGACTTAGGTAATGAAAAGATTACCCAATATTTGATTATGGTTTTTAGTTTAACACATTGGACCATGTGTAAATATGAACAGAGTTGAAGTGCAGAAATATTTTTTTGACCGACATCTCATCATTGTTTCTCACATCTCTGACACTGAATGAGTGAGGAGAGTTTCAGTTTTAACTTGACCATCTAAAATTGATAATTTCAAAATTTTAGAACACTAGGGCCACAAAATCAATCAAAAGTTTGAAAAATTGTAAAAAACCATACTCGGTATCAGATTAAAGTCTGAAAGTATAGTTTCTTTTAACTTTAGGAGCACCATGACGCAAATATGGAATTTAAAAATTTGTTTAAATTATAAAAGTCTGTTTTGATAGTTCATCTTTATTTTTCACAGTACTAAATTAATATAGATTATTGAACTTTCACTTGTAAAACTTACTTGTTTTCTCCCGTACGTGTTTCAGTGTGATGTGCGCCTTCATCAGCGGTGTGAGACAGACTGTCAGTAAATCGTAACGGTTTTATTTGGTAGATTGAGTGGGGGGGGGTGTGTGGTGGAAGGGGATTGGCGCGGGGATCCGAATTACTAATTTTGAGATATTACACTACTTACCCAAAAGTTGAAAACTTAACACAGCAGAACAATATGAAATATACAAACACTACACAACACAACCAAACAGCATACTTAACGACCAATTACACTATAAATCACACACACTTTTTGACACAATTATACATAAAACAAACAATAATTTGGATCCCCGCGCCAATCCCATTCCACCACACACCACCCCCACTCAATCTACCAAATAAAACCGTTACGAGTTACTGGCAGTCTGTCTCACACCGCTGATGAAGGTGCACATCACGCCGAAACGCGTACGGGAGAAAACAAGTAAGTTTCACAAGTGAAAGTTCAATAATCTATATTAATATTGTAGCATGACAGATAATCCACTAAGTAATAATTCCATTCTGATCATAAATAAATTTAAATTACATTAACTCAAAAGAAAATTCAAAGGAAAATAATTAAATAACGAAGGAAAATACTACCATAAAGGAAAAAGTAAAATTAAATCATAAAAATGCAACAAAAATGTATCAAGAAAATTAAATCCGAAGAAACTAAAATCAAATCATGATAATACCCAGGTAGGATAGGAGCAGGTAATAAAGAAGATACCCCGAACCAACCAACAGACACATAATAAAACCAACTTACCTTGGAAAACCCAAGAAGGAAGAAGTGAAGAAAAGAAGATGTAGGATGGGAGAACTACGAGGAATACCCATGAAAAACCTATTACTAACAATAACAAACCCCGAACCAAATTTTAGTGTCACCCAAGAAAGTATAACACCCCAAAACCTCATAGAAATGTAAAATAATTATAAACAAAAGTGTTTAGTAGTGTAAATAGAAGTGCACCAACTAAAGTTATTATGTAATAAAATAAACAAATCTTCACAGTCCATTATAACTAAAAGTTTGGTCTTAGAATATTGTAAAACTCAAATATAAATCAGACCCAACAGTGTAAGTGAACCAGTCCAAGTGATTTCAATATAATAAACTTCAAGTAAAGGTCTAACGGATACTTTAACTATGTACAATTAAATAACTTTAATGCTTTATATAAATACAGAGATGACATATCATGAAGTATTATTATGAAAATATTTCTAATGTTTTATAGAAGAAGCCACTGGTTATCAAAAAACATTCTTTGAAATATAAATGATAAAGAGAGCAGATGGGGAATAATTACTGTGACAGGGATTAAAATGTAATACACCATATAAACAGAAAGGACTGCAATAAAATTAAGTTTAAGAAAAAATAAAAATTAAATGGCTAATTATGTTTGTGTTTAAAGCCTATGAACTCCACATTTCAAGGTGGTGTGTAGAATAAGAATTATAGTTAATATAAGAATGTTTATTATGTATAACAGTGTTCATACAGACTAAAATGGCTCTGTATGTATACCATACTAGTTTATAAAATATTTGTTATGTATTTCTAAAAATAGTTAAAACTAAAATGTCTAACTTTAAAGACTAGTAATTAATTTTCAATATTGTTTTTGTATTATGAGCATGAATACAATGCTACATGTTCCAATAGTTATATAAGGAGATTTTATTTAATATTGTGTTAACTTTAGAAAGTCAGAAGGGGTATAGAATTAGTATTATTCAAAAACCAGTAAATGTAAAACCATAAAATCTAGGCCAAATAGGAAATTCCAATAACATTATAATTGAGTAAGGAAGTTAAATAAACCAAGTAAACTAATGAGATTTATATAAGGTGAATCAATCACCAACTACTATAACTAAAACTATACTTTAAAAGAATAATATAAAAAGAGGTATTAAATTATTAAAAAATTTGCAAATGTAAAATCTAACAATTTCAGAGGAGGAATAGTAAATTCATGAATTATAACTAAAAGAATGATCAATTGAGAAATTTGTAAGAAATTAAGGAAAGGTAAAGAATTATATCAATCTGAGATTTATTTTAATCATATTTATAACACATAAGATGGCTAAAATTTTGGACAAGAACAGGAAGCAGATATTGAGACTATATTTTCAAAATGACAGAAATATAGCAATTTTGACAAAAAACTTTATAAAAATGGACTATTGTATGTCAAATTAAGCAGAAGGAGTTAAAGAAACCGATTATGTATTTACTAATTCATGAAAGTAATCAATAACCAAAATATATTCTGAATATAATGTACTGTAATCACATGCATAGGAAGTGAATAATAATTGAAACAATACTTTTCTAATATTAACTTGGCAAGATATTTCAGAAGACGAATGAAGTAAAACAGTTCCTAATTAACATTCGAAGCGAACAGTTAATTTAAGCTTGTGCTAAGAACCTATATAGCGAATACTTTAATGGCGTATACAAATTAAGACTATCATGCAGTGAAACACCGAGAGTTACCGAAATTAGTATATTAAACGTGAAATCAATGAACACAACCACCACAAACAGTGAAAACAATTAATACGGAACGGAATATAAGTGAAATAAACTAATATCACTATAAAACACGAAATATAACATAACCAAACGAACTTCACATTTTTTGACAGACACGTAAACAAAGTGAACACACCTAATACAAAACATTTAAAGTCAGTGAACACAGACACTTAACCAGGACACCTATAACAACCCAATAGACATTCTTCAATATTGCGGATACAAGGAAGCAGTTGTAAAGGCATCTTTATTGTCAGAAAATTTCACTACGTCGATTCCAGCTTTACCGAGCAGCGAACAAGCAGCCATTTTGAGAAATCCCATCATGCAAAGCGTCCACCAGGAATGCGATCTGCCGTCACGGCAATTGGTTTGACTTTTCAATTTTATAAACATTATATATAATAAACTAATTTTGTAATTATTAATTATTAAGATTTATTTTGTGAATGTTATACTTTCTATACTTGTCCCTTCTCTGACTATTATAATTATAACCGTTCAAAGAACCATTCGAAAATATTTATATAATATAACATGTATGGATAATTGATTACCCCCGTGAAAGAGTCGAACTTTATTTAATAATCAATTTTAAATCGATATTCTAATAAATAATTGTCAATAAATAATAATAATTCAATTATTTGGTTTTAATTTTATTTCACACGTTAATATAAGAGTTTTAATTAACCACAGGACTAACAGAAAGGCGACCATTACTCAAGGGGAGTAATATACTTGAGAAAGAAGAAAATCGCCGATCGATTAGTGAAGTGAGACAATCTTATTAACTCCAGATTTATTTATAGTGAATCAGAAGCGAATTTATTGACATAAATAACTTACAGAATTTTAAATTTCTGTCAAAACCACATTATTAATTAAATTATTGAACATTAAAACGAAACATTAAATTTTTTTTTGAAAATTTTTAAAATTAAAATAAAAAATTTTTTTTTTGCCTATTTATAAGCCTGTTTGTTTGTTAAAATTATATGGAAAGAGCCTAAGTTCTTATTTCTTCTGAGGAAAATGGGTAGCCGAACTTCAAACTAGTCTCATTCCCCCTCCCCAGAAACTAGTTTGATCTGCTCCCAGGAGCAGCTGATAGTTATGCAACTGATGGAAACATACATAAACTTTAAATCTACTACAAATTATTTGCCTTTTACGGTTCCTTGTTACAAATTTAATGAAAAAAAATATGGAACAGTTCAGAATTTTTAGTACCATATGCATTCTATGTCTGCCTGCTTTATGGTTGCTACCTTACCACTATAGAATTGTACCTTACTACTATAAATTTATCTTACTATGTACAGCAATCAGAATTTTTTTAATTTGTCTTATAAAAAATTATCTAATATCAGAATTTATCTAATAATAAATGTATTTTGTTCAAAATAGAGTGTGCATTTTGCACCTCAGGGAGCTAGTAATTATTCTGTCTTAAATAACACAATTTGAAACTTTGCCAGTGGAAATGTCACAATTGAAACTGACAGTCAAGTATATAAAAGTTATTAAGCGTATGTAGGCTGATTAGGGAGTTTATTCAAGTGCTATTCTGTTATAGGCTACTAATATACTACCAGAGTATTCTGTGTACTGTACATACAATATAATTAACAATATTTGATAAAAGCTATGATAGAACAATGGTACATGTGGAAAATACTAATTTGAAAACTGGACCAAACATTTATACAGCATACTGTAGACAAACGTCGAATAACATAAAAAGTAAATCTTTTTTTTTTTCAGAATAGCTTGTGATGTAGATGACAATAAAGGTTATTTAGTTACGTGTGCAGCAGAGGGGTCATTATGTATTGTCACTCTACTTTTGACTGGAAGAGCAACACAATTTCTTTACAATGGTGCTGTATATATGTTGGTGATGAAGATCATTATGTAAGTACAATAACTACTACAAAAACTTCACTTTCCAACCATTAAAAAACTCAGCGTTTAATACAGTATAATTATACTCCAACTTTGTTGTGCTTATTTGCTAACCTGCTAAATGACATGTTCTGGACGAGGCCTTTCAGTGTTTCCACGACCTTGGTCATGATTTAGCACTTGAACATGCACTGAAATGCCTCGTCCAGAACATGATATTTAGCAGGTTAGCAAACAAGCATGACGAAGTTGGAGTTACAGAGACTGCTAATTCAAATAAGAAGTTTAAGTATAATTATAATATACATATGAATAATATTATAAATATAGTATTTTACTTCCATATTCCTTAAGGAAATGGAAGTATGGTGATGGCAAAAAAAATCGTGTTCGAGATTATTGTAGATTCTGATTGTACTACACTCAAAACATGAAAAAAAGTCGTTTTTCGAAAAGTGTCTGTCTGTCTATCTGTCTATGTGTCTGTCTGTAGATTTTTTTTCTATGGCAAACGATAACAGCCGCAAATTCAAACAGAATCAAATAATTTTTTGCATACAGCCCTGATTTGTAGAGTTCTCAAGACCTATTGTTTTTGGTGAAGATCGGTTAAGGGAAAGAGGTAGTTTACCTGCAACATTTTATGTTTTAACAAGGGTAATTTTTTCTATGACGAACGATAACTGCCGCATATTCAAACAGAATCAAATAATTTTTTGTATACGTCCCTGAATTGTAGAGAACTCAAGGCCTTTTGATTTTGGTGAAGATCGGTTAAGGGGAAGGGGTAGTTTACCTGCAACCTTTTACGTTTTAACAACAGTAAAGTACTTGAAAATTCATTTAAACTTTTTCAAACAATGGTAATTGTTAAAAATAAAATAATTTTGTTGCCAGGCAATAAAATTATAATTTTTTCATTTTAATGTAAATCATGTATGAGAGAAAATATATCGTTCGTGGCAGGCAAGCATATCTCAGTTATGTAATGTTTACATTTTCATTTTATTATTATGACTACCGCAATAAAAAGACAGGGAAGACACACACACACACACATACAATTCGCATTATTTCTGGCCTCATTCATGTTTATTTTCTTACATTTGCACACTTTTTAAATGGAAAGTGCCAAAACCCATACCAACATAACGCGTGCAAGCCGAAAAAGTGTCCAGCGTGGATAGCAATTTGCTTCCTGTGGATCGCTGGGCAGTGTAACTACACGTGTTTACAGAGGAACAATTCATAGACAGACTTTTCGTCTTTAGGGAATGAACCCTCTGCAAGATGCTGAGGGTCCATGAGTGACTTCGGAGCGCTCCTTCTTTTCCGCGTGTTTGTTCTGTGAAACGTACACTGTAGATTCGCAGCTTTACTCTAAGCAACGCTCAATAGGAAATGTTGAAAATTTTTGTCCACGGTGTACCCTCATACACATTAAACCTGCTCTGATGTTTTAATTACGGACATCATAATATTAAAACTTTGGAAACTTGAGCACTACTTAATGGAGATCAATCATTAACTTATACAAGGTATTAATTTTATGCATATTTTTTATATATATGTGTACAACATTATCGGCAACAAAGAAGTAGTTTTTGTTAAAATTCCTTCCCGGGATATTTGGCCGTAGTCCAATGTTTTCTACAAAACCAGATGTTTCGGCAATGCCGACTTCCATCATCAGTGAAAATCGAGTGCGATAATGTGAGGTGGTATACGTTAGTGACCACAGTACTGTGGTTAAGGCTGAAGCAGTAAGTAGAAAGAAGTAGTTTCTATTGCAATATTTCATTTCGAAAATGATTTTAAATATAAATCTTAGAATATGGAAGTCATGTATGGTTCTCCATACCGATATTTTACTTTAAGATACAAACAGCATCTGGCCTTGACCAAATGCAACCATAATTAATTGTTAACCACTGTTACTGTCATGTGATTAATGGCAAGCAAAACATAGATAGACGACCACATAGCACACTGATGGCTGGACAGCTCCACAATCATAAAGGCAAGCAGATGGTGAAGATTTAATAGAATTAATTCATCTCAAATATAATATGAATCTTCTAAAATACTTGTTTGATATATATAGTAGATGTATTTTTTAAAAGAAAATTTCCTTTTACCTTTTTAGAAAATATGGAAATAATTGAGAAGTAAAAACACACACACATTGACAGTTTTGATGGAAAAAGAGGTGAATTTGTCTTCAGACAATTAAAATACTAATTTTGTTTTTACTGCCTGAAAAAGTAATCATTAAAAAATATACTATTATACTTCTACAAACACATAAAAGAATCAATTCTATAGGATGATTATTTTCTAATTTCATAAAAATTAACTCATAAAATTCATAATTTTTAAAAACTTAACTGAGTTTGTCATTTTAAATATTTCAGAAGTATTAATTTGTTCATATAGCAACTCATCAATAAAACTATATATTTTCAAACCCTATTATATGAGACAGAGTCATGAATGATTATAGAGAAGTTTAGATCAAGAATAACAGCAATGGAGATGAAATATCTAAGAGTAGTGGGTATTTAGTCTTCTTTTACTCTTCAAAAGGTAAAGGTTTTTGCATAACTGAAATGCAAGTCTGACAGTCTTTCAGATAAAAAATACATTTGAACAAATATTTAATTTCAGGCAGTAATTCTGTCCAGTCTCATTGACAGTCTTCTTCTGATAGTTCCTATCCATTTCCGATGTTGGATATCATACAGACTATTTTAACTTTCTGCACCGCTGTACGGAATAAGTCAGTTGTATTCATGCCAAACCAGGTTCTTAAATTTCTCAGCCATGATGTTCTCGGTCGCCCAACTCCTATCTTTCCAAGTACTTTACCCTGTAGTATGGACTCCAATAAGTAAAATCTCTCTTCATTTCTCATGAGATGTCCCAGATACTGAAGCTTTCTTATCTTCACTGTGTTAATAACTTCCCTTTCTTTCTTCATCTTTCTAAGAACTTCAACATTAGTTATATATGCTGTCCATGAAATGCTCAGTATTCAACGGTAGAGCCACATTTCAAAAGATTCCAATTTCTTAGTTGTGACTTCAGTCAAAGTCCAAGATGCTACACCGTAGAAGAGGACCGAGAATACGTAGCAGCGTAAAAGTCTCATCTTTGTGTTTATTGTTAAATTGTGACTTTTGAATAAACTGCTCATTCTAGTGTACACTGCTCTTGCCTTTTCAACCCTGCTCTTTATTTATAGAGAGAGGTCCCATTGTTCATTGACTATAGTGCCAAGATATGTAAATTGGCTTAAAACTGGCCTTTGGTTTATATTAAGGGTGCAGTTTGTGAACTTATTCTTAGATACAATCATTAGCTTCATTTTATTAACATTGATGTCTAGATCATATCGACGGCAGCTTTCTGTCACTCTATTCATTAGTTGTTGCAGCCCCTCTAAGCTATCTGTGAATCTCTAGTAGGAGATTACTGGAGGTTTAATTCAACATATACTTCCTGATTTGATTTACGAAGACATTAAACAAACTCCTGACTAATTAAGTATGACCAAAGTGACCAGCTTTTCAAATGTTAATCCACTTGCAATACTTAATACCTCTAGGAATAAAAATTGATAATTTAATTCTTAGATGTTCCCAAAATGTCTGTAAAAGATAAAACAGCAATGGTGCAGTCAAAGGTAATTGACAATAAAGGAATATATAGTGTTAAATAGGAATACAGTGATAATTTTACTGTTGTCAGCAGTGCTAACAATATTCCTGATCATTTTATGATATGTAAGATAAGGGAGCAATGTACCTCCCATGTTATATGCTTCCTCTCTGAGTTCTGTGCTGAGATCAAGTGTAGGTCATCTCTTAATACACGCCTGCAGTGTATTTGTTCACAGATTTTCTCACAAACATATGAGACCTAAAGTTTAACACAGGCTAAGAACGACTATGCAGAGAGGTATTATTACACATGGATACCACTCCCTGGCTTAGAGGGTGACTTTATAAAAGTTATTTAATACAGTATTTTACATTTTACTACACCATGGCCACTCCTGTGCATAATGCTAACTAACAAATTGGTATGGAGAACCATACATGACTTCCATGTTGTAATATTTATGTTTAAAATGATTTACTTGAATTCGGTTCGGTAATTTCTAAAAAAATATCGCCCACCCTCAAACTAATTTCACTATTTATAGATATTTTTGTTATTATGGGGTAGTCGTTTAATATAATGTCATTTTCAGTCACTTTATCCATAAAAATTAGGTAGGCTTACTTTATTCTTATAAAGAAACCGAACTACGCAGATAATCATCCCTCCTCCGAAGCGCTCCGAAGTCACTCATGGACCCTGAGCATCTTGCAGGGTCCCTAAGACGAAAAGTCTATCTATGAACCGTTCCTCTGTAAACACGTGCAGTTACACTGCCCATTGATCCACAGGAAGCAAATCGCTATCCACTTTTTCAGCTTGCACGCGTTTTGTTGGTGTGGGTTTCGCCACTTTCCATTTAAAAAGCGTGCAAATGTAAGAAAATAAACATGAGTAAGGCCATAAATAACGCGAATTGTGTGTGTGTGTGTGTGTGTGTGTGTGTCTTGCCTGCCTTTTTATTGCGGTAATCATAATAATAAAATGGAAACATAAACATTACATAATTGAGATATGCTTGCTTGCCACGAACGATATATTTTCTCTCATACATGATTTAAATTAAAATGAAAAAATATAGAATTTTGTTAAAGTGAAATGAAATGTTTCCATAGAAACTACTTCTTTGTTGTCAATAACGTATTACACATATAAAACTTATAAAATTTACTTCATCCATCATCAACTACCATTTTAATTTATAAAAAAATAACGGTACCCCCTCACCACTTCAACTACCCTTTTCATTTATAGATATTTCATCTACCTTTCTACAGTGGATCATTACGACCTTCTTTTCAGGATACTTTATTTATCAAAATTAAGCACTTTACTCTTGCTAAAACATAAAATGTAGTTGCAGGTAAACTACCCCTTTCCCTTAACCGATCTTCACCAAAATCAATAGGCCTTGAGTCCTCTACAATTCAGAACTGTATGCAAAACATTATTTGATTCTGTTTGAATTTGCGGCTGTTATCGTTTGCCATAGAAAAAATTCTACAGACAGACACATTTTTTGAAAAATGACTTTTTTTCATGTTTTGATGGTAGTACAATCAGAATCTGCCATTATCTCAAACACGATTTTTTTCGCCATGACCATACTTCCATTTCCTTATGGAACATGGAAGTAAAATCATACTTTATAACGGGTAGTCAAAAAGTTACAGAGATAATTTGAAAATTTATCTCTTGGCAGAATGGATATGCACGAAAATTAGAGTTATATTGTTGGTGGAAACACTGAATATTTTCTTGATGTTCATGCACTTTCAATACTTCATTGCCATGGGCAGGATTTCACCTACAGGATTGGAGGGGCAATATCTTTGAACCTTTTTCTTTTTTTTAGCAAACCGAGGTGAAGGCTTCTGCCTTCGAGGAATGGACTAGAAAGGTAGCAATTTCCCCAGGAAGACACTTTGGAGACAATGTTAACACCTGTAATGGGCAGAAAGATAGGCTAGGACCAATTGTAACTCTCCAAATGGGCAAAAAGGTGGGCTAGCAAGAATTTTAACCTCTGAATGCCGGAAAGGGGGGGGTGAGCAAAAATTCTAACCTACAAACGGGCGGGAAAGCAGGTTCACAAAAATTATAACCTTGAACAGACAGAAAGGTCCCCTAGTGAGAATTCTAACCTTGAACAGACAGAAAGGTGGGCTAGCGAGAATTCTAACCTCCGAACGGGGCGGAAAGGCGGGTTAGCGATAATGCTAACCTCTGAGCAGACAGAAAAATAGGCCTCCCTAGCCTGCCTTTCTTCTCGTCTATCTTCCCATTTGGAGGTTATATTTTTGCTAGCCCTTCAAAAGACACACATACACAAATGTGTGTAAACACATGCACGCACACAAATATGTTAAACTACACAAGAAAACTAGATTTTTAAAGCCTTCCAATGCTCACTGATTTGTAATTTATTTGATAGATATTGGGGGGGAGGGGAAAGTGCCCCCTTCCCACTCTCGAATCCTGCCCATTTTCTTTAATTAGTAGTCAATATACAGTTTTTGGAAGTTAGTGTTCAGAGATGATGAGTTTTCTTATAAAAACAACCAGTGTTACTAAAATAACCAGTATTTTACTATTTGATATTTTCAAAAATTATTATATATTCTGTTTTAAAATTGAGTGTTCTGCCAAACTTCAATTCATTGCTAATTATTCATTTTTCATTTGTATTGTGCTGTTTTATTTATTTTGTTTTACTTAACTATGTTGTATTTTTTTGAGCTTTGTGACTTTTTGATCACCCGTTATAAAGTTATACAAACACATACAACAGGCATAATCTTCTTCTTCTTCTTCTACACTTCATGGTATAGGCAGAAATGCCTGTTCCGTCTCCACAATGTCATAGTTGCTCCCATCTTGAAAAAGGTCTTCCAACGTTACACCTGCCCGTTGGTTTATAAGAGCTTATTTGTTGTGGTAGTCTACATTTGTCCATGCGGTCGATGTGTTCCCCCCATTTCCGTTTGTAATCATCTATTCGATGATTTAAATTGTAGATGTTTAGCGCATTCCGAACGTCGTCATTACGTATTCTATCTAATCGTGTACAGCCCTTGACTCTTCTCAGAAAGCGCATTTCAGCTGCCTGAATCTTTGCTATCTAGCCTTGATGGAACCCAGGTTTTACTGCCATACGTCTGAATTGGGACAACCATGGTTTTATATAACTTTAATCTTGTCTCCTTACGCGTTTATTTCCCAGCGTTCTATTTATTGTGCCCCCTACATATTCAAATCTCTGAAGTTTTCTTTCTATATCATGTCCTTTTAGATAGCTGACATCCGATCCTAAATAGCAAGAATGTGATACTTGTTCTACAGGATGTCCATAGACCATTATTTTTTAGCGTACTGGATTCTTCCCTTTAAATGGCATAATTTTAGTTTTAACAGGCATAATAAATTTTAAATTACAGGATAAACATAAAATTAAAAGAAATTGTTTGTAGCTGGAGAGTAGAACAGGTGACACACCTAACCCTGGGGATAAGACAAAAGACAAACATGTACAAATTGTAGAAAAAACAAATACACACACAAAATACTATTCACAGTAAATTATAAGGAAAAACTAGTTAGTTGCACCCGTTTACGCCCAGCGGTGGACGCCAATATAAGGATTTTATGCTTTTACAGCTTTTTTCAATTACTTAATGCCCCACGTTGTTGTGGGCCAATATAAGGATTTACTTTATGCTCTTTATCTCAGGGTTAAAAAAATAATAAATGCTCATTTCTACTGATAGCTTTTAAATTTATTCACACTAGTTTGTTATTACTTGTAAATATTAAAAAATATCACAAAATTCTGCGTACTCATTAGTACTTGTAAATATAAAATTAACACATTACCAAAACTTAATACTCATGGCTAAATTGTAAATATCAAACAATAATACATTTATAAAATTGAATACTCATTATTAAATTGTAAATATCAAAAATAATACATTAATAAAATTAGTTATTCAAACTCTCAATCTAATGGTTGCATATTAATAATCATTCATCAATTGCGTTTAGTACTTAAGTAAATTATAATGTTTAGCTTCATCTTATAAATTCTTAATATGAACAATCTCTTATGTTATTACTATACTTTGAAATTACGGATTCATTTAGAACTTGGAAATAAACATTACTCCAAAACTGATAAAGAATGATAATTTTACTTCTAAATAAACTTTAAAATCGATTTCTTTAATTCCTTTACGATTACTTTAATGAATTCTAGTGTGTGTGGATTCTTTGAGATGACAGACAGTGGATCTAAATTAATTAAGACATGTTTTACTATACTTGATATTCGAATATCCAATCACTTGGTGGTTGCGGTGATGATTCCTTCATGTCGATCGCTCTGGAATCGTGCAGATAACTCCTCCAGATGATAGATGGTACCGGAAGAATCCTACGAGGTCACTCACAGACACTTCACTAACCCACTCCACTCATTCGGATTATAATTTATGATTAAAAGTTAGCATTTTCTGTTGTGCACCGTCATCGTGAATTATTTCAAATCTGAATTAATATCACGCACCTTTGTTGCTGTATGTCTGGTTATCAAGTGTTCATGAATGTAGTTGGTGTTGTTATTCGTTCTTAAAAGTTATTGTTGTAAAGTGTTCGTATACACTGAAATTATATTATTGTCTGGTTACTATCTGTTTCAGTTAATGTTCACTGGTATGCTAATAGTGTGACCCTAATTCATAGTTTGTTTGTTTGTAATGACTGTATTAACTTTTGTTATAAGTTCGAAAACTACCTTCTCACACTGTGTATCGAATTATTCTAAGTTCAATAAAATGCTAATGACTCCAGTCATGGACTTCACTCCGATCGCGTCCGAAATTTAGTTAGAACTCCTCTCGCGTCCGAAATTTAGTTAGAATTCCTCGAGTGCGCTTCTTCTCCTTCCTATATTCTCCTTACCAAATTTCCCACCAGACTTCTGATTCCCACGACGCCGTGTCCTTATTGGTTTCATATTTTTCCCTCCAAGTCCAAATACCACCTATCTTTTCAAAGGTGTTCTCTGATAGGGCTCCTGGTTCCCCACCAGATTCTTCCCTTGCTTCGTATTTTGAGGTCGTTGTCATTTCCAGACAACGCAGCAATAAATTGTATCTGTCGTTTTTTCTAAAGTCTTCAGCGACAACTCTGAGTTTCTCTTCCATTTGCATTGGTTCTGAACTTCGTCTAACGCTCTGGCGTTATTATCTATTGTTGTTCAAGGGCCTCGTCTACCCTTCTTTGAAAGTTGGTTTTTTCTTTTAGTTGCCAGCCAACACCCCATCCTTGAGTTTGGGATGTACTCTCTGCGCTTTCGTTTCCAAGTAAGGTCAAAACCCTGTCATCGACCGCTGGAGTCCTTCAAATCAATACACCCTTCGTCACTTTCTCCTGACAGCTGGCGTACACATGTCTGCTTGACCATTGTTAAGCCTTTTCTCCTTTAATGGCCCTGTACACATTGTATGTAGTTTCCTATGGAATCAATGTGTTTTCACAAAAAACTGGTGTTCTACGTACCGGGAGCAGTGAACTCTGCTTGTTCACAGTGTATGCGTTGCAGCTGCCTACGAAATTTATGACCTGTCCGTCACTACAGCGTGTTTGCTCGCTTTCTCCTTTTGTCCCTTACAAAATATGTTTTCCACACATACACCCTTCGTTATTGCTTCCAACGACATTCCTTACTGCTAATTATAAAATAAAACTTTTCAAAATTTTTGGTGTTATAAAATGTTTGTAATGGGAGGCAGTAGGAGGATTGTTACCATCTTTATAATGTTTTCATGTGTACAGGATTATCAAAGTGCTGTTTGTCAGTTTTTACTTCCTCCCCTATTAGAGCCCAGTCGGCAATATACTTAGGGACGCCACTCCCATATCTTGCTAATTACTTAGAGCCTGATCACAGTAACAACATTGATCTTTTAATCTATATAAGAATTATGATAGTTTTGATTATAACAGGTAACACTGATGTATGTTACTAGGCCTTACCACAGTATGGAATCCTTACACGAAGCGAAATCGGGTTTTTGTTGTATGAGGAAGGAATTGAAGAACAAGCTCCTGGTTCCCGCCTGAAGACACCTTCACTGCCAATCTGGGTTGTATCTTGTTTGGGCCAATATGGAGTAATGTTTATCACAAACAGGAAGTTAATCAGAAATTACCATGCAGAAAGAAGGTAAAGTTAGCATTTTATAACATTTCATTATTTAAAAAAAAGTTTTTAATGAATTATTGTGACTTTTCAGGATAAAGTATATCTTTTATAAAGCCAGTGTGCAATGAAAAGTATATGGAAAGTATGCTATTTTAACACGAAATCATCAAATATGGGAAGAAATTAACAAGTTTTCAAACTTGTATATAATAATAACAGCCTGTATATGATATATTTTAAGTAACAGCTTATATGTACTACAAACACACTTGTTGTAAACCAAGCTCAATTCAGACACAGGCTACAGCCCTACATACAAGGGATGTTTGATAAGTCCATGCAGTCAAGATATGGTGCTCGTAGTACTTAAATGACACCATTTTTAGTTTCCCGCATGCTAGGAGCGTACCCCACATTTCAGTCATGTACACTCATAATTCTGTTGTTGCCAGTCATTTGAATTTATCAAGTATTGTGATTTGCGAAAAGTGGATGAAAGAGCATTTCATGTGGTGATAAAATATTACTTTTTGAAAGGCAAAATCGCACAGGAAACTAAATTCAAGCTGGATAAATATTATAGTGAGTTGGCTCTGTCGACTAGAACAGTTTACAAATGATTTGGTTATTTTTGTAGTCACCACACAAGCGAATGACGCTGAATGTTCCAGACTGCCTGTTGAGGTTACAACCACAGAAAATCTTGAAAAAATCCATGATACCGGTATGGTTATGGAGAACAGAAGATTGAAGTGCATGAAATTGCTAAGACGATAGGCATATCAAATGAACGGGTGCATTATATTTTACATGAACATTTTGAACATTTAAATATGCGAAAACTGTCCACAAGATGGCTGCTGCGTTTGCTCACAATCGATCAAAAGCGTGAACGAATAAACATTTCTAAAGACGATTTGGAGCTGTTTCAATAATACCCGTCAGTAGGTAAGGTGATGGCCATTGTCTTTTGGGATGCTCGTGGCATAATCTTAATTGACTTCCTGGAGAAGGGTAAAATGATAACTGGGCAATATTATGCATCTCTGCTGGAACATCTAAATGAGAAAGTAAAAAAAAGTGACCATTGTAACATAACAAAATTATCACACTAAACATTTGAATTAATGTTACATGAATAAAAGAGAAAGTTCCATAGTGAGTGAGAGGAGTAAATTGTTTAAGGATTACCCTAGAAACTGTATAATTAAGTCTATAAAATGTTAATAAAAATGGAAGATAATAAAGAAAACCATTAATTAAAATAACCTACTATGAAAAAACCAGTTAAACCAGCAGTATACCCAGTAGATTGGGGAAGCAGTACAAAAAGGGAAGGACCTTAAAAAAGGAAATAATCTGTCATGAAACCATTTTAATAAGGAAGCTACTAAGGTGATATTTGAAGAAGGGACGAAACATATCAAGATTCCAACAGAGACCAGAAACAGGAAGAGATATGCCAAAACAAAATGTTAATCATATATTAAATACCATGAGACAAAATTGAAACCGATATAGGTAAACCCCAAACAAGTTACAAGATACAATACTATAAAAACAAATTGTATATTAGTTGTAAGTGTAACATGTCAAAAAATATACCAAAAGAGACTACCATAGAGTAGAACTCACTAAAAAGACTACCAGAGTGTAGAATACAATAAAGTGAAGTGAGATAACAAAATTAAGGAACTACAGAGTGTACAGTGAGAAACATAGTTAAAAAATCTATGAAAAAATCTTCAATGAGGTTTAAGTATTATAAAAAGACTACCATGAGTGTAGAATAATAATAATAAAACCATTGAAATGAAAGACGGTCTAAGGACTGACAACATTACTAGTAATAAGAGTTTTAAATTAGATATAAGGACTATTACATATAAAATGTTTTCTTTAATTATAACTAAATAAATGGTGAGGACAAAAATACCAAAGGACAGTTCATAACTGAAGGTATGCCTAATATTAAGATGTTTATTATTTATTATTAATTAAATAATATTTTAGATGTAAGGTGTAAATAGATACACGAGGTTTTTTATCACAGTCAAAGTGTTTTCATAAGAATAATACATACACAAGACAGTTAGTGACTGACAGTGTTACTAGTAATAGGAGTTTTTTATGTTTTCTAATTAAATTATGTCTAGGATAAGCTATGTTGTTATCATTTGATGATACAGGAAAAAATAATAGGAATAAGATGTTTTTGTTAAAATTAGGTGATATATGGAAAATAGTTGATAATAAGATGTTTTTGTTAAAATTAGGCATAAGATGTTCATGTTATGGTTCAATGATGTTATTAGTATAAAGAAAGTTTAGTAGATACAAGATATTCTATTGTAATTAAAATCATGTCATTTAATGTTCCATTGTGTAAGTCAGAGAGGCAAGTAGGGCATAAAAATGTAATAGTTTTATTCAAATCAGTAAACCATGTATAATGTACAAACAGACCCACCAAGACACTATGTTTGTAAACACAGAATGGCCTATAAACCAAAAAAACTATCTATCAAAGAATTAATCTATGTAATAGGAATAGAATTCAATACATACAATACAGAAATTGAAAATATAATTAATACAGATACAGTTAATAGCAAATAGAATGACAAAAGAAAGAAAACTAACTTCTTTTGGAAACAGTCAAAAATAGGCTTATGATAGTAATCAAATCAGACTAAACAGCAAATTAATCAATATTGAAATGTTTTAATAACCAAATTACTAACAGCAAAGTGATTACGGAGTTATTAGGTGTATTCCATGGAAATATTATACCGAAAAAACAAATAAAAACCTTTAAAACACTGAATTTGTACAAAATATGAGACAGGCAATTATTATGCAAAATTGTAATTTTTGGGCTTAAATGAGGTTGAAATAAACCCAGCTATATATCAAAAGATGTAAAATTAAATAATCAATATTACTGAATAGTTAGATTCATGTAAAATTAAGAAATATTGGAAATACAGTAAAAAATAAGAAAACTTGTTATGTATAGTTAGATAGTGAAACAAGTCTTAGACAGATATTTTATAATTAAACAATATGAAGAGGAAAAAGACATACCACAAATTGCCCTAAAACGACGACGTTGCGTCGTTTAGTCTATTGTTAATCGCAAAGCTGAACAGTTGAAAAATGTATTAGTGGAGTTTTGAAAACCAAATAATTTATATTAAAACCAAGTGTGGTTATGTGGCGTGTAACGGAGATGAACTAACAAGTGAAATAATATTATCTATCTATGTCTAACACTTCACAAGTTTCCAAAAAACACAGAATAACACCATAAAACTTAACGCCAGAAATCGACAGCCATTTTGATCAATTTTTGGAACAAATTCACAAAACCAACACGCATATTTGAACACTACACTACACAAGAGATCCATCCAGAATTCGACATCGCAGACGACGAGGGGACATTCAACACTATATTTTGGAACAACACCACTTCGCAGGAAAAGGGAACATCGTTTTATTTCTGTGGGAGAAGATCTTCGATTCCAACGGCGTCATAGCAGATTAAAACCAAGCAGACGGCGGCCATTGCTGAATTTCTCACATAGACGGTGCAGTGCTTCCTGGAGCAGAGTGACGTCATTTCTTCGACTTGGTTCGAATTTTAAATAATTTCTTTCTAATTGAAAATTGTAATAATAATTCTGTTCTATTTCAGATGTTAACATTTAGTTTAAGAATACCTGTTAAATGTATCTTGTTCCTTGCCCTCTGACCATTTCGACTCGTTAAAAGAACCATAAATTTAAACTTGTAAAAAATATATTTGTTAATCTTTCTCACTGCCGACTGTGGCGAATATTAGCCAGTGCCTGGGACATGCGCAGTTTGACTGGCGCACAATTTTGAATGAATAAACGCAAATCAGTATTCAGTTACCAGCATTGTTTTTATTTCTACTATTAATGTTATTATTATTTTTTATTAAGCAAAAACATAATTCACATTGAGAGAATAGATATAGGAGGAATTTACAAACTCAAATAATTAATTAATTATCAATTAATTAAATTAAATTATTCAGTCAAATTCGATACAAGCACAAGAAAAAATATTTGCAAAATTTTTAAAGTTTGATGTATTTATTATTTATCAATCAAACACACCTAGTTATAACATTTTCTTATCATCAATATCTTTATATTTTGTTTATTATTACACTTGAAATTATATTACAATTTGACTAGCCTAACAGTGGGACTTTAAGGAGTCAGACTGACCCAGTGTTATCACCAAAGATACACACACAATATCTATATATATCAATTATTTAATTTTTATTATATTTGTAATATTTTTATTTATATTACAAATTGGCGTCCAACTTAAGGGGCTTTAAATAGGAGATAATAGTGTTGTAAAATAAGGACGATTGTCCAATTTCCTATTTTTAGCTTGGCAACGGTCAACAGGTCGGAAGAGGGAGCGAGATGCACAGGAGAGCTACATCAAGAAAAAGGGCTATGGAGGCCGAGCAGGAGATAAACATGGAGGATAAAGAAGCGACACCAGTGGAAGATGTGGAGTTAATGTTACCGCCAGCAGAACCAAATAAGCCGGCACCACAGAAGGAACAGCCGGAGGAATCCACCGCAAAGGAAAATACAAAACTTGATCAAATGATGGAGATGTTACTCCGAGAATTTAAAACGACCAAAGAAGAATTGGGTAATAAAATCGGAGATACCAACAAGAAAATCGAAGAAAATAGTAAGGAAATGAAGAACGATAACCTACGATTGAAGGAGGAATTAAGAGAAAACAGTAAGGAGATGGAAAAGAGGATGGAGGAGAATAGTAAGAAGATGGAGGAGGAAATGAAGAATGATAACCAACGATTGAAGGAAGAGTTGGGCAATAAAATTGGAGATACTAGTAAGAAGATGGAGGAGAAAATGGACGAATTAAAAAACGAAAATAAATTATTAATGGAAGAAAATATCCAGAAAATTGAGGAGAAAATGGAGGAGATAAAGACTGACAATAAACAGTCGAAAGAGGAATTAACCCAGATAAGCCAAAAACTGGAAGAAACCAACAAGAGGATGGAAGAAACAAATCAGAAAATGGAAAGCAATAGTCAGCAATTGAGAGAAGAATTGAAGGAGACGAACCAGGAGAACATGAACCGGTTAGACGGAAAAATGGAAATATTGAAGGATGAATTGAGCCAGAAGATAGCTGAAAACAATGACACAATCAGCAAGAAAGTAGAAGAGGAAATAACGGTAATCGAACAAAGGGTTGCGAGAGCTGACGAAAAATGGAGTCAAACCGAACAAGAAGTACGGAGTATCAGAACAGAAATAAATACGAAGGTTAACACCATTGAAGAAACAACTAGGAAGACATTGGAGGAAAAACTAAAGGAAACACGGGAAGACTGGGAGCGAGCGCAGGACCGATTTACAGAAAAATGTGACGGCATAGAAGCTGCTGTGACCAGTATCAACAGTCAGGTACGACAGAACCAGACCGATATAGACCTATTCCATAGTCGACCAACAACCATTACCAGTTGTCCCAACAGTGAAAATCGTGAAGGGATTAACTTCAGGTTTTATAAAAATAAACCCATGGAATTCCTAGCAAGAATTGAGGAATACTTTGCCAAACACAGAGGTAATCGCTGGAGGGAGAACAAAGAGGTGCTGGACGAATCGTTCAAGGAAATAGCAGACAATTGGTGGATGGCAATAAGAGACGAGGTGACCGACTATCAACAATTCAGAAGGCTATTCAAAGCCAAATATTGGTCGGAATCAACGCAAAATATCGCCAGAGACGGGATATGCCATGGGAAGTACAACCCATATGGAAACCAAACTTTAACGGCGTACTTTTTAGGAAAGGTGTGCGTGGCCAAACATCTAGAGCCCCGAATACCGGAAGAATGCCTGGTCAGCAAACTCTCATACCACTACGAGGAGGATATTATCAGAGCCAGACGAAATAGTCAAATAAAAACGGTGCAAGCCATGACCGAGCTTTTAGAGATGTACGAGCACGAGGACTATTACCGTCAAAGTCGCAGGAGGTATGAAAAGCCGGAACCAAGGAATAACAACAATAATTTGAATAATAATAATAATCGGCAGAATGTGGGTAATAATAACAATTATAATTCCGCCAATCGGAATAATGCCGAGTACAATTATAACCCTAGAAATAACAATAATTTGCCGAGGCTTAACCATAATAATAATAATAGTAATATTCCTCGCATAAATAATAGTAACAACAACCACAACAATAATAATAATAATAATAATAGCCGTCCACAAAATAACAACGGTTATTATAATCATAATAGTAACTATGTTCCAAATGGTCAGAGGAACCCCAACTTTTCTAATAATAGTAATTATCATGGTAATTATAACCGAAATTACCCAAGTGGAGGTAACCACAATTACAGGGCATATCGACCTAATGTCAACTACATCCGAGCAGAAGGCAGTGGACACAGGAGGTACCAGCCTCAAAGAAGGAGCCGATACTACGAGTACGAGACTTTCCAAGGAAGCCAGGGAAGTAATCGGTACAGAGAATACGAGCCCAGACGTAGTTCCAGCTTGGATAATCAGCGCAGACTACCTGTAGCAGAAGCCCAACCAGACGATCGAGCAGAACCAAACGAAACAGCCTCAGGACTTCAAGCTGACGCTTCCAACGGCCTGATCCGTAATGAAGCGGAACATTTAAACGAACGGAGGCAGTAATAAAACCCAATGACCCTTTACTGCTCCAATCTGCTGGGTTTAATCAAGTAGGTATGAATGTGAAGAAAAACAGAAAAAATTTTACCATAATATACAGCAATTATTTAAAGGATATCCGTAAGGACCTATTAGAAGAAAGTGAGCTTAATATTAAAAATAATGATAATGAAATAATATACATAATCGCAGAAATTGAAGGTATTTCTGTTCCTATAATGATAGACACTGGAGCCAATGTCTCCATAATAAATCGAAATGAATTGGACCGGATACAGCAGGAATGCCATAAAAACTTACCGGTACTACCTATTAATAACATTGTACTTGTAGGAGCTACCGGCCGACAGAACAAGACCATAAGAAAGCAGGTATCCCTCGATGTCAAAAGTCAGGGCATTAGTGTGGATATGATATTTCTTGTTGCAGCCGGATTACCTTTCAACATCATGATAGGATGCGACATATTGCGCCGAAACTCAGCAATTATCGACTTGTGCCGAGGAAAGGTATCACTCTTTGCTGAAGGTTCAACCTGGATAGCCAATTTAACTGATAACAAGACTTTAGACTCCAGACAACTTCTCGACCACCAAAATAAGGTGAATTACTTATCTAACCACTCAACAAACAACAAGCCAGTACATCAAGATTCGGAGGAAGACCTATGGAAACAAAAGATCCAAGAGATACGTAACTTCCAGTGCCACAATACTAACGAGCAACTAACGGAAGACCAGCGGAATCAATTGGTAGAAATATATGAGAAATATCGAGCTGTATTTTCAGACGAACCTGGAAAGATCCGGAACTACCAATGCTCAATACGATTCAGAGAACCGGTAGAATTCAACCGAAAGTCATACCCAATAGCACAATCTTTGAAAGAAGCCGTACGATCAGAGATCCAGAATATGATCCGTAGAGATATCATCGAGAGCAGTCAATCGCCATACACTAGCCCAATTGTGGCCATACAAAAGAAAAATGGGAAGGTAAGACTTTGCCTTGACGCTCGGGAGATAAATAAGATGATAATAAACGATCGTACCTCACCTGGCGAGATTGATGAAATTTTGAAGAGGTTCCACGGAACACGATTCATTACCACTTGGGATACGGTATGCGGCTATTGGCAAGTGGAGTTGCACCCAGCAAGCCGGCAATACATGGCGTTCATCTTCGAAGGGCGCAACTATCAGTTTAAGAGGTTGCCCTTCGGGTTGGTTAATTCAGTAGCTGTTTTTGTCGCCTGTATGGATCATATACTAGGACCAGAAGCGCTCCAATTCACAACTGTCTATGTTGATGATCTCCTAATAACATCAACCAGCTGGGAGGAACACTGTTATCGTGTGGAGTATGTTTTGAAGAAGCTTGCTGAAAATAATGTCACCCTTAAACTGGACAAGTCCAAGCTTATAGCTAAAGAAGTTCAATTCCTGGGTTTCCAGCTAAACAGTCAAGGAATAACACCATCAACAGAAAAGGTAGACGCCATACAACGATTCCCTACACCAAAAAACAGAAGGCAACTACAATCATTTTTGGGCCTATGTAACTATTATAGGAAGTTCCAGAATAATTATTCCGAACTAACAGCCCAGTTTCAGTACCAGTTATCGTCCAAGAATAAATGGCGATGGGGTCAAGAACAAGACGAGACCTTCAAATCAATTAAAGAGAAATTCTTAGATGCAGTAATGCTCAACCATCCAGATTTTAACCGACCCTTCTTTCTAAACTGTGACGCTAGTAACATTAGCTTGGGTTCAACACTGTACCAAGAAGATGAAAGTGGAAACCATCTAGTAGTGAGCTTTGCTAGCAGAACCCTTAACCAGTGTGAGAAGAACTATAATGTGACGGAAAAAGAACTGCTAAGTGTAGTCTTTGCCTGCGGGAAGTTTCGGACGTATATCCTCGGATATCCGGTGACCGTCCGAACAGATCACAAGTCAATATCATTTCTAAGAAGATGCAAATTAAGCCATGGTAGATTGACCAGATGGGTACTCGCCCTGCAGGAATACGATATACAGTGGGAGTATGTTCCTGGAAGTAAAAATGTAGTAGCCGACGTATTGTCAAGAGTGAATCTAGAAGAACAAACATTCGAAGGCAAAAAGGAGAGCATTTTGAAAATCTATAACATTATTAAGGACAGATCTGATTTAGAGAAGATAGTGCAGGACATCAGCAAACACCAGCAGTCCGATCCGAAGTTAAACTCTATTAAACTTCGTCTCTCCAACCAAGATGACACAATAAACAAATTTTATTGTATACATAATGGGATTTTATTTATCAAGACATCCCTTGACGAAGACGTTTGGAAGATCATGATCCCTACTACAATCGAAAAGGATATCATCCTGGACTATCACCTACGATACGGTCACATGGGAGCCATGAAGGTGATCAAGGCAATAGAAGAGAATTGTCACATAAAAAGTATCAATAGAAAAACTAGAAACTACCTTAAAACCTGTATGATATGTCAATTGGTGAAAACCAACAATGAGAGAAAGGAAGGTATGATGATACCAATTACCTCACAAGCCAAACTGGAAAAGGTCTTTCTGGACATATGTGGTCCATTTCCCCGCAGTGGCGGACGCCATCGATACAAGTATATTGTTATTATGATGGATCATTTTACAAAATTTACAAAACTATACCCTGTGAACAGAGCCACCACTCTGAAGACTCTAGAAATAATAACAAATCATTACATTCCAGAGGTAGGAAGCCCGACATCCATAATCACCGACCATGGAACGCAATTTAAGGGTTGGCGGTGGAGAAACACTCTGAATACACTGGGCATTAAGACATACAAGACGTCTGTCTACCACCCCAGCAGCAATCCAGCGGAGAGGGTACTGCGAGAGGTCGGAAGAATATTACGAACTTATTGCTATAATCAACAAAAGAAGTGGCAAGAATATTTATTAGCGACTGAAGAATTCCTTAATTTGTCATATCACACCGCTATTGGTACCACGCCATACACGGCAATGTATGAAAGACCACCTCCGAGAGAAATACAAGACATAATAGAGTTCCCCAGGAGTCAAGAATACAAATTCAATCGAATTAGATTCTACAATAAATTGGCTGAAGACCAGGAAAGGCGCAAGAACAAATATCAAAAGGCTGTTAAGAAAATAATAAGATATGAAGTCGGAGAAAAGGTACTGCTAAAAAATAGGGAATTACCCAGTACTTTGGAAGGCATTACCAAAAAGTTATTACTGCTGTATACCGGCCCATACCTGATTATTAAAAACAATAATAACAATACATATGTACTAAAGGATATCATTTCGAATAAAGTAAAAGGAACTTATAATCAGTTATCCATTAAAAAATATTTGGAGGACTCATAATTGTGAGTTAAAACTAGAATGAAGAAATTGTGAATTTTGATAAATAAATAATTACAAAATTCAAAAATATAGTAAGAACATCTTACACCAAATATCTGAAAGAATATTGGGAACAAAATAAGAATTTTGGTAAGAAAAAAAAATTACCAAATTCCAAAAATCCGTAAGTACAACTTACAACAAAACATTTAAAAGATTATTGTGAATAAATAAAAGGAATTTTGAACATAATAAGCTTCAAAATTCAAAAGCAATAGTAAGTACAAGCTACACAAATATTCAAAGACTATTATGCAAGTAAAAAGAATTTGGATGCAGATAATAATTGTCCAAATTCAAAATAATTAGTAAGTACCACTTACACAAACATTCAAAGACTATTATGAATGCAAAAAGAATTTCGAGGAATAATAATTTCAAAATTCAAAACAATAATAAGTACAACTTATACCAAAATATTTGAAAAACAACTATGAACAAGAAAGAATGTAGTTGAATAAAAATGTCTAAAATTAAAAGACAGTAAACTCACATCATTACTCATACAAATGATGGGAAATAACTCTGAAATATGAAAAAAGATTTTGTAAGAAAGAGATACAAAATTCTAAGAGAGAAAGGAAACCAGAATGTCATATGACTTAATCAAACAAATTAACCAAACTCACACAGAAAATAATTTAATAAAAATGGAACAATGAAGAAGGACCAGCTCACTAAAGACCAAATAGTGAGACCAGAAACCAAAAAACAAAAACCTGATACTAATAATGATAATGCTGTTACAACAACCACTGTTATAGTGAAAGTGATAAAGAATTAATTCATGTTATACCATGAGCAATAAAAGTAACTCAATGGATACCAGATGGTAGAAAGAGTAAATATAAATACTACTTACTATGTAAACATGATGAAATGTATATGATACCACATACCTAAACCACCTAATATGGAATAAGCTTTAAGAGAGAAGAAGAGTCAAGTGTATAAAAGTATTAATTAATATAACGTATTATGAAGTGAAGAATCTAAAGATGTTTATTTTAGTCAAAAATGACTACTTTTACTGTTTATTTATTTTATGACTGGATGTAGAAAATGCCATCAGTCTTATGTGTTGAGCAGAGATGATAATACCTCTGGACTCAATTGAAGTATTGGACAGCAGGGATTGAAGCCAAAAGTGCCACTCTGAACTGTTCCAATTAATTTGTTAGGGAATGTTAGGGAGTAAACATACTGGTGAGGAAGCACCAAATAAGAAGGAATATAAAATGATAATGTTATACACAAGATTGAAGATCACTTATCAATGAAAAAAGAAACTAATGAAGGAGATACACATCAGCTGAGAGGAAGCAATGGTGGAAAAAGAAGGTATATACAGTGAAAACATGTAATCACGGAGAAAATGTAAATACAAAAGAATTAGTAGTAATTATTTCATCCATACAGAGTATGATCTGAACTAATCACTTTTACAGGAGAGCATATGTAACATAACAAAATTATCACACTAAACATTTGAATTAATGTTACATGAATAAAAGAGAAAGTTCCATAGTGAGTGAGAGGAGTAAATTGTTTAAGGATTACCCTAGAAACTGTATAATTAAGTCTATAAAATGTTAATAAAAATGGAAGATAATAAAGAAAACCATTAATTAAAATAACCTACTATGAAAAAACCAGTTAAACCAGCAGTATACCCAGTAGATTGGGGAAGCAGTACAAAAAGGGAAGGACCTTAAAAAAGGAAATAATCTGTCATGAAACCATTTTAATAAGGAAGCTACTAAGGTGATATTTGAAGAAGGGACGAAACATATCAAGATTCCAACAGAGACCAGAAACAGGAAGAGATATGCCAAAACAAAATGTTAATCATATATTAAATACCATGAGACAAAATTGAAACCGATATAGGTAAACCCCAAACAAGTTACAAGATACAATACTATAAAAACAAATTGTATATTAGTTGTAAGTGTAACATGTCAAAAAATATACCAAAAGAGACTACCATAGAGTAGAACTCACTAAAAAGACTACCAGAGTGTAGAATACAATAAAGTGAAGTGAGATAACAAAATTAAGGAACTACAGAGTGTACAGTGAGAAACATAGTTAAAAAATCTATGAAAAAATCTTCAATGAGGTTTAAGTATTATAAAAAGACTACCATGAGTGTAGAATAATAATAATAAAACCATTGAAATGAAAGACGGTCTAAGGACTGACAACATTACTAGTAATAAGAGTTTTAAATTAGATATAAGGACTATTACATATAAAATGTTTTCTTTAATTATAACTAAATAAATGGTGAGGACAAAAATACCAAAGGACAGTTCATAACTGAAGGTATGCCTAATATTAAGATGTTTATTATTTATTATTAATTAAATAATATTTTAGATGTAAGGTGTAAATAGATACACGAGGTTTTTTATCACAGTCAAAGTGTTTTCATAAGAATAATACATACACAAGACAGTTAGTGACTGACAGTGTTACTAGTAATAGGAGTTTTTTATGTTTTCTAATTAAATTATGTCTAGGATAAGCTATGTTGTTATCATTTGATGATACAGGAAAAAATAATAGGAATAAGATGTTTTTGTTAAAATTAGGTGATATATGGAAAATAGTTGATAATAAGATGTTTTTGTTAAAATTAGGCATAAGATGTTCATGTTATGGTTCAATGATGTTATTAGTATAAAGAAAGTTTAGTAGATACAAGATATTCTATTGTAATTAAAATCATGTCATTTAATGTTCCATTGTGTAAGTCAGAGAGGCAAGTAGGGCATAAAAATGTAATAGTTTTATTCAAATCAGTAAACCATGTATAATGTACAAACAGACCCACCAAGACACTATGTTTGTAAACACAGAATGGCCTATAAACCAAAAAAACTATCTATCAAAGAATTAATCTATGTAATAGGAATAGAATTCAATACATACAATACAGAAATTGAAAATATAATTAATACAGATACAGTTAATAGCAAATAGAATGACAAAAGAAAGAAAACTAACTTCTTTTGGAAACAGTCAAAAATAGGCTTATGATAGTAATCAAATCAGACTAAACAGCAAATTAATCAATATTGAAATGTTTTAATAACCAAATTACTAACAGCAAAGTGATTACGGAGTTATTAGGTGTATTCCATGGAAATATTATACCGAAAAAACAAATAAAAACCTTTAAAACACTGAATTTGTACAAAATATGAGACAGGCAATTATTATGCAAAATTGTAATTTTTGGGCTTAAATGAGGTTGAAATAAACCCAGCTATATATCAAAAGATGTAAAATTAAATAATCAATATTACTGAATAGTTAGATTCATGTAAAATTAAGAAATATTGGAAATACAGTAAAAAATAAGAAAACTTGTTATGTATAGTTAGATAGTGAAACAAGTCTTAGACAGATATTTTATAATTAAACAATATGAAGAGGAAAAAGACATACCACAAATTGCCCTAAAACGACGACGTTGCGTCGTTTAGTCTATTGTTAATCGCAAAGCTGAACAGTTGAAAAATGTATTAGTGGAGTTTTGAAAACCAAATAATTTATATTAAAACCAAGTGTGGTTATGTGGCGTGTAACGGAGATGAACTAACAAGTGAAATAATATTATCTATCTATGTCTAACACTTCACAAGTTTCCAAAAAACACAGAATAACACCATAAAACTTAACGCCAGAAATCGACAGCCATTTTGATCAATTTTTGGAACAAATTCACAAAACCAACACGCATATTTGAACACTACACTACACAAGAGATCCATCCAGAATTCGACATCGCAGACGACGAGGGGACATTCAACACTATATTTTGGAACAACACCACTTCGCAGGAAAAGGGAACATCGTTTTATTTCTGTGGGAGAAGATCTTCGATTCCAACGGCGTCATAGCAGATTAAAACCAAGCAGACGGCGGCCATTGCTGAATTTCTCACATAGACGGTGCAGTGCTTCCTGGAGCAGAGTGACGTCATTTCTTCGACTTGGTTCGAATTTTAAATAATTTCTTTCTAATTGAAAATTGTAATAATAATTCTGTTCTATTTCAGATGTTAACATTTAGTTTAAGAATACCTGTTAAATGTATCTTGTTCCTTGCCCTCTGACCATTTTGACTCGTTAAAAGAACCATAAATTTAAACTTGTAAAAAATATATTTGTTAATCTTTCTCACTGCCGACTGTGGCGAATATTAGCCAGTGCCTGGGACATGCGCAGTTTGACTGGCGCACAATTTTGAATGAATAAACGCAAATCAGTATTCAGTTACCAGCATTGTTTTTATTTCTACTATTAATGTTATTATTATTTTTTATTAAGCAAAAACATAATTCACATTGAGAGAATAGATATAGGAGGAATTTACAAACTCAAATAATTAATTAATTATCAATTAATTAAATTAAATTATTCAGTCAAATTCGATACAAGCACAAGAAAAAATATTTGCAAAATTTTTAAAGTTTGATGTATTTATTATTTATCAATCAAACACACCTAGTTATAACATTTTCTTATCATCAATATCTTTATATTTTGTTTATTATTACACTTGAAATTATATTACAATTTGACTAGCCTAACAGTGGGACTTTAAGGAGTCAGACTGACCCAGTGTTATCACCAAAGATACACACACAATATCTATATATATCAATTATTTAATTTTTATTATATTTGTAATATTTTTATTTATATTACACCATATGTGACAAAAAGAAGGTTCTTTTCACCAAGACAATGCACCAGCTCATTTTTCTGCGATTGTGACAGCAAAATTGTTTGAATTACGCTATGAAATTCTTGCACAGCCACCCCCCCCCCTACACACCAGACTTAGCACTTTGTGTTTCCAAATTATCTGTTTCCAAATTTGAAGAAGTGGCTTACTGGAAACAGATTTATGCAAAATAATGAAGTTATTGCCAAAACATCTGTGTATTTTGAAGACTTTAATAAATCATACTATAAGGATGGGATTGAAATACTTGAGCATCATTGGACTAAGTGTGTAGTGTTGAAAGGAGATTATGTTGAGAAATAAAAAAAATTTTCCCGAAAAATTGTGTCTTCTTTATTTTTGCATGGACTTATCAAACACCCCTCATATGGTACAGTACAGATTCATGTATTAAACACACAGCATGATCACTGATTCACTCACAGATTATTTCCAGCTTCAAACACTACGCAGAGAGATATTATTATATAGGGATGGTACTTGATAATACTTTCAATGTCTGTGATGGGAGAGTGATCATACAAAACTCAGAATTTATGTTATATATGGCTTTATATACATATGAGTGGTTTGATAAGTAAGATAAATAATGCTTAGATGACAGAGCTATCAAAACATTCTTTGTCACTTGTTTCCTTCTATTGTTAAGAAATGAGCAAACCTAAATTAGTTACTGCATGTTTACCAGTTCACTGATGAACTTGCTCTCAGCAAGAAAAATCGAGAAAAAGGAGTTCATGTAGTCATAAAAATGTATTTTTAGAAAGAGGAAATAGCTACCTAAATAAAAATCATGTTGGTGCAGCTTTTAAAAATCTGCACTATTGTTTAAAACCAATCGCGTGAGTTGCCAAGTTCAAATATGATCAAATAAGCTGTGAAAAAAACAACAGTGACATCACACTGGTAAAATTATTGAATTTAAATGTTGGAAAACTAACTTGACTGGTAAGCATCTTAACTAAATATATGCAAAACATCCTATGCAAAATAAGAAGTTTTATATGTAATAGATGTACTTATGCTTGAATTGGATGAAAAAAATTGTTCAGTTAGATATTTCACTCAGAGCTAAGAGCATTTCAAGCGAAATCCAAATGAATTTTTCCACTAACCCATAACTATTTAAGAAACCTATTTCATCACTACACAGCTGAGACAAAGGAACAGTCAAAACAAATAGGCACCAAGAGGCAAACTGATGATGAAGAAGACAAAGTCATTTTCTCTTCTAGGAAGATCATGCCAATTGTTTCCTGCATGTGAAAGGCATAATTTTCATCTTATCTTACAAAAATAAATTACAAATATTATCCCAATTTAATACAATGTCTGAGAGATGAAATCAAAAAATGAGACTGTATTTGGCCAAGTAAAAAGTGCTATATTATCAAGACAATAAGCTGATTGCGTAGTTAAATGATGACAAAATTAGTCAAATTAAGGTTTAAATTGCTACTGCAGCTACCATAGTCACAAGATTTACTCTCATGTAAGTTCTATCTATTCCTGAACTAAGAAGTGGCTCAGAGAAAAGAAATGTTATGATTTTAGTGAAGTAATTGACGGTGTGAATGCCTGTTATGGAGAACTGGACAAATTGTTATTTAAAAATAATATATTTACTCTTGACTATTGTTGCCTAAGTGTGAAAAGCTAGAAGGAGATTATATTGAAAACTAAAATAATTCAACCTGAATAATTGTATTCTTTTTTCATTTACTTTACTTATCAAACCATCCTCATATGTATACTTGGCAGTTTCACTCACTGCCTTGTAGTTAGAAAAGGACAATTTTGTTACTGAATTTCTGGAATTTCAAATTAAATTAATAGGATTCTTTGAACTATCTTACTCTATGACAGACTCAGAAGAAATTGGTTATTAATGACTACAGTGGACATGTCATTGACCACAAATTAGTTATCAAAATTACTTATGTATATCAGGTGCCACACGTACTATCTGTAATCGACTCCAAATAAGAACTATGGATTTATCACATCATGAATAATGCTAGATTTACTATATCTCCATACATGTATGAATTCAATTTGTTAGTCTAGTTAGTTTACTTTTATATTGGTGGTATCATATTAAGTGGTATGATGAGTGGTTTATTCATTGGTGGTTAGCTGTAGAAGCAAGGCAACTCACCAGGCAGCTTACAGCACTTAACAAAGAGATAGTTATCCAATGAATCCCATCTTACATAGGCATCTTGGGAAAAGAGACAGCGGACATCTTGGCAAAGCGAGGGACACAGATCTACCACCGGGAAAGTACCCACGACTTCAGCACCCTAAGAAGACTGGTGACGAGGAAAAAACTCTCACTTCCTGGAAGAAGCAAGAAACATCTCAAAAGGAAAAACATGGTCAGGGATTGAACAGTTATGGGATAAAAACTGTAGAAAACCCAGGAAGGAAGCAGTCGCCAACTTTAGATTAGAAACTGGCCATGATTGTCTCTCAGTGCATCTCTACGAATTAAAAATTTCCACCACAGAAGAATGTGTATTGTGCAGGAGAGAAGACTAAAAAATTAACAAAAATCATTTATTGGAGTGTGTGAAGCTGAACCGGGAAATGCAAGAACTCAGAATTTACAGTGGTCTTTATTGGGAAGCTCGGTACCAAATGGGTTAAATGTACCAAAAGGGAGCCATTGGAAAAGAAAGAAACAAACAACAACTCTAATCGTGTCTCATCATTTGTATTACGGAAATTTTTGTATTGCATTATTTTTATTTTCTGGGTGGAACATTTGAGCAATACATTTACGTGGCCATAAATCATGAACAAAGTACTTCCAGACCTGTGTTTATATGTCATTGTTTGTCTTATTTTTAGCTGCCAAATTGTTTTTCAAAATAAATGTTGAATCTTCTCCTATCCTCAGGTACACCCTACATAGTTACATTTTACCTGAGTATAGTCTGTTTTGAGTCACCAAAATATGTAGTAAGAACCTAGTTGATATTAGAAAATTTTAAATACAGTCTAAAGTTACCGGTATATATGAAAAATTAAAAATTGTGTTAATCTAACTTGAATTATCTACAAGATCCATAGGAAAATTAATAGGAAATTAACCTCTGAGTTGTTTGTAGCTGTAAAGTCAACCATCTTATAGTACCATATCCTAGGATAGTAAATAACTGATAGTCGTGTTTGTTGATAAGTAAAATATTTGTTTATTCATAAAGAAAATATTGAAAGTCAGCTGTCGAGTTAGCAACAGCAGAAGGAAATAATAAGAGTGATGATAATATGACAAGGTGTGGTACAAAAAAAAAGAAAATTAGTTATGCAAATTAAGTATTTAAAAAGGTAACTGTGAAGACACAGCCACATTTGCAGCATGGAGTTGATTAGTGATTATGTAATGTTCTATCATGAAATGTCTACAGCTGTTTAGGATATACTGAAGCAGACTTAAACTGCATATTTCTTGTTTAACTGAATTGGTTCATATGTTGATAACAGCACACCCAGGAAGATCTCCAAGGATTGCTTGATTGAGTAGCAGACCGCTGCAAAAATTTTAATATAAAATTCCTACATCCAAGTGGGTTGAGCAAGTTTTGCAGCTTACCATGAAAATGAATGCTATTGATAGAAATGAAACTGAAACTTAGTTTCATTCTTTATGAACTAAAAGTATAGTATTTACTGTTCAGCAGTTTTGCAAAGTACTGACACTGCATAATTATTTTGTGCAAAAAACAATGATAGAAAATGTTGGATTTACTGTGTAAAATTTGTTGTGGTAACATAACACCAGAAAGTGGACAGAATTTCAAATTTAACATGTATTTGTACACCTAAAGTAATGACTTCAAGGAAGTTATAATTATGTGTAACAACTCACTTCTTCTTCTGGTTCATTTGCACCTCATAGTTGGTGTTTCATTCTATTCAACTCTTTCTTATTAGGCTGCTCTACTCTCTAATGTTAATTACCTCCAAGTCTACATTACATTACATTGCTTTGGCTTCATCTCATGGTATATCGTAATATGATACGGTTATATGCAGAGAATGGGAGATGAACAACTAATTAAAGAAATATTGTAGTTATTAAAGGGACGATTGATAAGGGGAATATCAAGGAGAGAAAGCATTGAGAGAGAGAGTGAGAGACGAGAGGGGGGGAGAGAGAGAGAGAGGAGAGAGAGAGAGAGAGAGAGAGAGCGAGAGAGAGAGAGAGAGAGAGAGAGAGAGAGAGAGAGAGAGAGAGAGGGAGATTAGTAGAAGAACTATGGAAAGACAAAGAAATGTCAAGTTTGTAAATCAGAAAACTTAGAATGTACAGATAGATGAAATACAACTACATTGGTATTAAAACTTCAGCTATGCTTATAAATAGCTTGAGAACTCTTCATATTAATGAGAGTATCGACATCTCTTATTACCTTTTTCAGTTTCCATTATAAAATTCAATCTAAATTTCTACCAGGAAAAAAGTGTGTAATTCGTGCAGGAAAAAGATATGAGAAACAGATGATAGGAAGAAAAAATGAGGGGTCGAGGGAATTTGGAGTGGTGGTACCTTTGTACCGGGTTGACTAGGCACTGGTCTTCACAGATTTCTAGGGTTGGATGTGATGTTAGCTGCCAAAAGAGCCTCAGCCCCTTTCCAGCCAAGACTGTACTGAGTGGATAAGTGCCACCCCCTACAAGAGGTTACCCTGTCGATGCAGAACAGTACGGATCTAGACTGAAAGGTCAATAAATATTCCTGGTGGAGGGCAGCAGTAGCCGCCAGTACCAAGTTAAGGCATAAGGGAAATGATCCTGGATCGGCTTGTCTTTGGAATATTACAAGTGTGAATCTAGTTGGATTCAGTCGGCTGTAATACTGCATACCTGAGCTGCTGCCTTGCAGCTAGGAGTTGGCTCTTCAAAGGATAGGGGAAGAAAACCCATATAACAAATCACCTGGTCCTCCAGGTGGGGTTGTATTGGGTTAAAATCCTGGCCAAGTAAAAATAAAATTGTTATGAAACCAAATAATTGAAAGCCAGGGCTCATGTTTGGCTGTAGTGCTGAAGAAGAAGAAGGAAGAAAAAATGACTTACACGTTATACTAGTAATTAATTTAATAGTAATAGTAACAGAATTACTTACTTGGTGTGAATCACCTTTTCCAAGTTGCTTAGAGAACTTGTAGCCGTGTCCTCTATTGGGATGAACATGTACCATTGTTCTATCATAGCGTTTATCAAATGCTGTTAACTATATGTATAGTAGTATGTACAGTATACAGAATAAGTAATAACCTATTACAGAATAGCACTTTAATATTCTAATTAGTCAACATACTCTTATTAACTTTTATGTACTTGATTGTCAGTTTCAATCGTGTCATTTCCACAGACAAAGTTTCAAATTGTGTTATTTAAGACAGAATAATCGCTACCTCCCTGAGCTGCAAAATGCACACACAATTTTGAACAAAGTAAATTTATTATTAGATTAATTCTGATATTAAATAATTATTTAATTATCAGAAAAATTATGAAATTCTGATTGCTCTACATAGTAAGATAATTTTATAGTAGAAGGCAAAATTCTGTAGTAGTATTCTATAGTACAAGGATTGTTCAATAGAAACACGTTTAAAGGCTGTAAAGCATTTTTTATTCAACGATTTTAAAAGAAGTCTCTGTTAACATTAAGCCATAAGTCCCGCTGTTGCAGTGGCGAATATAGAATATATTTTGGGGGGGGGCCAAGATTAATGTAAGGTTAGGTTAAGTAATTTTAAGTAGACACCCCATGATACTTTATATCAGTTTTACTGCTCATATTCAGAGGGTAATTTGCGCTGAATGCCCCTTTTACTTTACCGAGATCACGCTTCTTTATTGTTGACATTAAATCATAAAAAATATATCTATTTTTAAACAAACCAAATGATGAAAAGATCTGTTACTATATTTCAAACATTGGTCAAGATTTTAACAATGTCTCATCTGTAAACACTTATCTGAACTAAAAGAGTGAAATACGCGATTGTGATTATCGTGTTTGGAGGGGTTCTAGCTATAAATATTGTTTTGTTCTGTCATGTATGTATAAATTGCCAAGACCCCTATTTTTTTCTTTTTGTGTATACACGCATATGTGTGTTTTATGAACTATCATTCAAAAGACTGTTTTGAGTGTTGTTTTGGAGAGACCTTAAAAGAAGGTTTAATAAAGTGACTGTTTGACAATGCAACAAAATTTGTTTTATTAATCGTTTATCCACTGACAATAAAAAGAATACATAAAAGAATACATAAAAAGGAACTCCACTTTTTATATAGACCAATGGTTACAAAACAAAATCCAGGTTTCTTGGTACACTTGCAAACTTATCAAGAACTTCATCGTCACTAACTATAATGTCTCTGTGGATAGAAAGTAAAGCAAGCCCGTTAAGCCTACTTTCAGATGTGCTGTTCCTTAGGTAAGTCTTCAGTCTTCTCAGGCTGGAGAAAGTTCTCTCTACGGTTGCGACAGAAACAGGAAGAACTGCGAGTAATTTCAGAAGGGTATAAATGTTGGGGAAGAAAGTCTTGTCACATTTTTCTAGAGAACTTATAACCGTTTTTGGAAGATGTGAAGGATTTTCCTGACTCCACTTTTCTTTCCACAACATAAACTCACTTTGCACAATCTCTTTATGTGACAAATCTTCTTCGTAGAAACCAAAAGCAGCCTCCAATGAACCGAAATCTGTTATGATACACAATTGTGGAAGGATGTTTTGTAAGGATGCAACTGTTTCCTTGTGAGATTCAAAGCGTTCTTTCAGTGAGTTACAAAAATCGTCCAGGTATGGCACATAAACAGCTCGTCGATAGTATTCTTCTTCTGTGGTGTAAGGGACGTTGCTACGTGCTGTATGAAGGCGGCAAATTCTTGGAATCTCTTCCTTAATGCCAAGTTTGGCAGCGAATGACTTTACTTGATTATACAAGGCTTTAAATGAGTCATCAGCATTTGCCCTCTCCTTCGACAGAAGATGTAAGACACTCGTAACATTAGTCAAGGCCTGTGGAAGATCTATATTTTTGTTTTGAAGCTGCTCAGATAAGTTTTGCGTGGTTGATAGCATCAGGCTCAAAACAAAAAGATTAATAAGAAATGCAAATTGACTAATAGCACTACTTAGAGTGTGAGCCTTAGAAGCTGAGTCACTTAATTCCTCTTCTTCTATTTTGCAAAGGGAGAGAAAGATAGGTTCCAAAATGTCTTTAAATAAAATTACTGAGTCGTGCCTTTCTACCCATCGGGTTTCGCACAGTGAAATAAGTTTCTTTTTCTTTTGTTCTGGACAACATTCAGAAATCATTGATTTCAATATTTCTGTTCTTTTGGCTGACATATGAAAGAATCCACAGACTTCTTTTACGACACCCATACAGTTTCTTATAGAAGGTATTCTGCTCGCATCTGACAAACACAAATTTAGAGTGTGTGAAGAACAATGTGTATACAGGGCCAATGGTAGCTTTTCTCTGATGGAAGCTTGTACTCCTCTGAATTGCCCACTCATCGTGGCAGCGCCATTGTACCCTTGACCTCTCATTTTGTTTAGATCAAGCCCTAATGTTGACAAGGTCTCCAATATTGTGTTAGCCAAACCTGCTCCAGTGACGTCATAAACGGGGACGAATGTCAGAAAATCTTCTCTGATTTTGAAAGTTTGGTACTCTACGTAACGTACACAGAGAGAAAACTGTTCGATTTGGCTGATGTCAGTGGTTTCATCTGCTAAAACGGAATAAAAAACAGACTTTCTGACATTTTCTAAAATTTTTGATTGTATTAAGTGACCGAATATGTTAATAAGTTCGGTTTGAATGAAAGAACTTGTGTACATCGTCTTCCCACCACTGGTCGTTAATTGGTCTTTAAGAATATTATCTCCACTGTTGGCTCGGTATCTCAACAACGATCGAAAATTCCCATCATTTTGGTCCGGTTCTTCAGGGCTTATTCGTCCAGAGTCACGATGACCCCTTAGAGCTATTTGCTGCCTCCCGCAAAATCGTATTGTTTGTATTATAGGGATTAGCCGTTTTCTATTATTTTCAATATCTAGTCTTCTTTTGGCATTTACTTGATTGATAACACTTTCAGCCTTTTTCTTAACTATAGCTTTTGTGTTTTCAGCGATCAAAACATATTTCTTGTGATAGGATAAGTTTTCATGTTTGCTAAACATTTCCCTGGCTTTTTTTAAATTGGTAAAAGCCTGAGTAACCAACGCCCCTGCTACTTGGTGATCTCCTTTCCCTACATTTTTGGTATGGGAAAATAACACGCAGTACTTGCAAAAAGATCCAGATTTTTCCTCTGAATAAGCTAACCACGTAAATTCTTCTAGCCACTTCATTTGAAAAGATCTAGTATGGTTTGAACTAGTAATGGAGGGAAATTTGTATCCAGGCTGAGGTTTCCAAACATTTTCTAATAAAAAAATTTGTTTTTCGTTTGTGAAAGACTGAACGGAATTGTTTTGACAATAGTTTCCAATATCATAGATATTTTTCCTTACTTGATTAGGCCTACTATCCTCCATAACCGGAACTACATTAATTGAGCTCGAAGTAGCGACATCACAAGAAGCAATTCTACCAATGTAGCCGACTTCAGCATTGTCACCGTCAGGCCTATTTGCACTTTGTCCTTTCGTAACACTACCGACTTCAGGACTGTCACCAACAGGCTTATTGACACTTGGTTTTTTGGCGAAAAAGTTTTGAATAGAAGCTTGCCTCTTCATTACAATTGTGGTTCACTTACGGCCAACTTCAATATACTGATAAAGTACATAAACATTAACACTTAAAACACCACCAAACTTCAGTACAACAGATGTCAAACAAACGTAAACAACAAACAATGGCTCCCACTGAACTGTTCAGTTGTCCGCACGCGTAGATGGCCGGGCGGGAGCCCGAGTCGGACCGAATCAACCCGAATTGGCACGAACTTCACACCACTACCACCCCACTCCCCTCACCTATACGGGGAATTATCACTGTCTGCCGCGGCGATGCCTTCGCGCATGATTCATTAAAATAATTCAGATTACGGTACTTATTTTTTTCTTTATATTCATTATTTCGGGGAGGGCCCGGGCCCCCTGGGCCCCCCCCTTATATACGCCCCTGCGCTGTTGCACTAATCTGCAGATTCCTTCCTGGTAAAATTCTTGCGACTGTTTGTGGAACCATTCACTAACACCAAACTCTACCTCAGCATCAGATTTGAACCGCTGTCCTTTTAATGATTTCTTTATTGGGCCAAAACATGGTAATCACATGGGGACAAGTCGGGACTGTAAGGTGGATGTTGTAAGACTTCCCACTTCATACGACCAAGCAGACTTGAATTGTCTGGGATACATGGGGTCAAGCATTGTCATGCAGAAGAATGACACCATTTGTGAGCTTCCTGGGACGTTTATTCTTGATGCTGACCCGTAAGCATTTTAAGCTGTCTACATATCACTCAGCATTGATGTTAACACCAAGTTCTTTAAAATCAGGAACACAGATTATATTTGGACGGATATTCTATCATAGATGCCATTTTTCAACCCGGTCACAAGGCTTAGAAAAGAGCAAACTGCAAATATTTTTGACAGACATGCACTAGTACTTAAACTGACAATATAAACAAGTGAATTCTGTTGCTATGCGACAAGGTTACGGCTGCGCAGATCAAACCTGTTTCTATTGAACAATCCTTGTATATAGTAAAATTCCTCATTACCTAATGGATTGTAAAGGCCCATATAGACTTTTAATCGTAATTTAAAAAAATTTTTGAATTCCATATTTGGCTCATGGTACTCCTAAAGTTAAACAAAAAATTCAGAGTAAACTATACTTTCAGACTTGAATTAAGTTCCCTTTAGTCTGATACCCAGTGCAGTTTTTTACAATTTTTCACACTTTTGATTGATTTTGTGCCTCTAGTGTTCTAAAATTTTAAAATTTTCAAAAGTGAACAGAACATTTTACATGTTGGTTAAAATTTTCTATAATTGATACCCCACTTGGATTTTTACGATTGTTTTCAAAATATTTGCACCTTACATTTTTGCCTCCTGCCTCCTTAGTTTTGGGAAGATCAATCTAAAATATAATAGGGGTGTGTGGAATAAAAGTACAAACATGGGTGCAACTTTTATAAAAATCCTTATGCATTTGTAAGTTATTGTGACATGTCTCAAACATGCAGATACACAGACAAATGGCAGATGGTCAAGTTAAAACTGAAACTCTCCTCACTCATTCAATGTCAGAGATGTGAGAAACAAGATGAGATGTTGGTCAAAAAAATATTTCTTAAGTTCTGCACTTCAACTCTATTCATACTTACGCATGGTGCATTGTGTTAAACTGAAAACCATTATCAAATATTGGGTAATCTTTTTATTATCTAAGTCAACAGACTATAAACAACGGCAATACTGACTGATTGTTAAGGTAGCCCAGGATATTGCTACCAATTGTAAGTCAGGCCTCTAGAATTATTGCAAAACAACTTTTGAAACTAGTAGCAGAATATATAGATAAACTTTAAAGGTTATCTACACAGGATAGGCATAGCACAAACATGAAAAGGTGAAGGTAAAGGCACCTTCATGAAATTGAACATGATTGGGTAAAGGAAGATATGTGAGCAAAATCTCTTATCCTCAAGGCTGGGCACTCTACAGCGGTCTGATAAAAATAACTCATGAGGGTATACAAATTTCACAAGGGTTAGCCAGGTTGTTACAACTGGTAAAGGCAAGGTATATAAAATATGCATATATCAGTTTTGTACTCAGAGAATATAAGAATTGTGACGTGGAATTTTTGAAGAGGCCTGAATATTATGATTAATGAATACAAGGTCTGACAATTAAGTTCATGAACTTGTCACCATTAAGCACTGAGGGCAGCACTATACAAGCAGCTCTATAAGATTTCATAATCTTGGTATTTCAGTGTCTCACACCAATGTTCATGTTGACATATGACGGATTTGTGCTGAAAGGCGTGTATTGTTGTGTGTGTGTGTGTGTGTGTGTGTGTGTGTGTGTGTGTGTGTGTGTGTGTGTGTGTGTGTGTGTGTGTGTGTGTGTGTGTGTGTGTGTGTGTGTGTGTGTGTGTGTGTGTGTGTGTGTGCTGTCATGAAAATCTCAGAGCTGGAATTAGAGCAATGAACAAACATGAAATTTTTGGTGAAACTGGCAAGAGTGGGAGTGAAATACGGGAAACGTTAGTGCAGGTGTATAGCGAGAATGCTATGAAGAAAACAGCAGTGTACAAATGGATTAACCAGTTTTCTGAGGAGAGGGAACAAGTGACTGATGAATACAGATTATGTCGGAGCCGAATGGATGAAAACATTGCCAAAATTTGTCAAATTGTGCACGCAAATCAGCACCTGACCATGAGATCCATAGCAAAAAGTTTTAACTGAAGACCTTGGCATTCACAAGGTGTGTGCCAAAATGGTCCCAAAGTTCACCAATGAACAAATGCAAAAGAGGGTTGAACTGTGCACAGACCTGTTGGAGAGGCAAGACAATGTTTTGGGCTGAATAATCACAGGTGATGAAAGCTGGATCTTTGCGTATGACCCTGAAACAAAGCGACAAAGTGCCCAGTGGAAGTCACCTGATTCTCTACGACTCTAAAAGTTCCGTCAATCAAAATCAAAAATCAAAACACTGTTGATAACCTTTTTTGATATGTGAAGGATTGTTCACTATGAATTTGTACCACCTGGTCAAACAGTTATCCAAGTATGGCCAGTATCCAAGTATGGGAGTGCTGCAAAGGTTGCGTGAAAAAGTGAGCCACAAACGACTGGAACTTTGCATCAACAACTCATGGCTAGTCCATCATGACAATGCACCTGTGCACACGGTACTGTCTGTACGGGAGGTTTTGGCCAGGAAACAAATAACTTTGGTAGACCACTCGCCGTACTCACCTGATGTTACCCCAATGACTTCTTTCTTTACCCAAATATTAAAGAAGTTTTGAAAGGAAGAATTTTGATGATATTGAGGCAGGGGCAGTAACAGAAATCGTGGGGCCTGGTACAGATAAACCCACGGGGCCCCCATTGTTTCCACCCCGACCCCCCACCCAAACACCCTCACAACACACCACCGTCACAATCACGTTTAAATATTACACACATAAAGGGTGACTAAGGAACATAGAAAACTAAAATTGAAACTCTAGATCATGTTTACTTTGTATCAGCAAACATTGAAAATTTAATAAAAGAAATTTATGTAGTGTACATAAGGGTACACAAAAAACAAATTCTAAAACGACTTTATATTAATAAAACCATAAAACTTAATGGTAGATTGGTAGGTTACAACTTTTTTAATATACATATCATAAAAGTTCAATAGTATTAAATGAAATTTATAATTAACGATGCATTAAAGTAGTCTTCTTAGTTTGGCTGTAGCAGTCTTTTATGACACTGTCAAATACATTAAGACTTATAAGTTACACAATGAAATTCTTTTTTTTTTGTTTCATTGCTTTAATAATTTTTTCACTCCAATTTCGCGCTTGGACTACATGTCATGCGAACTGACAGTCACAATAGTTTTAGTAATGATCTGAATATAGCTGCTGGTGCAAAAATGTACTAGCGACTATCGAATTCGCCATTTTGTTATCCGAATTAAACAACACTGGTAGTGGATAGGGGAGAAAGCTATGAGACGGGAAAACAATAATATGCCCTCATAGCTATTAAATCGAACAGGTTCAAATTTAATATTGGTCCTGCTGCGGTTAGTTAGAAATATTTTGTTATTTTTATAAATCATAATCAAACTAAAATTATTTATTCTTAAAAATTGTTTTACACACACAAAAATGGAGCCTCTGTTGGGGCCCCCCTTGTGCTCGGGGCCCGGTACAGCTGTCCCCTTAGACCCTCCCTGTTACAGGCCCTGTATTGAGGACATTAAGGCTAATACGATGGCAGCTTTGAAGGCCATACCAGAAAAAGAGTTCCAAAATTTCTTCGAAGGTTGTAGTATGCACTGGCATTATTGTATACCTTCCCAAGGGGAGTACTTTGAAGGTGACCACAGCTGTATTCACCAATAAGGTATGCAGCACATTTTCTAGCATGAGTTCGCAAACTTAATTGTCAGATCTCATGTACACAACAAGTTAAAGATGATCATGGCTGTTTTGGGAGAAAGAAAGGAGTAACATAAAGGGAGCACAACATTTCTAGATAAATTTACTATGACATTATTTTTTAAAAAGTTATTATGTTTGAAGAAGAGAAGAGTAGCTAGTTAGGTAGGTACCTGTTTGTGTAGCTAGCAAATGAAAGAATTGATTGTAAGTTCTTTAGAAAGTTACAGAATTAAAAATATCATCTTCATCTTCACATCATGGCGTAGGCAAAGTGCTGGCTTTTCCACCTTCAAAGATCCTGCAGCCATCTCTTCCTGGGTCTACCTACACGCATGTGTCCTATAGGTTTTTATTTCTTGGGGATCCTTAGGCAGCAGAAAAACCAAGGCCCCCTCCAGATTATTTAATTTTTTTTAATATAATTATTTCACTACTGACTCGGAACACAAAGTTTTTTATAGGTAAAAACGTAAAATTTTACATTATAGCCTGAACCGGTTTTCGCTTTTAAAAAGCTTCTTCAGAGGCTGCCACTGGGAGCACTGTCCGTCTGTTGTTGGCGATTGTATCGACTTTTGAAAGATTGATATTGTGTGTGTGGGGTTGATATGTTCAAATAATGCGTATGATTTGAATTGTGTCTGTTTATTTAGGATGTCGTTTTTATGTGTTTCGTGTGTTTGTATATTTCCAATTGTTCTAGAGTGTCTAGTTTTCGGCCTTTTGTGTGTACGTGTAGAATGTCCATGTTATTGTCGATGTTTTCGTATGTGTGGTTTGCTTCAATGAGGTGGTTTGCAAAGGTGGATTCTGTAGTGGAGTGGAGTGCCTTTGTGTGTTCAATGTATCTTTGTTTGAAGCTACGTCCTGTCTGGCCTATGTAGAATTTGTTCCAGTCTGAGCAATTTAGTTTGTAAACACCAGGTAGATCAAATTTGTTTTGTGCTTTGTGTGTGTGTTTTGATAGTGTGTGTTCTGTTTTGTTAGTAGTTTTGTATGCGATTCTGTATCCTGCTTTTTTTAATTTGTGGGCTATTTTTTCAGTGTGGTTATTGATGTATGTTAGTGTTATGAATTTGTTGTTTTCTATCTTTGTCTGTTGTTTGTTTTGTGTAGGAGTTTATTGACTATTGTTCTGTTGTATCTGTTGGATTCTGCTAGATATTTTATCATGTTTGGTTTGTCTTTGTAGTCTTTTTCATTTAGTGGGATGTTGTTTAGTTTGTGTATCATAGTTCTGAAGGCAGCTAGTTTGTGTTGTATTGGGTGATTGGAGGAGTTGTGTATTAGTGCGTCAGTTGTAGTGGGTTTTCTATATATACTGAACTTGTGTCTGTGTTCACATTTTTGCAATGGAGAGGCCTAGGAAGTTTATGCTATTGTATTCATATTCAGCAGTGAAGATTATGTTTTTGTGTATTTTGTTTATGTGGGTTAGTAGCTGTTTGCAGTACAGAATTATGATGTCATATTTTTACCAATAAAACACTTTGTGTTCCGAGTCGGTAGTGATATACTTATATTTAGTTAATCAATGGACAACAAAATGCAAGAAACTGGTACAATTTGTGAAAGGACTACGGCCAGTTCCAGAGCAATTGTACAAGTTGGCAGTCAGTTCCCATTACTACAGACAGTAGACAAAGTACTACGGCCAGTTCCAGAGCAATGATACAAGTTGGCAGTCAGTTCCCATTACTACAGACAGTAGACAAGGGACTACGGCCAGTTCCAGAGCAAAGATACAAGTTGGCAGTCAATTCCCATTACTACAGACAGTAGACAAAGGACTACGGCCAGTTCCAGAGCAATGATACAAGTTGGCAGTCAGTTCACATCCGCATTTCTCATTACTACAGACAGTAGACAAAGGACTACGGCCAGTTCCAGAGCAATAATACAAGTTGGCAGTCAGTTCACATCCTCATTTCCCATTACTACAGACAGTAGACAAAGGACTACAGCCATTTCCAGAGCAATGATACTAGTTGGCAGTCAGTTCACATCCGCATTTCCCATTACTACAGACAGTAGACAAAGGACTATGGCCAGTTCCAGAGCAATGATACAAGTTGGCAGTCAGTTCACATCCTCATTTCCCATTACTACAGACAGTAGACAAAGGACTATGGCCAGTTCCAGAGCAATGATACAAGTTGGCAGTCAGTTCACATCCGCATTTCTCATTACTACAGACAGTAGACAAAGGACTACGGCCAGTTCCAGAGCAATAATACAAGTTGGCAGTCAGTTCACATCTGCATTTCCCATTACTACAGACAGTAGACAAAGGACTACAGCCATTTCCAGAGCAATGATACTAGTTGGCAGTCAGTTCACATCCGCATTTCCCATTACTACAGACAGTAGACAAAGGACTATGGCCAGTTCCAGAGCAATGATACAAGTTGGCAGTCAGTTCACATCCTCATTTCCCATTACTACAGACAGTAGACAAAGGACTATGGCCAGTTCCAGAGCAATGATACAAGTTGGCAGTCAGTTCACATCCTCATTTCCCATTACTACAGACAGTAGACAAAGGACTATGGCCAGTTCCAGAGCAATGATACAAGTTGGCAGTCAGTTCACATCCGCATTTCCCATTACTACAGACAGTAGATAAGGAGATGCGCTCTCCTCTTTACTATCCGATTTAGTTATAGAAGCAGTAATCAACAGAATGGAAATTACGGGACATATAACAATAAAAGCCGCACAAATTCTTGCTCCTGCTGATTGATGTAGACATTGTACATAGAAACCAAAACTCTTTGAAAGAAGGTGTAATTAATATAGATAGGCAAGGCAATGGAGAGAAAACTGAAAATAAATGATAATAAAACCAAATACATGGAAGTAACAAGATCATCATGAACATACAAGAGACTTTTCCTACCTAAGCTCACAAATAAATAACATTAACATTAATAGTCTCATAAATAAATAACACTAACACTATGAGCAATGATATCAAGGCTAGAATCCTTAGTGGTAACTGATGTCGCTACACCTACTCAGAGTTAATGAAGTCAAAAGAACTGAACAAATTATTAAAATTAAAAATGTACAAAATCATAATTAGACCAGTTGTAACTTACGATTATGAAACATCAGTATTAACACAAAAAGATGAATAGTATCTCAGAACATTTGATGAAAGATACTGAGAAAATTGTTTGGACCAGTGGAAAACAACAACAGCTTGTGGAGAATACAAAGGAATCAAGACATAAATAATCTGATACACAATGTTGATGTAGTAAGGTATATAAAGAGTACAAGGATAGCCTGGCTGGGACATACAATGAATATGGAACAGTACAGAATTCCCAGAAAAATTCTAGAGTAGAGACCATTAGGTATAGGGCTGCCAGCCTTTCCTGAACAGTCATCTGCGCCGACACAATGCATGAATTACCCCCACTTCCAACTATGGCTAATTTATCTAGAGAGAAGAGAGGGGAGATGTCGCTCTAACATTCACTGTCTCACTTCCATATTATTTCCCTCTCTGTCACACATATGCTTCCGTTGTTCTCGCCAGTCTTGTTGCAGCCGATGTTCACGCTGTGAACTGCTGTTCACACTGTACTAGACTGTTGTGCACATGTGCGAAATAAATGAAAATTTTGTTAGCCTCGCAACGAGGTGTTTGTCTACTGCGCATCGAGACCCTAGTGTTCAATTTACACTGTCCTGCCTTTACCAGATCGAGACAGCCAAGGAAGGTAGGTAGGTAGCCAAGGAAGAGATGGATCGAGGATGTTGAGAAGGATCTGAGGAATATGGGCATAATAAGAAGATGGAGAATACTGTGTAATGAGAGGGCTGAATGGAGAAAAATCGTGGAAGAGGCTAAAACCCATACTGGGTTGTAACGCCAGTAGAAGAAGAAGACTAAACATTCAACAATACCATAATTTCTCATCCCCTCCCCCAAATTGTGCACTTCTTATGCCCATCCTGTATATAACTCATAATGTAAACATATTTAGTGAGTTTCATAAATTTTATTATGACTGAAAGATGTAGGATGCAAAGATGAAATAAATGGAATTCTAAATATCTATATACGTATATTCAATTAAAAAAGAAACTAATTATAATATTCAGGGCTTGATTTCAGGGAGAACATGTCAAAACAGCATTCCGGAACCTTTGGATCCAAAAATAAATTATCAAAAAAAATATGTGAAAAGAAAAACCTAATTATTACAAAAATTTACTACTACTTTTTAAATTGTGCCCCTCATCAGCCCCACTGCAAAAATTAACATTTGCAAAAATCAAATACTAGCACTAATCTTTATCTGAACTACTATCGTTCAAAAAGATATCCCAAAAACCTACAGAGGAAATGAAATAAAAATAAAAATTAAACCTGGTAGTCGTGGGACTACCGGTAGACATGGAATCATGGGCAGACTTGTGCTTTGGGAAGGAATGAAGGGTTGGTTAAATAAACAGCTACATATCACCGTATGATTTGCACAGCGGCGGTACGTTGCCTTGTTTGAGACTTGCAACACACGTAGAGCACACGCCTTCCATATTACTCGCACTTGAGTACTCGTCTGCTCCGAACACTGTGGCCAAGAGACTTATGTATGATGGTACGCATGGTCTTAGATCACTCTTGAACCACGAGCGATTGCAGATCCCACACACCGAGCCGAATGGATTGTTAATAAAGTGCTTAGAGAATTCCTCGTTGACTCCTTTGAAGCGGCGACTTGAACCGGGCTGTTCTGCGCAGAGCATCGATGGTCCAATGTTGTAGAAGCACAGGTTATTAATGTTCTCATCATCTGTTTTCTTTCTAGCTAGCCGTACGCTCGATCTGAGTCACTTTGGGGGCACGCCGGATGACCCAGGTATCGGAGATGCGGGCCGCTTGGGAGCTGACGGGGTTTCGTCAATCTTCAAATGGTTGCCATTTTCTAAGTTCTTGGCTGATTTCTTTGATTTTAGTCTCAAACGATAGGCCTGTTGACGCTCTACATAGGATTTGCCAGTTTTCGGTTTGAAATTTTTGGTTCGAGTTTTATCGCGATTTTTAGGTCGAGGCATTTCAAATTTTTGAGTTCAAATGTTGTTATTATTTTCTGTGAGTGCTTCTGGTACTCGAAATTGGTGTTATTGGAGAGATTTAGTTCTGAGGATCACAACGCACTTTGTATTTTTGCGACCGGACTTGTAGTTCCCGAGATATTTAAGTTTTAGTGGAGCAATTTAGAAATTTTCGGCGCAAGAACACCCTCACGCAGACAAAGCCTAGAGGCGACTGAAGTCAGTTGTCAAAATTCTCAGTACTATTGTTGGAAGGGGGCCGAGTGACTCGATCACCTGACACCTGATTTGCTGGGATTGCTTGAGCGGTTCATGAGATAGTGGTATGCCGAAAGTACATTTGAAACATAACGGTCAATTTTCGCGAAACGTGCGAGTAAGACATTACATACCTATGGATTCCATGTCAAAACTTGCTTCAACATTAAAACTACATGAAAGGCAACTGATTGGGAGCTTCCGAGAATATGTGCATTCCAGAATTTTTCTGGAGAGCCTTTCTACCTAGAAATATGCTATTGAGTCAATAGCAATAGATTCAAGTGAATCTCAGAGGGCTGATTTCTGGCCATCATACGGCATTTGACACAAAGAGTAAGGAAAGGTCAAGAAACAAACAATATGACGATACAATGATGAAACTATGGAAAGTTTTTAAAAATGTCTGAACCACCAAAACCATCACTTAGAGTTTGATTGAGGCTCTGGGATGACGCCATCATGAGTGACATGTTTTCGATTGTTGTGGGGCTAACCTGATGATGAGGCTCTTTAGAAATATAAGTAAACTTTATTACCTTTTTAGATACAAGTTTATACTATGTTACATATTTTATAAGATTTTAAAAATATAGACCTCCTTTTTAATAACCTGAAGTAAACTTATATGCTAATATAAAATATAAGTATATTTGTGTCTGTTCAACTTTTGAATTGATGCATTCTGGCACCTATAATTTTAGAAATCAACCACTGATAGTATTTTCTAAGTAAAGTTAATTGCTGTAGCTTGATATTGTTACCTGACCATTGACCACTGATAATTTCAATAAGTTACACACGTACTGTACAAGTATCCAACTGGTATAAGATGTACACGACTTATGTGTGAGCTAAATCTATACTTTGTTCTGTTTGTACTACATTTTTTAATAACCTCATTCTGTTTTTAATTTTTAGATCCTAATCACTAAAATCGAGTTCAGAATTTCAGATTTCTTCAGAACACGTACCGTATTCAATCTTTACTTATGTCTCTGAATACTATTAAGACGACCAAAATTAATCTTTAGGGCACTGAAAGTGTTAGGACCAGCTATGAACATGGTAGTGTGAGATAGACAGTAATGATTATGTAGATAATAACAGTCAGACATATGGCTGTGTAGACCGCATGGAATTCTAACCGCATGTTGGTCCTTCATGAAGAGTCCCAGTTGGCTCAAACATGACATACATTTCAGTGTCAGAGCTGAGCCAATATCAGTTTCAGTATCAATGGAACATGGCCAATTGTAATTTTATGAGATGTTTTAATATTGTTTACCACATACAGTACAAAATGTAAATGAGACTTATACAACATAACTGACCCGTTTACCTGTAACTTTGTAACTTGAGTTTTCAACACGGAAGTATCACACCTGTATTTATGTATGTAGTAGCAATTTGAACAGAATCTTTACTCTATACATTGTGTGTGTGTGTGTGTGTGTGTGTGTGTGTGTGTGTGTGTGTGTGTGTGTGTGTGTGTGTGTGTGTGTGTGTGTGTGTGTGTGTGTGTGTGTGTGTGTGTGTGTGTGTGTGTGTGTGTGTGTCCACGCACATGCACACGTGCATCTTATCTATCAGTTTTACACACACACACACTCAGTTTTGCTTTCCATCTTTTTTTGTCTCCCCTAGCCAAAGCTGAAAAAGTTAGCTTAACACAAAGTAGCTTTTCACATAATTAGGCCTATGATTATTGTAACACTAGCCCCCCTTTGCTTAATCATGTCCCCAGAGTGACAATATATAGGTTTGTCCATGCAGCTCAGCATTGGTACTCCCTCTTATACAGTTGCATAACTACGGGGGAGAGGGGTTTAATCCCCTACAGAACTATTAAAATTTCTAAATATAATTAAATCACTACCGAATCAGAACACAAAGTTTTTTATGGGTAAAAACGTAAAAGTTTTACCTTATAGCCTGAACCAGTTTTCGCTCATTAAAAGCTTCATCAGAGGCTGCCACTGGGAGCACTGTCCGTCTTGTTCTTGGTGACGGTGTCGACTTTTGAAGGATCGATGTTGTGTGTGTGGTGTGTGATATGTTCGAATAATGCATGTAATTTGAATTGTGTCTGTTCGTTTAGGATGTTGTTTTTATGTGTTTGTATATTTCCAATTGTTCAAGAGTGTCTAGTTTTCGGCCTTTTGTGTGTACGTGTAGAATATCCATGATGTTTTTGTATCTGTGGTTTGCTTCAATGAGGTTATTTGCAAAGGTGGATTTGGTAGTGGAGTGTAGTGCCTTTGTGTGTTCAATGTATGTCCTGTTTGTTTGTTTGAAGCTACATCCTGTCTGGCCTATGTAGAATTTGTTGCAATCTGGCCAATTTAGTTTGTAAACACCAGGTAGATCGAATTTGTTTTGTGCTTTGTGTGTGTGTTTTGATAGTGTGTTCTGTTTTGTTAAAACAGTTATTAAAATTTCATCAAAATTCCATAATCACTTAATGTAGGCAGGCCTACTTCTAAGCCAGTTTTGTGTGTTAAAATAAGGATTATAAGTAACTGTAGAAATAACAGAATTACAATAGTTGTAATTAATAAAGTAAAGGGAAATCCAGCCTTCAAGCTAGTCTTATCCCCTTGCGGAAGATAGTCTCTTCCTCTCCCCCTAGTTACACTACTGCTCGCATGTATTTAAGCAAGGCTGGCTGACAAGTGTAGGTGCATACGTAAGTGGCCAATATTAATAGGCTTTATCATCACGTAAACTTGAAAATTATAATATTGTTCTAAGGGTTTCATGGCCGGTGTCAGTTGTATTTGAAATATCTATGAGGGTGTTTGCCCTGGTCCAAGGTTTACAATCAAACCAAATGTTTCAGCAGCAGCACTGGCTGCCATCTTCAGTAGATATTTGAGTCTACCTAGTGTCGTACGTCAGGCCCACAGTACTGTGGTGAAGGTTCATTACGACACCCCGCAAATAGGTAGACTCAAATATCCACTGAAGATGGCAGCCAGTGCTGCTGCTGAAATGTTTGGTTTGATTGAAAACCTTGGACCACGGCCAAACAGCCCGGTAGACATTTGAAAATTATAATGTTTACATGGAGATGACATAGCTATAATTAATTTTTATGTGTCCATCTAAAACACTACGTTAAAAATGCAATATTTCCAATAAATTAATTATCCAGTTAGTATAAATGTTATACAACTAGAACAAAAAGGTTTACAAATCAGTCAGTAAGAGTTTATGACCCTTCTGGATTGGTAAATCTTGATAAATACCAATAAAGTTATTTCAGCAAGAGAACGTGTAAAACAAGCAAGCATTCAGTATAAGGCATGCAAGAACTGAGAATTTAATGTTACACTGTTTTCTGCAAAAACATGTGGCTGTAGCTTCCACCCTACAAGTGTTGTCCAAACATTGTGTCATGATCAGATGGACAAAAAGGCCAAAAGCACTTTTTGATAGAGGTGGTTCTCAGATCGCAAATAATAATTATCGACCTTAAAGGTCAAGAGCCACAATTTACCTTCAATTATTTGTGGTGTTAGTCAAGTATGGTTCTGAAATAAGAACCTTTGCAAACCACCTCATTGAAACAAACCACACATACAAAAACATGGAAAATAACATGGATATTCTACATATACACACAAAAGGCCAAAAACTAGACACTCTTGAACAATTGGAAATATACAAACACACGGAAACACATAAAAACGACATCCTAAACGAACAGACACAATTCAAATCACACGCATTATTTGAACATATTACACACACACAACATTGATCCTTCAAAAGTCAATACCATTGCCAAGAACAAGACGCGCTCATAGCGGCAGCCTCTGAAGAAGCATTTTAAAAGCAAAAACTGGTTTAGGCTATAAGGTAAAACTTTTACGTTTTTACCCATAAAAAACTTTGTGTTCCGAGTCGGTAGTGATTTAATTATCTTTAGTGAAATAAGAAGTTACTGAAACACTAAAGCCACTATTAGACTAGGCCACTTGTGGCCCACCGGTGGGTCCACCGTATTTACGGGACAAAAATGAATCAGCCACCAGTTGTGCCACCGTTAAAGAAACCCTGTTGTTTGCAGCATGGAAACATAGTTGAGAAAATGGCATCAAACAAAAGTTTGCTTCTCCTTTGCGCTGCTATTAAAAAAGAAGAGGCAGAGAGCTAGGAAAATGCACATACTTCCAATGTAGAAGACACAGGACTGTATTATACTTTGATGAAGTTTGTGTGGATGATAATACATTTTTTAATTACTTTCACATGTCAAAAGCATCATTTTTTGAACTTTTGGACTATACCAAAGGAGACATAAGTGGTGTTAACACAAGGGTGAGAAGATGATTTTTAAAATCTCATCTTGTTTTTTATTTTCCTCATTTTTTGCACTACTTTAATTAATGCTCTCACTCGACATTATCACAAGGAAAACCAATCAACTGACTTTAAGTAACAAAATGACAGGTAAGGAAACCTAGTGTTATGAAGCAGGTGTGATGCACGCGGAGTTGTGGTGGTGCTACTAGTGGCCCTGTGCAATAGGCTACATCTGAAACAATGCCCCGGCTGGCAGTGGTGCCACCAAAAGTTGCCCAAGCTGTTGCCAAGGCCATCCATCACATCAGCCGGTCACCAATTTTCGGTGGCGCCACCAGTTACCGTAGTCTAATAAGTCTCACTTGCTTCAATGCCCCACGACGCGCTTAGCCACTGGTGGATAAACTTTGTTGCACCACCAGTGGCCTAGTCTAATAGAGGCCTAAGTGATATATTTGATTGTATACTAGATGCTACTGAAACTGAGTATCCACATTGAAAATTAAATCAGTATATTATAGACCACCAACATGAACTTGGTGTGAGAAATTATCGTATAAGAAGCGGACTGAATGAAGGGGCAGAAAACTGCAAGAAGACTCAAGAAGAATAAAGTTTTTTTTTTTTTTTTTTTTTTTTTTAATTTATTGGAGATCTGTAAGTTGTTCGACTGAGCGAACATTTAACAAATTGGCTGACAACACACACAGGATTATGAAGAGCTGACCATTGACAGCTCTTCTTGTTTTGATAATAGATTAAAGAGGTAACAAAATACAAAACTAAATGATAAAAACATGTAAACAAATGAACAAAAGTCACTATCACTTCCTGCTGGCATGATACAATAAGTTCAAACATTAAACACTGGGCCCATAAGGCACATATACAGGTTGACATTAACACGTATGAATGACACGAATACAAAAACATACAGAACAGATATCACAGACAGTACAATACAGAAAATACAGAGAATACATTATGAGTTAAACCTGAATGGTAAGTCTAATAGTTTGTGTCTTTTTAGTCTATAAATATCTTCACTGTTGTCTAACAAGTTAATTGCCAGGTGGTTGGGATGCTGTTCTAGTTTGGAGATGTGAGTCCTGCAGAGGCGCATGATTTCTTCTTTCACGGTTGAAACTTTGAGGTCGCGGTGTATAGAGTTATTTGAGACAAACCAAGGAGCGTCGACTATTGATCTAAGTGTTTTGGACTGAAAGCGCTGGATAATCTCAATATTACTTGTACTTGCAGTACCCCAAAGTTGTATACCATAAGTCCATACCGGTTTAAGCACGGCTTTATAGATCAAGAGTTTGTTGACGAGACTTAACCGTGATTGTCTGCCTATAAGCCAATAGATGTTTCTGACCTTGTGATTAAGTTGAAGCTTCTTAGATGTTATATGTTTTTTCCATGTTAGTCTCAAGAAGAATAAAGTGGATACATATTCAGTATTTGTGATCCGGAAAGAGCAGTTGCTAATATAAATTAGTACAAGGCATCTGAGAATTTAATAATGTTGTATAGGTATAAAGGCTTCAACCTGGGTAGGGGCCTCGCATTTTCTTAACTAATTTCATGCCGTTTAGAGAAAAAGATAGACTCAAGTACATGTTTCATTAATTAAAGTTTATGAAAAAGATTCTTAGGGCCTTAGGACACCTAATGTCATCTGCATGTCTGTTTCAACTTCAGAGTCTTCTTCTTCTTCTTCTTCTTCTTCTAGGTTAGCATCCCATAGGCTGGTTGGCAGCAGCTCGCCATTCTTCACACTTCTCTGCTTTTCTTTTCAACTCACAATATGATGTGCAGTTCATATCGACTATAAGCTGTTTCATGTAGTCTAAACAGGATCATTCTCTATGATTCTTCCCTTCAATTGTTCCTTCTATTATTCTCTTAACCAACCCATTGTGTCATAGTATATGACCTGTAAACTTAGCTCTTCTGCCTTTTAAATTTTGTAGAAAGCTCTTCTCCTCCTGAGCTCTTCTAAAGACTTCCTCATTCGTTATCTTCTCCCTTCAGCTTATCTTGAATAGTCTTCTGTAGCACCAGGTCTCAAATGCTTGGAGTCTTTTCTTGTCACTTTCTCCAATTGTCCAAGATTCACCCCCGTATAGGGCAACACTCCACACGTATGTCTTTACTAGGTTCTTCCTTATTTTTAGGTTGATAGTGTTTGAAGTGAAGAGGTTTTTCTGTTTATTGAAAGCAATTTTAGCCTGGTTAATTCTGCTTATAATTTCCTTACTGCTATGTCTATCACTTGTGATTTTACTTCTTAGATAGTTATTCTTTAACTGCCTGGAGAACATTATTTCCAAGAGTTATTCTGACTGGATCTTCTTCCTTACATCTACAGACTAGGACTTTGGTCTTTTGTTCATTTATTTTTATATTTAATTAATTCTTCATTACTTGATCTATTGTGTCAAAAATCTTTTGTGGATCTTCAGTGCTCTCTGGAGTCACTGCTATGTCATCTGCAAACCTAAGCATGTTCACTTTTTCCCACTCCGAGATGGGTGTCTTCTCTTACTCTATCAATCGCTTCTTGGACGTACAAGTTAAACAAACATGGTGACAGAGAACATCCCTGTTCTACTCCTTTCTCAATGTTCGCCTCCTCTTGATGGTTTCTACATCGAACTATGCCTGTATCATGCTTGTAAGACAGGATCAATCTTCATTCTTTATAGGGCACTTCTGTTTTGTGTAGAATACTGAACAGCTTGTTCCACTTAACATTATTGAAGGCCTTTTCTAAGTCAACAAAAGCTATAAATGTCGCTTTGTCTTTCCTCAGTCATTTTCCTATTATCTGTCTTAATGCCAAAATTGCCTCCATTGTTCCCATATTTTTCTGAAAACCAAACTGACCTTATAACTTCAGAGCATACTGTATTAAAGGAGAAACGTATCATATTCATAGCCTTCCTGACTATCGAAATCTGACAATGAAGATCTTTTTCAAAACTGAGAACTTAACAAATATACTGAGTAATGTTGTGAGACAATTCTGTTAGATTAATTTAGGCCTTTTAGAATAATTTATAAACAGAAGTAGATTTCGCTGATGTATCTGATGATTTTCACACACACAAAAAACTGTACAAGGGAAATATTTAAATGTATTTTTACAAGTATCATACTATATCCAAATGCTTTAATATACTAAATGGATATTAAATATTTTTGAAATATTCTGTCTCTGTTAAATTATATTATTAAATATTGTTACAGATGGTACTGTCCTGGAACAAGTTAGCAATTTTGAATACCTGGGCTACAGTGTGTCTTATAATGCAAGGAACTACGTTGTAAATAAATTGCATAAGTTCAACACTATGTGCAGGACCATTACGCGAACCCTTAAGTCAGCAAGTAAAGGAACATGCCTAAAATTCTACAAGGTGATGGCTCTTCCCACACTTCTTTATGGGTCTAAGAATTGAACGTTAATGAAAGGCCAGGCCAGTCGCATCCAAGCAGCTGAAATGAGATTTCTCAGGCACGTGGCAGGGTATACTCTCCACGATCATAGAAGAAACACAGATATACAGCGGGAACGATATATTACGAGTATACTCGACAGGATTGCCCAGTATCGGCTGAATTGGTGGGAACATCTTTGCCGAATGGATGACTGCCGCATCCCCAAACAAGTGTGGGATGTCTGAGGAAGCGCTGGAGTGACTAGCTTTAAGCTTTGCCTATTTGAGACTGGAACAAACCATCCTTGGTTTAATCCTTGAAGAAGAAGAAGAAGACAACGATGATGACGACGACGACGATGATGATGATGATATTATGTCTCTTCCTTTATCCTTGTTTTGTCTTATAACCTTAACACAAATGCATTACCATAATTGGAACTTAAACATTTCCACTCGGTTACAATGTTGTCTATAATAGAGAAGAATATAATAGACATTACACTATTTCTTACCATACATTTTAAGAAAGTGTTGTAAGGTAAAATAAGTAACTATAATTTTTAAACATTCTGAGATTGAATGTATATTAATCTATATTATAAAATGCTCTTGTTAAAATAACCAATTTATAGTAAAAATCATAATTGTCAGAGATGAATTATTAAGATTTCAAAGATAAAAATTATAGAAATAGACCAGCTTCATGTCTAGGAACTGCTGGGGGTCTCAAAGGCCTTAAAATAGATTCCTGTTCTTCATTTAAATTTCATGGCATTAGTTAATGAAGGAAACATTCAAGGACTATAGCAAAGTATTTCCCCAAGACAAAATTAAAGCAATGTTAGTTCTTTTGATTAGTAACTAGCTGCTAAATGAAAACATATGAGTCAAAACCTTTTCAAATCCTCATCAGCTTCTAAAATATTTCACAGTGATTGGCTTGGATTCCATATATCAGGAAATTGTGAAATTACTTCCGCCTATCAGATCAAGTCTACGTCACTGGCAATATCTATAACTAAGTCACCATTGAAGGGAGTACAACTTTCTTAAAGAAGATCAAAACTTAACTCATAGATCCTTGAACAAAGATCATCTACCTATTTAAAAGTGGTTGGCAGTTAAAAGTAACTTCTGGGTCAACATTCTTTAAACCCAGTATTTTTGGAAAAAAGTAGACATTTTTGCCAAGAAAGACAAGGTCTATAAGGTATGCAAAGGTTATTTCTAAAATCGTTTTATTGTATGTCTTTTCTACTATAATACTGTTGTTTACTGCAGTTGATAAACATATATGACTACAGTACTTCATAATCTGTTTGACTTTTCATGAATTTACAGCTGAGCCTTGTTCCATACAACCTCTAAGTCTTAATGTCCCCTTGACAATAGTTTATGCCGCACGCCACTGTCATTTCTTGTAAATTAATTTATTGTCATTTATTACATAAATTTAGTTGTATAAACTAAAACAATAATTACAATAAAAAAAACAAACTAAAAACCAATAAAATTATACAGTAGTTAGTGAGACAGTAATGATGAAATATCATAATTATTGAGGAGCATTACAACACCATCAATTACACTGGATATACTATTTTAACTGCATGTGAAGTAAACATTTACTATGTAATGGCTACACTGAAAATGTAAATAAACCATATTCAGGAATTACAGTGATGTACAGTAGCACGTAACTGTAACAATTATGGTAACTACTGCGAATTATAACTATAGTTGCGTTCATGTGAAGTTATTGTGTACCTGTTCGTTGAATGCGTCGATAGCTCCCTGAGCTGCAGAACTCGTTCACTATTTTAGAAGGAATACATTTATTATTACATAAAATCAAATTAATAAATTTCATTTTTTGAAGCTATGAGTAAAGTTCTTCATACTACGATTCTCAGCATTTAGCCAAGAAACATCACAAGTCGGGGAAATACATCATTTCTTATCCCTTATGCTTTTTTTTTTACTGTTTCCATGTTTTTGTATGCATACACAAATTAAGAGGTTACAAACAAATTGCTAAACATCAAATTTAATTATTCTGTATATAAAACAAAGTCTTATTCTTATTGTGTTGAAATAGATTGCAGTTGTCTTGTAAATGTTTTATGTAGACGTGATATTTTTTTTCCAAAATCCTGACTTCCATCCATGGCGTTTCTAAACAACTTTTCCAAGTAAAACATTGCTTTTAGATTTTGGTTATAAATCTTTAGTCAATTCTCAGATAATCAATAATAGATTCAGGGTTATAGCAGAGAACATTATTGGTGAAGAACAGATGGGGTTTAGGAAGGGTCCCTCTACAATTGATGCCATTTTTGTATTGAAGTAGGTGACTGAGAAGAGATGGGAGTTTAATTTAGAAACTCATATGACCTTTACTGACTTTCAAAAGGTATTTGATAGTCTGGATAGAGATGTCTTGTGGAAGATTAAGATCAGAAGAGATTTTCCTTTGCATCTTGTCAGGGTGATTAGAAGTCTGTATCAGAACACTTCTGTTGTCATTGATATGGGAAAACAATTGACAGTGCCAGTTGAGACAAATAAAGGAGTTAGACAAGGTTGTTGTGTCTCCTTGATACTTTTTAATATTAATTTGGACAATATCATTAAAAGATGGAAGGAAAATTTTAATTGTGGAATTAAGCTTTCTCCGCAATGTATGCTTAGTATTATTTTATATGCAGATGATGTTATTATACAACAGGTAGAAAATGACTTGCAGAGGGAAGTATTCATCTTGAGAAATTTAGCAGAGGTGCTATCTCCACATAAGACATGGCTTTTAGAGAGAAGTATCCAGCAGGGATAAAGATAGAGGCAAATGGAAACATCTTGCAGCAGGTATCCAGTCTTAATTATCTTAGATGCGAAATATCTCCTGCAGTTGATTGTAAGTCGAAAATAAACTTAATAAATTTAAACATTACATGTGGGATAATCCATAGAACCTTAAAATACAAAACTAGGAAAGACACTAAGCTTAAGTTTTATAAGACTATGGGTGTACCGGTGGCGCTGTATGGGAGTGAGACACGGGTACTTCACAGAGAGACAGAGGGAAGGTTACATCAACAGAAATGTAATTTCTCAGGTTGGTCAAAATGTGCACGTTACGAGACAGAATAACCAATGCACAGATAAGGCAAGAACTACAAATTTTTAAATTACAGGATAGAATTACAGAATACAAGACCAACTGGTGTAAGCATTTGGGAAGAATGTTGCAAGATTGCCTTCTCAAACTTGCCTTGAGTTATAAACCCACAGGTTATCGCAGTGTGGGCCATTTGAGGATGAGATGGTTTTCTGGAACAGGCAGTGCAGCCTAATCTGTGAAGTGGTGGTGGTGGTGGTGGTGGTGATGATGATGATGATGATGATGATCATCATCATCATCATCATGTCTTTAATCTGATAGTTGGCATAGATTTTTCAATTTTTTTTCAAAATTTTACCTTTTTTTATAGGTTTTGGTGTCCACCAATGTTGAAATTTCAAAATTGAACACTATTTTCAGATATAGTTAAATCACTACCGACTCTGAACACAAACACTAAGTTGTTTTTAATTAATTAATGGACACATCATGGACAACGAAATCCAAGAACTATTTTCAGATTTTAGTTGAAATTATCTTTGATACCCCCACATGTATTTTTGCAATTTTTGTCAAAATTTTGGCCCCTAACATTTTAGCTTCCTGCCCTCTTATTGTTGAGGTGTTAATCTCAAAACCAGTACTGTGGGAAAAAAGAATGTATACATATACCAACTTTCACAATAATCCGTTGGTGTTACACAAAATTTATCACAAGACATGCCTTAAATAGACAGACAGAGAGACAAATGCCAAATGGTCGAGTTAAAACTAAAAACTCACTTTAGTCATTCAGTTAACTGTCTCTTTTTCTCATAAACTCAGGAACAGCAGGCTTGTTTTGGCTGTAAGCTGTACATTTGTTGCTACTAAACATACAAACACATTCCAAACAATAATAAAAACAGGATCATTGTTCCATAATACCATCAGAGATGTGTGAACAGCTACATGTCTATTCATATCAACTTCTTCACATCACTAAGATTTACTACATTCCTTTCATGTATTTTTATAAGTAAGGAAAGTAGTGCATCCAGGATTTCATTTGGGGACATATTATGTAATGTTATACATTGTGACGGCAGCGGTATGCGAAAATCTGCTCTCCGGTACCAGCGGTGGACACAGCGAGCCAATCCAACAACGTGCTCGGAGCGAGCCAACCAGCGATCCCGGTTAGTCAATAAAACCCGGGCCGGAAGAAAATTTTGCGCATTCGGCTCCCCCGCAACTTCTTCTCCCCCAAAAACGCTATTACCACCCTGCAATTCTCCTCCCTCCCAGACCTCCAATTGTTCAGCCAATCTATACCTGTGGCCACTTTCGGACCTAATGCCGTATACAGGGCTTTCCAGACTACCCAACCGACACAGAAACCCAAAGACCCCCCCAGAAAACCTCTAAAAACCCTAGTCGTCCGTGGTGTCGCTCCAGACATCGACATACTGGACTTCCAGGAAGCTTTGGAAGAGGACCAGCGCCTCCAAATAGCTTTCTGCAGGCGAATTATGTCGGACCTGGGACCGACCGGCCTCATCCGAATTTTTAGCCATGACGCAGAAACCATTAACCTATTACTAACTGAAGGCGCCTTTGTCGCTGGCAGACACTACAGGACAGAAGAATCCCGACAGACGGAACGTCATATACCTTGCCCCCGCTGCCACCTTTATGGCCACACAGCTGCATCCTGTTCCTACCAACCCCGTTGCCGCGTGTGCGGCAATAAAACTCCCACTGCCCTTTGCCCACATACCAACCACGACTTCAGCTCGCCGTTCTGTGCGACCTGTAACTCCTCCTCAGACCATTTCACGGGCCAAACTAAATGCCCAAAATATCCTAAACAGACTCCGGTCCCCGCCTCGCAAGCCCCCGTCGTCCCAATAATACCCGCGTCACCACCTAAGGCAAACCCGTGGAAACCTCAACCCACAGACTTCCCCTCTCTCAATACCGCCATCGCCACCGCCTCCGCACCTACACAAACCGCCCCCACCTTACCTCAACCGGCCGACGGCCAACCCGCTGACACCGAAGTTACTCCAGAAACCTCCAACGCTACTTCTACTACTACCACAATCGACACAACGACTATCCTCGGCCTCTTTCAGTCGATGATGACAGACGTCCAAAAAATGATTACAGACATGACTCGATCAGTCTTTGACGCCCTCATTGCAGTCATTTATAATGTTACAGAACCCGTCTCTCACAACAAACTACGTACTAGCGTCAACCAAATCACTAAGCGACTATTTGACACGAGGACGCTTTTTAACCGGACCCCTGAAGGCCTTACAATCCTTCACTCTAAATCCAAGCGATAAGCTTCGATGGGAGAAGACGGCAGCGTAATCCGCAAGAACCATCTCACCCTTCTTCATCTCAACGTTCGTAGCCTCCGGGCTCGACGAGATGAACTCCTCCTCTTTCTACAGGAATCCCATACAGACGTCGCCACCCTAAACGAGACTTATCTAACTGCCAGGCATCGCCTGTTCTTCCCGGGCTATACCCTCTTCAGGCAGGACAACGGATCTCACTCGGGCGGAGTTGCGATACTTGTTCGTAACTCTCTCCGAGCGAAAGTAGTACCCCTATCAAACAGCCCGACTGACTCACTTCTAGTCAAACTCAGCTTCGCAAACTCCCCTCCCCTCTTCATAGCAACATACTACTGCCCCCCACGTGCCGACATAGACGTCAACTACCTCCATCACTTGGCCTTGACCTACCCCCGTTTACTTCTCTTCGGAGATCTAAACGCCCATCACCGACAACTCGGAGACTGTTATAACACCGCCCGAGGCACGAGTGTGCTTCAGGCGGTCAATAACTTCGGTCTCAGGCACCATCGTACCCCGTTTACCCGCCAGCCGGTAACTCCGGCCCAACGACCTACCTGTCCCGATAAGCTGTTTACCTCAGCCGACATCTCCCGTAAAATAAGCGGGATCTCCCAAGGCCCGGATGTTGGCTCTGACCACATCCCTATTCTACTTGTAATTTCCTACGGCCACGTAAAATACCCCACCCTGGAACCCCGCACGACGGCCGTAACAGACTTTCACGCTGCCGACTGGCCTCTTTTTTCTCAAGCTTTAGCTTCCCTTATATCCCCTCTTCCTGCCCCGCCCACCACCCCCACGCAAACGGACGCTTACAACGACCTAATCACGACATCTATTCAGACGGCGATGGCACAAGCCATACCGACGAAACATGTCCGCTACTCCCAGCTCAGGCTCCCTCCCCCGGTCCTTACACTGATACGCCGGAAACGCTGGATCCGCCGCCTCTTAAACAGAGATCGGCGGAACGAGCATCTCTGCTTGGAATACAGGAGACTTTCCAATGCCGTCAAGATCGCCATAAAAGACTTTCGATCTTCCCGCATTGAGAGCCTCTGTACTTCTGTACAGGATTCCTTTCACAACGACGCACCCAGATTCTGGAAACAGGTCAAACGACTACACAACCCGCCCAAAGCCGATACCCCTCTCCAGTTAGGCGACCGCCTTCTCGTCAGCGATGAGGAGAAGGCCGCTGCCTTTCGGGACTCTCTCCAGACCATCCATAGCCACCCCGTTAGCCCGGACTTTGACGCCATCGCCGAAAATACTATAGACACTTTTCTAACCACTCACTCAGACCTCTTCACTCCACAAGACGTCCTGACCGCAGACCACGACCATCCGCTGGAGCGGCCCATAGACCCAGACGACATCAAAGACCGACTTAGTAAATGCCGTAATACAGCCCCTGGCCCTGACGGAATCCCCAACCGGATTTTAAAAGCGCTCCCCGACACTGCTATCGAAGCCCTAGCCCATCTGTACACAGCTAGTCTCCTCCTTGGCTACGTCCCGCGGGCCTGGAAACACGCCCATGTCCTCATGTTCCCCAAACCTAAGAAAAGCGCCAGCCTCCCGTCGAACTATCGCCCGATTTCTCTCACCCCTGCAATCTCCAGGCTTTTCGAGAAAATCCTCGTCGCCAGGATACATCCCCACCTACAAACTCATAGCGTCCTCCCCAGTACCCAGGGCGGATTCCGCCCTGGCTACAACATATACGATCAACTCGTTCGGGTCATCAGCGCCATCCAGGACAACTCGGCCCGCAAACGCCCGACCATCTTAGTCCTACTCGACATCCGCAAAGCCTTCGACTCTGTCTGGCACAATGGCCTCCGTTTTAAGATCCTCGGATGTCACTTTCCCCCTACCATCGTCAAATGGCTCTCCCAGTTCCTGGATGGCCGCACGGCACAAGTCCGAGTCCGTCAGCATCTCTCGGCACCCTTCAGCCTTCACGCCGGTGTCCCCCAAGGCTCCGCCATTAGCCCGCTACTCTATATCATCTTTACGAAAGACCCCCTCCCCCTCCGCCTACTCTACCCTACCCATCTGCAGGCCTAGCCCAGTACGCCGACGATACTGCCTACTGGGTCTCAGCAGGCGCACACCGGCAGATCCCAATCAAATTACAGCAAATCCTAGAACCTTTCTTCGCCTACTGCAATACTTGGCGAATAACTGTAAACGCGGACAAGACCCAACTCTGTGTTTTCAACTCCACTGGACGCAACATGTCGCATTTCTATTCAACGCCCGTCCGCGTTGGCCCATCATCAGTACGCCCGAAGCGTGATTGCCAATATCTAGGCGTCACGCTTGACTCCAAACTTACCTGGCGACCACACATCAACCGCACAACTACCATCGCCCGTACCCGCCTCCGTTCTCTCAGAACCCTCAGCCGACTAAACCACTGCTCCAGCGACTTACTAGGCCGAATCTATACTACATGTATCCGACCCCTCCTCACATATGCACACCCAGTTCTCCTTACTGCCTCTCCAGCCTACCTTGATCCTCACCGTCTCACAGAACGACGGGCCCTAAGACTCATATACCGCCGACCACGCTTGACGAAGACTTCCAATGCCGCCCTGTATGCGCTTAACACCCGCTTCCCTGACCTCGATTCCTTCCTTGTTAAACTCAACTGGAAGTATTCCCGCACAGCCTCCCGCCGCAATTCCATTCAAACAATAGTCCCGTCAATTAATAGAAACACCCGCAATACAAGCCGACCTTCCTACTTACTAAATCGCCTCCTCGCAATAGCCAATGGTCCTCCCCCTCGCCTCCAACCACGCCGGCGTCAACGACACAGACCGATTTAAGCAGTAACACATACCTTTCCCCCGCCACGGACTTATCTCTCCCAGGCAGTAGCGACCTGTCTTCCTAAAAGCAGCCTCAATACCCAACACGCGATAAACACTCTCTTCTCTTCACAGTAAACACACACTCTAGTTCCCCACACTTACGTACCCGAACATCACCCGAATCTGTTCCTTCCGCCTTCCTTGACGGCTCCCTGTCGCCACCCAACAGCTTTGGCGACCAGCGTCCCACGTCCCAGTCTTGGCCAACCCCCCTGCAAGAACGTCGCAGAACAATATGAAGAAGAAATAAACAAAATCAACAAAATGCTTAAATAAAGATGCCCCAGAAACATTATAACGGCCACATCCATCTACCTCTCCCTCTCGAGTATGGCTACACACTACACCTCACACAATATAACCAACAAACAGTACTCTCCCAACTAAGTGCCTCCACCTTCTCTGCGCTCCGATCGCCTGGCGTACGTCCCCCCAAAAACCCCTTATCCATACGGCTGAAGGGAGCTCGTCTCCAAAACAGCCCGAGTCCGACCATACTGGTCGGTCTCAAACAGCAAAGAAAAAAAAAAAAAAAAAAAAAAAAAAAAAAAAAAATTTTGCGCACTCTTCATCGCCACGCCATCGGACGCACTTCATCTACTCTCCTCTCTCGGACGACATCGGCGCGGGGTCAGCCGGAAGGAACAGCCGAAGAATAGAACCGTCGCCGTTCTTGCGTTTTCGCACTCCCGTTCCGCGCCAGCGATGGATTTCGCTGGGCCGGCAGCCGACTCTACAACCGGTGCCGGAAGAAGAGGAGGACTGCAGTATGCCACGAACAGCGGGCGCAGCCGCCGAACATCTCAGCGCGGCACTACCAACATCACCACTCGGTCCTTTTTAGGGCCACCAAAATAACTAGAGTGTACGATTGGCGCCATTTGTCATGCGGCAAGCCTTTTTGTCCGGTGACAACATATTACACAACCTAACACAAAGCATATGATTGTACTATTGTTTTTAGATGTGATATGAATAATTAAATTATTTATATATTGAAAATTATTTATTTGTCAGATATTTTATAAAAAGAGTGGGGTATATTTAGAGAGAAAAACTGAGCAGCATCCATGTGGATGAGAAAAACTTTGCATGAAAACTTTGTGTGGCAGGTCCTGTAATGTTACTCTGTATCATTCACTGACAAGAAAATAAAACCCCACGAATGCTGCACTACCTAAAAACTGCCACATGTTCCCTTAACTAACTTAAGATTGTGGAAGTTATAGAAAATGTTTGTCATGTTAGATCTAATTGCACTTTAAAACATTACACTCTCATCAAATGTCCAAAGGGGTGTCACATTATATACTAAATCCTTAGGTTACTTGGATCATAATGAAGAGAGTAAACTTACAATAAAAATTGTATTACTGATATTGGGGAGGGGGCAACATTTCCTATAACGCCTTTTATGTCACTAAGTGGGGAGAGGTTGGATCATCTTTCTTCTACTACTTGTTCTGTTCTTGTTCTTGTTCACAGCTTAGACTGTTTAGTCTGTTCCAGTTCCAAACTGGTCAGACCAGCTCTTCTTGGGTCTTCCCGGCTTCTCTTCCCTTTCGGCTGATACAATAAGGCTACCTTGGGGGAATCTGTCACTGCCCATTCTGCTAATGTGTTGTTTCCACCTTTCTCTATACTTATTGATGATTCCGTTTATGTCTTCAACTTTCAGTTCCTCTCTTATCTGACCATTTCTTTTCATATATAATTTTGTGTACCCAGCTATGGAACACAAAAATATGATCATCTTTCTAAACACATTATCTCATCATCTTCATCTGCAGCAAGGAATAAACCAAAAATGGTTTGTTCCAGTCACAAGGAGATTGACTAGACCTGGTCACTCCAATGCTTCTTCGGATGCCCCACACCTCTCCGCCCTTTCGGCTTGTAATTACATAGTTTGTTGGGGATGCGACACACATCCGTTCAGTTAAGATGGTCTGACCATTTTAGACAATAAAAACAGATAATCTAGCCAACAAAATTCAGTAGAAAAGTAAAGTACTATACACTAAAAACATAAAGATATGGCAAGACAAAATACAACAGGTAGAGTTGTTTAAATATTTTCGAAGCCTCATAAGTGAAGATATGTCCTGCACTCGTGAAATTAGAGCAAGAATTGCTGCAGCAAAAGAGGCATTTAATGGGAAGAAAAGACTGCTGTGTGGCAAAATTAATAAGAATTTACAAAAAAGGTTGGCCAAATGTTATGTGTGGAGCGTTGTTTCATATGGTGCAGAGACATGAACACTGAGGAAAGAGGATGAGAAAAGGTAAGAAGGTTTGATATGTGTGTTTGTCGAGCAATGGAAAAAGTAAGGTGGGTTTGATAAAGTAAGGAATGATGAAGTTTTAAGAAGAACAGGGGAAGAGAGAAGAATCTTGAAGGCAGACCTAATAGAAAATAGGAAAAGGAATTGGTTAGGTCATTGTTTAGGACTTGCTTACAACTCCCATGGAGGGTGTCATAGAAGAAGAAAAAAAGAAGAGAGTGTAGAAGAATGAAGTTAATAGATAGCATTAAAATCAGAGGGTGTTACGAAGAAACGAAAAGAGTGGCATGTGATAGGACAGCTTGGAGACCTGACTTAGGGCAGAACACCAAATAACTAATAATACACTAAAACTGAAAAATTAATTATAAAACTAACCATCGTTATCATTCACAAACCACAACTCCATACAATAGCAATGTTAATGTGGCCAAATCTTACTACTAGATAATGGCCTATTAGCCCAGTAAACATGATTGATAACCATGACAACTCCAGTCATGAGAGTTTTGAAATCACTATATTTCCTGATGAATATCATTTGACTTAATCAATGTCGCTGAAAAAAATGACAAAAGTTAATATTCCTGTACATCAGGAAGGTAAGTATTGCAGGGAGATAAACAAATTACCTGCAATACACTTCAAATAAAATTTTCATCTGCCAGTTAAAATCGATGTTTCTATTATGTATTAATGAAAAGAACTGTGTAAATGGTCCAGATATTGAAGTTAGAAGAAAGTCATTGAGCAGGCTAAAACCAGGCGCAGATCCATGGAGGGGAAAAATGCAGGAAATTTCCCTCCCCAAATTGGTCACTTCACAGGAAAGGTTTTGTCGTTTTATGATTGTGAATATGATTTAAAAATCATATCACATTATGTAAGTTCACGGTTTTACCCCAAAATTACTTTAAATTGTAACTGCACCTTACCACCGAGCTTAATTCTTGTTTAATACATAACTTAAATGAGTAGTGTTTATTTTAAACTGTATATGAATATTATTAAAAGAACACTGTACTAACAAAGACAAGTGTGAATTAATACTTATATTGTAATAAATCTATATTGTTGATAATAACAAACTGTATTTTATCTTCACTTATTACTATCATTTATAATTTATATCTTTAAAGAATGGTCTAACTTTTCAAAATCTTACCGAAAGTCGACACTTTCCTCCCCCCAAACTGTTTGCTGGATCCGCTCCTACTAATACCCACGCTTGGTTGTAATGTCAGGAACAGGAAAGGAAGGAAACAACACATAGTCAACTATGGACAACATTCGAATTAGTGAAGAAAGGTAGTTATATCATGCATTATATACTAAATTCTATCGTAATTTCAGGATTACTAACTGATTTACGTTTCGTGGAAATAAATGCACAAATAATATGTTATGCTCATAAAACTCTATGTTAAATAATTAATTTCTGCAAATTAAATGAACTATTGCTTCTTTCATCATTTTTCTTTAATGACTTCATATCTGATAGATTTCAATATAAAAATAATAGTGATGTAAAAACAATTTTATAAAATAGTTTAATTTTAATGTTAATATCTTCAGTTGGGGCAAAAGACTGTTGTGTGCCACAATACTAGCCATATCACAAACAATAATTAACACAAATTGTGTGTCAGATGTGTACAGTAATTGAATGGGTTATATTATATCCTCCCTGTTACATAGTTTTAATCATTAATGTTTCCTGCTGCATTTATTATTGATGTCGGTTATGTTATTGCAGTTTCAATGGAAATAAATACAAAACATCAGTCACTTTAAATAGCAACAGCATGAAAGTTGTTGGAGAAACACCTTAGCTGTCTTGTAAAACAGTTCTTACAGACAGGTCTTGAATCAAGTTTAAATGGAAGATCAGAGTAACTTGGATTTTAGTTTTTTTTATTTAATTTTCTGAATGTATTTAGAGCAGGGGCATATTTACAGGGAGGAGGTGAATGGGAGCAGACCTCTTCCTCAAGAGGGTCGAAAAAAGTTAAGGAATTTTGTTAAGCTATTAATTTTTAAGCTGTTTTATTATGTTTTCAGCTGTGTATAGCAATATCTTTTTTGAAAGATACAAACAAGTTTATTACACAGCATTTACATATATGTTTGAAATGAAGACCCCCACGGAAAGAACAGGGTAAGTCCATTTTTTCATAAAATGAGTTTATGACGCATTCTGGTGGCCAGCTGCTGGTACTAAATGCCACTAAAATCTACTTGCAAAGAACGTGGTTAGTCACGGAAATACAGAGGTTTATATTTTTGGCACAAACGGAAAAAATGTACCAACTCCATCAACACACAGAAAGAATGTACTAACTCCTATCCCTTGTTTTGTTCAGCAGCTGAGCAGCTCAAGGTTAGTTGTGTTCCAAGTGCCAGTGCGAGAGGTTGTCGTCGATTGTTTATGCAGTGTTTCTCCTCCTTTTTAAGTGTTAGTGCAAAAATGGTGCGGTCTCATTGACAGCTATAAAATTAGTGAATCATCAGGAGATGAAATGAAAAGCCATCAGGTAATGAACATAAAAAAAGAAAATCTCTCGGTAGAATGAGTAGTGTTTCTAAGCAACTTAGAACAATGAGTCATGTTTTAGAGAGTGACTGCAAATGTTCAATATTTCAGTGTTTCAAAATAATTCAACCTCACGAAAGAGAACAACTTATCAAAGAATTCAATTTACTTGGTAACTGGAACGATCAGTCTTCTCATTTGACAAGCTTAATCTCAGTAAAACTTGTTGAACGTAAGAGACCTAGGCATGATCCCCGAGATTGCTCTTTCCGTTACATAGTAAGAATCAAACAAAATGGCACTATTAGAGAAATCCCTGTATGCCAAAAAGCCCTCATTGCTTTCCATGGAATAACAAGACGCTGATTGGGTACCATACAATTGGCTGTGAAGGAAACAGGAAAAATCTCCTAAGGATAAAAGAGGCACTCATGCTAACCAGCCATGGAAACTATCCAAAGAAAAAGAGGAAGCTATTATCAACTACATAGGTTCGTTTAAAGGAAGAAAGAGCCATTATGGCAAGGTAAGACAGAATTTACCTTTCAGAAGAACTGTCAATCAAAAAGTGCCATGAGTTGTACAAAGAGACTTACCCACATCTACCAGTTTCATTTGAGACTTACAGGAAAATATTCAACACCAAATTTAACTTGTCATTTGGGTATCCACGTACAGATACTGAGCAACATGTGACAAATTTAATGCAAAATTAAAAAATTATAATGCAAAACTTTCAGAAAAAAATCACTGAGGCTGAAAAACTAAAGATCACAGACAAATTTAAAGCGCATAATAGGGAAAACCAGATTCACAAATTAAGAGCTATTACGTTTTACGCTAGAAAACGAAAGTTAAAGCAAGCAAAGAAAGTTAAAGCGTAGCTGAACATGAAGCTATTTGCATGGACCATCAAAAGAACTTACCATTGCCCAACATTGGTTCAAATGATGTTTATTACAGGCGGCAATTATCATTTTAGTTTCAACATCCACCAATTGTCCAACTGTGATGCGATTTTCTATACGTATACTGAAGATGTTGGGAACAAAGGAGGGAATGAAGTGGTCAGTTTTTTGCATAATTATGTGAGTGAGGTTCTTGATCAAAGAGTAAGGCTTTTTGCAATTTTCTGTGACTCATGCTCAGGTCAAAACAAAAATTATACCGTACAGTGTTCTTGTATCTCCACTATCTTGTTCATACCGTTAAGAGACTGGATAGTGTCAAAATAGTTTCCAATAAGAGGACACTCTTATATGGAAAGTGATAAAAATTTTGGTTTGGTCAATAAAAAAACTGTAGTTGAGGTACCAAGTGAATGGGTCAATGCTTTTGAAACAGCAAGAGTCAATCCAACTCCTTTTAAAGCCATTCCTGTAGAATAAGAAATTATACAGGATTGGACGACATTTTTGAAAGACCATTACAAATCAAAGTGCCCATTCAAGACACAGCCAATCAAAGAATCTCTGGTTGTGAAAGAAGACAAAATGTTCAAATACAGGAGCCTGGGTACTAATAAATTTGGAACTTCCTGCCTTACAAGTAGAAACGCAGCTTGAGTTTCAACCACAAGGACCTGAAGAGTTCTTATGGCCTCAATCAGCATATAATGGTAAGTTATTTTTAATATCAGAATTTTTATGTGACAAACAAAAATTACGCTTTATAAAAATAACTAATGCAGTGGTATATTTTCAGAGCCCCTGTCAATTTCAAATGAAAAATATAAAGACCTATAAGAATTGAAAGAGTTTTCTGGTCAAGACGGAAGAAAGTTTTATACAAATCTTCCACATAAGAAGGCAAAGGAAACCAACAAACAAAAGAAAAATGAGAGACACATGTATATTCACAACATGTTGAAATATTAAAATTATGTTATAAGTTTGTTTGTTTACAATTTTGGTATCAAACAATAAAGATTTTAAAGAATATTTTATTACTTTTCCATCAATGCTTATGTGTTAAGTTACATTCATACCTGACAACAATGGACTTAACACGTTCTTTCCATGATAAAAGTATAGTCCCTTTGAATTTTGACCTTTTTTAATAAATAAACGAAATGAAGATTTTAGGAAAATATAGTTTCTTTAAAAGAAATTATATAGGCATCATAATATATTGGTTTTACTTAATTGAGAAGTATTTTAGACATGTTTTTAAGTCTTGAAAGTTTAAATTTGCTCTCCTGAAAAATTTATAAAATGTGACTCACCCCGTTTTTTCCGTGGGGTCTTCAAATGTGAAATATAGGGAAATAAATTCAGTCTATAAGTATCTTCTAAACAGTGTTTCAATAACGCATATTACCATTTACTTTAATATCACTTTATATACTTTATATCAAAATGTTAAATTCTTGGATTTTGTTGTCCACGACGTGTGTCCGTTGATTAACTAAATATAAGGATATCACTACCGACTCGGAACACAAAGTTTTTATTGGTAAAAACGTAAAAGTTTTACCTTATAGCCGGAACCAGTTTTCACTTATTATAAGCTACGTCAGAGGTTGCCACTGGGCTTATAATAAGCGAAAACTGGTTCAGGCTATAAGGTAAAACTTTTACGTTTTTACCAATAAAAAACTTTGTGTTCTGAGTCGGTAGTGATATTGTTGTTGCACATTTTTCAGCCACTTTAAAGATATTAATATTGATTAGTCGTAACTTGTTTTTTTTTATAAAGCCGACCTGACCCCTCCAAGGCCAAATTCTAGATACGCCACTTATTTAGGATAGCAACAAAACTATTTCTTGCTTAGGAAAACTATTTTTTTACAGTTTTAACACGCATACAGCCAATATAGTACAGATATAACTTAGAACAGAGTACTGGTTTTAATCCATACCTTGTAGTAGTATACGTAAGGTCCCTGAGCATTGTGCCATCATCATCAACTTGTTGTGGTTGTTGTTGTTGTTGTTGTTGTTGTTGTTGTTGTTGTTCTTCTTCTTCTTCTTCTTCTTCTTCTTCTTCTTCTTCTTCTTCTTCTTCTTCTTCTTCTTCTTCTTCTTCTTCTTCTTCTATAACATTTCTGTCTATGGAAACTTGTCTATGGATACTCTAGCTTCAGGTATTTAAGGTAACTGAGAATGCTATCTCTCCAGCAGCTCTCAGTTTAGGTAATGTTCTGCCTGGTATGTCCTTGTACAGCATCTTCATAACCCTACTGTCCCACAGGATGTGACTCAGCAACTTCAGTTTGTATATTCTAATGAAAGAGGCAAGACTAATGAGCCTACTCCTTATAAGTACCGGTACCAATAAACTCCTTGTTTTCTGTAGCTCCACGTACTGTTACATTCTATCCTTCCAAGGAAAGAATTCTGTTACATTCCAAGGAAAGAATTTCCTTCCAAGTACTGTTACATTCTTTCTGTTACTGCTCTTCCACACTTTCCTTCCAAGTCTAATTAGTAGTACCGTGGCATCCATGTAACCGCTGTTGCCAGCAACAGTACTGAAAATGACAGAAAATAATATTAATTACATCAGAGAATAATTACTATAGAATAATTTGAAATCCGAACAATATTAGTAGGGAAACTTGAAGAAAAGCGTAGCTTTGCTTTCGAACTGCCGTGCACTTGCACCGTCTTGTGTTGCCGGCTCAGACATCGGCAGTGTTTTACTGCGTATGGTCATTGACCTCATAGTAGTTGTCACTGTACAAACTGTGGAGTGGGGACCCACCCTCGTCCACCCAATGTGTTGCCACTGTATAAACCGGCAAAACGTCTGTTAGCAGCTATGTTCGTTTTCAGAACTAACGTGCAGCAATTACTATGTACCTATTTGCGTTTTGTTAGTTTAGTTATGTATTTCTCTGTTTGTCTTTATTATTTTTAATTCGATTATGTGTGTCCTGATTCATTCTGTGTAAGTGTAATGGAGTCAGATCCCGTTGAACCGGGACCGTCTTCTACTGCCAGCAAATGATAGAAAATACTCTAAAAAATGTTTGGCTCCAAAAAGAACACTTGGTACTAGAAAAAAACGAATTAATTTTTATGGTAAGTTTTAGGCTTATCACAACCAGCAACAGCTGCTATATACCCACACCATGCCACTGCTAACTAGTAGACATGCTGCTGATTTAAAAATACCCATGGTTTGCTGCTTCTCATGTTATGACTGGTCTAATTACAGAGATGAAGCTAGGCCACATTTCACCTGGGACAAGAACTCTCACCCTACCACCCTGCAGCCCAACTATACTTAACTGTGCCACCACTTTCTGTGTACACAATACATACAACTTTAGGTTCACGTTTTAGACCGACCTCTATTTGCGTTTCAGGTTAATTTTAAAACGTTTTCAATTAAAAACATGTATGGAATCTTTTTCATTTCTTTTTAAACTGCATAATACACTATGTATTTTGAATACTATTTTGTACACAAATGTTTATGTCGTGACTCCTTCTCCTTTAAGAAATAAATCCAGTGCTCAGATTTACACATACTGTGTCTGTTAGTTAGCAGTTCTTGGAGCAGACTAGAGACCATCAAAAAGATATTAACGAAACATGTGTGTGTGCGTGTGCGCGCTTGCGCAGTAATGTATATCCGTAACTTTAAACAAAATAATGTTTACATAAAATTCGTTGACCATTATCATCATCATCATCACGGATTAAACCAAGGATGGTTTATCCTGGTCTCAAACAGGCAAAGATTAGAGCTGGGCACTCCAGCGCTTCCTCGGACGTCCCACACCTCTCCGTCCCCTCGGCTTATAGTTCCATAGTTGTTTGGCGATTGGACGGCAGTCGTCCAATCGGCAAAGATGTTCCCACCAATTCAGCCGATACTGGGCGATCCTGTAGAGTATACTCATAATAATCAGTTCCTGCCGTATATCTGTGTTCTTTCTATGATCATGGAGAGTATAACCTGCCACGTGCCTGAGAAATCTTGTTTCAGCCGTTTGGATGAGACTAGACTGGCCTGGCCTTTCGTTAGAGTCCAATTCTTAGAACCATAAAGAAGTGTGGGAAGGGCTATCACCTTGTGGAATTTTAGGCGTGTTCCTTTACTTGCTGACTTAAGAGTTCGTCTGGTGGTCCGCACATAAGGTTGAACTTTTCCAACTTCTTCACAACGTCGTTGCTTGCATTATAAGACACACTGTAGCCCAGGTATTCAAAATTGCTGACTTGTTCCAGGAAAATTTGTTGATTTCATTTAAATTATTCTTTCGTAAATATTGACCAAAATGTTTATAAACCGAAGACAAGTTGACTCGGTAACCGCGTAAGTCTCGGATACAAGCAAGCGAGTGATACAGCAGTATCAGTAGACTACTTCTCATTGGTAACTTGATCAGAATTGCGAAACATTTTCACCCAAGCTACGTCCAACACAGAATTCACATGAATTAAAGACAATTTAATTTAATATTTATACTCTTCCATTTATTTGTTGTGTTTGCCAATCGGATTCAAGAACAAAATGTGAAGCACGTAAATTGCATTGCATTCCAGTCAGAGAGGAAGAGAGAGAGAGAGAGAGAGAGAGAGAACACAAAAGCAGATCAGAATTTAAAATTATGTTGGCCGACGACACTGGTACATGGGACCTTGAGAAAACCTTGTAATAGCGTGTTTTCTAGATTTATGTATGTCAACAGAAACAGAATGGGAAGCAAACAACATAACAGAATCGTGATAAGATATCAGCAGCGCTGAGGAAAGCTCTCTCTCTCTCTCTCTCTCTCTCTCTCTCTCTCTCTCTCTCGTAACAATAACTCAAACCCACGCAAGTTTCAAAAATTCTGGTGTGATTTGTATTTTCTGCAAACGTAGCATTCGCATTTACAAGAAACTCGCAAATAACAAAAATGACATTAGAAAAATAGAACATTTCTATGTTGTTATAATAAACAACACGAGAATAATCTCGTTATCTCCTTACCCCCCCCCTCTTAAAATACAACTGTCACTACGTCAGACATCGACTATCATTGTCAATTATTTATTTGATATTTCATACGTTTAGCTTAACCATTAACCATTGGGACAACAGATTTGGCTATGCAACAGGTAGCGTACAGTACCTACTGTCGGAGCTTCTCTTCCTCAATCGAATGTCCCCCAGTGTTCCATCATTTATAGTCCAGTATTCCTACCCACCGTCACCATTTTATCCATTCTGCTCCCTTTTAAAGGGCTGCTTGGGGTCTTAGGATTACCGCTGATGTCGATAGATGGGTAATTTAATTTCAAAGAAATATTCAGCATTAGAAAAACAGATACCAAAAGGAAAAGGGCGAGGGCGAGTCTCCGGTACCTTCGACATAAAATGTTAAATGTCCTTGAGCTCCTACAGAAGTGTTTCTGGTCCGTGGTTCTGCTACTGTCAGGGCAGCGGCTGCTTGTCTGTAACTTTATCTGTGCCTCCCCACTAAATATACTTTTCATATCCCGTCTTTAATCTATTCGTTCCGAAGTCAATGGCAATGTTTCCAGTAAAGACTCTTTTCCAAGGACCGGTTACTAGTCAAATCGCCAGGGTCACAGCTGGCATACGGTAGGCCGTAGACTGCCTAGTTAGGACTATATTTGGGTATCACTACTTGAGGATATTTTTCCAAAATAGCTTTGTCTCTTGCCTTTTTCAAATCTAACCAGTGTTATTCTAATAGTTCTTACATTACCCATTAAATTGACAGCAGGCAAACGTCCGTTTTCAGAAATTAGGGAACAGGCTAAAAATTATTTATTTCCGTCTTTCGTGAGTCAGGGAAGACAATTAGCCCTAGTTAATCAATTCATAGAACATGAACAGGTGAGTCAATTCTACTTGGGCAATGTTTTAACATAAAAATCTGGTACCAAAGTACGAAAATTGCTCGTGTTATTTTAATGATCTATAGTGTTACAGCAACTCCGAGACCTATGCGCAAAGACGACCATAATAAACTGTTATTTATGACATTAATAAACTGTTATTATATTTATGAAAATGCGTTCAACAGTTCTACAAGCACATCGTGTAAGTCCATCCAGCTAATACGTTTGAAAAGTGTATTCATTTTTGGTAATTTTACTGCTGATGTTTATAAACGTTAAATTAAAATAATATTTAATAGCATGGCAAAGTAGGGATACGAAAAGCCAGGGATATTCAGAGGGGGCGGTAGAGATAAATTTGCAGACAAGCAGCAGCGGGCCCGACAGTAGCAGAACCACGGATCAGAAACACTTCTGTAGGAGCTCAGGGGCGTTTAACATTTTTTGTCGAAGGTACCGGAGACTCGCCCTCGCCCTTTTCCTTTTGGTATCTGTTTTTCTGGTGTTGAATATTTCTTAGTATACACACAATGCCCATCTATCGACATCTGTGGCCATCCTATGATCCTAAGGAGCCCTTTAAAAGGGAGCAGAATGGATAAAATGGTAAGTAAGGGTGGGTAGGGATACTGGACTATAAATCCATATCATAAGAAAAAAGTATGAATGAAATCATAAGAATTAAATTAACGGGTACGTAGTAAATTTTACACTAATTTCATGAACAAGGGAATTTATACAGTAGCCTACAGTTACATATTTTAAAATGACATTATGAGTACACAAGTACATAATAGAGGGAATCTTCTTCTTCTTCTTATTCTTCTTCATCTTCGTCATTTCCTTCTTCTTTTCACTCCGCGGATTCGTTTATTATTTGTTGATTTGGTATTTTATCCCGCCTAATGAAACCCGGAACAGTCTGCAGAAATTTAATTTCTTCTTCTTCTTCTCCATCATCATCATCATCATCATTATCATCACTCTCTTCTTATTTTTCTCCTTTTCCATCTCCTTTTACCGTCAAGCGTCGGTTCCGATACTCCCTTCCATGCAGGACTTGCCCCTTCTAACAGCCAGCTTATCAATATAGTCACGCATTCTACCCTCTTCCTCCGTCTCGGCGCCCTTCCATTACGAGGTTCGATTTTCTTTCATCAGTCCATTACATTACCGTGTCAACTGATTCCTGCTGTAACGGATTTCTCCATACTCCAAATTCATTCTCTCGTAGTTCTTTTAGTGACCGCCTCAGAAATCTCGAAATCTCATTCCACTGCCTTGCAATCTGCTTTAATGTTTGAAATTTCTTTTCACCTGCTTGAATTCTTTTTCTGTCTTTCACATATATGGTATCTCACATGGGCATTAACCCTAAGTCTGAGAAGACAGAACTCTCGTCTCCGTTCCACTTGGACAATTCTCAGCAGGCGCGTCCACGGTGAGTTCTACTGAGACCCAGTACAGCGGGGTATAGCGGACGAAGATCACAACGGCAGTGAAAACGAGGAAGACCTGTTTCGATTCGGCGGAGGTTATTTTCTGCATGCAGAACATCAAGCAGGTCACTGGGTCCCGAAGGGTAATTTTGAGTAACTCACAAGCACTCGATTAATTTGCTCTTACGATCTTGTAAAAAAATCGGTATGGAGAACCATACATGAGTTCCATGTTCTAAGATTTATATTTAAAATAATTTAATTGAATTCGGTTCGATAATTTCTAAAAAAAATATCCCCCACCTAGTAAATAGAGTTTTCTGTTTGACAAATTGAAATGAAATATTTTCAACATTCCCTATGGAGCGTTGCTCAGAGTAAAGCTGCGAATCTACAGTGTACGTTGCACATAACAAACACGCGGAAAAGAAGAAGAGCTCCGAAGTCTCTCATGGACCCTGAGCATCTTGCAGAGGGTTCATCCCCTAAAGACGAAAAGTCTGTCTACGAACCGTTCCTCTGTAAACAAGTGCAGTTACACTGACAAGCGATCCACAGGAAGCAAATTGATCCACGCTGGACACCTTTTCGGCTTGCACGTGTTGTGTTGGTGTGGGTTTCGGTATTTCCCATTTAAAAAGTGTGCAAACGTAAGAAAATAAACATGAGTGAGGCCAGAAATAACGCGAATTGTGTGTGTGTGTGTGTGTGTGTGTGTGTGTGTGTGTGTGTGTGTGTGTGTGTGTGTGTGTGTGTGTGTGTGTGTGTGTGTGTGTGTGTGTGTGTGTGTGTGTGTGTGTCCTGCCTGCCTTTTTATTGCGGTAATCACAATAATACAACTTTGGAAAAGTAAACATTACATAATTGAGATATGCTTGCCTGTCAGGGACGATAGATTTTTACTCATACATGATTTAAATTAAAATGAAAAAATTATAATTTTATTGCTTGGCAACAAAATTATTATATTTTTAACAATCACCATTGTTTGAAAAAGTTTAAATGAATTTTCAAGTAGCCTACATTAATCTTGTTAAAACGTAAAACGTTGCAGGTAAACTACCCCTTCCCCTTAACCGATCTTCACCAAAATCAATAGGCCTTGAGTCCTCTACAACTCAGGCAGGTACGCAAAAGTATTTGATTCTGTTTGAATTTGCCATAGAAAAAATTCTACACACAGGCACTTTTCGAAAAATGACTTTTCTTCGTGTTTTGAGAGTAGTACAATCAGAATCAGCCCTTATCTCGAACACGATTGTTTTCGCCATCACCACACTTCCATTTCCTTGTGGAACATGGAAATAATAAAAACACTCATGCTTTGTGGATTTTTATAATAAAAATACGGACAAACGCTGACTGAATACAAACAGGCCGGACAACATATCAAAATATGGATATGTTTAAAACGGATGTGTGGCAACCCTAAGCTTAGACACTTATGATAGCCCATACACGCTATTGTTTCCCAGTAACTCGCACTCCGTGTGGTGTGTCACTGAACAACTCCACAAGTCTGCTGTAATCAGCCACCCTGCATGGCGGATCTATAAATTGCAGAACTCCTTAAGTATATCCTGCCTCATGCCTAAGGAATGTCAGTTCTCCTGATGATCCCGAACATATGGTTGAAATTATGTAGCTTACTAATCACGTCAGAATTTGTATTATAGGACACATTATAGTCAGGGGTGGACTGGCGATCGCCGAGGGCTCCGGGCCCCGAGGAGGCTCAGGGGGTCCCCGAGCCATAAAAATTTCATTTCGCGAAAAGCCTAGAAATATATATATTTTTACAGGTATTAAAAACCTTTTCTCGTCTAAATCTTGTTGGAAATAAATCTTCAGGATTTATTTTGGTCAAACTGGAAGTGATTACTTCTCAGCCTTGTTTATATAACCTACAGCTATTTAGTATTTACTAATGGAGGAAAGCGAAGGAGGTTACCGCGGTAACTGACTGAGGCGACGAGTCATTTAGGCTATTGTCATTCAGGGCTGGGGGTACCCGAAGGCCTGGGAGGCCCTCAGGGCCTTATGTCAAGATTCAAAAGGGGGCCCATGGCATAAACTTGTAGATGGTTAAAAAAAGTTACGCTACTGGGGCTATGGATTGGTGAGATGGAGTGACAATGGGGCTCCACCGCCGTAATACACTGTGGAATATTTGTAATTGAGATTTTATGTAGATTTGTAGGGTATAAATGTTCTTTACAGTAGAAACAAAAAAATTAACTCTTTAAGTAAACGGAAAACAACAAAAACGTAGAGAAACCTGTATAGTGGGCCTAATGTTATTACAGGTCTATTATAATCATTTAAAACAAGTATACGCACACCAATACGCGCGTGCGCGTTTGTGTGTGTAGCTGCACGGGGCCCATTGACTGCTTCCAACCGAGGGCCCCCAGGCATGTCAGACTTTGTTAGGATCGGAACAAATCAACCTTGGTGCTGATGATGATTTGAGTTCCTGTATTACGTAACGTCTGCACAAGTCCACATCTCTATAACACCGAAAAAGCTTAATGTTTTTGTTCGTTGTTCGTTCCACAATCCGATGCATACACTGCGGTTGCGATTATGGATTATTTCGCAAGAATGTCTCCATTGTAATGTTAAAAATCTTCCACATGTAAAAAAAAAAAAAAAAAAAAAAAAAATAATGAAAGCAATGTTTATACGAGACATTACAAAATTATTCAAGAGTCTGCAAAAACAAAATGTACTAGAAACCGTGCATTAAATCGAAGACAGTCCAGTTTTTATTTTAAAACGGCAAACACAAAATGAGAAAAGAATGCATAAAATTTTCAGAAAGAGAAGAAAACCGAATACGGACGCCAACAGACAAACAGCTAACACGGAAGGCGTTCACGTCAGGACACAAGGAAAAAACTGTGAAAATACGATTTTTTTTTTTTTTTGAACGAGGTGTATAATTATAAATTAAACGCGACCTCAAGAGAGGAACTTCCATCAGGAAGTGGCTGCAGAGAAACTGCAAATCTGTCGGCGAGACAAAACGTTTTTTCTCGGAACTTTCAACGCATCAACAATCTAAACGCGGGGAACCGCTGCCGCGGAGAGTACCGGTAGCCGAACTACGTATATAACTGTGTCGATCCATCGATCGACTGATCGCGTTTAATTACCATATAGTAACCAGTTTTTTCTTCTAGCTGCGTAAAACGTGTCGTAAATGTCTGATGAGCCGATGACCTTAACCGTTCCTACAATCTACTTTTCGTATTTTATTTTTAATAAACATTGTATGGACCACAGACACGTTGTAAACAAGATGTTTATCCACACTTTTATTAAAATGCTTGATTTTCCTGACTCAGTTCAATCGTAAGGTCCGTTAGCAGTATAACGTAGTACATGTATTTATAGGCTTATACGGGGGAGGGAGTGTAGGCACTAAAAGCAAATTAATTAATCTGTTCAAATTTTACGTAGTTTTTCGTTAAAAATTGCTCGAATTAAACTCGCTAATTTCTTGACAGCAAGTACAGCGTGGCATTAGAGAGGGTAGGTCTTGTATACACAACGTGTTTTGTCTAAAACAAGTTATTGAAAAGAAATAGAGCAACTCACTTAATGTTTATAGACTTCAAGAAAGCTTACGACAATATACCTATCGTAAAACTATGTGAGGTCCTTCAAGATACCATACACTTATTAGGGCTGTGCAAAACTTGTACAACGATATGACGTCCACAACAGAGTATCAGAACCGTTCGGAGTAAATAAGGGATTACGACAGGGTTGTTGACTCTCCCGCACGCTTTTCAAAATTTACGTTTCTTCCCACTGGAAGAAAAAATGCAAAGGGATGGGTATTGAAATTGACGATGACACATGTTTGTACACCCTGCAGTTTGCAGACGATCAAGTGATATGTGCAAATGAAAAAGAAGACCTGGAATTTATGACACGCAAACTGAAGGAAAAGTATAAAAAGCTGCGATTAATGATGAGACAGAAGAAACGTAGTATTTGTGTGTCGGAGAAGAAACAACCGATTTAATCTGAGAAAACAACGAACGTATAAAACAATGCAACAGCTACAAATACTTAGGAATAAACTTTAACGAAGAAGGAACAGATGATGTTGAAATAAAATCAAGAATAAACAAAGCAAAAAAATAATTAGATCATTGAATGGAATTCTATACGTAGGTCACAGAAATTGGAAAAGAAAGGAAGAAAAGAATATACCATATTATTATTAAATGATGTACGGATCCGAAATATGGAGAATAATCGAACAGGTAAAAAGAAAGTTAGAAGCTACAGAAATGGATGCTTTGAGACGAGCTGCTAGAACTTCAAGGCTAGAGCGAATACGAAATGAAACGATCAAAGAAGAAATGGGGGTACAAAAGACAATTATCGACTGCATTGAAGAAAAACAACTACTCTGGTACACGTACAAAGAATGGGACAAGACCGACTACCAAAGAAAACAATGAGATGGATACCTAGAGAGCACAGAAAGAAAGGAAGACCTAAGAAAACATGGATAGAGGGCATAAGAAGATCAATGAACGATAGAGGACTAAACGATGAAAACTGCAACGACAGACAACAATGGAGGTTAGGGATCGAACAACGTCGTAGGACGTTTTGACCCCGAATTAATAATAATCTCTTGACAAAAATATCAAAAAGCACGCGTTTACATTTTAATAAACTTATTACATTGTGTGTTGTCAGAAAAATAACCACTGACAAGTGTCAACATTTTTAAAATATAAGAAAGATTTTACACTCTCATTAAGCGATTTTTTAGCGTAAACGTTCTCGACTACCGACACGCCAAGCACTCAACTTCTAGTAACATCATTAAACTCAACAAAACGGGCGGTTTAAAGGTCCTCGTTTCGTAGGACTTGAAAAGAGGCTTCCAACGTATGTGGGGGATGAATATTACTCCATTTAAAGGGGGGGGGGAACAAATAGTTCCCGCTCAAATTGTTTTCAAAAATGAAGTTAACGCCTAGAGTGTAAAAAATAATGGTACTTCCAGGTAAACAACTAAACGATTGCCATTGAAAGTAGTTGATTTAAAAACTTGCAAACCTTCCGCCTATGCTCAATCGAGTGTTAAATATTTCATTATATTTCTATAGAAAAACTAAAAGAGAAAATTTGTTTTTCGTTAATATACGGGCACGCGACGAACATACACGCACACGTGCGTCTCAATTTGGCGAACGTTGCCCGTATTTCGGTTTCGCCTCCATTCGCCGAATGAAGAGGCCACTGTGAGGGTGGGAGGGCCTTCGAACAAAAACACCGACAGGGGGGTATTTACGGAGAGGGACGAACGGGACCGGACCCCCTCCCCCAGAGGGTCGAAAAGTTGACAAATTTTCTTAATCTCTTAATTTTTATGCTCTTTTATTATGTTTTCAGTGTGTAGGCTAATATATTAGTAACTCTTTTTTAAATATAAACAAGTTTATAACACAGCGTTAGCGTATACGTTTGGAATATGAAATATAGGAAAAAGCAATTCAGTCAATAAGTGTCTCGTAAACATTGTTCCAATAACGCGTACTTCTATTGTGTTATTACAGTTTACTTTAATGGAACTGATTCAGCCACTTTAAAGATAGTAATAAGATTGGAAGAGGAGTAAGGCACGGCTGCTGTATGTCACCAACTTTATTTAACATTTATCTTGATGACTTGATTAGTAAGTGCTTTGAGAAAACAAGAGGTGTGAATGTCGGTGGAAGAAGAATTGAATGTATAAGGTTTGCTGACGACATGGCTGTTTTAGCAGAAAAGGAAGAGACAATGAATGAAATGATAAGAGATCTGAATTTAGTATGCGAGGAATATGGAATGAGGATTAATAAGGAAAAAACTAAGTGTATGGTGAAAAGCAGAGGAGGAAAAAGGGCATACATAAAGATAGGGCAAGACAAAATACAACAGGTGGAGTTGTTTAAATATCTTGGAAGCTTGATAAGTGAAGATATGTCCTGCACTCGTGAAATTAGAGCAAGAATTCCTATAGCGAAATTCCTATTCCTATAGGCATTTAATGGGAAGAAAAGACTGCTGTGTGGCAAAATTAATAAGAATTTAAGGAAAAGGATGGCTAAATGTTATGTGTGGAGCGTTGCCTTATATGGTGCAGAAACATGGATAATGAGGAAGGAGGATGAGAAAAGATTAGAAGCATTTGAGGTGTGGGTTTGGCGAGCAATGGAAAAAGTAAGGTTGGTTTATAAAGTACAGAATGATGAAGTTTTAAGAAGAAGAGGGGAAGAGAGAAGAATCCTAAAGGTAATAGAAAATAGGAAAAGGAATTGGTTAGGTCATTGTTTAAGAAGAGACTGCTTGCTTACAACTGCCATGGAGGGTGTCAAAGAAAGAGAAAAAAGAAGAGGGCGTAGAAGAATGAAGTTAACAGATAGCATTAAAATCAGAGGGTGTTACGAAGAAACGAAAAGACTGGCATGCGATAGGACAAGCTTGGAGAGCTTTTACCATTTGAAGACCTGCCTTAGGGCAGAACACCAAATAATAAAGATAGTAATGTTGATTAGTCTTAACTTGTTTTTTCTTTTGTATGAAGCCGACTCGACCCCGGACCTCCCCCCAAAGGCCAAATTCTAGATACGCCACTGTACACCGAAGACCAGATTTACATTTAGTTCATTATAGCTTGTCATAATCTGGTTTGTTAACTAATAAGTTTGTAACACGCGTATGCGCCAACAGCTATGAAGCAAATAGTTTACCGGCTCCGTAAAAATTGCCTATGATATTATGTGTCGATACCGTCTTTCCAGTGATGTAGCCAATCTTCTGAACCGAATCACTGCAAGACTTTTAACTAGTCTTGATTTCAGAAAATTTCTGTGGACATAACCTATCTCGTTCTTGAAATGCCACTAACTGAACGCTACATGTCATGGGTACACAAAACGGGTTCTTTATGTGCAGTTTTTTGAAGACAATAAAAAATATGTCTTCACACATATTTGAATTTGTCTAATGAATGTTTTACATTTGTTCAAACGAAATCCGTTTCAATCAATGCAATTACGTTATAATTAATTTTCTTCATAAACACAAGGTTATTTATGATATAATTAATATAAATGTTTTCCATACAAAGAAACAAGCGAGTACCTTAGATAAATAAGGCAAGTAAAACTAAATGGTTACGAAATATCGGAAGAAGTAAAAGAAAAAATATCAAGTTCAATAAACACAATAGCTGACTGCCTAAAACGAGATAATGTGCGATAATCCAGGTTTTCAAAAACACAGCCATTCTTTTTAAGAGAAAATTAAAGCCTACAACAAACCAATAAGAACAATATTAACAAACAATACCGTACGAAAATGATACCAGAAAAGAATAGGCGTGTTTCCTATTTCCAAGGAGTAGGAGGAAGAAGTAACTGGATCAGTTTCCATCCTGTAAGACAACACTTATGACACTGTTCCTATGACACTGTTTCATATAATCGAAGTTTATTATTGGGCTATATTATGCCATTAAAAACGTAGATCAACGAGGAACGATATTAAGTAAGACAAGGCAATATGGGGTAAAGGTGATATGTGTGGGCCCCAAAATGTTCCTTGAGCGAACATTAGGCCTCCAATAAACATGTCCCTCGAGAAGTCTTTGGGAACCAGTTTTACAGCCTCTGCAAGTATTGACTTACACTCGTCATTTTGGAAACGTAAGAACTAGTTCCTTATATACTGAGCCGATATGTCTGAATATGAATCACTGTTCAGGTCACGTACACATACACGTATATACATCTCTCTGTCTTACATACACACGTAAAGAACTAGTTCCTTATATACTGAGCCGATATGTCTGAATATGAATCATTGTTCAGGTCACGTACACATACACGTATATACATCTCTCTGTCTTACATACACACGTAAAGAACTAGTTCCTTATATACTGAGCCGATATGTCTGAATATGAATCACTGTTCAGGTCACGTACACATACACGTATATACATCTCTCTGTCTTACATACACACGTAAAGAACTAGTTCCTTATATACTGAGCCGATATGTCTGAATATGAATCATTGTTCAGGTCACGTACACATACACGTATATACATCTCTCTGTCTTACATACACACGTAAAGAACTAGTTCCTTATATACTGAGCCGATATGTCTGAATATGAATCATTGTTCAGGTCACGTACACGTACACGTATATACATCTCTCTGTCTTACATACACACGTAAAGAACTAGTTCCTTATATACTGAGCCGATATGTCTGAATATGAATCACTGTTCAGGTCACGTACACATACACGTATATACATCTCTCTGTCTTACATACACACGTAAAGAACTAGTTCCTTATATACTGAGCCGATATGTCTGAATATGAATCATTGTTCAGGTCACGTACACATACACGTATATACATCTCTCTGTCTTACATACACACGTAAAGAACTAGTTCCTTATATACTGAGCCGATATGTCTGAATATGAATCATTGTTCAGGTCACGTACACGTACACGTATATACATCTCTCTGTCTTACATACACACGTAAAGAACTAGTTCCTTATATACTGAGCCGGTATGTCTGAATATGAATCATTGTTCAGGTCACGTACACGTACACGTATATACACCTCTCTGTCTTACATACACACCTAAAGAACTAGTTCCTTATATACTGAGCCGATATGTTTGAATATGAATCATTGTTCAGGTCACGTACACGTACATACATCTCTCTGTCTTACATACACACGTAAAGAACTAGTTCCTTATATACTGAGCCGGTATGTCTGAATATGAATCATTGTTCAGGTCACGTACACGTACACGAATATACATCTCTCTGTCTTACATACACACGTAAAGAACTAGTTCCTTATATACTGAGCCGGTATGTCTGAATATGAATCATTGTTCAGGTCACGTACACGTACACGTATATACATCTCTCTGTCTTACATACACACGTAAAGAACTAGTTCCTTATATACTGAGCCGATATGTTTGAATATGAATCATTGTTCAGGTCACGTACACGTACATACATCTCTCTGTTGAGCCGCTCATCACCAATGACATCACAACACAATTTTCAACTTTCCGAATTTAACACATTTTACAAGTTTGACTTCCTTAAAAAAAAAATAAATAAAATCTACAACTTACCTGGATGACCGGCTCACTTGTTCACTTGAACCAGGAGAGGCCTCCTAGTGGAAGAATGGCCACATGCTGGGGGAGCCATTAGGCAATTGGACGAATGAGGTGACCTCAATTTTAAAATTCCGCAAATAACAAATTTATCGATTCTATAAAATTTTGTTTTTCTTACAATGAGAGATTTCATAGTATCCAGGCTGTGAAAGTATTCTATTCTATTAGAAATATATAAAATATGTAAAATATTTAAAATATATTACATGGTATTCAAAATAACCATGACATGCAACAAGCCTCGACAGTACATTTTTAACCTTCACCAAATAGAATTTCCCTATTTGGAAATAATTATATTAACATTAATAAATACAAAGAGTAAATCCAGAGGTTTCCGAAATATAATACAATTAATAACGATAAGTCTTTTTTTTCCTTTTACAGTCCCCCTCTGGTTGTACTATAAACAATTTTAATCATATAAACAATCTTATAAACCATTTAACGAACAATTTTATCCTACAACAGTTATTACAGCCACAGCAATTTAAACAATTATATTACACAACAACATGCGCCCTCTGAAATCTCAATCAAAAGCTAGAAAGGAGAATCATATAATTAGTAAGATATAATGTAAACATAAGGTAGGTAATTATGTGCTTAGTGTGGAATTCACAAGTGTGTGTGCCCAATTTTCCTTAAACTTGCATAAACTTGTGTAGCACAATGTCTTGCTGATTTCAGAGTGCACACCATTATTAACAAAAATATCAAATTATTAAGTCTATTAGAATTATGAATATATACATATATGAAAGAATTTTAACAGTGACTGTACATTGATAGAGAATTAAAATAAATACTAAATCCCAAAGTGGAAATTTCATCTTGTACAAAAGTTCAGTCATTTCTATTAACATGATGAATACTTCTGAATTACAGTTCTAGTACATATTATGGCATATTGTATGTGATCTGCAGCTCTTTTCATAAACCAAAATTTATACGTTCCAATAAAAGGCAGACACAATATAAGTTCACACAGATTATAGACAAAATGTACACTGGACGTTACATGCTTTTCACAATTCAAACACAAGACATTTATATAAACAACACTGAATGATACTGAGAGAAATTAAGGAACTCGGGCTAGATTTCCTTCACTAGGCACATGGGCACACTGGCCGAATCCTAACCCATTTTCTTAAGTTTTTTTTGTTTGAGTGGAAAAAAAGGTTTTGCACATAAGGTATTACTGTCACTACTAGCAGCATGAAAAGCTGACCTCACCATTTAAAGATGTATGAATTTGCAATAACTAAGGACACCTGAACATTCCAGGTATTCAGTAAAGCAAAAAAAACACATCCAGAATTAAAGCAACTGTCTTTTGTTTTTTTTTTTTTTGTTTGAGTTAAGAACTAGCCAGGCCCTCACTTGACCCGAAACTCAAGTAGTGTGAAAGCACCTCCTAGGAAAAATTTAATAATTTTCATTTTTGCATACCTGTCCAATTTTGCCCTGGCACGTGCTCAGTCCGAGTTCCTCAATCTAACTTACACATTACATCTTGGTCTCCCCACAGGATCACAGTTGCCAGGCCAGAGACCCCTTGGCCCACTTTTTACTTAGCCTTCCATAATCAATTAAAAAAAACCCCGGCATTAAAAATGAAACAAACAATACTTTTCCAGACGCGGAGCTGGAAAACAGCTCGCTCCATGCAAGCTGACAAACAACCCCGAGTCTACCACAGGCTACCTCTCTACTCAACGACAACTACTGCTCCACGCCGCGGGCCAGAAAAGTCAAGTTGTCCAAAGCCTCACATAGATAGCGTGAGCAACAAACAAATTCGTATGTTGCCGTAACGACTGTCATAGTTACGGCACACTGTCTTACATACACACGTAAAGAACTAGTTCCTTATATACTGAGCCGGTATGTCTGAATATGAATCATTGTTCAGGTCACGTACACGTACACGTATATACATCTCTCTGTCTTACATACACACGTAAAGAACTAGTTCCTTATATACTGAGCCGGTATGTCTGAATATGAATCATTGTTCAGGTCACGTACACGTACACGTATATACATCTCTCTGTCTTACATCACACGTAAAGAACAAGTTCCTTATATACTGAGCCGGTATGTCTGAATATGAATCATTGTTCAGGTCACGATCACGTACACGTATATACATCTCTCTGTCTTACATACACACGTAAAGAACTAGTTCCTTATATACTGAGCCGGTATGTCTGAATATGAATCATTGTTCAGGTCACGTACACGTACACGTATATACATCTCTCTGTCTTAGATACACACGTAAAGAACTAGTTCCTTATATACTGAGCCGGTATGTCTGAATATGAATCATTGTTCAGGTCACGATCACGTACACGTATATACATCTCTCTGTCTTACATACACACGTAAAGAACTAGTTCCTTATATACTGAGCCGGTATGTCTGAATATGAATCATTGTTCAGGTCACGTACACGTACACGTATATACACCTCTCTGTCTTACATACACACGAAAAGAACTAGTTCCTTATATACTGAGCCGATATGTTTGAATATGAATCATTTTCAGGTCACGTACACGTACAAACGTACATACATCTCTCTGTCTTACATACACACGTAAAGATAAACATTTTATTTCATATGTGGCCCATTTGCTCACAAGTGCCATCAGGTATAGAGGAGGTTGTAAAATACCCTTTTTGATTTATTTTTATTGCAACATAATTGCTCACTCGAGAAATTCTTTCTGGCCCCACGCGTGTCACTTTTACCCGGCTTACGCTGATTATGTGATAACAACTAGCCTAGATCAAGACAACGGTTGATTGAGGTTTTCAAAGAGCTAAATAAAAAATCCTCTGAAATGGGATCCAATTACAAAAACTAAATACATGCTAATTTTTGCATCAGAAAGGAGAAGGAATGTGTATAATCTATACAGGGTAAGAACGCCCTCAAATTATAGAGGGTAATTCACTCGATGCAGTTGATAAGTTCAGATAGCTAGGTACCTAGGATAGACAATGAAGGGTGTATACGCACAACAATACATGACAGGATACAAACAGGAAACAAGGCATACTATGCTAACAATAGACTGTTGTAAACCAAAAACATTAGTCACAACCAAAAAAATAAAAAAAAAATATAATAAAACACTACTTATTAGACCAGCTGTGAGAGTGGACTAAAAGGAACAAGAAATACTGAGAAGATTTGAAAGAAAGCCTGTACGATCTGTTTATGGCCCGTTTAAGGAAGATGATGAATTCAGACCAATAAGTAACCAGAAGATAGATGAGGTATTGAAGCATGAGGGCATCGTTAAATTCGTAAAGGCTAGACCACCTAGAACGAACGGATGATCGACGTATGTCAAATAAAATCCTGTGGGCACAGGTGTATAAAAGCAGAAACAAGATAAGAACCTAGGATAAGGTAGTTGGACGATGTGCTGGAGGATCTCAGAAGAATTGATGCGATGGGATTATGCTGAGATGGCAACGGACAGGAGACAATGGTGAAGATTGGTGTTGGAAACTAGGCGTAATTGAAACGGTAACACTCGTTTTGTTAATACTTTGAAAATAGATGAAAAAATTAATTAAGTGTACTTAATAAAGCATTTACAGTTATCTACAGAAGCACTCGTTTAGTGTGAAGTAACGGTCACTGAATGATACCGCTGTAATCAGAGTATTCTATAATGCTTCCATATTTTGTCAAAACGTTTTGTCGAAACTTACTCTAGACATTAAATTTTATGTGTAACGCGAAACGTATCAAATTGAATACATTTCGACCATCTACAGTCGTCAATGGAATTCATATCCAGAATGATAATGAGAGTGCTTGTGTTTAAGACAAACGGCATCATTGGGAAAAAAGAGGAAAGCTTTAGAAATTGAAAGAGGAATGCGTTTGCCATGAGCAGCTTTGGCTAATTTTCTCTTCTTTCAGAGAACAAGAAAATGCACCAAAGCGTAAACTCCAAATTACTTAACCCCCATTGTTACAAAAAATTGGGCTTATATCAAATTTAGATCCATACAATGCGATAGTAAATAACACGGAAATCGGTCGAAGACTTGTGGAAAGTTCGATATGAAAATCAATGGGTACAGATCAAGAACGGATGAAGGAATAGGGTTGGAGAGAGAATAGTTGATGAAAGAGTTCGAAGAGGTAAAGAGCGTGGACAGGGTCAATACACAAGAGAGAGAAGGGGGAATGTGTGTGTGTGTGCGCGCGCGCGCGCGAGAGAGAGAGAGAGAGAGAGAGAGAGAGAGAGAGAGAGAGAGAGAGAGAGAGAGAGAGAGAGAGAGAGAGAGAGATGGGCGAACATAAGGGAGGCCTGAACTCAATAACAGACGGAACAGAATTAGAGGATATTCGAAATACGTCAGTTTTAGTGAATATTCGAAGGGCATGTTTTATAAGTGTTCGTGTAAACCTGTGTCTGTTCCCCACATTTTAGAACTCAGGTCTGATGTTTCCATCCATCAGATCCAGCCTCTTCCTCCGTCTTCTTCAGTTCCGATCACCTGTTTGTCTGATGCCGTAAATACACGCGGAAAACAATAATCGCGAACTACTGTTCCTTCACTACACTCTTGTAAATTATTTCACACTCATACCGCGGTCATTTTTTTCAAGTTCACAGAAAATGTTTTCAGAAAACATGTAATACACTGGACGCAATGGTGATGGTAATGTTTTCAGTATAAACAGTAGCACAAGTATGACCTGTAGTGAATGAATGGAAGCAACAGCGGCAAGTGAGAGATAGGATTGCTATTGGCCATTGCGACCTAGATAGCGATATGCTTCGTCGCCCAATCGATTCCCCTCCCCCTGCCCCTCACCATTCCCCTAGCTCACTCAACCAATACAACAATCCCATTCATAATTTCCGACCGCTAACCTATTTCATTCATGTTTTATTAACAAGATTTTTTGTTCTCTCTCTCTCTCTCTCTCTCTCTCTCTCTCTCTCTCTCTCTCTCTCTCTCTCTCTCTCTCTCTCACTCACTCATTCACTCTTTCTCTTTCTCTCATTAATAAGGCCTCTTCAGTCAAAGGACAGAACTCCGGCTGCTTGCTCATTGATCTAAAAAAAATCGACATTCGGTCACCTTGACGACGATTAAGACTTTTCAAATATCGCCCGAAATATGACTACTAGAATCGATACTACAGTGTGGTCAGTTAAATCGGTTCGTAGGTCTGACGCCCGTGAACTTGGTAATACGCACAGCATACAGATAACGCAATAACGTATAGTTTCATTGTTGCCGCGGCACCGTTGTCTTCGACCACTACGCAGAGATAACAGTTAAATAGAATTTCCAAATAATTCATTGGACGGATTCCGAGTTAATGACTCTTCCGCTCTTACAAATTATTGTCGTTTCGTCAATTCGGTTCTTGTGATTCAATATATCCAGGTACTACTACACGTACACGACTAAGAATTTCATATTCTATACACGAATCGTCGGAGTTGTTGACTATCAGACTTGGTAGGCCTATGGCCCACTGAATACGCAACAGATCGTTTATCTCGTGAGATAGTCAAAAAAGTTGGACGGCGTTAGTCACCAAAAGGACAGACAATACTGAGCTGTCAAATTTTATATTGTTTCGTTGTTAAAGCTTTTCTTCTTCTTCGTCTTCTTCTTCTTCTTCTTCTTCTTCTTCTTCTTCTTCTTCTTCTTCTTCTTCTTCTTCTTCTTCTTCTTCTTCTTCTTCTTCTTCTATTGTACGATAAGCGTTCAGCCTGTACAAGTCGTCATTCAATCGCTACATTCCATGAGATGGAAAGAGCATGTAAAAAATAAAAAAGAGGAACTTAACATAAAATTCCGACAATATAAATGGCTCATAGGAAAACATTCCAACCTGTCTTTATACAGTAAAACTGTGATCTATAATCGGATAATTAAACCCACCTGTCTGTATGAAATTCAACTCTGGGGGTGCGCGAAAGATAGTAACATCAGGATAATACAAACATTCCAAAACAAAGTTTTGCGGGCCATGGTGAATGCACTATAGTATGTTAGAAACGCCGATATCCACAGAGATCTAGGTATTCCAGAATTAAAGAAGATATTAAAACGTTTGCAAAGAACCATGAAGAAAGGCTTCACCTCCAAGAAAATGCAGAAGTTCTTCAGCTGCTGCATAATCAACACGTGTTCCGAAGAATGAAGAGAACAAAGCCATTTGAACTTGTGTAGTGTTTTGTGTTATAAAAACAGAGCATTGTGCGCGGGTGAGAGTGTTTAGTTAAGAACACCAGAACTAACTAAAGGATGTCATTGGACTTAATTTGGCTGATATGTATTTAGTATTAAGAGGTATTAGAGATAAGTTGATGGTTGGTCTTACAACCAGTTTAACATGTTAAATTCCATAACAAAAAAATTCAATCTGCTACGAAGTCTTCCAGTCTTCCTTTCTGGAAGTTCATTGCCAACCACTCAGTGAACACGCTGCTTCCATGCAATCACTTACAGATGTAATCTCCAGCTACTTGTTCAAATAGCGTAGGCAATTCCGTGACCCACCTTTCTTGTCGAGAGCTGAGCGTGTGATGCGTTTAACAAAACGCTTAAGTAATAAAACTTTATTGTTCATCCTTTTTGAATGTGTTCAATTTCCAAGCGTTCTGCTGGCTCTTTCATATTTGATAATAGTTTTAAGTAATAATTTTGTTACATACACAGACAGCACCTGTCAATAAGGAGAAAGAAAAGCGGAATTTTAATTAGAAATAGGAAGCAATGAATATCCAGGTTAAATTGGCAGCAGAGGAAGAGCGGAGCTTGTAGCGAAAGGGCTGGATTTCAGAGACGACAAGGCAGTTGTGGAAGTGAAGAGAACTCAGGAATTCAACCAACCTAGAAAGACAGCCTGGACCATTTCAAGAAAGTGTGAGTCAAGCCTGCCGGTTCATGAATCCTCTGTAGTATTGTTGATACAATATGTGTGGGAGGTGAATGGAGGAAACGGACCGACCAAGAGCTGAACACTCTTCTGAACGAACCAGATATTGTGAAAGTTATAAAATTTGGTAGACTCAGGTGGGCTGTACATGTGATCAGAATGGAGGAGAACCCAGAAACGCACTCACAGAACAGATCTAAGGCACCAGGAGAGTTGGTAGACCCAAACTACGTTGGAAAGACGGTGTGAACTATGACCCACGCCATATCCTTGGGATCCGGAACTGGAGAGCAGCTGCACTTGACCGGGACAACTGGCGGAGGCTGTTAAAGGAGGCCTTGACTCAGTGATGAGTTGTCGCGCCGCTGTAAGTAAGTAATTAGAAAGAGAGAGGAGATACCGAACTGTGAGGAATAAAGTAAACAGACTAATCTGTTTGGAGCCTCTGAAGAGACTAAGTTTCTAATGAAGGTTTGGAAGCTTTCATGTTGTTCATAAATTCTTCTGTTATTTGAGTTCCACTCTTTCAACAAATAATGACGAAGCGAAAGAGATCCAGAGGAGCCTGGCTGTAGGAAATCGCACTCTGTTCTCACTTATGACTTTTATGAACTCTCGCAATGTTCACCGGTAAACTAAGCTTCAGCTTTATAAAAGGCTTGTCCGAACGGTGATATCCTACGGATCCGAGGGTTGGTCCGTAACAGAGAAGTTCTGAATACGCTGGACATCTTTAAGGGAAAGGTGTTGCGTAGGATATTCTAATCTGAGAACCTGGAGGTTTCGGTACAATCATAACCTCTACGCGTTATACAAGGAGCTCAACCCCTCAGACCATGTAAAACGGGGGGGGGCATGAACTCCGAATGCCGAAAGACAGAGCCCAAAAAAAGTGTACATAAAGGGGGCAACCAAGAGGAAAACGGCCAGTGGGGTAGTGGAGAATGCGTTGGAGAGATAGTGTAGTAACGGACGCAAAGCTAGAGTTCCGATGAGACTGAACTTGGATGGTTGGAGGCCAGGGCTCGATATGCGCTGTACCGCCGTCCGAAGAAGAAGAAGAAGAAGAAGAAGAAGAAGAAGTAAACAGACTATGTCAAGCAGGAAAGGAAAGTTTCTTCGAGAACTAAAGGAGAAAATGTATTCATGATAAAATGGAATTGACGTGTAAAACTGTAGAAAAATTAAATTACAAAATAAATTCGAACACAACGTGTTTAATCTCTCATGCTTCGAAGAAGGATTGAAAACACAACTGATAAACAAATGAGAGAGGATCGGTTTGGCTTTAGAGGTGGCGCAGAGACGTACTGGCTTTGAGATGTACTTTGTAAAAGCGACTGAGAAGAGTGAAAAACAATTTCTCTTCGTCGACGTCGCAGGAAAACATTCGACAACGTTTCGTGGGAGACGCTGTCCTAGATACAAGGGTTGCTGATATTTCTTTTAAGGAAATAAAATAAAATCTGATGACTGTATAGGGATGAAAAAGCAGCTAAAGTAAGATTTTCTGAACATAAGGAAGAAGCTTGCATAAGTAATGTAGGGCGGTGGTCTGTCTCTCTCCACCTTTTCAACATAGAGAAAAGATTAAATAAGGCAAGAGAACGTTGGAAGGAAAGGTTCGGTGTAGGAGAGTGAAAAGGCTGGATATGTGTACCCTTGACGACATTCCTTACAGGAGGAAAAGAAGAGGGCCTACTAAACAGTAATGTAAAATTTGAGAAACAAATAGGCCTACTACAAGAGGTGTATTAACAGGTGGTTTAATGGAGAGAGACAAAAATTTCTCGTACCTCGGAAATATAATACAAAGGATGGAAGTGATAAATAAGGGATAAATCAGGTAAATCGATCAAAATAAATCAGGTAAATAAATAAGACTTTTAACAAGAAAAGTACATTATTGACCTATAAAAATATGATTTTAAAACTGAGGAAGAAGTTAAAGGAGACGTTTGTGCGGAGTGTCTTATGGTCAGGGACAATAAACATATCGATGGGCCTGGAGTGAAAGTGAGGCATGGACCACAGGGAAAACGGAATCCAAAAGACTTGCATCATTCAAAATGTGCTGCTACAGAAGAATGTTAAAAATCCCTTGAATAAGGAACGTTAAGGTTAACAAATGAAGTAGCAGTTGGAAGGCGAGAGGAAAGGCAAATTTGATGAAACACGGTAAAGAGGCGATAAGACGAGTGCACAGAATACATCCTGCGGCATGAGAAGGAAATGTATACGTCCTTCAGCAGCATCCTGCAGCATACTTCCTGCTAAAGTCTATATTGGAAGGGAAAACTGAAGGAAAGAATTGCAGGATGCAGCAGATCATAGAAGTTATGGGCTGCCAAGCTTGTTATGAGAGAAGAGACAGGCGGAGAACAAAGAGGCGTAGATGGCAATCAATCTATGGATTACAGGAAGGATTGGGCTGATGGACAAAACGCTAAGTCCATGAACACCAAATTATAAACACAAAAATATACGACTTCCTAATTTAGTAAATAAAAGAAAAGAAGCTATTAGTTTATATCGTGTTGATTTCGGACCAAATAAACGTTACGTTACATTATGGAGTGAAAAGGATGGGATGCTTCATCAACAGCCATTACCATGGCCGGCTCTAGTAACGGCCGGAATATTAAACGTGGCAACACTGGAACCAGCTGATATTTGAGCCCGACTAGACGATCTCCTAATTTATGTATTTCAATAATCAAACCGCGTCACTTTTAATTGCCGCTCAACAGCAGTTTTATAATTCTTCATTTTTCGCAAATTAAAAGGTTATTATGTAAAATACTGATATGGTATTTAAGAAATGATATAATTAACTCATTCATGTGATTCGAATTCAATAATTCGAACAAAATTATTTCATTAGGCCTAACACTAATTCACTAATTTTTTTAACTTAAACGTATTAAGTGCGCACTGACCTATAATTTAGATTTATCTATAAAAGAGTTTAGTAATGCTATGAAATTAAATCAAAATATAACAGGTTCACTTTAGCTATTTTATTACACTATGTTATAAGCCTCAGACGCAACGTTGCCACGTTTAATGTTCCGGCCTTCTACTAGAGCCGGCCATCCCCTTGCTCATCTAAAATGTTGGTATATCTGTTTCCCACAGACAAGGAATAGGCTTACAGCGACGGAGAAACCCGTAAGTCCAGCTTACGTGACTTCCAACAAAAGCGATCCTTTGACACGAAATAGGCAGAGGATAAAGGCACCCTCTTGTCATTGAAGTGAGACACTGCTCATAAAAGCAGACGATCCAGTAAATGCCAAAGCGTTAGGCTGTAAAAGTAAGAGGAACCGTTGAATTGTATGTCCTCAGGGCTAAGTAATGAGAAATTGTGAAAAACATCGTGAGAAGGGAATACCAATTTTTGCGACATTTGATTAGACATGGTAGCTTTACAGCTAGTTTTATTAGAAAGAAAGGTTAAAGTAAGAAATAGTAGGGGAAATCCAACTTTCTTGGTGTAGTAGTTGTACAAATTGGCTTGACACAATGATTCAAACATAAGGTGACTAACAGGAAGATTTCAGAATATAAGGTTGAAACCACGGATTAAGGTTATACTTATCTGAATGAAGAGAAGCACTATACAGGCTACAGTAAGGTATCTGAGCCCCTCCCGGGAAGAAAAGAATAATTAATAGATGTTTATAAAGTACGCAGAATTTGGATTGGACGCTAGAACTGCTTGGTCGATGTGTGGAGAATTAAGAAAACTAACTGGATTACTTTGAAACGTGCGAGTTAGTTATTTGACAAGTATAAGCTTTAACAGGTATTACAATACATTTTACTTCCATGTTCCATAAGGAAATGGAAGTATGGTGACGGCGAAAAAAATCGTGTTCGAATAAGGGCAGATTCTGATTGTACTAACCTGGAAACATGTAGAAAAGTAATTTTCCGAAAAGTGTCTCTGTGTGTGTCTGCGTGTCTATTTGTGTGTGTGTATGTGTCTGTCTGTGTGTCTATGTGTAGAATTTTTTCTATGGCAAACGACAACTGCCGCAAATTCAAACAGAATCAAATAATGTTTTGCATACGTGCCTGAGTTATGGAGTACTCAAAGACTGTTGATTTTTGTGAAGATCGGTTAAGGGGAAGGGGTAGTTTACCTGCAAGGTTTTATGTTTTAACAAGAGTAAAGTACTTAATTTTGATATAAAGTATCCTGAAAAGAAGGTCGTAATAATCCACTGTAGAAAGGTAGATGAAATACCTATAAATTAAAAGGAAAGTTGAAGGGGGAGGGGGTAATTTTCTATAAATGAAAATGTTAATTCAAGGGGGAGGGGATAATTTTTATGTGTCCTACGTTATCGGCAACAAAGAAGTAGTTTGTTGTTAAAATTCCTTCCCGGGCTGTTTGGCTGTGGTCTGGTATGTTTTCTACAAAACCAGACGTTTCGGCAGTGCCATCGACTGCCATCATCAGTGAAAATCGAGTGGGCTAATGTGAGGTGGTATACGTTAGTGACCACAGTACTGTGGTTAAGGCTGAAGAAAGAAGTAGAAAGAAGTAGTTTCTATGGAAATATTTCATTTCGAAAACGATTTAGTATATAAATCTTAAAACATGGAAGTCATGTATAGTTCTCCATACCGATTTTTTAAATACTAAAGCCGCTACGCATTCTACAAACGCCTTCTTAAAAACTTATTTAACCACCGAGAAATGTTTCTAAATGTTTGCTGCCAGTTAGTTACTTCTACGCGCGAATTCAGGAAATCTCAACACGGTTTTGGTTTTAATTTTAAAACGATTTTCTCCAAACAAAAGTGGAATCGTCGTCTGCCGATCGTTACTACAAGAGCCGACTGCAATTAATTAAAAGGTCACTAGGCGGTGAAAACGTGTTTGAAGTTCCGCAGAACTTCCGGTAACACACCGCAATACACGATAAACGCGACCGGGGAAAACCGTGTCGTTGCATGAGGCTTCTGCGGTAGACTTCCAACTCAACTTATTGATAAGTCAGTCTTCCGGGAAGAGTCTCATATCCCGACAGGAAACCTGTGTCTGCTACTTGAAGCTTGGACCGCATTTTGGCTTTCAGTTTTCTGTTCTTATCTGAAAATCATTATATTCAAATACATTTTCCTACAGTCTATTTCTTGATGTATAGGCCTATACTATATTTAATGTTTATGATGACTTTACCTCAAGATGTTTTTTCCTTATCTGGAACATGTTTCAGATTTTGAATCCTCAGCCTTTCTAATTTTGAATCTTGTGAAGTACTTGTGTGTGTTGGTTGGTTGTTGTTGTGGTTTCCTGTTGGCCTTTGGCACTTTAAATTGGTATTATTGTGTGTGATTGTGGTGTATATATTAGTATTTTGTGTATTTTCGATGGTTTACATAATACTGTATGTAATATGTTATATTATTGAGGCTCTATATTATACAAAATACTAATATATATATAGCACAATCACACACAATAATACAAATTTAAAGTGCCAAAGGCCAACAGGAAACCACAACAACAACCGACCAACACACAAGTACTTCACAAGATTCAAAATTAGGAAGGCTGAGGATGGGTACACAAAGCGTTCCGAAACATGTTCCAAATAAGTTAAAAACATCTTGAGGTAAAATCATTATAAATATTAAATAAATCATTATATTTATATATACATTATTATTATTGTGAATTTTCGTCAGGTTTTAATCCCCATTGACGCTCTATGTTATTTAGTAGATGATGTTTGTTAGATTCATCGTTTCATCTTATGACTGTACGGACACAATTCTTTCCTTCTTCCGTGAACTCCAGTCTCTTGGAATACACTGCCATTACGTATTACTGGAACTTCAGTCGTGGAGAGTTTTATTTCGTGCCTGTCCCTCGAATTCTTTCGGTTTTCAGGTGATCATACATCTTTTCAGTTTTCTAAGAACTCACTACAGCTCTTAAGAAGTCTCAGCTCTGCCATTGAGTAGTCTTTCCGATTTTACTTGTTAATCGTTAATATGAAGCCTTTCTGCATACGGATGCCCATTTCAGAGCACGTGGGGCTCGCCGAGGATACCCACCTCGACAAGAAGACACACCAATTTGAAGTTAATGAAATCTTTTTATGATTTATAGAACTGACAGGCCAAACTGACACAGGCTTAGAAGAAGAGATTCTACTTGTTAATCGTTTATATGAAGCCTTTCTGCAAAAGGATGCCCATTTCAGAGCACGTGGGGCTCGCCGAGAATACGAACAAAGTAGTTGTTAACCTTTCAACAGATGAATAAAATTGAGTCTCGTCACGGCGCGAGACTTAACGACAGTTGCCCTCCCATTGTTCTGTCCTAATGTAACTGCTGCGCCCGCGTTACGGTGGGGCCTATCGACAAGGGGGGCCCGCGCAAACATTCCCCTTAATTTTTTGAGAATGGGTATAAACCATTGAACGGAAGTGAAGTTATTTTACCAGTACCTAATGGTGTACTGAGAGTATAATTTGGTTAACTGCAAATAGGGTGGTGATTCCAGTTAAGAATGCGCCGAGGCCAATGGCCGGGTCTGCGTCGCATCGTTATTCGTTACGAGCTACGAAAGAAAACTGATAAATGGCCTAAGTACTAGGATCCAGTTGTAAGTATTACGCTGACATTGGACGCTTCAAATTTAGCCTTTAACAGGCCACAAAGTGAAGATAGGCCAGCCCAATCGCGGAAACGTTTTTTAGCAACTGTTATAAGAGGTAATCAATGGTCCGAAAAACTGCGAGAAGTAGCCTATATGAGTCCGAAAATTCAAAATAAACTCATTCAGCTTTTACCTAAAAAAGTTAAAAATATTATTTTAAAACAGACTGAATCTGCTCAGTTTTTCTTTGTAATAATGAATTATACACAAGTTATTAATAGAAAAGATCAATTGAGTCACACATTCAGATATTTCACAGTTTCTGAAGATGAAGCAGGAAGACCCACCAACTTAAAGAACTGACCGATCAAACTTGCCTAGACTTAGAAGAAGAGATTTTAAACAGTTTTGAGGAAAATGTAGTTTGTTAACTTAATAAAGTGTGTCTTATAATGCAAGCAACGGCGTTGTAAATAAGTTGCATAAGTTCAACCTTATGTGCGGGACCATCAGGCGAACCCTTAAGTCAGCAAGTAAAGGAACACGCCTAAAATTCTACAAGGTGATGGCTCTTCCCACACTTCTTTATGGGTCTGAGAATTTGACGTTAACGAAAGGCCAGGCCAGTCGCGGCCAAGCGGCTGAAATGAGATTTGCCAGGCACGTGGCAGGGTATACTCTCCATCATCATAAAAGAAACACAGATATACGGCAGAAACTGAATATTATGAGTATACTCGCAGGATCGCCCAGTATCGGCTGAATTGGTGGGAACATCTTTGCCGAATGGATGACTGCCGCATCCCCAAACAACTATGGAACTATAAGCCGAGGGGACAGAGAGGTGTTGGACGTCCGAGGAAGCGCTGGAGTGACCAGCTCTAATCTTTCCTTCCCTATTTGAGACCGGAACAAACCATCGTTGGTTTAATCCTTGAAGATGATGATGATGGTGATGAATAAAGTGTTAGTAATTTCCACATCTATAAGGAAGAGTCAGGTTAGTATTTAAGAGGGAACAAGAATGGCATGAATTAAGAGTAGTATGGGGGCTCACAAAGGATTCCTGCGAAGGGACCCAGAAAAAAATTTTACGCCACTGTTATACAACTAACGTTATAGACTCGTATATTATATAATACTAATTGAACACATAAATAATTCCTTGATGGTTTTTTTTTAACTGATGATGAAATTCACAATAAAAGTTTACGTTTTTACAATAAGAATCAAACGATTACATAAAACACGTCATTTCCTTCTTTTTTTTCCTAGGAAAGTGAAACGTGATTTTTCTTTGATCGCGTCAAACACGCAAAATAAATACTATAGTAAGGAAAACACGCGTTGATTTAAACGCGTTTGACATTTAAATGAACTCTTTAAAACAACGTAAACAAGGCGGATTTAAAATGATACACGGACGAGTAGTAAATTCTGCCGCTAGATGGCACCTGAACACAATATGGATGTCAGCCAGCAGCTGTCCTGTTAATATATTTCGTAATTATTCTACAATAAGAAAGCAAGCGGCAGCCTGTAATAACAATGAATGAAGCGAGAACGAATGAATGAACAAGCGAAGTGTTTAATGAATGAAAAGAAATCGTCTGTCGGGAAGGTAACGGCGGCCGCGGCGAAAGTGTGCAAACACGTGAATGGACGGAATTTTCTCGCGACTATTTATAAATAAACGTTACACAAATATCGTAGAAAAAGGCGCAATAGCAGCAAACGTGCGTGACATTACAAAACAACGTGCTGATAGTTGAAACCACAATTGTCACGTAATTTACAGACTCTGTGGATACGTAACAACAATAAACGCTCTGTTTATACTGGAATGCATACACATCTCAACAAGCAGGAACTGTACTCGTGTGCTGAGCAGATGCTTCAGCGTAACAGTAAAATATCCCACAATCTCAACAGTCAGTGATCTCGAAATTAATTCGTTTTAATAGAAGCAGGGAGACCGAGAACAGCTCCTAGAGTCGGCCTGCTAAATTGTGGAGTACGACAAGGGTGTCCATTATCACCTTCCCTTTTTAATTTATATATTGGCGATGTCATACAAAACTGGCAGATGTGTCTTCCAGACCATTTTATGATTGGTCACTCTACAATTTACACTTTGTTGTTTGCGGGCGATCAAGCTATTCTATCGGACTCTTGAAAACAGATTGCAGATGGGTATACATTTGTTAAATGGAATCTGCAAAGACTCTGGATTGCAGATATCCACAATTAAAACCAAGGTGATGGCTTTTTGTGGAACTGATCCCGTACTGGCAAAAATTGTTATAGATGGTACTGTCCTGGAACAAGTTAGCAGTTTTGAATACCTGGGCTACAGTGTGTCTTATAATGCAAGCAACGACGTGGTCCATAAGTTGCATAAGTTCAACTTTATGTGCGGGACCATCAGGCGAACCCTTAAGTCAGCAAGTAAAGGAACACGCCTAAAATTCTACAAGGTGATGGCTCTTCCCACAATTCTATATGGGTCTGAGAATTGGACTTTAACGAAAAGCCAGGCCAGTCGCAGCCAAGCGGCTGAAATGAGATTTCTCAAGCACGTGACAGGGTATACTCTCCATGATCATAGAAGAAACACAGATGTACGGCAGGAAGTAAATACTATAAGTATACTCGACAGGATCGCCCAGTATCGGCTGAATTGGTGGGAACATCTTTTTCCGAATGGATGACTGCCGCATCCCCAAACAACTATGGAACTATAAGCCGGTGGGATGTCCGAGGAAGCGCTGGTGTGACCAGCTGTAAAATTTGCCTATTTGAGACCGGAACAAACCATTCTTGGTTTAAACCTTGAGGATGATGAAGATGAAATTGATTCGTCCATACATCAGAAGATTGTTTCACCGTGATTCAGAGGCGTAACTAGGAGCTGGTCCTTGGGGGGGGGGGACTAGACTGAAGGTTGGACTCCCCATTTTCCTCAATACAAATGAGATATTCAAGATTCTTCCTATACAATTATTTATACAGCTAATTTCTAAGCCTTATTTTAACGTACCCAGCAAGCACAGAAATAGGCCTACATTAAGTGATAATGGAATTTCACTTAAAATGTTGATAGGTTTGGGGGGGAGGATTAATCCCACCGACCGTATAATTACACCACTGCTCTGATTGACTTTGAACAGTTCTGAGGAAGCTAACGTTATATTAATATACAGTATATCTTCCAATTGACCTCTCCAACAACACTCGAACAAGTAAAGGAAATTTTTTATGTATACACAACACAGATTGGGTGAAATAGTTTCAAGGGATTCTTTTTTGTATCGGCCATCTAAGGACCACATGCCAATTTCAATTCTTTATTCTTTTTTCTTTTCTTTTTGTTGTTTCTTTTCTTTGAACCTCCGTTTTTCTCTCCCCTACCCTGGACTCCTTCCATTTTTAACACTTTTGCCCGAGAAACTTCTCTTTCAATTGCTTCTTCTGCGTTTATATTATTTTTTTAAAATCCTTTTGACTTTTTTAACTTGATGTTGACTTCTTCCCCTACAGATATTTGAAGATCTGCTTTTTAACCTATTGTCGTTCATTCTATATAAATGTCCAAAAAATAATAGTCTTCTTTTTCTCATTGTTTCTGTTATATTTTCTATACTTTGATATATTTCATCATTACATCTTAATTTCCAACCTTCTGAAGTTTTGCGTGGGCTTAATATTTTCCTAATAATTCGTCTTTCCAATATTTCTAGTTTGTCTAAATTATAATTCAATGCTAGACATTCATTTGCTTATAGGCATCCTGGCTTCACTGCTGTACTGTAATGCCTTATTTTCGCATTTTTAGATATGCTCTTTTTACTATAATTTTTTGTTATTATAAAATCAAGGAATTTCAATATAATTTTATTTTTTTGTAATTCGGTTGGTTGTAGTTACAGCATCGTGGCTCCACTTGCAAACCCAGGCATCATATGCACGAGTATAGATGACCCAGACGGAGTCACGGAGATCATTAGCACGTAATTTGATAAACGTATATCATTGTGTACGTCTAAATAAGTATTTCGCTGAAAACAAAGCTCCAATTAAATATCAAGAATTCAGACTACGTAAATGAAACCCAGTTTGGCTTCCCAGTTCCCCATAGCTGGGTACACAAAATTAGATATGAAAAGAAACAATCAGATAAGAGAGGAACTGAAAGTTGAAGAAGTAAACGGAATCATCAATAAGTATAGAGAAAGGTGGAAACAACACATTAGCAGAATGGGCAGTGACAGATTCCCCCAAGGTAGCCTTATTGTATCAGCCGAAAGAGAAGACAAGCCAAGAAGAGATACTCCGACAAGATTGGAGCCGGAACAGACTGAGCAGTCTAAGCCGTGAAGAAGAAGAAGAGACAAAGCTCCAATTAAAAAAAAAACAAAATCTTCCAACCTGAAGATTGACTAATTCAGCCCGTGTGAATTATCGTCACTAATTCAGTCATCATCACCATCATCACTACATATCTTAGACGAAGTTTTGACGTCATCGCCAAGTTGTTCATCGTCATCTTCAGGCAGCTACAGCGTGACATCCATGGTAGTCTGTACTTTGTACGCTGAGGAGGGGTCTACGCCACGAAATGCCTGTAGCCAAAAGCTGCTACGCTGTTAGCTGACGATAAGGCCGGACGCACATTGACACGCAGGTGACGTAGGCAGGGCAGCTCAGTTTCTGTGAGTCCGTCTTTGAAGGGGAGTCACGCCAATTGAGACGCAGAACAGGGCAGGGGAGCACTGCGCCAGACGTGGCCAATCCCACCTTTGTGGATCTGACACAGAAAACGTGTGATACTAGGTTGAATCATGCTATGAACTTCTTTAAACTCCGCTCGATTCAGACCGAAATAGTTCACAAATCGTTCATTGGAGAATTCTCTTGTTAGTGCAAATTCCCCGTGAGTTCCTCTTTCTTTCATGTACTCACTTTTCTACAGCTTTACCTTCCTTGACTTCTGTAATAATAAGAATACAGAAATATACTTCTGTATAATAATATTACTTCTGAAGTAATAATAATATTTCTAACTCGGCATCCGAATCTGACTCGGAGCTCAAATCAAGGTATTCCGCCAACATGCTTTTGGGTACACGATTTCGGTTACACGCACAAAAGTTTGATTACAACACGGCTTAGTCAAACTGCCGCACAAAACTGTTATCCAATATAAGTGGACAACTGTGCCACACAGTTTTTTTCGTGGTGTCCTGCCCTGCCCTGCCCTGCCATACTGCGCCACGCAACTCAATGTGCGCCTTGTAAGCTGGCCACACACGCTGCAATTTGTAGCGCCACATGTGCAGTGCAACATGCGCTCGCAACAAGTGCCAGTTGCAGTGACTCCACACACGTTGATACCGTTTCAAAAACAGCTGTTCAGTACGAGTAGCGATGATGATGTACCTCCGTAAGTTCTCATTTCTTTAGGCGTGTCTTTATATTTGCTCGGTAAAAAACATAGAAACCTCAAAAAAAGAAAGTGGACTAATTCGATTTTCCTCTTCTTGGTGTTTCAGAATCTATTACAAAACTTAAAGTGTCGTAGTACCATAGGTTTGGCTCATATGATTCTTCGGCTGAGCTTCCCGTTTTCTTAGAATCAACAACTTTTTTATGTTCCCGTCTAAAACTACTTCTTAATGGATGAATTTTTTAACAACAATATCTTTGTTAGCGTCGGGTACCTTTCACGACATTTCTCTATCAAATCGTTATATGCGTCACTTCTCAAATGTTTATCTGAGTATTCCTTGCATTTGGAGTTCCACAAACAGGGATACAACTGATACATGTTAATGAACTCTTCAGTAAATTTTTTATCAGGATTCATTTTTAACGTATTCACAATATTAAAAAATACAGTAAATAAATATAACACTTTTTACTAAATTATTTTCGTACAGTTTAGCAGATGCTGCCTGGATTATACTGAAAAACAATGAAGCGGTTGCGCTACCACATCATTCACGTTGCAACATGCAGCTGTATACGTTGCGCTGTTCCACGGTTACCCGTCCGAGATGGGGCACTGCAACACATCGTGCAACCAGCTGAAACTGCAACCGTTGCAGTGCAACCAGCCCACACACACTATCACTTGTGCCGGCACAAGCTACAGTGCAACATGTGGCTACAAATTGCAGCGTGTGTGGGCGCACAGAGTTGCGTGACGCAGTACGGGCAGGGCAGGGCAACACGAAAAAAAAACTGTGTGGCACAGTTGTCCACTTATATTGGACAGCAGTTTAGTGCGGCAGTTTGACGAAGGCAGGAGCCGTGTTGTAACCAAAATTTTGTGCGTGTAACCGAAATCGTGTAACCAAAAGCATGTTGGCGGAATACCTTGATTTGAGCTCCGAGTCAGATTCGGATGCCGAGTTAGAAATATTAATATTACTCTATCAGAAGTCAAGGAAGGTAAAGCTGTGAAAAAGTGAGTACATGAAAGAAAGAAGAACTCACGGGGAATTCGCACTGACAAGAGAGAATTTTCAAATGAAAGATTTGTGAACTATTTCCGTCTGAATCGAGCGGAGTTTGAAGAAGTCCACAGCATGATTGAACCTAGTATCACACGTGTCACGCGTTTTCTGTGTCACATCCACAAGTGTGGGATTGGCCACGTGTGGCGCAGTGCTGCTCTGCCCTGCTCTGCGTCTCAATTCGCGTGACTCCACTTGCACAGAGAAACTGTGCTGCCCTGCCTATGTCACTTGGGAGTCAATGTGCGCCTTACGTAAGTCCCGAACAGTGCAAATTCAATTCGCGCAAGACATACCTCTCGTAAGTAGACTGTATCCAGGAAACCGCACGGTGTATGTTCGTGAAATTCATGAAATTCCAGCTGATCTGCGCCAGAATCCCATGTCCACTAGCTTTAGACGGTTGCCGTTCCTATTTTTAACTCCCACACTTCACTGAAATACTCTGAACAATAACTGTATACACAGTAGTTGCAGATTTCCGTGAAATTCTTCATTCCAAAACATTGTATTCGGTTGACGGAAAACCTTATTGATACTAACAGAATTACTGCTGAGGCGATCACTTTGGTGTTACCTACTTTTTTGTTCTAGAAGTGAGGGCTGTAGATGATAACTCACATTCTCCACTTTTTCAAACTTTCGGAGAAACAAAAAAAAAACTTATTAGGCCTACTCTTGACACACATGAGATAGTGATACAAAATTTTGTTCATGATAACTTAATTGCCATATGAACTACTTGCATACATCCCGAAACTCTTATTAGTTGAGTAAAGATAGAAAATAAGTTTGAATTATGGACAGTGTGAGTTTTGCAGCAAACTTTGTTGAAATGTGAGTTTTGCATCAAGCTGACACGGAGAATGTTAGTTATGAACCAAAAGAGTTTATCTCAAACAAAAACAACAAGAACCAAGAAAAATTAATCTTAGGAGAAAAAGAAATACACTAAAAATTAAAGAAATTTCGACGAAACCGAAACATCGAAGCATGATAATGTTTTTAGGCTTTCTAAACGTATAATGTGCATATAACAAATATTTACTATATAACAAATATATTTACTATATAACAAACATTATCATGTTAAAACGACAGAGACCGAAGATTTCTAGACTGTGGGGAATCGAAAGTGTGGAAGCGTTACATTTTTCGATGACGTTACATTTTTGTGGAATGACCCCCAGCCTAAAAAGATTATCATGTTAAAATCAAAGTTTATATTGTAGGCAATCTTTAATTCAGTCAGAGGTTGAAAGCCTTGTGTTACATTTTGTATCTGCGATAAAACTAATAAAAATATACATAAAATCATAGGTTATCGAAATCTTTAAGGTAGTCTACACTTTAAACTTTAAACATTGATGTAGGGTGCTTCCTCAATAGGTTCACAAGTTAGTTCTTCTTCACCTTCATTGTGATCAGTAGGCCCATCAATGATATTTTTGTAAAAAAGCAAAATTTCATTCTCTCTTTAGATTAAATATATAGAATCTAAATGAGAAAATTGAAGAATACAGCATTTAAAAATGGAGACAGCATTTATGTCGAGAAATTATAAGAGAAAATATATAATCGGTAAGAATATAAATCATTGGTGACTAAAACCATTTTAAGAGCAAAGATCAAGAACAGAATTGATGAAGTCAAAAATAAACAATTTGAAATTGTCACGTTCAATGAATGGCGAACACAAAATACAGAGGCACAAAGGAAATCAGGCAGACTGAGGAACAGTTCAAAACAAACACAGACAAGAATATTGTGGAGAGGAAACCTGAGGAACGACCGACAAAGATGGAAAATTGTAATTGGAAAAACGCCGGAAAGCGTCAGAAGTCGATGTGCGTGGGTAGCAAATGGTATCAAATTAATTAATAGCTGTCAACGAATAACTTAAATTTACTTTTAATACTATTAAATTTGCCTTAATTTAAGTCTACGTATAAGCGTAAGGTTAGATTATTAAACTGATTCTGTTAATCCAGTACAAACAAAAATTGTACCACTAAATTGATTGGCTATGCGAATTTTACTACACCGCGGGTTCGATGTGCAAACTCGTAGCGTCGAGCGTCCTACAGAATCGATCGTTGCAGCAGTCTGAATTTTATTACCACGGACGACTAAAAAACCCGTATTGTTGTTATCTTAATTGACGTGTTGTCGATTGGCCGACATTACACAAGTCCAACAAAAACAAGCCAAACGTATTTTCTGAGATTATCGCCAATCAAAGACATGTAATACACACAAGTAAAATATAATATATAATTTGGAATTATCTGTCGGGCGCGGCGCGAGCGCGCACGAAAGATTAAGTTCAAATGTCACCGGCGACGACGACGTCCTTGGCTGACGCGATGTAACATTATTTTTATTTTGAGCTTATGCGCGTGCGCGCACGCGTGAGTACAGAACAACCGTATGAATGGGATTACAGAAGTATTCACGAGCCTTGCAAGTTTCAGAGCTACCGTGGAGTGGGGGTACATTCCTATGACGTCACTTCCGGCAACGCGAAAAACAACTGCCCCCCCCCCTTCACCTTTCACAATTACAGTCCTCTGTCTCTGTCTCTCCCTTGCTCTCTCTCTACTTCTCCGCTTGCAGCACAGCTATACCTAAGCTGTCTTTCACTATTATATTCTCTCGCTTTCTCTCTCTACACACAGCACTATACATCCGTATTCGCTCTGTATACCTCATTGAAGCACAGCGGGTAATATCCATATCCCAGACTACATTAGTCTTGGGCCAGTTTAGATAATTCGATATTGCATTAGATACCGCAGTTTTCAGTATTCGGGTTAAAGCTTAGCGCTGGCCACATTACCATCGTCGTATGCTCAACGGCTAATATAAGCAGCCTGACCCTCCTAAGCGAATAAGCTAGTTCCAAAAAGAAACCATTATTATTTTTAGGCCCTAGAAACAAAATAATGCTCGATTTTTATCTGGTGAAAAACGCGTTTTTTGTGCATAGAACGTCTACAGGTAGACGTAGAACCACAAAAAGGTACCGTTCTCTTCGTCTCGTCGTCCTCTACAAACCTGAGGCCCTAGGAATAAGAGGATGAAGTTTAGTAGAAGCTGAGTGAGTCACGGAACTATGGCCGAGACCGTTCTGACGCCCAAGACAGTTTGGGACCGAGGAGATTCTTGTATAATTCCGACCCCGTCTGTGTACAGACCTTGAGCTTAAATCAACAATAAAAAAAAAGCATTTGATCTTACTTTTAGATTTATTTATTCATGCACTGTACATATACTGTTTTCATTCAAGGTACAGTGTAGTCTCACTCTTTCATTTGTCGTTTTCATTCATTGTTTATCTTTTCCTTGTTACCATTTACCTCACACCCACGCGTTCGTGTGTGTGCGTGCGCGAGAACACACACGCGGGCGCGCTTTAAAGTACTGCAAATGTAGTAGTCGTAATAATAAACTTCCGTCCATCCGCCAGCGTGTTGTTAATCAAACGGAAAACCTCGTTCTAACGAACCAAATTATTTATAGACGCATTTTCTCTAAACAAACAGGAGCAGGAATACACAATGTGTGCCTCTCTCTCTCTCTCTCTCTCTCTCTCTCTCTCTCTATTTTCATTCTCTCCTTCCTCGCAATATCCGTTTGGTCTGTAGAATGTATCTGTCGGCGGAGAGCGGGTTTGTCGGGGAGACACCAAGAGGAGCGAAATTAAGTAAAATGGTGAGTTGTTTCGGAATGCCAAATTGTGTGTAATCGGAATCGGAAAGTTGTGTAAAAAATTATTAACAAGTTTAAAATTTATATTTCGGTGGAAACTTAAAAACAAAAATGTAGGCCTATATTGATAATTGTTTTGGCACAGACAACTATTGCGTTCATGCGGTTTCATAACACGCGTGGTTTAATCTTCGACATCAAAAGCACTTCGAGAAAAGGTTGTAGTGACTGGTACACAGGCCAAGTTTAGGTTCATTTCAGGTATCTTCTATACAACGCTGTGTATAATTACGACAGCAATAAATTTATTAGAAAAAAAATAATTTATGACTAATAAAAGAGGCAAATTCTGTCACATTTAGTGTTTATAGACCTGCAGTAAACACATGATAAAAGAACAAAATGATATTGAAGACGCGGTAGTAAACTACAAAGTTGAGAGGGTACATAATTAACTAAATATTTAGAGATTATAGTAAATATAATAAGAATGAAAAATCAGATGACTCAAAGAATACAGGTTTTGCGACAATCGGTCAATATGTAGACACAATATTATTGGACCTTTTGTGTTGTCGCTTCGACAGTCTTTACTGCCATCACCAGGTCCAATCTATGGGTAATAGAGAAATAAACGAACACATAAACAGACCTTGTTTATGATCAAAAAGTGTGATAAAAAAGTATCAGGACTGATACTGGCAATGCCAAGTCAATTGACTTGGCTACAAAAAAACGACACATACGTTTACTTTACAGTATCCTAATTACTCGGTATAAGTTTTATAATAACAGCTGATCTGGTTTGTTTACAAACGCCCATTGTTGTGTTGTGTGTTAATCTCATTTGGCGCATTTACCATGTCAGAAACAATTGATCAGAGAATTTGTATCACATTTTGTCAGAAAGTTGGTGAAACATATAAAGATACATTTGAAAAGTTACAAAAAGTTTATGGGGAAGATTGTGTGAGTCGGACACAGGTTTATGAGTGGTTTAAGCGTTTTAAAGATGGACGTAAAAGTGTTGAGAGTGACGAGTGTTCAGGAAGGTCTTTAACCATCAAGACTGACCACAACGTTGAGCTTCTGCGTGCTGCTGTGCGAGAAAACCTCCGAATCACCATTCGTGAGCTAACAAATGTTTAAATATTAGTTTCGGATCAGTTCAGTCCATTCTTACTGATGAGTTGCGAATGAGTCGTGTTTCTGTAAAGTTTGTACCAAAAGTGCTCACAGCTGACCAAAAAATCCCCGGTTGTCAGTCGCTCAAGACCTGCTTGAATGTGCTAAAGACGATGAGAACTTCATTAAATCGATCGTAACGGGTGATGAATCATGGCTTTATGGATACTATCTAGAAACTAAGGCCCAGTCTTCAGTGTGGAAGACGCCAAATTCTCCAAGACCAAAAAAGGCAAAACAGAGCCGAAGAAAAGTCAAGACCATGCTCACAGTTTTATTTGATCACAAGGGGATTGTTCATCATGAATTTGCTTCACCAGGCCAACCAGTAAACCAGGATTATTACATTTCTGTTTTGAGGGGATTGAGGGATGCGATTCGACGAAAAAGGTCACAGTTGCATCAGAGTGGTGATTGGTGGCTTCAACACGACAATGCACCCGCCCACACGTCACATGCTGTTCAGCATTTTCTTGCTAAACATAATATTCCACAGCTTCAGCATCCTCCATATTCGCCAGATATGGCTCCCTGTGACTTTTTTCTCTTTCCAAAGATAACAAATCAATTGAAAGGGAGATCATTTCAAGACATAGAAGAGATAAAAGAAAATGACTTCATACAGAAGATGACTTCAAGACAAGCTTCGAACAGTTGGGAAAGCGCTGGAAGAAGAGTGTGGCTGCGGAAGGAGACAAGTTTACACATCTGTAACTCTTGTACATTTATGTAAATAAAGTCAATCCTGATACTTTTTGATCACACCTCGTATATGAACTGAGCGAATATTAAACGAAAGAAAATGTAGAGTGAGTTATGAAAGTGAGTGAGCACTGGTAGAATAAAATGATGCGTACGGAATCGACCACGTCTGTTAGCTGGGCTTACATTGTACATTGTACAGTATTGAATCGTGGCCATTAAACGAGAGGCAAGAGGAACGTATTCAAGCTGTGAGATGCGATTCCTTCTACGTACTACGTTATCGGCAACTTGCGGGGATCCCACAGCTACTGCCGCATCTCAGTTTCCATATCAACTTATTCTGTGTATCTTCATTCTTCAGATTCTTTTCTTCCATACTCCTTTCGATCCCTTCTATCCATTTTAATATAGGTCTGCCTCTTTTTCTTCTGTTGCTATGTCTGTGTTTGAACACACTCACAGGTATTCTCTCTTCACTCATTCTCATTAGGTGTCCATACCAGGAAAGCTGTTTACGTTTTATATCTTCTATTACAGTTTCTTTTCTATTTGTTCTTTCCCTTATTACGTCATTTCTTACACGTTTCAGACGAGAAACTCTGGAAGCTTGTCTAAGATAGTCCATTTCTACAGCTTCAATCTTCCTGTGGTTCTTTTCGTTGATTGTCCGACATTCTGACCCATAGGTGGTAATTGGTTCAACAATGGCTTTATAAATATTGATCTTTGTCGGTAGCCCGATTTTGGTGGACCATAAAAGTGAGTTTAATTGGCGTAGGCCATGGTGCTTTTTCCTGAAACTAATCGATGTCTTACGTCTTCATCACATATTCCATCATCGCTAATTATACTTCCTAAATATTTATACTTTCCACATTTCTTGATGGAAGTATTATCTGATAACTGAAGATCTGATGCTCGACTTCCTGTGGCTAAGTACTCTGTTACTTCCATGTTTCTTAAGGAAATGGAAGTATGGTGATGGCAAAAAAAAATCGTGTTCGAGATTATTGCAGATTCTGATTGTACTACACTCAGAATATGAAAAAAAGTAAATTTTCGAAAAGCGTATGTGTCTGTCTGTCTGTCTATCTGTAGATTTTTTTTCTATGGCAAACGATAACAGCGCAAATTCAAACAGAATCTAATACGTTTTTGCATACAGCTCTTATTTGTAGAGTACTCAAGACCTATTGTTTTGGTGAAGATCGGTTAAGGGAAAGGGGTAATTTACCTGCAACGTTTTCTTTTAATCAAGGGTAATTTTTTCCTACGGAAAACGATAACAGCCGCAGATTCAAGCAGAATCAAATAATGTTTTGCATACAGACCTGAATTATAGAGTTCTCAAAACCTGTTGTTTTTGGTTAAGATCGGTTAAGAGAAAGGGGTAGTTTACCAGCAACGTTTTATGTTTTAACAAGGGTATTTTCTATGGCAAACGATAACAGCCCCAAATTCAAACAGAATCAAATAATTTTTTGCATATAGCCCTGAATTGTAGAGTTCTCAAGACCTGTTGTTTTTGGTGAAGATCGGTTAAGGGAAAGGGGTAGTTTACCAGCAACGTTTTATGTTTTAACAAGGGTATTTTATATGGCAAACGATAAGAGCCGAAAATTCAAACAGAATCAAATAATGTTTTGCATACAGCTCTGAATTGTAGAGTTCTCAAGACCTATTGGTGTTGGTGAAGATCGGTTAAGGGAAAGGGGTAGTTTACCGGCAACATTTTATTTATATACGTACTACATTATCGGCAACAAAGAAGTAGTTTGTTGTTAAAATTCCTTCCCGTCCTGTTTGGCCGTTGACCAAAGTTTTCTGCAAAACCAGACGTTTCGGCAGTGCCATCGACTTCCATCATCAGTGAAAATCGAGTGCGAAAACGTGAGGTAATATACGTTAGTGACCACAGTACTGTGGTTAAGGCTGAAGCAATAGAAAGAAGTAATTTCTATGGAAATATTTCATTTCGAATATGATTTTAAATATAAATGTTAGAACATGGAAGTCATGTATGGATCTCCATACTGATATTTTTCTATGGTAAACGATAACAGCCGGAAATTCAAACAGAATCAAATAATGTTTTGCATACAGTCCTGAATTGTAGAGTTCTCAAGACCTGTTGGTTTTGGTAAAGATCGGTTAAGGGAATAGGGTAGTTTACCAGCGACATTTTATGTTTTAACAAGGGTAATTTTTTCTATGACGAACGATAACTGCCGTAAATTAAAACAGAATCAACTACTCTTTTGCATACCTTTTTGAATTATACATAACTCAAGGTCTGTTGATTTTGTTGAAGATCGGTTAAGGGAATGGGGTAGTTTACCTGTAACGTTTTATATTTTAACAAGTGTATTTTCTATGGCAAACGATAAGAGCCGCAAATTCAAACAGAATCAAATAATGTTTTGCATACAGTCCTGAACTGTAGAGTACTCAAGATCTGTTGGTTTTGGTGAAGATCGGTTAAGGGAAAGGGGTAGTTTACCTGCAACGTTTTTTTATCAAGGGTAATTTGTTTCTATGGCAAACGATAACAGCCGCAAATTCAAACAGAATCAAATAATGTTTTGCATATCTTTTTGAATCAAAGAGAACTCAAGGTCTGTTGATTTTGTTGGAGATCGGTTAAGGGAAAGGGGTAGTTTACCAGCAACATTTTATGTTTTAACAAGGGTAATTTTTTATATGACGAAAGATAACTGCCGTAAATTCAAAGAGAATCAAATAATGTTTTGCATACTTTCCTGAATTGTAGAGAACTCAAGGCCTGTTGATTTTGGTGAAGATCGGTTAAGGAAAAGGGGTAGTTTACCTGCAACATTTTATGTTGTAACAAGGGAAATGTTTCCATGACGAACGATAACTGCCGCACATTCAAACAGAATCAAATATTTTTATGCATGCATCCCTGCATCTATTGATTTTGGTGAAGATCGGTTAAGAGAAAGGGGTACTTTACCTGCAACGTTTTATGTTTTAACAAGAGTAAAGTACTTAATTTTGATAAATAAAGTATCCTGATAAGAAGCTCATAATAATCCACTGTAGAAACGTAGATGAAATATCTATAAATGAAGTGGTTAGGTGAACGGGGTGGGGGTCATTTTCTGTAAATGAAAATTATAGTTGAAGGGGGAGGGGAGAATTTTGTATGTGTACTACGTTATCGGCATCAAAGAAGTAGTTCTTTGTTAAAATTCCTTCCCGGGCTGTTTAGCTTTAGTCCAATGTTTTCTGCAAAACCAGACTTTTCGGCAGTGCCATCGACTGCCATCATCAGTGAAAATCTAGTGCGAAAACGTGAGGTGGTATACGTTAGTGACCACAGTACTGTGGTTAAGGCTGAAGCAATAAGTAGAAAGAAGTAGTTTCTATGGAAATATTTCATTTCGAATATGATTTTAAATATAAATCTTAGAACATGGAACATGGAAGTCATGTATGGTTCTCCATACCGATATTTTTTTTGAAGTTTATGTTTAATCCCCATCGATCGTATTCTTCTACTAGTTTTCTCATCATATAAGTGATATCTTCTTCATCATTGCCTATCACCACTTGATCATCTGTTAATAAATGAGTGTATAAACACTTCTCTTCTAATTCTATTCCCATTCTGCTGCACTTGTTTTTCCATGTGCTCCTTGTATAATATACTTTAAATAAAGTGGGAGACAAACAACATCCTTGTTTCAGACCCTTACTAATATTAAACAACTCGGACACTTCTCGTCCTATTTTCACTATAGCTTGAACGTTTTTGTAGATGTTATAGGCCTATACACTTCCTACATATATGGGGTTAATTACACTATTTTCTAAAGTTTCAAATAATTTGACTAGTGGGACATTGTCATGAGCCTTTTCGAGGTCTATAAATACCAAATGCGTTTCTAAATTCCTTTCCGTTCGTTTCTCAATTATTTGTCGCAACGAAAATATGTTGTCGACACAGGCTCTTGCCGCTCTAAATCCACTCTGTTCTTCCACATTACCAATTTCTCCTTCAATTCTGTTTTTTAGGAATCGACCATACAGCCTTCCTATTGAACTAGTTACACTAATCCCCCTGTAGTTATTACAATCTTGCTTATTCCCTTTTTTATATATAGAACTAATCAAAGAGATGTTAAAATCTTGTGGTAATTCCTCTCCTTTAATCATTAACTTATTAAAAATATTTGCTAATAGTTCCCACAAAATACTTGGTCCATATTTCACCAATTCAATAGGAATGCCTCCCGGTCCAGTGGATTTATTGTTCTTCATTTCTTTAACTGTATTTTCTACCTCCCTTGATGAAATGGGTTTCACTTTCTCTCTTTCTTCCTCTCTTATTCGGTACCGTATATAATTTGTTTATATTCATTTCTGTTCTCAGTTTTTCATAGTGTTCTTTCCACTTACTCATGTTAATTATTGGAATATTGGCTTTCCAACAACCAGTAGTTTGTTGTTAAAATTCGGTTGTTTGGCCGTAGTCCAATGTTTTCTGCAAAAGCAGACGTTTCGGCAGTGCCATCGACTGCCATCATCATTTAAAATCGAGTGCGCTAACGTGAGGTGGTATACGTTAGTGACCACAGTACTGTGGTTAAGGCTGAAGAAAGAAGTAGTTTCTATGGAAATATTTCATTTCGAAAATGATTTTAAATATAAATCTTAGAACATGGAAGTCATGTATGGTTCTCCATTCCGATATTTTGACAACGTATAACGATGAGGATGGTAAGGAGCAGTGCTACGTGCCCGCGAAGGTATGAACTAGAACAACGAATCCGAAGGACGTCATCCAACAGTGTAATCGTGAAAGGATCCGGCGGATGCGTATGTAGAACGCGAAAGCTCGCGCTCGCTAATCATAAATTTCAGATCTGTACAGTATCACTGCGGCGGGCGTTGTATAACCGAGTACGGCTACGAGAACGTAACGGGAAAAACAAACGAAATAATCAGTTATAGCCGGAAACGAATTGTGTACAACTACTCTGTGTGTGTGTGTGTGTGTGTGTGTGAATGAAGTGCAAAGGTGACTCTCTCTCTCTCTCTCTCTCTCTCTCTCTCTCTCTCTCTCTCTCTGTATGTGTGTGTGTGTTAACAGGAAGAGATGAATTTGTGTGTTTGTTGCCGTTTCCGAGTGGACTTCGAACAGGATGGAGTCAGCAGCTAATTTCCGGCTCGACAAGAAAATATCCACAGCATACCAACGGTTCCCACTTTTGATATTACCGCCTCGCCGTTACAGGAAATAAAGAATTAAACGTGTCATTTGTGCTTATAATTTTGCAGCTCTCCGCGTGGAAAAATCCCCAATACCTTGAGTGATTGAAAATTGTAATAACTATGAAATAAGCTTCTTTGTAATATTTGACATATATGAGAGAGAGAGAGAGAGAGAGAGAGAGAGAGAGAGAGAGAGAGAGAGAGAGAGAGAGAGAGAGAGAGAGAGAGAGAGATTTAAATAAAAAATTGAGAGAATTTGTTTAAATGACGTATACCAGTGGTTCCTAAACTTCTCAGTCCGCGGAGACCCCGCCAAATAATTTAAAAATTCACGGACGCCGTCTGAGTTCTGAAATAAAACAAACAGTATGATAGAAACTCTTATACAGTATTTTAATTAAAATGTATAAAAATCAAAATTCACTTAACTTGCAAAATTATAATATTAATTATATCAAACATAGTTTAATGTGAACAACGAAACTGCTTTTGAACAATTATCTCTACAATATTGGGTTAAATGTCTGACAATAATTTCAGTGGTAAGTCACTCTCGACATCAAGTTTATTTCTTAACTTTCACTTTAAGTACGTGAGCTGGGAAAATGTGGTTTCACACAAATAAGTAGAGGGAAACAGTTAAACACTTCAAAGCTTTGCGAGTTCAGGATAGTCAGTTTAAGTATAACCATAATTCAGCTAGCTGTAATTGCGAAAACTGTAATTTTAATGAACTGTCAGATGAATGTTCTACCAGTGAATCTTCTTCCTGTAGTGTGATAGACAGGTTAGTTGACAGTCCAGCAGCAAATGGATTCCTTATCACATGTCATTATCATCCGTCACTGGAAAATATTCCCTTAGCTGCAAGTGCAGTTGCTCCAAATGAGACTTAATAACGTCGAGGATTTCCTTTGGAACACTTTCTCCAGACATCTGGACGAAATCTGCCATGGATTTCAGAGTTTAATCTGTGAATCCACAGCTTCAATTTTTTGTATCATCCCCTCGGTTTTATCCCGAACCTGAAAATAATTATGCTAGATCCCTGCAGGCTTAAAGTGAGACCATTCAGATGACTCACAACAAGGCATGATAGCTTCAAAATCCAGTTAAAGTCATGGACCTGTCTTTAAGGTCGAAGTTGAAATCAAATAAAAAGAGCTTTACTTCATCCCTCAGTAAAAAAAAAACTGGCATCTTCTACTAATTGTTTGAAGATTCTAACGTTTAGATTTTAGAACATAAAAAACGGAGAAAATTACGGTATATTCTATTTATTCTTAAAAGTGTCCGCGGACCCCAGGGGTCCGCGGCCTCCATATACGAAAATAAGATCAATATGAAATTTAAAAAAATTTACTATCTAGTCCTGTTAATTAATTCATTTACATATTATATTACATTATTATCATATTTTTTGCTTATTTTTATCAAATTTGATTTCATTAATTATAAATATTGACTTCATACATTTATTAACAATATTATTTTCATTTAATTGATTTATTGGTATTTTCTTCTTCTTCTTCAGACTGTGGACCTTACGATCCGTTGCGCACTCCTTGGTCCGACCATCTTTTTCTTTGGTCTTCCAATATTCCGCCGTCCTTTCGAATTATAAACCAACATTTGTTTTGGTATCCTGCTCTTATGCATCCTTTCAGCATGGCTTGTCCAATCCTGTCTGTACTGCTTTATTATCCTTTCGTTTAGGTTTTATATTCTAAGGATGTTCCTTATATCATCATTTCTTAGCCGGTCCTTCCGTGATACTCCTAGTACTGATCGTAAAAATCTCATTTCACTAGCCTGTATCCGGTCATTGAGTTCAGTTTTATTTTTTTAATAGTAAAATAACAATTGTAAACCAGACGATCTTATAATAAACGCTAAAAATTACGAATATCTTCATTAACTTATAATTAAATTTACAACTACAATGCCTAAAGACAAATAGTTAAGTATAGTCATTTAAATTTATGCTTCCATAGGTATCCGTATTTATCAGAAAGATACATAACTGATAATTTTGTTTGTTGATTGTTTTGTTTCTTTTAGTACTCTGTAAGTTCGCGAATAAACTGCAAGACTGAGAATATGTTGATATAATTTTTGTCGATGATTTTCCTTCAATTAATGACCTTTCTAAGGCCAGTAAAATCTATTTAGGATATCTAAAATAGCAGGTTAGAGCGAAACGACGAGCGGAAGCGGTTGCCAAATTAAAAAAAAAAAATCCCACTCCTGCCGTTGCGTCAGCACACAAGTACTTACACATAAACAGGAAATGAACACGTGGGATTTTGTCTAGTGGTGATGTGTTGAAGAACGTGTATAATTTAATGTAATTTACATAGCGTCGACAATGATACAGAAGTCCCTTGTTTACTGTATACGATATTTATGCATTGCTTGTTTATATCATTAATGTTTATCATTTATCACACAATTTGTATAGTCTGAGTTATAACTGTTTACACGCATAGTCTTGTATAGATCAGTCTGCAATATAGCTTGTACGGTTTGCAGTTATCAAATCAATGACGAGCACCATACGGTGCCGAGAGTTGGAGAATGACAGAAGCGAACAAAAGGAAAATACTAGCTGTAGAGATGGATGCACTAAGGAGATCATGCAGAGTATCCAAGCGAGAGAAAATAAGAAATGAACAGATTAGAGAAATGATAAATGTGAAACATGCAGTAGTAGACGAAATAGAAAGAAGACAGTTAATTTGGTTTGGACATGTTAAATGGATGGGAGGAGAAACGTTGCCAAAAAGGATAATGGAATGGTTACCCCCGGAGAAGAGGAAGAAGGGAAGACCCAGACGATCATGGGGAGAGAGTATCCAGAAAGCTCTAAGTGGGAGGAATCTGACAGAAGAACATTGTCAGGACAAAAAATATTGGAGAGAAAGTCTGAAAATCGGACAGCGACGACAGACGCTATAAACCGATGTTATATATAAATCAATGACAAGAGGAAGGTGAAGAAGCTGCATATGGCTACCCACTACACCCACACACAATATAACTCGCAAACAATACTCTCCCAACTTCGTGTGCCTCCACCTTCTCAACGGCCCGGTCAGCTGGGCGTACGTCTCCCCAAAATCCCATACCCACACGGCTGAAGGGAGCTAGTCTCCAAAACAGCCAGAGTCCGACCATTGGTCGGTCTCAAAAAAAAAAAAAAAAAAAAAAAAAAAAAGGTCATCATTTAGGTAGGCTGACCAAAATGACTGAGCGAAATTCGGGCATTTTTAGAAGAAAGATGGATTTGTTATCTACAGGGAGAGTCCAGTCGCATCCTTGAAAATAAACTGCCCAACCTTTTGGAGATCTATTCCTACGTTTTTTTTACGCAATTATATTTATTTGTCTTGGTATTTATATTGGACAAGTTCTTGTTAATTTCTTCAATTCCCCAGTTCTCTCTTTCTCTGTCACCACACGTATAAACTGTCTTCTTGCCTTTCCCTTCATGCTCTTCCTCCCATTCTTCCTTCATTATAGCCTATCACATATCGTATCCAATACGTGGTTCCCCTGTTTATGACTTTCGAAATTGTTATTTCTTCATTTACTCGTCAATTATTCACGTTTTAACAGACACAAAGAAATAAATATGTACCTTAGAATTCATGTTTCCAGTATCCAAGCTACGATTGATTTAATAAATATATTTTACCTTTCTTCAATTCCGTCTTGTGAATTCTTCTAGTATCTTTGTGACTCGTTTCGGAACGATCTTTGTATCTTCAGACATGTAGGCCAACATTGTTGCTATCAAAGTTTTAATTACTATTTGATTATTAATCACTTCGATAAACATTTTAATGTTTAACGATCTCATATGAGCGATATATAGGCCTATGTCTGAAAACGGAACGAACGTTGCGAAACGCGTCACAAAGCTATTATTTTTCTAGAAGAATTCACAAGACGGGATTAAAGGAAGCTAAAGTATTAAATACTCTGGGTTGACAAAACCCATATCGTACATTGGTTCTGTAATCAGTATAAATGTCGAACGCTGAGGCAAATTTTTTCCATGACATTTGTCAGCCAAGCGATTCAAACATAAAAATTAAGGCATGTACGACAGTTCCCACATCCGATACTTTGCTACTCAACATTTGTGGAACTTCTAACCAGGGACGGATTAGAAGCGCGTGGTATCCTACGCTGCCATCAGACTGGTGCCCCCTCGATTCAAAATTCAACTTTTTATCCATTATTTACACTGATAACTGGCATACGCAATTTCTAAAGTTATTAATTATTTTATTAAACTCTCAAATTACAACAAACATTTAGCTGAATAATGATTACAGTGAGCATAGTAGTACTTAAGCTTAGAAAATACTAATCGATCCATTTTTCTTGATTTTGCCTCAACGAAGTCTTGTAAGATTTCTTCTAAATCGAGCAATTCAAGTATCTCGCTTTCAGTATTCAACCTTGCTAACGAAGATAATCTCTCATCTCCCATAGTTGAACTCAACATATCTTTTATGCGTTTTAATACAGAAAATGATCTTTCAGATTCGCAGCTATTGGAATTGTAAAAAGTAGACGATAAGCAATGCATATATTCGGAAATATATCAATCGATTTACAATTAACAATCCAGTTTAATACTTGGAGCGGACAAACTGTAGTATCATGGATCTATCATCTTCATTCGAACGATTTGAAAAAACCTCTTTCTTGGAATTTCACTCGTGGCACAAAGTGCTTCAATTCTTTTGGAAGTCGTCATTCAAATCATTCGAGTAAACTCCTATAAGAGCTTTCGCTTGATTTTCCGACTCGACACTTTCAATGGATAATAACTGCGTAAGAAAACCAAACAAAATTGCGTAATATGATCATAAGCTTTGCTTTGCTTAGTCAGTTAAGCTGGATGGTGCCCCCTCTACAGGTGGGGCCTGGTGCTGCAGCATACCCTAGCGTTATGGATAATCAATCCGCCACTGCTTCTAACATCCTTTCGTAGCGACAATGTTACAAAAAAAATTACGTTCAGCGGTATAAATCATCCTTAACAGGGGGCTTATTTTAAAATAATAATAAAGCTTAGTATTCTGAGTGTACGCACATCGACACACTCGTTTCAGCATGGGCAAAAAAAAATCTGCGGGGCTTTGCGGGACGACGGGCATGCCTGTCGCCCGCTCGTATACTGAATCCCGATCTTCAAGTAGAGCTCCTGCCGCAGGGACAGTATTTAGGCTGGATTAAAGGTGTGGCCTGCTACCAGCCGTGTGTATATGTTTCGGCTTCACTATCAAGTCCTCGGTCTTCCCATACTTCTTCAATGTAGATATGTCAAAGCTTGTTCTGGAAGACTGGACTGACTTACACATTTCTGCGTGTTGTGCTGTCACCTCCAACACATATTCCCTAACCGTCCTGGACTGACTTACACATTTCTGCGTGTTGTGCTGTCACCTCCAACACATATTCCCCAACCGTCCTGGACTGACTTACACATTTCTGCGTGTTGTGCTGTCACCTCCAACACATATTCCCCAACCGTCCTGGACTGACTTACACATTTCTGCGTGTTGTGCTGTCACCTCCAACACATATTCCCTAACCGTCCTCTGGACTGACTTACACATTTCTGCGTGTTGTGCTGTCACCTCCAACACATATTCCGTAACCGTCCTGGACTGACTTACACATTTCTGCGTGTTGTGCTGTCACCTCCAACACATATTCCGTAACCGTCCTGGACTGACTTACACATTTCTGCGTGTTGTGCTGTCACCTCCAACACATATTCCCTAACCGTTCTGGACTGACTTACACATTTCTGCGTGTTGTGCTGTCACCTCCAACACATATTCCCCAACCGTCCTGGACTGACTTACACATTTCTGCGTGTTGTGCTGTCACCTCCAACACATATTCCCTAACCGTTCTGGACTGACTTACACATTTCTGCGTGTTGTGCTGTCACCTCCAACACATATTCCGTAACCGTCCTGGACTGACTTACACATTTCTGCGTGTTGTGCTGTCACCTCCAACACATATTCCGTAACCGTCCTGGACTGACTTACACATTTCTGCGTGTTGTGCTGTCACCTCCAACACATATTCCGTAACCGTCCTGGACTGACTTACACATTTCTGCGTGTTGTGCTGTCACCTCCAACACATATTCCCTAACCGTTCTGGACTGACTTACACATTTCTGCGTGTTGTGCTGTCACCTCCAACACATATTCCCTAACCGTTCTGGACTGACTTACACATTTCTGCGTGTTGTGCTGTCACCTCCAACACATATTCCCTAACCGTTCTGGACTGACTTACACATTTCTGCGTGTTGTGCTGTCACCTCCAACACATATTCCGTAACCGTCCTGGACTGACTTACACATTTCTGCGTGTTGTGCTGTCACCTCCAACACATATTCCCTAACCGTTCTGGACTGACTTACACATTTCTGCGTGTTGTGCTGTCACCTCCAACACATATTTTCACTGATTTCAGAAATTTCATTTCCAATTGTGTGAGATCAATTTTCCTTGGTGCCCAACGCTGTGAGCTACACAACAGTGCGGAAACTGCCTCTGTAAATTGTTTGCGTCTCGAAGTTTCTGAGTTAACCAACACAAAATATAACGGTTGAAAAAAAATACAGAAAAGCACTAATTTCCAAATATTATATCTTGTTTAATTGTTACTCAAATGAAAGGTGATAAATCTCATGTCTTTAGGAATCAGTTTAATTCTAAATTTGTATTCTTAATAGATCTTTTAAGTTACGTGTATAGGTTATGTATATGTTAAGAACTGAAATAGTGCAAGTAACTGAGATGAAAAGTGAGCGAAACCTATAGAGAGTAATTTCAAAGGTGAGTTAAAGTTCACTTTTAAGAATATGAAAATTGAAGAAGGGAGAGATAAAGAAGGAATATGTAAGGAATTTAAAAGAGTAAGAGACGAGACAAGAGAAAGAAGTGAGAAATAAAGGTTAACTACATAATACGGACGGTAATTAAAGAAAAGAGCGTGAATGAAAAAAGAGTAAAAATATAATATAGAAAGTGTAATACACGACTAGCAGCAAGACAAGACCGAGGAGAGTGTTCATTGTGCAAGTAGTGTAATTCTGTACGAATCCCGAGGTCATTTCCGTTGTAGGCCTTACGTTTGAAATACGATCGACCTGTCACACGGGAATGTCCGAATTCTGACAACCGATACGTGTTGTCGAATACTGTTTTATTTAAAGAATAAAAAAAAAATGCGACGGACAGCAAAAAATGAAAAAAAAAATAACATAGCGGAAAGGAAAGGAAGAGTTGACGTAAACTAAACGAAAACGGAATATGCAAACGATGAGCTGGCGTTGGCAGTTTCCCATAGCACACCGACCGAACCGGAAGCCACACACTCACACTCACTCACTCAATACGTGCTAATTTTGTGTCGTCCTTTACGTGACGTACACGTTAACTATATTTCCCAGACATTTGTTTGCAGACTGCGCAGAGGCGAATTTTGATCAAGACTAAATTTTCAATCAGAGTAATAACATTTTTCTGTTATAGTAAAAAAGTAGAGTCTTCCTTTAGAAGATTCCCGCCGGTTTTTAAACATTTTGCATGATACGGACGTGTGTGTCACTAAAATAAAATTAAAATTAAAATTTTATTTTAGTGGATAATAAAATTAAATGAAACGAAATCTGCACACATCACCTTTACAAAATGGGACGGGACAACATCAATTGTGCAATTAAATAACAAGGCTATCCGGTAGCCGACTCTGTAAAATACTTGAGCATCCACTTAGACAAAAAACTGACTTGCGCGCAACCACATTTGGATGAAGAGAAAACAACTGGGCACCAAGTTTCGCAAGCATTATTGGCTCCTGGGCAGAAAATAATTACTGTCAATGAGAAACAAGCTGTTGGTGTACAACACTGTCTTCAAGCCTGTGTGGACTTGTGTGGCTTACAGCTTTGGGAACTGCATCTAAATCCAATATCGCCATAATGGAAAGGTTTCAGACCAAGGTGTTGCGTGCCATAACCGACGCACCGTGGATCATCAGCAACAAAGACATCTGTAGAGACCTGGACCTGCCCTCAGTCAGTGAAACCATTGCGATGTTCAGCGAAAGATATGTGAAACGTCTTGAAGATCATACGAATCCTTTAGCCAGAAATCTACTAGACAACACCCTGTAGACAAGACGTCTAAAGTGTTAACATTTCCTCTGGACTTACCTAGACTCTAACACTATAAATATATTATACATAATCTGCCAGTTTTAAATACTCATATAGAGAACTAGTCAATGGACTAGTTCTATTCATGCCATGTATTCTGTAAACAATTGTTATGTACGCGTATTAACAGATTGCATAAATAAGCTTAAAAAAAACTTAACTTTGAAGTAGAAATCCATAATGTTATGCAAAATAAAAAATCTAAACCGACATAAGCGTAAAGCATTTCAACAGAAGTGGTTATTATTTAGGGAGCTAATATAAGCTAATATCAAACGGAAATTGGCAAATATCAACATCCAGTTTAGAACTGAACGTTCAACAATAGATAATGTAGGGATATTTACCTTGCAGTAGATTTCTGAGAAAAGAAGAGGAATTAATCTCCAGACCCATGTTGCATTTATTGATTTTGAGAAAGCTTTCGATCGAGTGAACAGGAACAAATTATGGTCTATTATGGAATGTCGCAGCTACCCACAGCATTTGATAAATGTGATTAGAAGCCTTTATTGCAACTCTAAAATAATAGTAAATACTGGGAAGACAAAGTCTGAAGAAATTTTAGTAAATAAAGAAGTAAGGCAGGGAGTAGTATTTCGCCTACGCTTTTTAGTATGTATACTGACGACATCATCCAATCAGGGAGACGACGGTATTGCTTCAGGAATTCGACTTAACCAGAACACGAGTTTGAATATTTTACTGAATGGTGACGATGCAGTCTTAATACAGAGAACAGAGGATGAGTTGCAGCATTCTTTACGTGGTGTAAATCATATTTGTAAACAATATGGTTTTCAAATATTTGAACAGAAAACAAAAATTATGGTTTTTTGGGGAATGTTTCCAGTCAGATCAAAAATTGTTCTTGAGGGAACAGTTTTGGATCAAGTCTTTGACTCCAATTACCTGGGTTGCACTATCAGTATTGGGAATGACACAGGCCGAGATGTCACTACAAAAATATCGAGACGATGTGTGTCGTCATACATAGAACATTGAGGAAAAAACAAGGAAAGAGACAACGCTTAAATTTTATAAAACAATGGCAGTGCCTGTTTTACTATATGGATCTGAAACATGGGTTCCTACAAAGAAAATTGAAAACCAGATTCAAATTTCGGAAATGAAATTTCTGAGAAGAACAAAGGGTTGCACGAGACAGGATCGTTTGCCCAATGGGGATATTAGAGAAGACCTACAAGTATTCTCCATAAACGATAAGATCCAGACATATCGCAGGGAATGGTTACAGCATCTGGACAGATTGGAGGAGGATGGACGACCACCTAGGTTGCGTTACGATATAGTCCCTTTGGGACAAGAGATGTAGGAAGACCGAGAGGTGAGATGGAGAGATACTCTGTGAAGACGGAACAGACAAACTGTCTACTCCGTGAGGTGCAGAAGATGAAGAAGATCAAACGGAAAAATTCTGTACACTTATTCCTGTGATGGCATAGTCTGTGTTGTTTCTGCCCATAGCGACTCGGCACCTGTTTGAGTATACACAATTCGTCCCTATGATTAACCGTTAGGTACAGTATTCGAACTGTAGACAAGAAACATTGGGAATATCATTGTACAACAATAGAATCTTTACAACTGACAGTAATGTTGTAACGTTCTGTCAGGCACCGTGCTTAGGAAAGAATTTTTATTCTTCGTATTGTTTAAATTAGCAGCCATCCTTACTATTTCTTTTACGAATTTGCTAACTGCTATAATTTTTTATTGTTCGGCTAAGCTTTTCGTCATTACTGACATCTTCAGGTCTTAAACAACCAACTGGTTGAAGATGTCAGTAATGACGAAAAGCTTAGCCGAACAATAAAAAATTATAGCAGTTAGCAAATTCATAAAAGAAATAGAAAGAATTTTTAGTTTCTCAGCAGATAACCCCCTCAAAAAAAAAAAAAAAAAAATGCTGTGGATTTACCCGTCCGACGTTAAATTTTCTCTTTGGAAACACGATTCACAAGCGATTTCGATTGTAATGTGGTCCTCCGATCACAACTGGTTCTGAAGGAAGCTATTTACGCATCTTAAGGATTTTTCTGGTAGTCAGAGGTTGGTAAGGAGTCTCAGAGTTGTATAGACTGCTGGCGTCAATACAGCTGTAAAAATCTGAGAAATGCGCACTGATTCCTGACAAATGAGTCAGGGGTTTGAGAAATCAAAGTCAGCTCTGCCAACAAATCCTGCTCTCACGTCCCCGAAGATCCAGTTTTGGGTCGCGTGACTACCGGGGGTATGGGGTACAGTAGGTGTGCGTTATGCTGCAGACGAGAGAGAGGGTGAAGAGCGAGTTTCCGGCGCTCGAAAACTGGAACATGTCAGCTAAGGGTAGAAGGCCCCGACAGAAATCTTACTGGTTCTCCAGGTTGGGGCTTGCTCCTCATTTCACGGAAACATATTTAAAATGCAAAAAAGCCTAATGATTGGTATGGGCACGTGCAGAGAATGGGGGAGGAGAGGCTACCAAAGAGAGTGATGAAATGGTTACCACAGGAAAACAGAAAAAGGGGAAAGCCAAAAGTAACATGGATACAGGGTGTAAGGAGATCAACGAGTGTACGAGGTCTAACAAAAGAAAACTGCAACGACAGGAGATATTGGCAATTAGGCATCGGACTACGTCGCACGACGTTTTAACCCATATATATGTATATATATATATATATATATATATATAAATAAGGATTTATTTTAGTCAATATTGTTACCGTTCCACTGTTGGCTGTTGGACATGTTTAAACATTGCTGTAAGGTGGTAAACGTTACGAGGATAAGGTGAAAAGTTCCTCGCCTGACACAGACATAGCGTTACTGTGCTCATTATTTTGACCGTGTTATACGATTTCATCCTTTGCAGGTCTAGTTTCGATGATTTCAAGTCAACGAGTTGTTATTATTAGTGGGACAATCCACCGTCGTAAGCGCCTCGAGCATCGTTGGATAGACTGCAACCGGTATAAAAAAAGGAGCTGTATTCAAAGTTGGGGGACTCTTATCCATCGAATATAACGGTTGAATTCTTGGATTTCGTTGTCCATGACGTGCCCGTTACTTAACTAAATATAATTAATTCACTACCGACTCGGAACACAAAGTTTTTTATACGTAAAAACGTAAAAGTTTTACCTTATAGCCTGAACCGGTTTTCGCTTTTGAAAAGCTTCTTCAGAGGTTGCCGTTGGGAGCAATGTCCATCTTGTTGTTGGCGACGGTATCGACTTTTGAAAGATCGATGTTGTTTGTGTGGGGTGTGATATGTTCGAATAATCCGTGTGATTTGAATTGTGTCTGTTCGTTTAGGATGTCGTTTTTTAGGAATCCACCTTTGCAAACCACCTCATTGAAGCAAACCACAGATACAAAAACATGGACATTCTACACGTACACACAAAAGGCCGAAAACTAGACACTCTAGAACAATTGGAAATATACAAACACACGAAAACACATAAAAACGACACCCGAAACGAACAGACACAATTCAAATCACACGCATTATTCGAACAAATCACACCCCCCACACACAACATCGATCTTTCAAAAGTGGATACCTTCGCCAACAACAAGATGGACAGTCCTCCCAACGGCAGCCTCTGAAGAAGCTTTTTAAAAGCGAAAACCGGTTCAGGCTATAAGGTAAAACTTTTACGTTGTTACCTATAAAAAGCTTTGTGTTCCGAGTCGGTAGTGAATTTATTATATTTATAATGGTTGGATATAACGGTCGACAACCCCCCGTGTGGCCCAGTCCACTGTGCCAGCAAAAATACGGAAAATCCATAAAATCGTTTTGATAGACCGTAGAATGAAAGCGAACGAGATAGCTGAGACTGCCGGTCTATCAATGGAACCTGTGCCCAATATCTTGCACGAACGTCTGTGTCTGTGTATGACAAAGCTGTGCGCTAGATGTGGTGACGGGTTTGCTGATACTTGACCAAAAAAATTCTCGAAAGGACGTTTCAACCAATTGTTGCGATGGCTACATTTAACTTGTTCGAGAAACATCCGTTTATTGCCTGGTGTGAGACACGAACTCAGCACATCGGTTTCTTAAAGTTGAAGAAACATCATATTTGGCATATTTGGTTACTCTAATTATCTTGTTGATTCATCCTCTTCGTTCAGTTTTTTTAAAAATATTATTATGTATATAAACTTTCACGTATGAACTTACTTTTCTTTATCACTTCCCCAAACGTTTCAAGGTGATGTGCCTCTTCCTCAGTGGGAGTAAATACTGAATGTCGTTTTACAGAATAACCGTAACGTTTTGATAGTCCATAACGGTTATTCTGTAAAACGACATTCAGTATTTACTCCCACTGAGGAAGAGGCACATCACCTTGAAACGTTTGGGGAAGTGATAAAGAAAAGTAAGTTCATACGTGAAAGTTTATATACATAATAATATTGGTTACTCTGTTACACAGTTTGGTTGTTAAATAATATTTATGTTTTAGTTTTTTCTCAATATTTATTTTACCTGTAGGCCTTCTTCCAGTCATTGTTACAATTTCTTGTTATGGATCTTGACCCATCTGGTGATTCCTGCCACAAAATTATAAACACGTATATTTCTACTGATTATATCTACTAGAATTGTATTCATTCCTCTTCTTCTTATTCCAATCTTATTACCGCAAGGTGTAGAGGTAGAGCAAAGGTCTCGCCACCGTGGTCTCTGGATGGCCAGGGGCTTGACTTCATTCCACTACACTCCCAGCCCCTGCAGAGAGCACCGCACATTGTCCTCCCAAGTCACTCTTCTCCGGCCCCTGGGTCTTCTCCCAGCAAATCTTCTCTCATACAGTTGTTTTGGAAGTCTATCCTCCTCCATCCTTTGAACGTGTTCAAACCAGCGTAACTGTGCTTTCTTAATTTGATCTTTCAAAGATACTGTCTTAAGACTCACTCTTATAGTAGTGTTGTATACACTCTACAGACTACAAAAAATACAAGTGTAACATTTGTACATGTAGAAAATATTTCTTAATTTATTAATATAGTTTTTGAGCGATTTTCATAAAATAAAGTGACTAGGAAAATTAGCACACACGTAAAGAGAGAGGATACATAGATAAAGGGTGAGGGGAGGGGAAAGAGAGAGAGCGCACGCTCTCTGCGCCCCCTGAGGAAGAAGAAACAAAGGCATACAGAAGAATTGGAATCTTCTGGAGAAATTAATGGTGGTTTACAACATGACAGAAACCACAACTGTTTCAGAAGTCACAAAGTAGATTTATAATGTTGGTACCTTTTGTTTACCGATCAAAATATGTTACTTGCTTTTATAATTATTAATAATAATAATCCTTTTTGTACAAGAATATATTTTATTATTTTGTGAATTACAATGTTTTAATAGTATTTAACTATGATTATCAGATATAAATTAATAAATTAAAAAATTTTAAAAGTCAATTGTTCAAAACAGCTGTTTTATAATAATTACTTTTATTATTAGTAATATTACATTACAGGGTTAAAACATTTTTGCCTCCTGATTTCCATTTTCCGATGTTGTCAACTTTTCTAACATAACCGTCTTATTATTTTTTCTTATTTATTTGGATCGACTCTTCTCGATTAACTTTTGAATTTTTTCCTATCTGATATTCGTTTTGGTAACCTACTCACTTTGTCATTTGTTACGACCGACTATACGAATTGAATCGGTTGATTCGATTACAGAGTTTTCTCTTACCAATTGTTTCATTCAATGACATACCCAAGACCTTTGGGAAGGCCAATAAGGCAGTGGTTCCCAAAGTGGGGTCCGCGACAATGTTTCAGGGGGTCCGCAGACATTTTTAAGAAAAACTAGGATATAGCGTAATATTCTCCGATTTTTTATGCTTTAAAATATAAATATAAATTTAGAATCTTAAAACAATTAATAGAAGATTCCAGTATTGGGGGGGGTGTTAAACTAATTGTAATTGTAAAAGTAATTTCAAACTAATGGTTTTAAACCATGTCGTGTAGCAGATCTGTTTGTCAGCCAAACTGACTAGACCTCTCTCTTACACTACAAAAAGAAGATTCATTGGCAGAACTTTCAACTGAAAGTTCATTAAAATTACAGTTTTTGCAATTACTGCTAACTGACTTCTGGTTACATGTAATGACTGACTATCCCGAACTCGCAAAAAACTTTGAAGTGTTTACCTGTGTTTCCTCTACTTATTTTTGTGAAACCGCAGTCTCCCTGCTCACGTACTTAAAGTCAAAGTTAAGAAATCAACTTGATGTCGAAATTTACTTAATATTGAAGTTATCAGACATTAAACCCAATATTGCAGGGCCTATTGTCCAAAAGCAGACAAAGCAGTCTGTGTATTAAACTGTTTGATATCATTAATATTATAATTTTGCACGTTAAGAGAACGTTAATTTTAATATAGGCTATTATAATTAAAATATAAGAGTTTCTATCATATTTACTGTTAGTTTTAATTCAGAACTCAGACGGGGTCCGTGAATTTTTAAACTTTTTGGGAGGGGGCCTGCGGACTGAAAAGTTTGGGAACCACTGTAATAAGGTCTTGTAGCCTACGTAAAATCTGAAGGCAGGCAGTACCAGGTCTCCAGCGACCGTAACATAACATACAGTATACAGAAGGCTTTGACATATTCCCTACTATTACTGCCAATGCCTCCTTCCTACCCCGCATATCATCGACCCGCCACCATGGAAAAATCCTGATCTATAAGCCCCATGAAAAAATATTGGTCAATAACGCCTCCGTGGAAAATTCCTACGACCCCACTGCCTTCATGATCCTTCGTTTCTAATTCCCTTCGGGGCGCTACCGAAAATCGATTTCTATGATTATGAGGTCTTCAAAACGTGTCCATCATGGATTGAGGTTACACGAGACAGACAGTTTCCACCTCACTCAATGTGTTTTTCTCATTAAACAACTTCATCACTGTCTGTAGTTCTTCAAGCACGTCGAGCTTTTGACCGGCCGCGGTGGAATTTATTATTATTATTAGTCACTTGCAGAGGACGTAAACAGCACTGGGAGAAATAATAGTATATTGCGTTGTAGAGTTATCCATCAGGCACGACACCGTTCTAAGAAACGGCCAATTAATTCAGTACTGTATCTAGGAAATACACACTCGAGAATTTATGATGCTCTTGATTAGAGTTGTTTATAACACAGCAGTATGACGTATTACACAATACGACTGTACACAGCGCGTTAACACTTCAAGTGCAGTTACATAAACAACAAAACTCGCGAGATTTCGTAATGCCAGTGACGATTTTCTTCTGGCCGGCATTGCAATTCGTGATCTTTGCATTTCCAACGGTATGAGCATGGGCGGGATTTCATCTCCGGGTTTGGAGAGGCAATATCTTCGAACGTTTTGTGTTTTAGCAAACTGAGGTGAAGGCTTTCGCCTAGTTTTTTAGCAAACTAGAAAGCCAGGAATTATTGGCAGTGTTCGGGTGGAGGTGTTGGCATTACCCAAGAGAGACACGCTGGAGCCAATGCTAACCTGTAACGGGCAAAAAAGGTAGGCTAGCGACAATTCTAACCTCCGAATTGGCGGAAAGGCGGGCTAGCGAGACTTTTAAGCTCCAAACGGGCGGAAAGGGGGGTGAGCAAAAATTCTAACCTACGAACAGACAAAAAGGTGGGGTAGCGAGAATTCTAACCTCCGAACAGACAGAAAGATAGGCTCTGTAGCCAGCCTTTCTACTCGTCTATCTGCTCATTTGTAGGTTATATTTTTTGCTAGCTCTTGAAAAGACATACATACACAAACGTGTGTAAACACATGCACACACACAAACATGAAAAAATTAAATAATCTGGAGGGGACCTCGGTTTCTCTACTGTCTAAGGGCCCCAAAGATGGTTAATCTGGCATTGAATGTGATAATTCCCGGGAAAGTTCTTTAGTTCTTTATTTACCAAGTGGTTAACTTTACATTACATATAGCATAGCTTGAATAAGTTAAAATACGCAAGAAAACTAGATGTTAAAAGCATTCCTATCCCTTGTCAAATACTGCACAAAGCTATGGCTCACTGATATGTAATTTATTTGATAGATATTGGCGGGCAAGTGCCCTCTTGCCACCCCCGAATCCCGCCCATGGGCATGAGAAGTGGTACACGCCAGCAGACGTCTGAACAGTAACCCTTGAGACAAGTGTAGTGCCTCGGAAATACGAAAGGCAAGATTTTCAGTTGTTTTATCGGTGACCATTAATTAAGAATTATAAGTTTACAGGCCCACGTTAGCCCCACGTTGGCATAGTGGGGTTTGTTCAGGTAACCCCCTGAAATTTCCCACCGATCTCTAAACCGTAATATTGTATCTTTTCAGTAATTCGTAGATGCGAATAGAAATTCATTTGGAAAGGACGTCTAGAAGTTAAGATCGGTTTCCTCCGACACGTAATAAACTTTTATATTAGACGATACTCGATGGTGCAGCGGAAGGATTTTTTTGGGGGGAGGGGGAGGTGTTAAACCTTCCAGGGAATAAAGAAAATAGGAAATTCAAAAATAAAAAAATACGCCAGTAAAATATTCTTACGACGGTCTCACTGATCGTCGTATGGTACAGTGGAAACAAAATACAGACACCAATGACATAACTAATTACCAGCTTTAATGAGTCATAAATAACAATTTGAAATCAATAAGATACTCTCATACAGTAATCCAAGTTAAATTTGTCCACACGCAATTATAATGTCAACTATAAAGAGTTCCGCTCTACTTATAACACAATAATCACTTTCCACAACAACCACTTGATCCGTGCTTGATAAATTGGCCAACATAACTAACTAAGCGGCCGCTGTTGCTTATATATAGCCTGTAGATGTTCCAGAATCAGTTTTCATGCCAATACAATTTGCATAGTTAACAAGCACTCGAAAGGTCTAGAGCAGTGTAGAGTAGATGCTTTTCAGTTCGCGGACCCCCTCTAAAAAATCAAAAATTTCACGGACCCCATCTGAGTTATGAAATAAAACAAACAGTAAATATGATACAAACTCTTATATTTTAATTAAAATGTATTAAAATCAAAATTCTTTTAACTTGCAAAATTATAATATTGATGATATCAAACACAGTTTAGTGTGAACAATGAAGCTGTTTTTGAACAATTAGCTCTTCAATATTAGGTTTAATGTCTGATAATTTCAATATTAAGTCACTACCGATATCAAGTTTATTTCTTAACTTTGCAACCTCGGCTCTATCTTTCCAGCCACACGTGTCGAAATCCAGCTACTGAGGCGTAAAACCAGCTACATCGAAAAACGTTATGCTTAGATACAGTGCTTATACGCGGACTAAAACAGCGCGATCAGTTCTGCGTTGATGCGGCGCTCTAGGCGGTTCGGCTGACAAACAGATCTGCTACACGACATGATTTAAAGACATTATCAAAGCCATTAGTTTCAAATTACTTTTACAATTACAGTTAGTTTGCACAAAAAAAAAACTAGAATCTTCTACTAATTGTTTTTAAGATTCTAAAATTTAGATGTTAGACTACAAAAAATCAGAGAAAAATACGGTATATTCTATTTTTTCTGAAAAGTGTCCGCGGACCCCACATCGGGAGCCACTGGTCTAGAGGATACTTGAGTACACGCGCCTGCTCGGCTAGCAGAGCAACGCGAAGAGCGACACTCGACTGTTCGAGAGCGTTTCACAATTGTCATATCAAACTTATCAGTCATATAAGTGTGGAATTAAATAATTACATGAGCGCGGACGCTGTGGCCGCCTTGCGAGTATCGGTACCAAGACCACATCCCTTCGTGTAGTCATCATTTCTAATTAGTTGTCTGGAAGGATGGTTCAAATTTTTATACCAGATTTTCAGGTTATGTCTTCTTGGCGAATAGGAACCTATCGAATGTTCCTGTTCAGTGCGCAGTGCGTCCAACTCTGCTTACGATATTTATAGCACAGTAATTTACTGCAAATCAACTAAAAAAAAATTCTATATTAAACAGTTTTTTTTCTTGCGGTTTTATCTTATACAGATGTACCTGCTGCTGTACACTGTTTTACAATCCGTATTTAATTACTTTTTCGCATTTTCATCATCATCATCATCGTCATCTTCAAAGATTAAACCAAGGATGGTTTGTTCCGGTCTCAAATAGGCAAAGATTAGAGCTGGTCACTCCAGCGCTTCCTCGGACGTCCCACACCTCTCCGTCCCCTCGGCTTATAATTCCATAGTTGTTTGGGGATGCGGCAATCATCCATTCGGCAAAGATGTTGCCACCAATTCAGCCGATACTGGGCGATCCTGTCGAGTATACTCATAATATTCAGTTCCTGCCGTATATCTGTGTTTCTTCTACGATCATGGAGAGTATACCCTGCCACGTGACTGAGAAATCTCATTTCAGCCGCTTGGATGCGACTGGCCTGGGCTTTCGTTAAAGTCCAATTCTCAGACCCATAAAGAAGTGTGGGAAGAGCCATTACCTTGTACAATTGTAGGCGTGTTCCTTTACTTGCTGACTTAAGGGTTCGCCTAATGGTTTGGTATTCTCTATGTCTATGTTTGGGAATATGTACACTGACGATAACTTTTGGATGCATCGACCGATGTGGCATGCACAGCCATACTTTTACCCCACTGATACATACATATGCGGGACTACAGTCCAGGATGGACCTTGGTCTGCCTAATGATCCGCCTCCAGGTAGTCCCCGATCATGTGCCTTGGTCTTCCACGAGCCGACACCCATCCTAGTCAGGTCTTCTTCCACGTCGTCTTGCCTTCGTTTTCTTGGCCAGCCTCGTCTTCTGTGCCCATCTATGTGGCCATTCATTATCCTTTTTGGGGACTCTTTGGTTGTCAACTCTTTATTCCACAGATACCTATTGTTATTGAGACTGATCTCCACCCCTTCAACTATGTAAAAGTTGAGAGAACAATTTTCAAAATTCACTAAATTTCATGTGGTTTATCAAATTCAAGAGAATTTTAATCAGAATCTGAATGTAGTGGTGAGTTTTTAAAATTTTCAAATTTTTAGGTCAATAGGGGACAAAAGAGAAATTTAAAATTTAAAAATGTTGTAACATCCACGCCACATATCAGACTAATGGGAATTTTAAACCAAATACGAATGTAGCGTTCACTTTAGGGGCACCTTAGGGCAAAAATGGAAGTCAAAATCTTAACGAAAATTGTAAATGCTTTTGTAGAGCATCATGTTGTGAGGGAGTTTATTCAAAATACAAACTCAGTACCTTTAACAATTTGGCTAAACGAATATGTCTTAATACCTCATTTGGGACCGCAAATTTTGGACCGCCTTCAGAAACTTTATAAGCCGTGTCTATAAAAGAACTTTATATATTGTTAAGAGTTATGTATAAAGTTTGAAAGAAAGATCTTATAAGTCGTGTTTATGGCCCGGTTAAAGAAGATGACGAATCAGAAATAACCAGGAGATAGATGAGCTATTGAATCACGAAGACACTGTAAGACTCATAAAGGCTCAACGAATACAATGGTTAGGACATCTAGAGCGGACGGATGATCAGCGTATGCCAATGAATATTCTGAGACCGCAGGTCTATAAAAGCAGAAAGAGAGGCCGACCTAGGATAAGATGGTTGGATGATGTGCTGGAAGATCTCACAAGAATGTGTGGATGTGAGGGGGTTACACTGAGATGGTAATGGACAGGAGACTTTGGAGAAGATTTGTGTTGGAAGCCAGGGCTCACGTTGGGCTGTAGTGCTGAAGAAGAGTTATGTATATTTGTGAAAAGAATTAAATATATAGACTACATAGCTATCTATGAAAACGTACCTAAACCTAAAAGCTAGGACTACATTATTTGTCAACTAGGTATTACGATTATAAATTTAACAAAAAAAAAATATCGGTATGGAGAACCATACATGACTTCCATATTCTAAGATTTATATTTAAAATCATTTTCGAAATGAAATATTACCATAGAAACTACTTCTTTCTACTTACTGCTTCAGCCTTAACCACAGTACTGTGGTCACTAACGTATACCACCTCACGTTATCGCACTCGATTTTCACTGATGATGGAAGTCGATGGCATTGCCGAAACGTCTGGTTTTGTAGAAAACATTGGACTACGGCCAAGTATCCCGGGAAGGAATTTTAACAAAAACTACTTCTTTGTTGCCGATAACGTTGTACACATATATATATATATATATATATATATATAAAATATGCATAAAATTAATGGCTTGTATAAGTTAATGATTGATCTCCATTAAGTAGTGCTCAAGTTTCCAAAGTTTTAATATTATGATGTCCATAATTAAAACATCAGAGCAGGTTTAGTGTGAATGAGGGTACACTGTGGACAAAAATTTCCAACATTTCCTATTGAGCATTGCTTAGAGTAAAGCTGCGAATCTACAGTGTATGTTTCACAGAACAAACACGCGAAAAAGAAGGAGCGCTCCGAAGTCACTCATGGACCCTCAGCATCTTGCAGAGGGTTCATTCCCTAAAGACGAAAAATCTGTCTATGAATCGTTCCTCTGTAAACACGTGCAGTTACACTGCCCAGCGATCCACAGGAAGCAAATTGATGTCCATTTTTTCGGCTTGCACGCGTTATGTTGGTGTGGGTTTCGGCACTTTCCATTTAAAAAGCGTGCAAATGTAAGAAAATAAACATGAGTGAGGCCAGAAATAACGCGAATTTTGTGTGTGTGTGTGTGTGTGTGTCTTCCCTGCCTTTTTATTGCTGTAGTCATAATAATAAAATGGAAACGTAAACATTACATAACTGAGATATGCTTACCTGCCAGGAACGATATATTATTTTATACATGTATATTAACTCATACATAATTTACATTAAAATGAAAAAATTATAATTTTATTGCCTGGCAACAAAATTATTTTATTTTTAACAATTACCATTGTTTGAAAAAGTAAATGAATTTTCAAGTACTTTACTCTTGTTAAAACGTAAAAGGTTGCCGGTAAATTACCCCTTCCCCTTAACCGATCTTCACCAAAATCGAAAGTCCTTGAGATCTCTACAATTCAGGGACGTATGCAAAAAATTATTTGATTCTGTTTGAATTTGCGGCTGTTATCGTTTGCCATAGAAAATACCCTTGATAAAAAAACGTTGCAGGTAAACTACCCCTTCTCCTTAACCGATCTTCACCAAAAACAACAGGTCTTGAGAACTCTACAATTTAGGGCTGTATGCAAATAACTTTTGTTTCTGTTTGCATTTGCGGCTGTTATCATTTGCCATAGAAAATACCCTTGTTAAAACATAAAACGTTGCACGTAAACTACCCCTTTCCCTTAACCGATCTTCACCAAAAACAATAGGTCTTGAGAACTCTACAATTCAGGGCTGTATGCGAAACATTATTTGATTCTGTTTGAATTTGCAACTGTTATCGTTTGCCAAAAAAAAAAATTCCCTTGATAAAAAAAACCGTTGCAGGTAAACTACCCCTTTCCCTCAACCGATCTTCACCAAAAACAATAGGTCGTGAGTACTCTACAAATCAAGCTGTATGCAAAAAATTATTTGATTCTGTTTGAATTTGCGGCAGTTATCGTTTGCTATAGAAAATATCGGTATGGAGAACCATACATGACTTCCATGTTCTAAGATTTATATTTAAAATCATATTCGAAATGAAATATTTCCATAGAAACTACGTCTTTCTACTTATTGCTTCAGCATTAACCACAGTACTGTGCTCACTAACGTATACCACCACCACCTCACGTTTTCGCACTCGATTTTCACCGATGATGGCAGTCGATTGCACTGCCGAAAAGTCTGGTTTTGCAGAAAACATTGGACTACGGCTAAAGAGCCCAGGAAGCAATTTTAACAAAAAACTACTTCTTTGTTGCCGATAACGTAGTACACATATAAAAAATTCTCCCCTCCACCGTCAACTATAATTTTTAATAATAGAAAATTACCCCCACCCCGTTCACCTAACTTCTTCATTTATAGATATTTCATCTACGTTTCTACAGTGGATTACTATGAGCTTCTTATCAGGATACTTTATTTATAAAAATTAAGTACTTTACTCTTGTTAAATCATAAAATGTTTCAGGTAAACTACCCCTTTGTCTTAACCGATCTTCTCCAAAATCAACAGACCTTCCGTCCCCTACAATTCAGGGAAGCATGCAAAAATATATTTGATTCTGTTTGAATGTGCGGCTGTTATCGTTCATCATGCAAACATTTCTCTTGTTACAACATAAAATGTTGCAGCTAAACTACCCCTTTCCCTTAACCGATCTTCACCAAAATCAATAGACCTTGAGCTCTCTGCAACTCAGGGGGTGCAAAAAATTATTTGATTCTCTTTGAATTTTCGGCAGTTATCGTTCGTCATAAAAAAATTACCCTTTTTAAAACATAAAACGTTGCTGATAAACTACCCCTTCCCTTAACCGATCTTCAACAAAATCAGCAGACCTTGAGTTCTCTTTAGTTCAAAAAGGTATGCAAAAACCTAGTTGATTCTGTTTGAATTTACGGCAGTTATCGTTCGTCATATAAAAAATTACCCTTGTTAAAACATAAAATGTTGCTGGTAAACTACCCCTTTCCCTTAACCGATCTTCACCAACACCAATACGTATTGAGAACTCTACAATACAGGGTTGTATGCAAAACATAATTTGATTCTGTTTGAATTTGTGGCTGTTATCGTTTACTATAGAAAAAAATTACCCTTGATAAAAAACCGTTGCGGGTAAACTACCCCTTTCCCTTAACCGACCTTCACCAAAAATGACAGATCTTAGGTACTCTACAATTCAGGCCTGTATGCAAACAATTATTTGATTCTGTTTGAATTTGCGGCTGTTATCGTTTGCCATAGAAAACACCCTTGATAAAACATAAAACGTTGCTGGTAAACTACCCTATTCCGTTAACCGATCTTCACCAAAAACAATAGGTCTTGAGAACTCTACAATTCAGGGCTGTATGCAAAACATTAGTTGATTCTCTTTGAATTTACGGCAGTTATCGTTCGTCATAGAAAAAATAACCTTGTTAAAACATAAAACGTTGCAGGTAAACTACCCCTTTCCCTTAACCGATCTTCAACAAAATCAACAGACCTTGAGTTCTGTATAATTCAAAAAGGTATGCAGAAGAGTAGTTGATTCTGTTTTAATGTACGGCAGTTATCGTTCGTCAAAAAAAAAAACCCTTGATAAAACATAAAGTGTTGCTGGTAAACAACCCTATTCCCTTAACCGATCTTCACCAAAACCAACAGGTCTTGAGAACTCTACATTTCAGGGCTGTATGCAAAATATTATATGATTCTGTTTGAATTTGCGGCTGTTATCATTTGCCATATAAAATACCCTTGATAAAACAAAAAACGTGTCAGGTAAACTACCCCTTTCCCTTAACCGATCTTCACCAAAAACAATGGGTCTTTAGTACTCAACAAACTAGGGATGTATGCAAAAACGTATTTGATTCTGTTTGAATTTGCGGCTCTTATCGTTTGCCATAGAAAATACCCTTTTAAAACATAAAACGTTGCAGGTAAACTTTCCCTTTCCCTTAACCGATCTTCACCAACACCAATAGGTATTGAGAACTCTACAATACAGGGCTGTATGCAAAACATCATTCGATTCTGTTTGAATTTGCGGCTGTTGTCGTTTACCATAGAAAATATCGGTATGGAGAACCATACATGACTTCCATATTCTAAGATTTATATTTAAAATCATTTTCAGCCAAACAGCCAGGCTGTATCTTACCTGCCTTTTTATTGCTGTATTAAATGAAAAATATTATATTACATTAAAATGAAAAAATTATAATTTTATTGCCTGGCAACAAAATTATTTTATTTTTAACAATTACCATTGTTTCAAAAAGTTTAAATAAATTTTCAAGTACTTTACTCTTGTTAAAATGTAAAAGGTTGCAGGTAAACTACCCCTTCCCCTTAACCGATCTTCGCCAAAATCGAAAGTCATTGAGACCTCTACAATTCAGGGACGTATGGAAAACATTATTTGATTCTGTTTGAATTTACGGCTGTTATCGTTTGCCATAGAAAATACGCTTGATAAAAAAACGTTGCAGGTAAACTACCCCTTCCCCTTAACCGATCTTCACCAAAAACAATACGTCTTGAGTACTCTACAAATCAGGGCTGTATGCAAAACATTATTTGATTCTGTTTGAATTTGCGGCTGTTATCGTTTGCCATAGAAAATACCCTTGTTAAAAAAACGTTGCAGGTAAACTACCCCTTTCCCTCAACCGATCTTCACCAAAAACAATAGGTCTTGAGAACTCTACAATTTAGGGCGGCATGCAAATAATCTCTTGATTCTGTTTGAATTTGCGGCTGTTATCGTTTGCCATATGAAATACCCTTGTTAAAACATAAAACGTTACTGGTAAACTACCCCTTTCCCTTAACCGATCTTCACCAAAAACAATAGGTCTTGAGTACTCTACAAATCAGGGCTGTATGCAAAACATTATTTGATTCTGTTTGAATTTGCGGCTGTTATCGTTTGCCATAGAAAATACCCTTGTTAAAAAAACGTTGCAGGTAAACTACCCCTTTCCCTCAACCGAACTTCACCAAAAACAATAAGTCTTGAGAACTCTACAATTTAGGGCTGTATGCAAATAATCTTTTGATTCTGTTTGAATTTGCGGCTGTTATCGTTTGCCATAGGAAATACCCTTGTTAAAACATAAAACGTTACAGGTAAACTACCCCTTTCCCTTAACCGATCTTCACCAAAAACAATAGGTCTTGAGTACTCTACAAATCAGGGCTGCATGCAAAACATTATTTGATTCTGTTTGAATTTGCGGCTGTTATCGTTTGCCATAGAAAATACCCTTGTTAAAAAAACGTTGCAGGTAAACTACCCCTTTCCCTCAACCGAACTTCACCAAAAACAATAGGTCTTGAGAACTCTACAATTTAGGGCTGTATGCAAATAATCTTTTGATTCTGTTTGAATTTGCGGCTGTTATCGTTTGCCATAGGAAATACCCTTGTTAAAACATAAAACGTTACAGGTAAACTACCCCTTTCCCTTAACCGATCTTCACCAAAATTAGCAGATCTTGAGAACTCTACAATTCAGGGCTGTATGCGAAACATTATTTGATTCTGTTTGAATTTGCGGCTGTTATCGTTTGCCAAACAAACAAAATTACCCTTGCTAAAAAAAAACCGTTGCAGGTAAACTACCCCTTTCCCTCAACCGATCTTCACCAAAAACAATAGGTCGCGAGTACTCTGCAAATCAGGGCTGTATGCAAAAAATTATTTGATTCTGTTTGAATTTGCGGCAGTTATCGTTTCCCATAGAAAAAAAATCTACAGACAGATAGACAGACAGACACACAGACACACAGACACACACACAGACACTTTTCGGAAAACGACTTCTTTTCATGTTTTGAGTGTAGTAGAATCAGAATCTGCAATAATCTCGAACACGATTTTTTTTGCCATCACCATACTTCCATTCCTTAAGGAAAAGGAATATGGAAGTAAATATCGGTATGGAGAACCATACATGACTTCCATATTCTAAGATTTATATTTAAAATCATTTTCACCCAAACAGCCAGGCTGTGTCTTACCTGCCTTTTTATTGCTGTATTAAATGAAAATTATTATATTACATTAAAATGAAAAAATTATAATTTTATTGCCTGGCAACAAAATTATTTTATTTTTAACAATTACCATTGTTTCAAAAAGTTTAAATAAATTTTCAAGTACTTTACTCTTGTTAAAACGTAAAAGGTTGCCGGTAAACTACCCCTTCCCCTTAACCGATCTTCACCAAAATCAACAGATCTTGAGAACTCTACCACTCAGTGCTGTATGCGGAACATTATTTGATTCTGTTTGAATTTGCGGCTGTTATCGTTTGCCAAACAAACAAAATTACCCTTGCTAAAAAAAAACCGTTGCAGGTAAACTACCCCTCTCCCTCAACCGATCTTCACCAAAAACAATAGGTCGCGAGTACTCTGCAAATCAGGGCTGCATGCAAAAAATTATTTGATTCTGTTTGAATTTGCGGCAGTTATCGTTTGCCATAGAAAAAAAATCTACAGACAGACAGACAGACAGACAGACAGACAGACAGACACACAGACAGACAGACAGACAGACACACACACAGACACTTTTCGGAAAACGACTTTTTTTCATGTTTTGAGTGTAGTAGAATCAGAATCTGCAATAATCTCGAACAGGATTTTTTTTGCCATCACCATACTTCCATTCCTTAAGGAATATGGAATATCGGTATGGAGAACCATACATGACTTCCATATTCTAAGATTTATATTTAAAATCATTTTCAGCCAAACAGCCAGGCTGTGTCTTACCTGCCTTTTTATTGCTGTATTAAATGAAAAATATTATATTACATTAAAATGAAAAAATTATAATTTTATTGCCTGGCAACAAAATTATTTTATTTTTAACAATTACCATTGTTTCAAAAAGTTTAAATAAATTTTCAAGTACTTTACTCTTGCTAAAACGTAAAAGGTTGCAAGTAAACTACCCCTTCCCCTTAACCGATCTTCACCAAAATCGAAAGTCATTGAGACCTCTACAATTCAGGGACGTATGCAAAAAATTATTTGATTCTGTTTGAATTTGCGGCTGTTATCGTTTGCCATAGAAAATACGCTTGATAAAAAAACGTTGCAGGTAAACTACCCCTTCCCCTTAACCGATCTTCACCAAAAACAACAGGTCTTGAGTACTCTACAAATCAGGGCTGTATGCAAAACATTATTTGATTCTGTTTGAATTTGCGGCTGTTATCGTTTGCCATAGAAAATACCCTTGTTAAAAAAACGTTGCAGGTAAACTACCCCTTTCCCTCAACCGAACTTCACCAAAAACAATAGGTCTTGAGAACTCTACAATTTAGGGCTGTATGCAAATAATCTTTTGATTCTGTTTGAATTTGCGGCTGTTATCGTTTGCCATAGGAAATACCCTTGTTAAAACATAAAACGTTACAGGTAAACTACCCCTTTCCCTTAACCGATCTTCACCAAAATCAACAGATCTTGAGAACTCTACAATTCAGGGCTGTATGCGAAACATTATTTGATTCTGTTTGAATTTGCGGCTGTTATCGTTTGCCAAACAAACAAAATTACCCTTGCTAAAAAAAAAACCGTTGCAGGTAAACTACCCCTTTCCCTCAACCGATCTTCACCAAAAACAATAGGTCGCGAGTACTCTGCAAATCAGGGCTGCATGCAAAACATTATTTGATTCTGTTTGAATTTGCGGCTGTTATCGTTTGCCATAGAAAATACCCTTGTTAAAAAAACGTTGCAGGTAAACTACCCCTTTCCCTCAACCGATCTTCACCAAAAACAATAGGTCTTGAGAACTCTACAATTTAGGGCCGTATGCAAATAATCTTTTGATTCTGTTTGAATTTGCGGCTGTTATCGTTTGCCATAGGAAATACCCTTGTTAAAACATAAAACGTTACAGGTAAACTACCCCTTTCCCTTAACCGATCTTCACCAAAAACAATAGGTCTTGAGTACTCTACAAATCAGGGCTGTATGCAAAACATTATTTGATTCTGTTTGAATTTGCGGCTGTTATCGTTTGCCATAGAAAATACCCTTGTTAAAAAAACGTTGCAGGTAAACTACCCCTTTCCCTCAACCGAACTTCACCAAAAACAATAGGTCTTGAGAACTCTACAATTTAGGGCCGTATGCAAATAATCTTTTGATTCTGTTTGAATTTGCGGCTGTTATCGTTTGCCAAACAAACAAAATTACCCTTGCTAAAAAAAAACCGTTGCAGGTAAACTACCCCTTTCCCTCAACCGATCTTCACCAAAAACAATAGGTCGCGAGTACTCTGCAAATCAGGGCTGCATGCAAAAAATTATTTGATTCTGTTTGAATTTGCGGCAGTTATCGTTTGCCATAGAAAAAAAATCTACAGACAGACAGAAGACAGACAGACACTTTTCGGAAAACGACTTTTTTTCATGTTTTGAGTGTAGTAGAATCAGAATCTGCAATAATCTCTAACACGATTTTTTTTGCCATCACCATACTTCCATTCCTTAAGGAATATGGAAGTAAAATACCCTTGATAAAAAACCGTTGCAGGTAAACTACCCCTTTCCCTTAACCGATCTTCACCAAAAACGATAGGTCTTTAGTACTCAAGAAATCAGGGCTGTATGCAAAAACTTATTTGATTCTGTTTGAATTTGCGGCACTTATCGTTTGCCATAGAAAATACCCTTTTAAAACATAAAACGTTGAAGGTAAACTACCCCTTTCCCTTAACCGATCTTCACCAAAACCAAAAGGTCTTGAGAACTCTACAATTCAGGGTAGTATGCAAAACATTATTTGATTATGTTTGAATTTGCGGCTGTTATCGTTTGCCATAGAAAATACCCTTGTTAAAACATAAAACGTTGCAGGTAAACTACCCCTTTCCCTTAACCGATCTTTACCAAAATCAACAGATCTTGAGAGCTCTACCCTTCAGGGCTGTATGCGAAATATGATTTGATTCTGTTTGAATTTGCGGCTGTTATCGTTTGCCAAACAAACAAAATTACCCTTGATAAAAAAAAACCGTTGCTGGTAAACTACCCCTTTCCCTCATCCGATCTTCACCAAAAACGATAGGTCGCGAGTACTCTACAAATCAGGGATGTATGCAAAAAATTATTTGATTCTGTTTGAATTTGCGGCTGTTATCGTTTGCCAAAAAAAAAAATCTACAGACACACACACACACACACACACACACACACACACACAGACAGACAGACACACACACAGACACTTTTCGAAAAACGGCTTTTTTTCATGTTTTGAGTGTAGTACAATCAGAATCTGCAATAATCTCGAACACGATTTTTTTTGCCACCACCATCACCAGGAACATGGAAGTAAAAAATCCACACACACACACACACACACACACACACACACACACACACACACACACACACACACACACACACACACACACACACACACACACACACACACACACACACTTTTTGGAAAACGACTTTTTTTCATGTTTTGGGTGTAGTACAATCAGAATCTGCAATAATCTCGAACACGATTTTTTTTGCCATCACCATACTTCCATTTCCTTAAGGAATATGGAAGTAAATATCGGTATGGAGAACCATACATGACTTCCATATTCTAAGATTTATATTTAAAATCATTTTCAGCCAAACAACCAGGCTGTGTCTTACCTGCCTTTTTATTGCTGTATTAAATGAAAAATATTATATTACATTAAAATGAAAAAATTATAATTTTATTGCCTGGCAACAAAATTATTTTATTTTTAACAATTACCATTGTTTCAAAAAGTTTAAATAAATTTTCAAGTACTTTACTCTTGTTAAAACGTAAAAGGTTGCAGGTAAACTACCCCTTCCCCTTAACCGATCTTCACCAAAATCGAAAGTCATTGAGACCTCTACAATTCAGGGACGTATGCAAAATATTATTTCATTCTGTTTGAATTTGCGGCTGTTATCGTTTGCCATAGAAAATACGCTTGATAAAAAAACGTTGCAGGTAAACTACCCCTTCCCCTTAACCGATATTCACCAAAAACAATAGGTCTTGAGTACTCTACAAATCAGGGCTGTATGCAAAACATTATTTGATTCTGTTTGAATTTGCGGCTGTTATCGTTTGCCATAGAAAATACCCTTGTTAAAAAAACGTTGCAGGTAAACTACCCCTTTCCCTCAACCGATCTTCACCAAAAACAATAGGTCTTGAGAAATCTACAATTCAGGGCTGTATGCGAAACATTATTTGATTCTGTTTGAATTTGCGGCTGTTATCGTTTGCCAAAAAAAAAAAATTTCCCTTGATAAAAAAAACCGTTGCAGGTAAACTACCCCTTCCCCTCAACCGATCTTCACCAAAAACAATAGGTCGCGAGTACTCTACAAATCAGGGCTGTATGCAAAAAATTATTTGATTCTGTTTGAATTTGCGGCAGTTGTCGTTTGCCATAGAAAATACGCATGATAAAAAACGTTGCTGGTAAACTACCCCTTCCCCTCAACCGATCTTCACCAAAAACAATAGGTCTTGAGTACTCTACAAATCAGGGCTGTATGCAGAAAATTATTTGATTCTGTTTGAATTTGCGGCTGTTATCGTTTGCCATAGAAAATACCCTTGTTAAAAAAACGTTGTAGGTAAACTACCCCTTTCCCTTAACCGATCTTCACCAAAAACAAAAGGTCTTGAGAACTCTACAATTTAGGGCTGTATGCAAATAATCTTTTCATTCTGTTTGAATTTGCGGCTGTTATCGTTTGCCATAGGAAATACCCTTGTTAAAACATAAAACGTTACAGGTAAACTACCCCTTTCCCTTAACCGATCTTCACCAAAAACAATAGGTCTTGAGAACTCTACAATTCAGGGCTGTATGCGAAACATTATTTGATTCTGTTTGAATTTGCGGCTGTTATCGTTTGCCAAACAAACAAAATTACCCTTGCTAAAAAAAAACCGTTGCAGGTAAACTACCCCTTTCCCTCAACCGATCTTCACCAAAAACAATAGGTCGCGAGAACTCTGCAAAACCGGGCTGTATGCAAAAAATTATTTGATTCTGTTTGAATTTGCGGCAGTTATCGTTTGCCATAGAAAAAAAATCTACAGACAGACAGACAGACAGACAGACAGACAGACAGACAGACACACAGACACACAGACACACAGACACTTTTCGGAAAACGACTTTTTTTCATGTTTTGAGTGTAGTAGAATCAGAATCTGCAATAATCTCGAACACGATTTTTTTTGCCATCACCATACTTCCATTCCTTAAGGAATATGGAAGTAAATATCGGTATGGAGAACCATACATGACTTCCATATTCTAAGATTTATATTTAAAATCATTTTCAGCCAAACAGCCAGGCTGTGTCTTACCTGCCTTTTTATTGCTGTATTAAATGAAAAATATTATATTACATTAAAATGAAAAAATTATAATTTTATTGCCTGGCAACAAAATTATTTTATTTTTAACAATTACCATTGTTTCAAAAAGTTTAAATAAATTTTCAAGTACTTTACTCTTGTTAAAACGTAAAAGGTTGCAGGTAAACTACCCCTTCCCCTTAACCGATCTTCACCAAAATCGAAAGTCATTGAGACCTCTACAATTCAGGGACGTATGCAAAAAAGTATTTGATTCTGTTTGAATTTGCGGCTGTTATCGTTTGCCATAGAAAATACCCTTGTTAAAAAAACGTTGCAGGTAAACTACCCCTTTCCCTCAACCGATCTTCACCAAAAACAACAGGTCTTGAGAACTCTACAATTTAGGGCTGTATGCAAATAATCTTTTGATTCTGTTTGAATTTGCGGCTGTTATCGTTTGCCATAGGAAATACCCTTGTTAAAACATAAAACGTTACAGGTAAACTACCCCTTTCCCTTAACCGATCTTCACCAAAAACAATAGGTCTTGAGTACTCTACAAATCAGGGCTGTATGCAAAACATTATTTGATTCTGTTTGAATTTGCGGCTGTTATCGTTTGCCATAGAAAATACCCTTGTTAAAAAAACCTGGCAGGTAAACTACCCCTTTCCCTCAACCGAACTTCACCAAAAACAATAGGTCTTGAGAACTCTACAATTTAGGGCTGTATGCAAATAATCTTTTGATTCTGTTTGAATTTGCGGCTGTTATCGTTTGCCATAGGAAATACCCTTGTTAAAACATAAAACGTTACAGGTAAACTACCCCTTTCCCTTAACCGATCTTCACCAAAAACAATAGGTCTTGAGTACTCTACAAATCAGGGCTGTATGCAAAACATTATTTGATTCTGTTTGAATTTGCGGCTATTATCGTTTGGCATAGAAAATACCCTTGTTAAAAAAACGTGGCAGGTAAACTACCCCTTTCCCTCAACCGAACTTCACCAAAAACAATAGGTCTTGAGAACTCTACAATTTAGGGCTGTATGCAAATAATCTTTTGATTCTGTTTGAATTTGCGGCTGTTATCGTTTGCCATAGGAAATACCCTTGTTAAAACATAAAACGTTACAGGTAAACTACCCCTTTCCCTTAACCGATCTTCACCAAAATCGAAAGTCATTGAGATCTCTACAATTCAGGGACGTATGCAAACAATTATTTGATTCTGTTTGAATTTGCGGCTGTTATCGTTTGCCATAGAAAATACCCTTGTTAAAAAAACGTTGCAGGTAAACTACCCCTTTCCCTCAACCGAACTTCACCAAAAACAATAAGTCTTGAGAACTCTACAATTTAGGGCTGTATGCAAATAATCTTTTGATTCTGTTTGAATTTGCGGCTGTTATCGTTTGCCATAGGAAATACCCTTGTTAAAACATAAAACGTTACAGGTAAACTACCCCTTTCCCTTAACCGATCTTCACCAAAAACAATAGGTCTTGAGTACTCTACAAATCAGGGCTGTATGCAAAACATTATTTGATTCTGTTTGAATTTGCGGCTGTTATCGTTTGCCATAGAAAATACCCTTGTTAAAAAAACGTTGCAGGTAAACTACCCCTTTCCCTCAACCGAACTTCACCAAAAACAGTAGGTCTTGAGAACTCTACAATGTAGGGCTGTATGCAAATAATCTTTTGATTCTGTTTGAATTTGCGGCTGTTATCGTTTGCCATAGGAAATACCCTTGTTAAAACATAAAACGTTACTGGTAAACTACCCCTTTCCCTTAACCGATCTTCACCAAAATCAAAAGATCTTGAGAACTCTACAATTCAGGGCTATATGCGAAACATTATTTGATTCTGTCTGAATTTGCGGCTGTTATCGTTTGCCAAACAAACAAAATTACCCTTGCTAAAAAAAAACCGTTGCAGGTAAACTACCCCTTTCCCTCAACCGATCTTCACCAAAAACAATAAGTCGCGAGTACTCTGCAAATCAGGGCTGCATGCAAAAAATTATTTGATTCTGTTTGAATTTGCGGCAGTTATCGTTTGCCATAGAAAAAAAATCTACAGACACACAGACAGACACACAGACAGACAGACAGACACACAGACAGACAGACAGACAGACAGACAGACAGACACACACACAGACACTTTTCGGAAAACGACTTTTTTTCATGTTTTGAGTGTAGTAGAATCAGAATCTGCAATAATCTCGAACACGATTTTTTTTGCCATCACCATACTTCCATTCCTTAAGGAATATGGAAGTAAAATATCGGTATGGAGAACCATACATGACTTCCATATTCTAAGATTTATATTTAAAATCATTTTCAGCCAAACAGCCAGGCTGTGTCTTACCTGCCTTTTTATTGCTGTATTAAATGAAAAATATTATATTACATTAAAATGCAAAAATTATAATTTTATTGCCTGGCAACAAAATTATTTTATTTTTAACAATTACCATTGTTTCAAAAAGTTTAAATAAATTTTCAAGTACTTTACTCTTGTTAAAACGTAAAAGGTTGCTGGTAAACTACCCCTTCCCCTTAACCGATCTTCACCAAAATCGAAAGTCATTGAGACCTCTACAATTCAGGGACGTATGCAAAAAATTATTTGATTCTGTTTGAATTTGCGGCTGTTATCGTTTGCCATAGAAAATACGCTTGATAAAAAAACGTTGCAGGTAAACTACCCCTTCCCCTTAACCGATCTTCACCAAAAACAATAGGTCTTGAGTACTCTACAAATCAGGGCTGTATGCAAAACATTATTTGATTCTGTTTGAATTTGCGGCTGTTATCGTTTGCCATAGAAAATAAAACGTAAAAGGTTGCAGGTAAACTACCCCTTCCCCTTAACCGATCTTCACCAAAAACAATAGGTCTTGAGTACTCTACAAATCAGGACTGTATGCAAAACATTATTTGATTCTGTTTGAATTTGCGGCTGTTATCGTTTGCCATAGAAAATACCCTTGTTAAAAAAACGTTGTAGGTAAACTACCCCTTTCCCTTAACCGATCTTCACCAAAAACAAAAGGTATTGAGAACTCTACAATTTAGGGCTGTATGCAAATAATCTTTTCATTCTGTTTGAATTTGCGGCTGTTATCGTTTGCCATAGGAAATACCCTTGTTAAAACATAAAACGTTACAGGTAAACTACCCCTTTCCCTTAACCGATCTTCACCAAAAACAATAGGTCTTGAGAACTCTACAATTCGGGGCTGTATGCGAAACATTATTTGATTCTGTTTGAATTTGCGGCTGTTATCGTTTGCCAAACAAACAAAATTTCCCTTGCTAAAAAAAAACCGTTGCAGGTAAACTACCCCTTTCCCTCAACCGATCTTCACCAAAAACAATAGGTCGCGAGAACTCTGCAAAACCGGGCTGTATGCAAAAAATTATTTGATTCTGTTTGAATTTGCGGCAGTTATCGTTTGCCATAGAAAAAAAATCTACAGACAGACAGACAGACAGACAGACAGACAGACAGACAGACACACAGACACACAGACACTTTTCGGAAAACGACTTTTTTTCATGTTTTGAGTGTAGTAGAATCAGAATCTGCAATAATCTCGAACACGATTTTTTTTGCCATCACCATACTTCCATTCCTTAAGGAATATGGAAGTAAAAACAGTGCATAAGTTAAGAATTTTTACCGTGTATTTAAAATATAATATATTTATATAATATAATATTATATAATATAAAATACAAAATATAATTGTCTCCCTATTGCCTACTTTACAATCGTTCTTCTATTTCTTCTTCTATGGCGTCACAGTTCGAAGTCAAACCTTAGCCTCCATTTTACTTCCATTTTCCTTAAGGAATGGAAGTATGGTGATGGCAAAAAAAATCGTGTTCGAGATTATTGCAGATTCTGATTCTACTACACTCAAAACATGAAAAAAAGTCGTTTTCCGAAAAGTGTCTGTGTGTGTGTGTGTCTGTCTGTCTGTCTGTCTATGTGTCTGTAGATTTTTTTCTATGGCAAACGATAACTGCCGCAAATTCAAACAGAATCAAATAATTTTTTGCATACAGCCCTGATTTGCAGAGTACTCGCGACCTATTGTTTTTGGTGAAGATCGGTTGAGGGAAAGGGGTAGTTTACCTGCAACGGTTTTTTTTTAGCAAGGGTAATTTTGTTTGTTTGGCAAACGATAACAGCCGCAAATTCAAACAGAATCAAATAATGTTTCGCATACAGCCCTGAATTGTAGAGTTCTCAAAATCTGTTGATTTTGGTGAAGATCGGTTGAGGGAAAGGGGTAGTTTACCTGCAACGTTTTTTTAACAAGGGTATTTTCTATGGCAAACGATAACAGCCGCAAATTCAAACAGAATCAAATAATGTTTTTTTCCCTGTCCTTGGCGATCGATGTCCATCGTTTTATTTTAAGCAAATTATCAGCATTCCTCGCCACTGCATCAATCCAGAGTGTCTTGGGTCTTCCGACAGGCCTTCTACCCTCGATTTGACTAAACAGTACCTACCTAGGTATTCGGTTGCCTTCCGTCCTAATGATGTGTCCTGCCCATTGCAATCTATGCAGTCGGATGGTGGCGGCCAGATCATTGTCTTTATACAGTTTGCATAGCTCCTCATTGTAACGCATTCTCCGTATCCCGTTGACTTGGATTGGTCCATATGTTCTCAAAATTCTTCTTTCAAAAGTATTGACTATGTTAGCGGCTTGTTTGTTCGGAGTCCAAGTCTCGCTGCCATATGTTATCACCGGTCTAATCATAACTTTACATAACGTGACCTTGGAGTGATGGTGGATATTCCTTATCTTGAATATAGATGTCAACGAAGCATATGCTCTATTTGCGGCCTGTATACTTTTCCTTATTCGTTTATTTCTTCATTGTCTTCTGCCATCCAACATCCGCTTTACAATCGTTGTTTTACTAAAAAGTAGTAGAGTAATAGGAAATTTTGTGATTTTTCTGACGATTGAAAAATGATATAATATTAAAATTTAGTTCAAAATTAAGTATTTGGTGTAAAACCTGAGCGAGTTCTGTAGCTGATGGAGCGCAATAATAATTCATTCTGTGTATCTATAAAAATGTTATTAGGCAATGGGTAACCATTAGACCTTATTTCTTTCAATTTTTTTTGTTGAATTCCCCCCCCCCCCAATGATATCGTACCTGCGGCCTATAAGATACGAAGAAGACCAGCTAAACGAACGAAGACCCAAGGGGCCGCCTTGTGGAAGGGTGAAAGCTGAAATCACTCTGGTGAATATGGAAATGTACACAAGTGCTGAATTCAGCGCAGCACAGCTAAACGTCACTCTGCGTGCCTTGTTTTCCTGCGTAGGCTGGCACGTGTGGATATACTCAGTTACAACGTATTCAAGGTGTTAATGAATGCGGAGAAAGGAAACTCGTGACCGTACTACGGTTGTAACAAGGTAAAACCCAGACTACTCTTGTTGGCCGACGAAATCGAAATGCTTTTCCTTATGGAAGCAAGCAGTGAGACAGAATGTCTAAGTAATATAGAACCGCGCGCACAGAATATGTTATGCATTACGTTTGAGTTCGAGTATGTGCGCGTGTGCGCATGTATCAGTACGTACACAGTATTATCGTCACGTCTTTCTGTTTCCCTGTCCAGTCTTGCTTATAAGCGTAGCAGCCACACCGACACGTGTGTTTTCTTAGTAACGACAGGACAGCCACTCAACATTTGGTAAATAATAAACGTATTTGTAGCCTCAAAAAAAAAAAAAAATTTACATGATCCAGAAAATGAAGACAAAGCCTATTAATCTGCCTTTCATCTGTTTCACTCAGACACACTTCTCCTTACTTTAGGGTCATGATGGCCCCACAAGGGGGAGCAGCGTATGTGTGCCGTGGCATAGGGGCCCGGGACAGTGGAAAAAATACGACAGACAGCAGTGTTTTTTTTTTTTTTTGTGCTGTAGATAGACGACACAACGCAATCTTTGTTTATTGTGATCTTATTTTAATTTTATGATAATTGTGATAAAAGGACAGGGCCTCGTTCATCACATCACATTATTCTCATGAAATCATTTATAAAACATTGTTTGAATCTGAAAAGAATCCACTAAACCTACTCTAATTTATTTGTAATAAAACCTCCAAGCTATATTTGTGAACTTCAGTCTTGCCCTTAGGATTTTCTGTCCTAGGCCTATTCCAGTTACAGTTTCGTATACTGAAACATCTTCAGGAGGTTAGCGAATTCACTGAATACTTGGCAGAGTAGCACTATCTGCCAAGAAAGGCTTAATAATTCGGCAATTTTAGCTATTGAAAATGAACTGGTTACGGGTATTGATTTTTCAGATGTTATTAACCAATTTGCTCAAATAAAAGCAAAAAAAAACAAAAAACAAACTTTGCACTACTTAAGCCATTTTAGAAGCTAGGCCTCTTTCTTTCACTTATATGATTGGTTACGATCTTAGACATATTACTGTTTTTTGTTTATTTTTATAACAACTGTAGGCCTCCCGCTTATGTATTGATAAACATAGACTGTGTTTATTTTTTTTCATATAAAAAATAATTTTAGTAGATAGTTGAGGTAAAAAACGAGTTAATTATTTGATTTGATTAGGAACTTAAAATTTGAAACATTGTAAATTTTAAGTACTCTAAATAGTTTGTTAATTCTGTTTTACTTTAAAAGACTTTTAACCTATTTAGCATTTTTATTATTAGCCTGTTTACAGAAAAATGCTTTTAGGCACAAGTAATATGTTTGTCTAATAAGAAGAAGAGTTTAAAACAAGAGGGGTTTTGAACGGCGAAGGGGGGCCCGGAAGATGGTCTGGTATAGGGGCCCCAGAAAAGATGTGGGGCCCACGTACAGGGTATTGCAACATCTTCATGTTTTGTACCATCGTCTTTGCACAGGTAAACTAACAGTTTGTCGACTTTAATTCGAAAAAATTAGACGATCTTATTGCTGTTTTTCACATAAACAATAACATACGTTAACACGAACTATAAGTTGCTTAATACATTCTTGGGACAACATCCTTAAATTAAAGTGCAAAAAGGTTAACTAGATTTTCCAAAATATCTTCCGAAAGACTTATTTTCACAAGATGTATTAAGAATACAAATTTGGAATTAGAGTGAGTGATTCCTAATGGAAAGAGATTTATTATCTTTATTTGAACGATAATAATTAATCATGATGGAATATTTTGAAATCACCGTTTTTCCATATTCCTTTCAACGAATATACTTACTCAAGAACCTTGAGAAGCAAAGAATTTATAAAATGTATTTATAAAATTATTTGGAAAGAATCCTGAATTTCACATTTGTCCTTAGCAAAGGGAGGGGGTCAACTTTCAAGCTAGATTCATCATCCCACAGAAGCTAGTCTCACCCCCAGGAGCAGGGAGCAGGGAGATCTGACTCTGCGTGTACGTGCGCGCGCGAGATATAAACTTATGCCTCTCTTTCTCTCTCACGCGCGCGCGCGCACTCACGCACACACACAAAATCCTATATTCGTTAAGCGTGTAATAACACTGTTAATTAGTTCATTACAAATTGGTGTAACAACAGTCTATAAGACTTGGAGGAATTCCTACGTAATAAGAACAAAAGCAGTATTAGTGAATTTCCGTTTTCTTAGTCCACTGTTATTATTAATTTAATAGCAATTACTGTAAAAATATTATTACATCGAAACGACTCCACCCCGCAGCGCTGCCTTAATTATTTCATAGATACGCATAAATCTAAAGAAATGAAAGGAAAAGAGAGAGAGAGAGAGAGAGAGAGAGAGAGAGAGAGAGAGTGAGTGACGGAGACGAGGTGGAAGAAGATAATGTATGGGAACAAATAACACAATGGTGGAAGGAAGTGGAAGTCTAGTTCTCAATGAAGTCGCAGCCACATTGTACTAACGTGAGAGAACGCATAACAATGAATGGATAACTAAACTTTTCACATCAAGAAAAAAAGTTACTAAATTAGTTGAGCAATGTGTCTTGCCTTGCCTTGCCTTGCTACTGATATATATATATATATATATATATATATATATATGTATGTATGTATGTATGTATATATTCTTAGGTTTATAATGATGTTAATTTCTTGTTTTTCGACGCGGTCAGCCTCGTGGTTGTACAGTTATTATAGTTGTATCCTCAACAAGAAATTCGATATAAATTTTTGTAATGCCATCGTGGTAACATCAATGTCTCATACATACAGATCTATATAATAATCACTTTATACAATGCGTGAGGAAATCATTATCGACTCACATAAAGAAACAGGTTACCGAAGGAAAAAAAAGGAAAACATATCTTCAAAGGTAGGAAGTTCTCACTTCTTAATTACTTATCCCCTCAGTGCGATTTTTATTTATTAGTAGTCTGAGGGGTACGCCGCGCCGGTCTGATCGCCATATTATCGTGACTCTACCTGAGCACTCTGTGTTCAGTGGTCAGACAACAAGGACTGTGAGGATTTGGTCAGATAAGTAGGACAGTGAGTTTTAACTCTCATCGTAAGCCTCAGTCCAACAAAAACTGGAGTTTTCTTTTATGAACGAAGTGCCCCCCCCCACCAAATTAAAAAAAAAAACGGATAAAACAACTTCTACAAGTTAGTTAGTAATTTTCAGTTAGTTAAAAATTAAAAATCTTGAGTCGAAAGAAATCTGGGCAAATGCAGAAAAGTATTTTTTCGTATTTAATCGACGTAATCAAGATCAAACAATTGTTAATAAATTTCTATTGATTTCTGTAAAAACACAGATGTTTGTTGTAGGCAAGAGATTATAACTGTATCAAGTTAATACGTAGGCCTATTTTGCCGTATCCAACTTCACGTTTATTAAGTAGGTTACAACTCAATTCACTTTCCTCAAGGTCTCGAGGCAATTGTAAAATTTCCCAAATATTTTGTAGAAGCATACGAACTAGCATCAGATTTACGTAACAACCGAGTGATTTTTCATATCGTCTGTAGAGCAGGCATGGAGGGACGTTGCTTTTCAGCCCTACGTCGATGCGACTTCCAAGTGAGACGTCTGTCAAGATGTATTTCACACTGTTCAACTATAGAAGCCGTGAACCGCCCAAGTACACTCGACGAGGGAGCTTACTGCGTTTAGAGCTGTGCTCTTGGCCGCACTAATGGATAACCCAGTATGTGCAGACAGTTGGAGCCACACTACGGCCATTTCAGTGTAGAATTTCAGAGAACAGGAAAGGAAATAAAACTGATGAAAGTAACGAGAAAGAGAAAAACATATTGGTTTGGGCCTATATTCCGTAGAAACTGTCTACAACTGAATATCCTGAATATACTTTTCATATCCCTATTTTGCCACACTATTTAATATTATTTTAATTAAAAATTGATGCAGACATAAATAGTAAAATTGAAAAAAAAATATATATATTTTTCAAAAACTTATTTGGCTGAGTACTTACATGATATAAGTGGAAGATGTGCTTGTAGAAGTGTTGAATACGTTTTCAAAAATATAATAGTTTATTTGTGCGGTCGTCTTTTCAGAGTTTTTATAACACTATAGTTTATTAAAAGGGCGCTTTTAGCGTTTTGCTTTCAGAAAATATTTTAATGACATTGCTCAAATTGATTGCCTCACACATTTCATGTTCTATCGGTAGAGTAGCTAGGGTTGATAATCTTTCTTGACTCATGGAAGACCGTAATTTGACTCATGAACAGTTATTTGAAATGCTCAAAACAAAACGTTTTTACAATATAATGGTAAAATCAGTAAATGTAAATAGCAACAGATCATTAATTCAACCTGTTTTTTCCCAACCGTTTTTAGAAACAGTTGTTTTTTAAACGAACATTGGTTTTCGTTTTGCCAAAAACAACAAAAAAGCCGAATTAATCGACAGCCTCGAACGGAGATCTGTGCTATTATTGTGAAAAATTCTCACCTTTCTTCAACAATATAATATACTGCTACAGAAATTGTTTGACATCAGCAAAGGAAAGACGCAAAAAACGCTTAACGATGTGCACTCTGAATGGGTGTAACTGAGCAGCAGCACACTCCTGTTATCGTCAAATAATCTTATTATTGTTCCAACTGCCATGAGTGCAACTGACGTGGCTTCTACGTGACCACAAGATAACCACTCATTGATTGAATTATTTATTATGATGATGTTACGTTACAGCGAGCGCACGCGTGTGTGCGTGCCGTTTAATTATGCAAGCTGTTGGACGCTGCTGGATGGACTCGGGTTGATAAAATGACGAAACACTCCGCACTCGCCTCACTGATGCTGACACAAATCGTAATAAATAATTCAATGACGGATGTTTACGATGTAACTAGAATTAATCACACACACACAGACACACAGTGGGGAAGGAGGAGGAGTGTGTGGGAGGTAGAAGCGAAGAGACGTAATAAAAACGAATTTTAAAAATGTTGTTGAGTCGTGCCTTGTGTTGATTCCGAAAACAACTGAGGCAGTAAACAATGAGATCACAAAGGATACGGCGCAGGCGCAATCAATGTTATGTTGCCAGCCTGTACGTATCATGTATATACTCAGGGGCAGATTGGAAGCGCGTGGTGCCCTATGCTGACAACAGACTGGTGCCCCCTCCCAAATTCGAAAGTTAATAATTATTTTATTAAATTCTCAGACTACAACAAATATTTAGCTAAAAAGTGATTACAGTGAGCGTAGTAGTAGGCTACTTAAGGTTCTTCTTCTTCTTCTTCTTCTTCTTCTTCTGATAGTTCCTATCCGTTTCGAATGTTGGATATCATACTTTCTGTACTATTTTAACTTTCTGTACTACTGCACGGAATAAGTCAGTTGTATTCATGTCAAACCAGGTCCTTAAATTTCTCACCCGTGATATTCTCGGTCGCCCAACTTCTCCCTTTCTAAGTACTTATCCCTGTAGTATGGACTGCAATAAGGAAAATCTCTGTTCATTTCTCGTGAGGTGTCCAGATACTGAAGCTTTCTTATCTTCACTGTGTTAATAACTTCCCTTTCTTTCTTCATCTTTCTAAGAACTTCAACATCAGTTAAATGCGCTGTCCATGAAATGCTCAGTATTCTACGGTAAAGCCACATTTCGAAAGATTCCAATTTTTTAGTTGTGCCCTTCAGTCAAAGTCTAAGATTCTACACCGCAGAAGACGACCTAGAATACGTAGCAGCGTAAAAGTCTCGTCTTTGTGTTTATACTTAAATCGTGACTTTTGAATAAACTGCTCTTGCCTTTTCAATTCTGCTATTTATTTCTTGAGAGTGGTCCCATTGTTCATTGACAAAAATATGTAAAAAAATAAAGATATGTAAATACAAAGATACGTACAAACATATGTAAATTTGCTTAAACGTTCAACCGGCCTTTGGGTTATATTAAGGGTGTATCTACGGCTGCTTTCTGCCACTCTCTTCATTAACTTAAGGTTAGATAATACTAATGGATCCATTTTTTTTTCTTGATTTTGCCTTAACGAAGTCTTCTACAATTTCTTCTAAATCGAGCGATTTAAAACGCTTTCAGTATTCAACCTTGCTAACGAAGATAATCTCTCATCTCCCGTAGTTGAATTCAACATATCTTTAATACGTTTTAATACAGAAAATGATCTTTTAGACTCGCAGTTAGCTAGTGGAATCGTCAAAAACAGACGATAAGACGATTGACTGAGGACATTGTTTTTTTTCACATCTATTATCTTCAAAACGTTTTTGTGATTTAGGGCTGGATGGTGCCCTCTCTGACAGTTGAGGCCCAGGTGTCCTGTGCTGCTGCATATCCTAGCGTTATGCATAATTCTCCACTGTATATTCTGTAACTGTAACTAAAAGCTAATTTAAAACAGTCTTGTTAACCGGACGCAGATTCACTGTTAGTACCGTTTAAAACTCAGGTTGTCCGCTTCTTTTACAATTTCTTTATCGTCATCTCAGACTCATTTCTGCAGACTCTTCCTTGGCATTCTGGTATCTTTTATCTCGTGACGGTACTCTTATTCTTCTTTTTTAACTTCCTAGTTAGGACTCTGTCCTGTTCTATAACAACGGTCCTACATACTGTCACTCCACCTCTTCCTTGGCCGACTAGTGCTCCTCTTCATGTCTGGTTGGCTATCTCTTGCCTTTTTCACTAGCTTTGTGTCAACCATTCTTGATATGTGTTCATTCCGTATCCTTCTTCTTTCCGCAATCCAAGAATTAATATCTGTTACATTACACGTTTCTCTTACACTATTGTTCGGCAACCTATCGTGCCTTGTCTTTCCTATTACCCTCCGTAATATAGTCATTTCTATAGTTTGTAGTTTTCTTTTAGTTGTTACTGTATCTGGCTTGGTCTCTGATGCACAGGACATTACTGGACGTATTGTGCTTTTGTAAACCCTAGTTTTGCTTCTTGTGTGAGGTATTTATTGTTCCATATAAGGTTATTCATCCACCCAGAATTCTTCTTGCTTTCATCAGCTGATGTTCTGTTTCTTCATCTGCCCTATTGTTACTTGTAAGCCTAGTTCCTAAGTAGTCTATCTGCATTACTTGTTCTATTATTCTGTCATTTATAACAAGCTTACACCTTACTGTGTTACATGAAATTGTAAGTGACTATGTTTTCTATTTCGCTATCTTCATGTTATATTTCTGGCATGCTTTGTTAAACTTATACACAGGTACACAAGTTAAGGTAGGCCTACTCGTGACGGATTAACGATTCTCGGTTGTGTTAATGTCGCTTCCACAAGTGCCTTCCACGGAACACTGTTACAAAGAAGAACAGACAACCATACGCATTCAGGATAGAATATCATACAACACTCTAGACTGACAATGTTAACAAAAAAAATGTCTGATATCATCAATTTATTACAGAATGAATGAAGTGAATGTAGCCTATATAGTGAATGAAAATATTTTATAACGGAGTTAAACGTATGTTATACGTTAGACGAATGTCTCGTATACAGGCGTAATTGCATGTTTCCCGCCACGTGCTTTCCAACTTATCAGTTAATTACACTCAAGTGATAAGCCAATTTTATAGATATCGTACTGAATACAGCACTGTTAACTTTGTCGTTAACTCACTTTCTACAATTTGCTTGTCATCATCATAAACCGTGGCTCTACAACCCTTGGTGGGTCTAGGCCTGCTCCAAGAGTCGATTCCATCCCTCCCTATTGCGTGCCCTGGCTTTCCAGTTTCTTATGTTCAGCTTTCCGAGGTCCTCCTCTATCTGGTCTTTGAATCTACTTCGGGGTCTTCCCCTTTCTCTACTACCCGTTGGTTTCTGGTAGTTTGTTGGCAGCATACATATTATATTTTGTTTTCTCCAAGTTTATCTGCAGCCCAATTTTACTTGAGACTTCCTGTAATGCTGTAAAGGCACTAATGAGATCTCGTTTTGTCCTGGCAATTAGATCAATAATATATTAATAAGGATTTGTAGTGCACCAGATCTATAAAGGGATCTCACATTCCATGCGTACAAACCAAAATCATTTGCCTTTTTCTTGCCAGGTCGTTGCATATAGTTCCGTCAGAATTTTTTCCCTTGAGCATTCACAACAATAGCTTTTTCACAGGGTGATGTCGTCAGCCTCACGCCCAACCCCCAACCTGGAGGACTAGGCATTTTTATTTTAGGGTGTTCTTCCCCTAGACAGGCTGCCTTCACCTCGGATATAGAGTCCTGTCCACCCTCGCGGTTCACCTGCCGTACCACTGCCCTTCAGTTCCGCCAGGTGATGTTCAGCTATGGGCCCAAATGACTACTACCGTCTTCGGCCCCATGCCAATACTGGTGGGTGCTGCTCGACTTCCCAGTCTAGATCCGGGTCACCTTGAGCAGGATGACTCTTCACCACGCAGTACGGTCTTGGTTGGGTAGAAGCTAGGGGCTCTGAATTTGCTTGTACGTTGTTCAAAGTGTGAGACGTTTCGGTGGCATTAAATGTGTCCTTGCGGTCTAAATCTGTAGAATGGTGGCTGACTAAATTCTACGGACCAATCAAACGCCATCCCATTTCTGCAGACACTTGCGTTTGAACCAGAAACCTTTTCCTTACAGTTGCCTTAACATTTCTCCCACCTGTGTCCACCTGGGTTCTCCGGTCTCGGTATTTTTTCGTTCTGATGAGCATTTTACACAAACGTTTTCTCCGTATATTTGTTAAACACTGCGTTGTTGCTAATCCCTTTATTTCCATGAAATCGTCTCCATTTTCCGCCAACAAATCACGCAAAAGCCTCTCTAATTCCTCTTCTCCGTGGTCCACGATTCACAGACACAGAATTCACACGAAATATTATACTCAATATATTGTGAATTTCTGACCAAGAGGTTCTATACCAAACGCTCAAAAAAATCTATCGGGATATCTTGTAACAAAATCCTGGAATACAGCTGTAGTCGACTGGATGGTAATGCACCTTCACTGAATTAACATCTACACGGTACCATCGTGACCACTCTGAACAGGTGGGAAGAACTGAGAAGAATCGCAACGCGACAGTATGATAGAAAATGAGTGCCATAATTATAAATATAAATGTCATAATAATAATAATAATAATAATAATAATAAATGTCATAAAAAAACGCAACGCGACAGTATGACAGAAAATGAGTGCCATAATTATAAATATAAATGTCATAATAATAATAATAAATGTCATAAAATTACACGTGCTACAATTTACGATAAAAATTACGTTACAGGAATGTTGTCATGCTATGGTAACACAATACAGCGAGTAGCGGATATCTAAGCTGCAGCTGCCTCAATACTAGTATTTAAAAGCCACACGGGGCCCCGCTGAAGGTACGGTTTGCCGATCTGTAAAAACAACTGGAAATGGTAGTTATTATGAGCGAAGTAATATCACTACCACAATTCTCCTCCTTATCCTTCTTATTATAATTATCATCATCATCATCATTATCATCATCAGCGAATGCGTCAACAGTCATTCTTCGATATTTTCTCAGCGGATCAAATATTATTCAGTTTACCGTACCACAGTATTTAACTAGGTCATTCCTCCATCTCTTTGTCGTGATCTTCCTTCTTTTCCAATTTACCAGTTTTCAAAAACCCAGCAGGGTCAGACTGAAAGGAATTGTAACCCGAATCCGAATTTTTCTAATTTGTAGTTTCTAAATATAATTATTTCACTACGACTCGGAACACAAAACTTGTTATGGGTAAAAACGTAAAAGTTTTACCTTATAACCTGAACCGATTTTTCACTTTTAAAAAGCTTCTTCTGAGGTTGCCGCTGATAGCACTGTCCGTCTTGTTGTTGGCGACGGAATCGATTTTCGAAAGATCGATCTTGTGTGTGTGGGGTGTGATATGTTCGAATAATCCGTGTGATTTGAATTGTGTCTGTTCGTTTAGGATGTCGTTTTTATTTGTTTTCGTGTGTCTGTATATTTCCAATTGTTCTAGAGTGTCTTGTTTTCGGCCTTTTGTGTGTACGTGTGGAATGTTCATGTTATTGTCGATGTTTTTGAACGCTATGTGTGGTTTGCTTCAATGAGGTGGTTTGCAAAGGTGGATTCTTTAGTGGAGTGGAGTGCCTTTGTGTGTTCAATGTATCTTTGTCTGAAGGTACGTCCTGTCTGGCCTATGTAGAATTTGTTGCAATCTGAACAATTTAGTTTGTAAACACCGGGTAGATCGAATTTGTTTTGTGCTTTGTGTGTGTGTTTTGATAGTGTGTGTTCTGTTTTGTTAGTAGTTTTGTAAGCGATTCTGTATCCTGCTTTTTTGAATTTGTCGGCTATTTTTTCAGTTTGTTTGTTGACGTATGTTAGTGTTATGAATTTGTTGTTTTCTATCTTTGTCTGCTGTTTGTTTTGTGTTTTGTGTAGGAGTTTATTGACTATTGTTCTGTCGTATCCGTTAGATTCTGGTAGATATTTTATCGTGTTTAGTTCGTCTTTGTAGTCTTTTTCATCTAGGGGGATGTTGTTAAGTCTATGTATCATGGTTCTGAATGAAGGCAGCTAGTTTGTGTTGTATTGGGTGATTGGAGGAGTTGCGTATTCGTGTGTCAGTTGTAGTCGGTTTTCTATATATACTGAATTTGTGCCTGTGTTCAAGTTTTGTGATGGAGTGGTCTAAGAAGTTTATGGTATTGTTGTGTTCGTATTCGGCATTAAAGGTTATGTTTTTATGTATTTTGTTTATGTGCGTTAGTAACTGTTCATATTGTCTTTGGTTTCCCCTGTATAATATTAGAATGTCATCAACGTATCTGTGCCAATATAGTATATTATGTGAGTGTCTTGGACACGTCATGGACAACGAAATCCAAGAATTGTAGTTTCTGTTGTATCACTGTGTGCTCTACAGTTATTACATTGATACAGAAACAGTAGAGAAATCGGAATTTTTGTAATTTTTTCCATAATTGAAAAATTATCTAACATCGAAATTTCTATAATAATAAATCTAAACGTACTTCGTTCACAATAGCGAGCGAGTTCTGCACCTCAGGGACTGCACTAGTTTAATTAGTTTTTCACATTTTACATTCTAATCGGCTACACACAACTTCTAAAGACAATGAGACCAGATATCGTGACGCCTTGCCTCCTGGTCGTGCGTCTTCTTTATTTGCACTTTATTTGTTTTCTGTTTATCGTACAGCGAACTTGTGAATATAAGCTGATTACTAGAAGACGAAATACCATATTGGAACTGAAACGCCTATTCAAGGTAGCAGGCAGTTTAGAAAGTCGCTGAAAGACTTCGACGCTTAACGGCAAAAGGGGATGACAACAAAGAAGAAGAAGAACAACAAGAAGGAGGAGGAGGAGGAGGAGGAGGAGGAGGAGGAGGAGGAGGAGAAGGACAAGGAGAAGGAGAAGGAGAAGGAAAAAAGAAGAAGAAGAAGAAGAAGGAGAAGAAGAAGAAGAAGAAGAAGAAGAAGAAGAAGAAGAAGAAGAAGAAGAAGAAGAAGAAGAAGAAGTTTCAGTATCCTTTTCTGTCTACTGTTCTTCTAAAGCCTTTGCTATTGCTTACTGTACGTGCAGAGCGAATCAAAATGCTCGTCACAATCAACAAGTAGGCCGACCGTGCAAAGCGGTTCTCCATATTCACAGCAGTAGTCTTCAAGTTGGTTTATTACTTGAACTCGTTGATCTTGTGTCTAAACAGCACAGGCCTTCTTGAACTTATAACATCCTGCTAAAGCCACCTCGGTTCTGAGTCTCATTGCGAAGTCCCTGGTCTCGATCTCGGCATTCCGTCCGAAAGCGGCTGACACCCCCACGCCAGCAAGGCTCCAGGACGAGCCATATAGCCGCTCCCTCAGACGAGATGAGGAGATCGGAACGGTCAAACCACAAAGAAAAAGAAAATTGATACGCCTTGTACGCTACTTTGTGCGACGGGGATCTGAATAATTTAAAGAAACTGACGCTCACTGGTGTCTGTTCCGAACTAAGACAATCCTTGTACCTTCAGTCAATCCGTCCTTCTTTAATACTACAAACAGTACGTTAATTTATAAGAGACGGAGAAATGCAACTTTTAATTATCAAACTATTAATCTTTACACAAAGGATTTTAACATTGTTAACAAAAATTCTAAATTTGGTGTCAATAGTACGACCCGTGGAAAGTACATGGCTTTTCCTAACTTGCTTGTACATGGCTCATTTTGTTACAGACAAAAATTGTTTTTATATAAGAAAACATGTAAATTGTATTATAGGCCTAACCGATGTCGACGAACCATCTCGACAGACCCTGTCGATGTCTATTATAACGGATGCTGAAGTAGCGACGGACCCTATAGCAGGAAACGCAACAATCAGGAGAGCAAAACTGAATATATTGAATGTTGGTGTACTAAAAATCGAATACAACGTACAGATCTTGTGTAAACAATGTAGCCTAAACATTTATACATTTTTTTTTCCTATCCAAGACAGTCTGGAAACCTGACTTTTGTCGTTGTTATCGCGTGGCCGTACCAAACTATACATTGTGCCCACTCGCGTCGTCTCAGCTGCAAACATTACGATCGCTTACGATTACAGTTACAAACAGATGTTACACGGATCGCCGTATTACGTTGTAAGCATTACAGGACGTCAAGTAGATTAACTACGACGTCAAGATGCCCCCACAGTTGTGTGGAAAAACCTGTGCACCACGCCCAGAAGTTCATTCCAGTCGTCACAACAAATGCGTATTTATAAACAGCCTGGCTGGCTGCTGCCACTGTGAACTCCCACCTGGCCGATACAGTCCACTCCACACATTATTAAATTTGTAATCATACCTACCTCGCTGTCTATACTGCGAGCAAGACAAACGTGTAAGTAGAGACATTAAGAAATTTCAATGAATTTACGTACAGTTTCAAGATAAAAGACGAGAAAAGAGACGCATATTCGATGGAGTCGGGATTGGCCACACTGCTGTTCCAGGAGTCGGGAGTGTCCACACTCTTGTTCAGTTCTGAATGTTGAGCACCAAGATGAGTGGATCTCAGCCAACAGGAGCAGAATAAATCAAGTCTTTTCGGGTGACGTCAAAGAGCCCACCTCACGATTGGGTGCGTAGTTGTGGTATTCGAGCCGCGTTGCAAGCTGAAGAAGTTACCAATACAATATAGACTGGAGAGAGTATGTGCGTGGCTGCATGTAAATACCGAAACAACAACTGACGGAAGACGAAATGTAGCAGGTCTGCCTCACTTACGATCGAAAGCTGGAAACTCGGTCACTCAGCCACGTCGGAAATTAAGAACGACGTTTTCTTGAATAAGAACTATGTCACCCGCATATAGCAGGGAACCCAAACAAATTGATTTGTTAAATTGTATTCCCGAAGTCACTCTGGATTTACATGCTCTCAACATATCGTCAATGTATATGTAAAACAAGGTTGGGGAACACAGCATCCCTGCCTAACTCCCTTATTTATTGGAATGTCACCTGAAAGGCTACCATTCAGATCCAGGACTACAGATGTACTTTTGTAAAGGATCTTAATTGAAAATGGTGTGGATATCCTCTTCTACCCATAATATTCCATAACTTTTGACGGTCTACATTATCAAATGCTTTTTCCAGATCAACAAAAGCGATACGCGTTTCCTGGTTATACTCCCGCCTTTTCTCTATTATCCGTCGTAATACAAACAATGCATCCACAGTCGACCTACCCTTTCTAAAACCCATTTGTTCGTCAAGAAGTCATGCATCTGTAATGATTCTTAATCTCTGATTGAGAATTCTTGTATATATTTTGTACGTTGAGTCCAGCAAGCTTATTCCTCTGTATGTATTCCCGCTTATTTGTATCTGTTCTGTCTTCTCTTTTATTTAACGAAATCACTTTTGCCCACCTCCATTCTTTCGGAATTTTGTTTTCCATCCAAATGTTATTTAGAAAATGGAGAACTCGAAAATGCAATAATGTGCCACCATATTTTATTTACTCAGCATTTATTCCGTCAAGTCCTGGTGCCTTTCTATTCCATTCATTGCTTGTTGGAATTCTTCTACAGTTAACCTTTTCTACTGGGCTTACTTATATATCCCTTATAATTTTCTATTGAACTGTCAAAATATAATGTTCTATAATGGTTTGTCCATTCATTTTCCTCAATCATATTAATACGAATCTTTTCGTTTTCAGAGCTGTTCAATGTTATAGTCTTTCCACCATATAAATCGTGTTCCATAGTGGCTATGAAGCGTTCCCATGAGTCTTGATGGGCTTGTTTAATCATTCTCTTTGTTTAATTGTTCTGTTGGGTGTGATATATATCTTTTAAAGCTATCATTTTTCCTCTTTACCGCAGTATATATTTCTTCTGTCCAAATCCTCAGACCTCTCCTTCGTCTATACTTCTTTTTGCAGCCTACTGGTTCCTTAGCTGCTTGTATTATTATTTTCTTGATATTACTCCATTCCACCTCTATGTCTTCACCAGTAGGTATTACTGCAATGTACTGATTTATTCTGTTCTGATAAAGATGTCTGGTACTTTCATCCGCCAATCCATAAACTTTAAAGACTAGTTCATTATTTTTTTGCTGTTGACCAAAATTATTTTGTTTTATTCATCGCTTACGTAACTGTATATTTGATGTCAAAAGAAAATTATCTGAAAAAATTTCGTACCTCCTCCCAGGGTCTTGTATCTTCAATTTGTGATACTAGCTTCTTATTAACTATTATATAATCTATAATTGAGCTAGAACCTCTTGCCGACCAGGTATATTTATGAATATCCTTTTTCCTAAAAAATCCATTACTTATTTTTAAATTATTGTATGTGACAAATTCCCTCAGTCTTTCACCGTTTCTGTTTAATGTTGGCTCTCTATAAGTTTTGGAATGGCACTACTGCCAACTCTAACATTGACGTCGCCAACAAGTATTATGCTATAGTTCTTATTATACTTGTCAACTGTTTTTTGTAGCGTTTGATAGAATAAAATTGTTTCCACCTCTTTCCCTTCTTCTGGAGCATAAACACCTATTATGATAATGTATCAGCTTTAGGGTTTGTAACTATGGTTTCCCATTTTTTTATCCACATATATAGCCAGGCCTTTACTTGCCCTGAATCTTTTGTCCACACCACTATAAAACATTGCATAATTCCCTTCATAACCTCTTAACTTCTTTTTTGTTTCAGTTAATACTTCTATACTCATACTTTTGTTTCAGTTAATACTTATATATTCATACTTTTGTTTCAGTTAATACTTCTATATTCATACTTTTTTTCAGTTAATACTTCTATATTCATACTTTTGTTTCAGTTAATACTTCTGTATTCATACATTTGTTTCAGTTAATAGTCTACTTCTATATTCATACTTTTTTCTTCAAATACTTTTGCTATTTCAAATTTTTTGCCACTGATCCCTTTAACATTGCATGTAGCTAACTTTAATATTTGATCTGCGTAGCAAAAATGATATTTGATAAAATAAAACTAATAATTGAAAGACAGCTTTCATAAGAAAGACGAGGCCGATAACTTCAAGCGAAATTAGACTTGAAACAAGGAAAAAATCTCATAAAATTCCCTTGTGCAGTCCGTGGCACTCTAAGGATGAGGCCTTATGGATTTTTCAACAAGGAGGTGAAATATATTGTAGAAGATTTCTTGGAAAGAAAATTGGGTCTTTAAACTCTGTTTACTGTCATGAGTGTACCGTCCTCGACCACCGAACAGCCGTACGGTAATCAGACCAGGTTTAGTAGTCATGCACACCACGATCGTACCTGTTTTAGAAATAGTGTTTAAGACGATGTGTGGAGAACGTTATTGCACTTCCTCATCAGTAGAAAATAGCGATGATTGGGGCATCCAGTTTGGTACATTCCGTATTGGTCGCTTGGGCAGAGGGTTAACACTCTGAGCACCAGTGAAATTACACTGTTAGTAAGATGAGATTACTGTTTTGTGGCACACTGCCGCCATGTTGGCATAATTTTTATTCATCAACCCCAAGATGACCCAGACGACGACGTACCAAACTCTGGATCCTGATCGAGTTTTGTTACTACACTCGGATCGGTTTTTAAGTCCAGCACAAACTTTGATCTGATAACGTGACTCGACACGAACCTAGTCTTAATTGATAACTGTTGGGCATATAACCCGTTCAGGGCACAAAATAAAATTTCTGTTATGTAGGCGCCTGAATATGCAGTTTAATGATACTGAGCGTGAAGCAGGCAAACTGAATATTTTCACTTAACAAGAAAAACAAATATAGACTCAGACACATTATACAAATGAACAGAAGTGCACACAAACGGCCCAGCTTTTCTGTATACATACGAGGTCTGTAAATTAAGTAATGAGACTAATCATGTAGCAGTCAATATGGCAACACTGTAAGGTTTCCATTAACACAGATGTTTAGATAAACAGCTGATTGACATTGAGTATTAATATTTATTGTCTAGAGTTGCCACGTGAACGTCAACAAGCTTTTCGTGAAGTGAGTGTTTGTTGTGGGTTATAAAAATGAGTGACATCAATTACGAGCAACGTTGTGTTAAACCCGGGCACAATGCTACTTTTAGAAAATTGACAAAGGTGTATGGAGATGAAGCTTTGTCAAGAACACAGGTTTTCAGACGGTTTAAAGCATTTTCAGATGGCCATGAATCAATTAAGGATGATCCACCCTCTGGAAGACCGTCAACGTCAAGAACTGACGACAATGTTGATCGAATCAGGGACTTGGTGCCGCGGTCTGATCGTTGACTATCTGTCAGAATCATCGTAGAACAATTAAATTTGAACCACACTACAGTTTATCAAATTTCGATAAACGAATTGGGAATGAGAAAATTTTGTCCAAAATTTGTCCCAAAAAACCTCACTCTTGAACAGAAAGACAACAGGATGAAAGTGTGCTGTGATCTTCTAGGACGAATTGAAAATGATCCTGATTTACTAAAAAAATGTTATTACTTGTGATGAATCGTGCATCTTTGAGTACGACCCAGAAGCAAAACACTAGAGCGATGAGTGGCACACACCAAACTTACCACGTCCCAAAAAAGCAAAAACTAGGAAAACCATGATGGTCCTTTGTTTCTTCGATAATAATGGTATTATCCGTAAGGAGTTTTTGCCTACAGGGCAGAGACTGCCAGTCAACATGTTTGCCGAGAAATTCTTGAAAGGCAATTCTTGAGTTTTTAACATGATAATGTTTTTAGGCTGGGGGTCATTCCACAAAAATGTGAAGTCATCGAAAAATGTAACGCTTCCACACTTTCGATTCCCCACAGTCTAGAAATCTTCGGTCTCTGTCGTTTTAACATGATAATGTTTGTTATATAGTATATATTTTTATTATATAGTAAATATTAAAAACATTATCATCCTTCGATGTTTCTTTCGGTTTCGTCGAAATTCTTTCTTTTTATTTGGGAAAGAAAAAGGTTCTTGTTGTTCTTCAGCCCCCTATTCACCCGACTTGAGTCCCTGTGACTACTTTCTCTTTCCGAGATTGAAAAAAACATCTCAAAGACACCAATTTGGGACGGTAGACAACATTTAAAAAATGTAACCGACCAGTTGAAGGAGATTCCAGTTTCTGAGTTCCAGCACTGCTATTAAGAGTGGAAAAACCGTCTATAGCGCTGTGTAGCTTTCCAAGGGAACTATTTTGAAGGCGATAGAGTCTAGATGTAGTTTGGCTGTAAATAAAAGGCATTACTGAATTAGTCTCGTTACTTAATTTACAGACCTTATAAGTCTATACGTAGTTCTGGGTAGATTCATTATTCGTGAGACGAAGTCATTATAGTTGGTCACGGTGACCTTAATTCGTTATTTGTCTTTCGCTACAGCGGACTGTCGTTTACGATTCGGTGTGTGTGACGTCACAATAACGGGTACTTCAGATCAACGTGAGCGACGCGTTATCATTTAAGAAGTACTTCAAACAACTTCATACGTCACGTGTACTGACGCGTTTGTTATAATGTACAGTAGCATCACGTGTACTGAAAACGTTTGCTGCATCAAGATTTTGATTCAGTCTTTATACTCTGCCCCTACCCTTATGAGTGTAGTAGAACTCTCAGCTGTATGGTAAGCCGACCAGGCTTTTGTAGTCGACCACGACGCTTTACGCACACGATCGTACCTTGTGATTGGAACACGCGTCTGTGTATTATGTACGCACTTGTATGATTTTTTCTCCCCCTTGTTCTCCAGTTTCGTAGAGTAGGATTCCACAAGTCTGTTTTGGTATCCGCCGACACTTCGGCCAATCATTTCCCGTCCGACCTACAAAACCGGATTGAAAATAATATCGTTCTTATTTTTCTATTTAACAGCGTAAATCCCAGGGAGGTTAGGTAGGAGGAGAAGAAAGGGTTACAAATTGTTTTAATGTTATGTCCTATTTCAGAATATGTTATTATTATTTTGATCTACGGTCTAAGACAGGGGTTCCCAACCGGTTGTACACATACCACTAGTGGTACGCGGAGGGATCTAAAATGGTACGCAGGAAGAAAGCTAGGAAAAAGTTTTTATTTAAAAAATAAATAAATAAAAACTTATGTTCAAAACAACAATAAATTTTCATCAGACAAGATTTAAAACGATTGCTCTTAAAAAAACATAACCTTTGCGATAACATTTCATTAGATGTCTGCTCTTATGTTATTTCGTTTTCTTTATTCGCGTTTGTTTACTCAGTTTACGCACCGCCTTACGGAACCCCAATCACCTTTCTTTAGCTCCGATGGTACTCGAAATGAACGCGGAAGACCAACAAGGTACGAGGGTTCCGAAAGGTTGGGAACCACTGCTCTAAGGCATTAAAAAAAAAAAAGAAGCTACGTCAGAGGTTCGTATAGGCTTGTCTGGAAACACTATGTATTATCGATGTAAAAATCTAACTACGTAATGACATTTCATTGTGTATGTTGACAACAGTTAGCACACAAATCACCACGAAAACCATTTGCCAGTATATACTATGGCAGCTATAAATAAGATTTATCAGACCCAGAGCTTCTTAAACAGTGCCTTCATGGTCGTACACAGAAGCCTAATGAAAGGTTCGACAATGTTGTGTCGTTGAAAGTATACTTAACTTGTATTTGTTAGGCTGCGCACACTGAAACTGGGTGTGTATGGCGCCGATAGCTTTAGTAGTAAGATAGCCATTTATAAAAAGTTAAGACTGAAAGTTTGCAAGAAGTGAGTGGATATTTTTCAGGATATGAATAGCGTATGATGAAAATATCGGTATGGAGAACCATACATGACTTTCATGTTCTAAGATTTCAAAATGAAATATTTCCATGGAAACTACTTCTTTCTTCAACCTTAACCTCAGTTCTGTGGTCACTAACGTATACCACTTCAAGTTAGCGCACTCGATTTTCACTAATGTTGGCAGTCGATCACATTGCCGAAACGTTGGTTTTGTAGAAAAACATTGGACCTTGGGCAAACACTCCGGGAAGGAATTTTAACAACAAATTACAACAATTTTAAGCCGATAACGTAGTATATATATATATAAAAAATTATCCCCTTTCCCTTCAACAATCATTTTCATTTATAGAAAATTACCGCCTCCTCCTTCAACTACCCTTTTCATTTATAGATATTTCATCTACAGTGGATTATAATGATCTTCTTTTCAGAATACTTTACTTATCAGAATTAAGTACTTCACTCTTGTTAAAACGTAAAACGTTGCAGGTAAACTACCCCTTCCCCTTAACCGATCTTCACCAAAATCAATAGGCCTCGAGTCCTCTACAATTCGCCACACATGCAAAACATTATTTGATTCTGTTTGAATTTGCGGCAGTTATCGTTCGCCATAGAAAAATTCTACACCTACAGACACTTTTCGGAAAATGACTTTTGTTCGTGTTTTGAGGGCAGTACAATCAGAATCAACCATTATCTCGAACACGATTTTTTCGCCATCACCATACTTCCATTTCCTTATGGAACACGGAAGTAAAAAACACACACACTAAAATCTGCACAAAGTGCGACAAAATAGGCTAGGCAAGCTAGAAGAAGCAAGAAAAGGCTGCTTGAGGACGAGGCTCTACGGACTGATGAGATAACCCAGACAATATAGGAGGACTGCTTTAAAAATAAATCTCTGTAAAACACTTTAAAGTCCGTTTCTCGAAAATCGACTTTTCTTTTCGATAAAGGTACACTTGTCTAAGGAACTGTTAACGATAGAAACTTGCAATTTTTTCAAATATTTTTTCATATTGTTACGTAATGCGGACAAAGTGTACGCCACCACATTACAGAACATTCTACGTGTTTGTCGGCTATTCCAGCTGTACTGTGTGTGTGCGTACATATCGCTGCTACTTTGAGATGAAGGACAATTACGTGACACTTGTCACGCGTCCGTTCCCGAGACTGATCCAGATTTCACCGGTCCGCGCACACTGTGTTCAAGGCGGCAAGCAATTACGCTCTAGTGTTTCCTAGTAGCGTTCTTGACGCGTAGTATGGACTATTCTTGAATCTAAGCGGGGTATAAATATAAGTACTCAGCGACGGTTAGTTTTTTTTAGTAACAATATAAAAACGTGGAATTCTTTAACTGTTTGTAACAAAAAATTCGCATAGTTCCTCAATTTTGTATAAACTTAATAATAATTCTGCTACCAGGTTTTAAATAGAAGTTTTGTATAAGGCGCACAAAATTTGGTGTATGTAGCTTTGAAGGATTCTTAGAAAAGTGTACCTAAAAGTGCTAATTTAACATGGGTGGGATACGGCCTTCCCGCTCCCCTTAAGAATCTCATCTCAACTAGCTGGGATCTTGTCGTCTCGACTTGATACTGTCACACCTCGCTGGCGTACATTTCTACCGGAATTATCATTATTTTCCTACGAATAGAAAACGATTCGCTTTCCTAGAACAGTTCCATAATTGTTTCTGCATTTTGTTAATATGCTATTTACGTCACTATCAGAATTTTACGTAATACTAACATCCCAAATAATTAGAGTTGTTGATTTGTAATATACAATAGGCCCTATACTTCTACAATATCTTGGTTCTTAGAAAATGTTTATTACCTCTAAATGCCGTCGTTTTCAATTTTGGGCCTGAAATCTTTGGTCATATTATTGTCATATTATTTTAGAGTATCATTAGACAGAAACCGCTTTTTGCACCTTCTTCTCACTTGTGTAGAGTGTAGCCTTTATTCTCCGTATAAAGTAAAGAATTTACAAACAAAATTTTGTCACAGGCGAATACTGAATTCACTTTTGGGCTATATATTGCTAAAACAATTACCAGGGGCGGATTAACCATTAGGCTGACTAGGCTGTAGCCTAGGGCGCGGCACTTGGGGGGCGCAAAATTTTAGCTAAAAAAATAATAAAATTTTACAGCTAAATGTAAAATTGGTAATAAATTACAAAGATAAAAATTTGAGTTCATTTTGAACACAGGCGCCTGTTTGCGAGAAATTGTGGTAAAACTGTAAATAAATAATAAAAGTGCTTTCCAAATTGTTTTTTCCGGTTATGAGTCATCGGTGTAGCCCTGTGACTTTCTGCAAGGACTTGATTTCAGTGATGTGTAAAACGATTGCTCATTCTAAAGCGAGAAAAAAGAATCTAGCTTAAAATTTACAAATCTACAAGATGTTTAACTGATTGTCTTCTTTGTGTAAATGATGTTAAACGTACCCTTAATAAAACTGTTATAATTCTGTAACTACTTAGTTAATTTTTTCCTTATAAAAGACATGAAAACTACAAATGGTTGAAGGAGTAACTCTAAAACAATCTCTGAAAAGTAGCCTCAGTTTTCAATTCTTGAGACTATTTCCAAAAACAGTAAGATATTTGAAATATCCTAACTAAGAAATATATTGTAGGGTGTTTAAAGCTTCATTCAGCCCCTTGGAAATAAACGTAAGAGTAGCCTATGGGATGTGAGGGGGCGATAAAATATAATTAGCCTAGAGCGCCTGTAACGGCGGCTGGTTGGCCGTTTCATTAAAATTTAATAACTAAGCTCTTGGCCTATATGGAAGAAAAAATGCAGTGAGCCCAAAGTGACAGGACTTGCAATAAAACACAGTAACAGCATTTTATTGGTGCTTTCTTATTTCATCATTATACATGATATTATTTGATAGCATTTCCATCTTTCATTTCATAGTCAAATATATTATACATATTACAACGTTATTTTTATACACTTACTTTTTACACATACGCATTTACTCTATGCGCGCACTTACCCACATCTCGGAGGTATACTCTTCTTCAACAGTATTTACCTTGATGTTCCCCGGCTGGGTCGCAGGCTTTGGTCGTTGACTGAGTGTGGATAAGCGCGTGAATAACGTTATAAGTTTTAATTTACAAGTAAAGAGTACAGAGGATTGAGTTCTGGTTGTGAAATTAGTACGACTGTTTCAAGAAAAGCATATTCATTTGATTTATTCAAAAATCGCAAATTGTCATGTTATTTAAATTGTTCAATGTGGGTTTCTTGTTATATGAACCCTTATATTCAACCCGAATATAATATACTCATAATGTGTTTAACTCTGGTTTCTTATACTTCTAAGACATAGTATATACACACATACATTATATATGACCTGAAATAGTACACAGACATATACATATAACACATATAAATATAATAGGAAACGTAATTAATACGTATAACATTTAAATATTGATCTAGTCTTTACAAGTGTGGTTTTCCATGTATACCACTTAAATGAAACTTTTAATTAATTCAAATATTAATTAAAATATTAATAGAGAACCTTATTTACGTTAATTGATTCTAATTTTAATGTCTCAATTAATTAACCATTACGTAAATCTCATATTTAAAATTTATTCATCTAATTAATTACAAAATGTAATAAAATATGGTTCTTTCTTGACCATTCAATTATGAGATTACTTATTATGATATTCTCTATTCTCATTTATATTTCTAACAATTATTTATTCATTGTTCCAATTAAAAAATATATTAATGTTCTGTAAACTTGGATATGGAAACTAGCTTTTGGTGATAGACTTCAGGGTCATTTATAATATTAAATAAATGTTCGAGTTCACCTGCATTATTCTGCACCCATTTAAATTGTTGTTACCGTCATCCGGACTCTCGAGTTTGTTGATCCTCTTCGGTATCAGCTCCTCTTGTCTCTACGTCGATGAATTCCTCGCTCCGTCTCCTGGATACTGAGTTCTGACGTGGACCTCTAGTCTTGATGATGAACGGCTGGATGTAGATGCATGTGTTGTCCCTGCGTCCTCTCGTAGATGTCTAGTTCCTCTCCTCTTCTTTCTTGTCCCTCGTAGCTGTCTAGAAGTTCTACGTAGTTATGACTCTTGTAGCTTCATTAATACAGTCTTTTATTTAAATCACTCGTTCTTTAATAACTGCACCGACGTAATGCCGGCTCCATCGCACTTCAGTATATTGACTACTGTTCAAAACATTACTACAACTTTGTAAAGTTTACGCTGTCGAGATGCGTGGATTCCTCTTACTAAATGAGTTAGTTCTGAGAAAGAGTTTGTCGCTCGCTGGGGTTTTATACTGCTGTCTCGCTGCAATTCCTGTTGGAAACTGTTTCTGACAACTCTGAACTGGCAGGCGCGTCGGTTTCATCATCACTTTCAACCTACGCGTCTTTTTATGAAGCGCACACTTTTTTATAAATATTATTACACCAATGGTTAGGTATAATATTAAACCTTGTCTATGCAAATTATGGATGTTACGCTGTGCAAATTATGGCAGCTATGGCAAAATTTCACACGGTGTCTGAACCGTTCCCACGATTAATGACCACTTAACTCCAAATTGAAGCGCCAGGCGTCAGCTATGTATTCACATATGTCGCTGATTCGTGTGACTTTTGGTTCACGTACAATCCTTAAAAAACTGTGTGAAATCTACCACCCTCGTTTGCATAATTTAACCTGTCTGTTATTTACACATGTACACATACACACACACGCAGATTGCTACACAGACGACCGCATGTCGTTCTGACGTCACCGCTGCCGGTCTCTGCGTGTTAATTGCTCCCCTTCGTTACATTTAAAAACCAACAAAGTCATATGCTTCCATATACATGCTTACGTACAATATTTGATTTATTTAAATTTAAATACTGCTTATATTTATTACATTCTTTCTTATATCTAACGTATATTTATTATACTATTTTTAATATGTACATCTTACATATTTCATACGTCTATACATGTGTTATCATACTTCAGTCAGGGGTTGATACATATACTTATGCTATACGTATCGTTGCAATATATATATATATATATATATATGTATATATGCGTTGATCAGAACTACCCATACTATTAACAATGTGAATTAATACAACCATACAGCATTTGGATGGTTTTAACACAATTAAAAAAATCACAATATACATACTCACAGGACTTTCTAACAATTATTTTTATTATTTTTTTTAATCATTCTAAATATGAAAATTTGTTTAAATGTGTACTTTCTTTTATGCTTTAAAACATGAATTCTTGTATTGTTCATAGCAGTCCCTGTTTTACTTCCATGTTCCACAAGGAAATGGAAGTATGGTGATGGCAAAAAAAAATCGTGTTCGAGATTGCAGATTCTGATTGTACTACCCTCAAAACATGAAAAAAAGTCATTTTTCGAAAAGTTTGTGTGTGTGTGTGTGTGTGTGTGTGTAGATTTTTTTCTATGGCAAACGATAACAGCCGCAAATTCAAACAGAATCATATAATGTTTTGCATGCAACTGTGAATTGTAGAGTTCTCAAGACTTATTATTTTTGGTGAAGATCGGTTAAGGAAAAGGGGTAGTTTACCTGCAACGTTTTTTGTTTTAACAAAGGTATTTTCTATGGCAAACGATAGCAGCCGCAAATTCAAACAGAATCAAATAATGTTTTGCATACAGCCCTGAATTGTAGAGTTCTCAAGACCTATTGTTTTTGTTGAAGATCGGTTTAGGGAAATGGGTAGTTTACCTGCAACATTTTATGTTTTAACAACGGTAATTTTTTCTATGACGAACGATAACTGCTGCACATTCAAACAGAATCAAATATTTTTTTGCATGCGCTCCTCAATTGTAAAAGACTGAAGGCCTGTTAGTTTTGGTGAAGGTCGGTTAAGGGAAAGAGGTAGTTTACCTGCCACATGTTATGTTTTAATAAGAGTAATTGTTTCTATGACGAACGATAACTGCCGCACATTTAAACAGAATCAAATAACTTTGTGCATACCTTCCTCAATTGTAGATAACTCAAGGTCTGTTGATTTTGTTGAAGATCGGTTAAGGGAAAGGGGTAGTTTACCTGTAACATTTTCTGTTGCAACTGCCGTAACTGCCGTAAATTCAAACAGAATCAAATAATTTTTTATATATGTGCCTAAATTGTTGAGGACACAAGGCATATTGATTTTGGTGAAGATCGGTTAAGGGAAAGGGGTAGTTTACCAGCCACTTTTAATGTTTTAACAAGAGTAATTTTTTCTATGACGAACGATAACTGCCGTAAATTCAAACATATTCAAATAATGTTTTGTATACTTCCCTACATTGTAGAGAACTCAAGGCTTGTTGATTTTGGTGAAGATCGGTTAAGGGAAAGGGGTAGTTTACCTGCAACATTTTATGTTGTAACAAGAGAAATTTTTTCATGACGAACGATAACTGCCGTAAATTCAAACAAAATCAAATAATTTTTTACATATGTGCCTGAGTTATTGAGGACTCAAGGCCAATTGATTTTGGTGAAGATCGGTTAAGGGGAAAGGGTAGTTTAACAGAAACGTTTTTTGTTGTAACAAGAGTAAAGTACGTACTTAATTTTGATAAATATAGTATCCTGATAAGAAGATATTAATAATCCACTGTAGAAACGTAGATGAAGTATCTATAAATGAAGAGGCTAGTTGAACGGGGTGGGGGAATTTTTTATATATGTACTACGTTATCGGCAACAAAGAAGTAGTTTGTTGTCAAAATTCCTTCCAGTCCTGTTTGTCCGTAGACCAAAGTTTTCTGCAAAACTAGACGTTTCGGCAGTGCCATCGACTTTCATCATCAGTGAAAATCGAGTGCGATAACGTGAGGTGGTATACGTTAGTGACCACAGTACTGTGGTTAAGGCTGAAGCAGTAAGTAGAAAGAAGTAGTTTCTATGGAAATATTTCATTTCGAAAATGATTTTAAATATAAATCTTAGCACATGGAAGTCATGTATGGTTCTCCATACCGATATTTTAGTTTTATCATCAGTTATATATGTTTAATATGCAATCCTGCCCATTACAAAGTATTAATAATGAAATTTAATTAAACTGACTAACCACTGGATGCTTTTATACACAGGCAATAATACAATTCACAAATATCCAGAGAAAATGTTCTAATCTTTCTTTTATCATTAAAAATTTGAAAATTTTACAAGTTAATATATGTCCCTTTTTCCTTGAAAACGATGATGTGTTGTTGTGGTTGAATTTAAAATGGAAAGTTCCCACCTGTATTTGGAGAACGATTGACTGCTAGCAAGCCTGTGATGGTCGGCGATAATGATGATGCTGATGAGTGATGAAGTGGGTGCTCACATCCTTCTGGATAGTTGTCCTTTCTGGGATTCTGGGTTCTCTCTGTGGCTGCTGCCGACGTTGGGGAGCTGCTCACTGTCTATCTCTGCCAATGATGATGACGGATGTCGATGTCATCATGTCAGTTACTTCCCCATCTCCCGAATGTCCGAGGATCCTGTAACGTTATTCATTTGTAGATGTCCATCAGAAAATAAAATCACCCACGACTCTCTCTCGCCCCAAAACACTGACACCACACCCACACTGTCCAATTCTTTGCAAGCTACTATTCTGTGATTAGTCAAAAGAAAACTCGAAAATTGATCTCTGCATCCTCACTAACATTTACAGGATCTAACACCCTTACATCAAATCATCTTTACATTTTCTTGGTACATATATTTTTCTAAACTTAGTTTGGTTACATTGCATTTATAAAATTAAAAACCCTTTACATCAAATCACTTTACCCTCTCTTTTACTTCTAGGTGCACATTGACTGTAAATTAATTTTCAAGACATGTAAGTGCAAGATCGCCACGTACCGGAAGCAACGTCCAATTTACTTTACAATCGACATATTGCAAATAAAGAAATACTTCACACATCTGGGTCACACACACACACACACACACACACACACACACACACACACACACACACACACACACACACACACACACACACACACACACACACACACACACACAAGACACTTATCCCCATTAACCTAACATGAAAGATTATAACAATCCTTACCTGAGACCTTTAAGTGTTTACGAACTCATGATAAGTAGTAAAGAGTAATTTTTCCAAGTCGCCAGACCACTAGAGATCACGTCGGAGGCTGAAGACGAAATGAAGGCCGGGCACGAGTTTTGCGAATCCACTACGGTACGTAAAATGCCTGTAGCAATTGTCGAACAGCTGTTACTAGGCTGATTACCGAATATCGTCGCCGCTCAAAGTCACGGCCGGCTGGTTTACTCTATGGAGACTTCGCTCGCTGCCGCGACGTAGCGATCAAGGCCGCCCAGTCTCACGCGGCGGCGGCAATTCAAAATTAAAACCTGCCGGGAAACGTTTAGTCCCGGCACACGCCAAGATACCTTAATCCTGCCCTGACAATTACGTAACACTTTCGAAACGTCGGCAGGTACAGTTACGTAAGACACGTTTCTCGGCTAGCCTACCAGGTGCAGTGTGTCTGTGCACTCAATTAGCACTCTGAACTACGCAAATTATGTTGTTATGTCAGTCCCTGGCCAAATTATTAGGCCACCCATTGAAAAAATTAAAATTTACAGTTTTGTCACTGATATTGTGTTTTCAGTGTATTTTAATGTGAACAATCAATGTTAATTTTAATATTTCATGTTATTAGACAAAATATTTATGCCTATCATTAATGCTGGCAACACTGTAAGCTTGTTATATCGTGTTTAGGTATTACACAACAATGCAGTCAGCTGTGTGGTTCAATGAATCTCTTCTGAAGTTGTTTTAATTGCCAGTTTATGCATTCAGTTGTTATTTTCTTGGTTTTGTATTGTTATTTTTTGTTTTTTATTGTTATTTAATTTTATTTAAAGTGTTAATTCTTTTAAAGTTTAAGTCTGTTTAATTTTTTTTGTCAGATTAATATTGTAACCTCAAATATTGGAAAATTCTGCCATTGGCAAAGTAAAACATATCAGTGACGATCAAAAAGCTGTTGTAAAACATTTACTTGAAGTAGAAAAGTGTAATATCAGTGAAATCGCTAGGCAGTGCAACATTTCTAGACAATCAGTGAGAAGAATAAAGGAAAATATAGCGAACAATGTTTCACTTCGTAGTAAGAGGAAGGGAGCATGTGGCCGTAAAAAAATTATTTCTCCTAGAACTGAAAGGAAATTAATAAAAATAATTAAAGGAAGTAGGGCTGCCACAAATGCAACCATCACACAAGATGTGCAAGATTCTGGAGTAGCAGTATCTGAAACAACTGTTCGTCGAAGTCTGTATGCGTTGGGATTCAAAAGTCGACGACCTGTCAAGAAGCCCAAGCTGACTACAGCAATGAAACGGAAAAGACTACTATGGGCTAGAAAGTACAGAACATTCACTTCTGAAGATAGGGATAAGGTAAGTTGCTGTACAGTATTTTTGAAAGGTTGGGTCTGTTTTAAATTATGGTTCAACTCTACTGTAACGTTGTGTCCATTTTTGACAGGTGTGCTTCAGTGATGAGTCCACGTTTCAAGTCCTCACAGACAAAAAGCAGTATGTTAAACGAAGACCTGGACAAAAATTTAATGAAGACTGTGTTGTAAGAACCATAAAATATCCACCGTCAGTTATGATATGGTCTGTCATTAGCTCTAAAGGACTTGGACGGCTTTACGTTGTTGTAGGGACAATGCGGCAGGACCAGTACATCACAGTTCTTCAAAGAAGACTTATTCCCCAATTAAACGAATGGTTTCCCAATAATCAAGAGAAAATATTTATGCAAGATTAAGCTCCTTGCCACACAGCAAAAAGTGTTAAGACATTTCTTGCTCAGAGCTCAATACCACTTCTTGAATGGCCAGGAAATTCACCAGATCTCAACCCAATTGAGAATGTGTGGGAGCTTTTAAAACGGGAAATAGGAAAGGAAAATATCACCACTAAGCACCAACTAATTGCAAGAATAATTTGGCATTGGAATCATAATGACAAGTTAAAGGAAAAGGCATTATTTATAAAATAAATGTTTTACAACAGCTTTTTGATCGTCACTGATATGTTTTACTTTGCCCATGGCAGAATTTTCCAATATTTGAGGTTACAATATTAATCTGACAAAAAAAATTAAACAGACTTAAACGTTAAAAGAATTAACACTTTAAATAAAATTAAATAACAATAAAAAACAAAAAAATAACAATACAAAACCAAGAAAATAACAACTGAATGCATAAACTGGCAATTAAAACAACTTCAGAAGAGATTCATTGAACCACACAGCTGACTGCATTGTTGTGTAATACCTAAACACAATATAACATAATCAACTAAACGCTATGTAACTCACCGTCTGTGGCTTAAGTAAATGTCTTTATACAATTGACATGTTTCGGGACACTTGTCCCATCCTCAGAATATTTAAAAAAGTCTCTTCATACCATCATACGATGGCACAGTCGTCAGTATATTAAAAATATTAAAATCCACATAACACAAAACACAATTACACTACACAAAGTACGCACACAACAATTTTCGGTGTACACCACACGGTAACCGACAGCGCACTGGTTCAGCGTACTGTGCCATCGTATGATGGTGTGAAGAGACTTTTTTAAATATTCTGAGGGTGGGACAAGTGTCCCGAAACATGTCAATTGTATAAAGACATTTACTTAAGCCACAGACGGTGAGTTACATAGCGTTTAGTTGATTATAAAATACGTGGCTTGGACTATAAGCGGATTTATTCCATTAACACAATATAACAAGCTTACAGTGTTGCCAACATTAATGATAGGCATAAATATTTTGTCTAATAACATGAAATATTAAAATTAACATTGATTGTTCACATTAAAATACACTGAAAACACAATATCAGTGACAAAACTGTAAATTTTAATTTTTTCAATGGGTGGCCTAATAATTTGGCCAGGGACTGTAAGCAACAGTGACCGGTTTAGTTAGTCAGTTACACCTGGCGATGTTGTAGATTGCGAGTCAAGTGATTGTTGCGGATTAACGGGAAGTGATTATTGTGTTATAAGTAATGCGGAACTCTAATAGTTGTCATTATTATTGCGTGTACACAAATTTAAGTTGAATTATTGTATGAGAGTACCTTGTTGAGTTCAAACTATTATTTGCGACTAATTAAAGCTGGTAATTAGTGACTTCATCGGTGTCTGTGTTTTGTTTCCACTGTAGAATACGACGATCCGTGAGACCGTCGTAACAATATTCTAAATATGATAACAGTAAGAGACAAAAGGCGATAGAGGACAACTTGTTTAACTCTATAGAGAATCTCAGAGTGAGTTTCTATGTAGGTAATTCAAATGTAGAGTAACAGTTGTCTCTGTGTAAAAATAGGTCAGTATAAAAACACTCCAAAAAAAATAAGTACATTAACATGTCAAATGTCTGTTCTATTGCACACAAGCCAAAACGCGTACAAGGTATTCTGCGTACCGAGCACACGGAGTCTGGATTGCACACACGCTGTCGAGAAGGGTTGCTCGTTTAACATGACGTCCGTCCAACCCTGGCATGTACCGTACATTATGCTAAAGACAGTCTAAAGCTAGTGACACCCTTTCGTACGGCTGAAGTGTTATGGGGTCTCATAGTAAACGAAAGCAAGACAAAATACATGGTCACAGGACAGGAAGCTAGAGAATGAGATCACGTCCAAATTGCCATCTAGTCCTTCGGAAAAGTCAACAACTTTGTTTATGTAGGATGCTATGTTAACTCCAATGTGGAAACAACAGAAGAAATAAAGCGAATAATCACGTCAGCTGATAGGTGCTTCTTTGGTCTCAGACCCCTGTTCCAGAGCAAAACAATTGCCAGGAGCCTAAAGCTGCTTCTATATAAAACACTGATCCAACCAGTTCGCATCTACCAGGTTCTGAGACCTGGACCATTTCTAGAAAGTCTGAGTCAAGCCTGCTGGTTCATGAACGCAAAATCCTCAGCAGTATTTTTGGTCCAATATGTGTGCGAGGTGAATGGAGGAAAAGGACCAACCAAGAAGAGAACACGCTTCTGAACGAACCAGATATTGTGAAAATTATAAAACTTGGTAGACTCAGGTGGGCTGGACATGTGATCAGAATGGGGGAGAATGAAGTGCCCAGAAACGCACTCACAGAACAGATCTATGGCACCAGGGGAGTTGGTAAGATACGGTGAACGATGATGCGCGCCATATCCTTGGCATCCGGGACTGGAGAGCAGCTGCAGTTAACCGGGACAACTGGCGAAGGCTGTTAAAGGAGGCCTTGAGTCAGTAGCGGGTTGTTGCGCCGCTAAAGAAGAAGAAGAAGAAGAAGAAGAAGAAGAAGAAGAAGAAGAAGAAGAAGAAGAAGAAGAAGAAGAAGAAGAAGTGTTATGGGGTGACAACGCTGACCTTAAACGTATCTCAGTATAAAAGTAACTTTTATAATTTGAACGAACAATCGCTTTGACTTTATATTGTAACAAATATTTGTATTTTCTTAATACTGAAGATTATTTGTACATGTCTGGTAAGTGCTTTCATTGGTTATAGGTTAAAAAGTTTGAGCGAGTTATTTATATCACATAGTTATTGTACTAAGAGTCGATCCTGAACGAACGGGTTCTTTCGACAGATTTCGCCATTTAGTTGAAAGTCCTAGATGGAAAAGACCTAAGGATAATAGCTACACTGTATTGGAACCAATCTGCAGTGGTTAGAGTAGATAAAGAGAAAACTGAAGAGATACGGATTTTGCGTGGAGTAAGACAAGGATGTAAACTATCTCCGCTTTTATTCAACATCTACTCGGAAGGTAATTTTTGAGAAGGTTTAGATGAATTTGATGTGGGAATCTCTCTGAACGGTGAAAGAATAAATAACATACGTTATGCGGATGATACCGTCATATTCGCAGATAGCTTAGAGGGGGTGAAACAACTAATGAATAGAGTGACAGAAAGCAGCCGTAGATATGTTCTAGACGTCAGTGTTAATAAAACGAAGCTAATGATTGTATCTAATGACAAGTTCACAAACTACATCCTTAATCTAAACCAAAGGCCAGTTGAACGTGTAAGGAAATTTACATATCTTGGTAGAGGCGATAGTCAATGAACAATGGAACCACTCTCAAGAAATAAAGAGCAGAATTGAAAAGGCAAGAGCAGTATACACTAGAATGAGCAGTTTATTAAAAAAAAAACGATTTAACAATAAACACAAAGATGATACTTCTACGCTTCTACGTATTCTCGGTTCTCTTCTATGGTGTAGAATCTTTGACTGAAGCCACAACTAAAAAATTTGAATCTTTCGAAATGTGGCTTTGCCGTAGAATACTGAGCATTTCATGGACAGCACATATAACTAATGTTGAAGTTCTTAGAAAGATGAAGAAAGTTAGGGTAATTATTAACACAGTGAAGATAAGAAAGCTTCGGTATCTGGGACATTTCATGAAAAAGATGATTATTAATGGCAGGAAAGGTTGAGTAATAAAAGAAAAATCTACTAAATTTTGAAAAATCACTCCACAAATTCCAGTGGTGCGAATTGTACACTGCTGTGGGCATCCTGATCTGTATCATCGGGAGATTGTTATAATCCAAATCGTTTATTTGTTTTTGTTATATAACAGATATTGTTCTTGACTCCCAGGACACGGGTGTCTTCTCTTGAACGAAACAAGTACTTAAAGACCTATATCAGAATTTACACATAAGTACGTAAATGTAATACATAAACATGTTTTATTAGTTATAGACTTTGATATACAGTTGAGTTTGGTAGTTAAAAATTACTGATTAAAAACAACATTGAAATCTCGACATTTGGAACAACTATTTGGAAATCAGTCTTGAAGTAAGATAAATGACATTCGCACTTTCAACATGCCCTCCGTTACCTTTCCTCTCATAAAAATAAAATATCGGTATGGAGAACCATACATGACTTCCATGTTCTAAGATTTATATTTAAAATCATTTACGAAATGAAATGTTTCCATAGAAACTACTTCTTTCCACTTATTGCTTCAGCCTTAACCACAGTACTGTGGTCACTAGCGTATACCACCACACGTTATCGCACTCGATTTTCACTGAAGATGGCAGTCGACGGCACTGCCGAAACGTCTGGTTTTCCAGAAAACATTGGACTACGGCCAAACAGCCCGGGAAGGAATTTTAACAACAAACTACTACTTTGTTGCCGATAACGTAGTACACATATAAAAACTATCCCCTCTCCCTTCAACTATAATTTTCATTTATAGAAAATTACCCCCACCCCGTTCAACTAGTCTCTTCATTTATAGATATTTCATCTACGTTTCCACAGTGGATTATTAAGATCTTCTTATCAGGATACTTTATTTATCAAAATTAAGTACTTTACTCTTGTTACAACAAAAAATGTTTCAGGTAAACTACCCTTTTCCCATAACCGATCTTCACCAAAATCAATATGCCTTGAGTGCTCTGTAATTTAGAGATGTATGCAAAAAATTAATTGATTATGTTTAAATTTACGGCAGTTATTGTTCGTCATAGAAAAAATGTGGTAACCTTGTTATCACATAAAATGTTGCAGGTAAACTACCCCTTTCTCTTAACTGATCTTCACCAAAATCAATAGGCCTTGAATCCTCTACAATTCAGGGATGCATGCAAAACATTATTTGATTCTGTTTGAATGTGCGGCAGTTATCGTTCGTCATAGAAACAATTACTCTTGTTAAAACATTAAAGGTGGCAGGTAAACTACCCCTTTCCCTTAACCGATCTTCACCAAAATCAATAGACCTTGAGTACTCTATAATCCAGGAAATTATATAAAATAATTTTTGATTCTGTTTGAATTTACGGCAGTTATCGTTTGTCTTAGAAAAATTAACATTGTTAAAACATAAAACGTTACAGGTAAAATACCCCTTTCTCTTAACCGATCTTCACCAAAATCAACAGGCCTTCAGTCCTCTACAACTAAGGGATGCATGCAAAACATTATTTTATTCTGTTTGAATGTGCGGCAGTTATAGTTCGTCATAGAAAAAATTACCCTTGTTAAAACGTAATATGTGGCCGGTAAACTACCCCTTTCCCTTAACCGAACTTCACCAAAAACAAAAGGTCTTGAGAACTCTACAATTCAGGACTGTATGCAAAAAATTATTTGATTCTGTTTGAATTTGCGGTTGTTATAGTTTGCCATAGAAAATACCCTTCTTAAAACATAAAACGTTGCAGGTAAACTACTGATTTCCCTTAACCGATCTTCACCAAAAACATAGGTCTTGAGAAGTCTACAATTTAGGGGTGTATGCAAAACATTATTTGATTCTGTTTGAATTTGCGGCTATCGTTTGCCATAGAAAAAAATTACCCTTGATTAAAAAAAAAAAAGTTGCGGGTAAACTACCGCTTTCCCTTAACCGATCTTCACCAAAAACAATAGGTCTTGAGTACTCTACAAATCAGAGCTGTATGCAAAAAATTATTTGATTCTGTTTGAATTTGCGGCTGTTATCGTTTGCCATAGAAAAAAATCTACAGATAGATAGACAGACAGACACCGCAGACACTTTTCGAAAAATGACTTTTTTTCATGTTTTGAGGGTAGTACAATCAGAATCTGCAATAATCTCGACCACGATTTTTTTGCCATCACCATACTTCCATTTCCTTATGGAACATGGAAGTAAAAACAAATTAAAGGTTTTGGCGCAAATTACAAGAAACATTTTATACTTTTTTAATTCAAAGAAATAGTTCTCCACTATGAAAACCCGAATCTCTTCAAGTGGTCCTCGACTTCGAAACGCCGTAACTAGGTTTTAAGTTTAGTCATAGAGAAGATAATAAAAACAAATTAGAAAAAATTGTATTATTTAAAACAACTATTAGAGTGATATTTCTTTCAAATAGAGTTTTTAAGCTAAACGCGAAAATGTGTTTGCTCTTCTGACCTGTACAAAACAAACTCTGTCACCCGGATGTCCCAGCAAATCTGTTAAAACTGAGTATCATAACTATCCTATACAAGCTGTTGTTGATTAAATTTTCTTTTACATCATGAATTTGTGAATATTTCTCCAGTACGACAGGCGTAATATAATCTCACTATACACGTGATCCACTTCAGTAAAGATCGTTTAGATATCTCTATTAATATCATCATGGCTGTGTTCAAGGTTATTAACACAATGAAGATAAGAAAGCTTCAGTATCTGGGACATATCATGAGAAATGAACAGTGATTTTACTTATTGCAATCCATACTACAGGGAAAAGTACTTGGAAAGAGAGGAGTTTGGCGACCGAGAATATTATGGGTGAGAAATTTAAGGACCTGGTTTGGGATGAACACAACTGACTTATTCCGTGCAGCAGTACAAAAAGTTAAAATAGTCCGTATGATATCCAACATCCGAAACGGATAGGAACTATCAGAAGAAGAATTGAAAGAGCCGATTCCGAGATTCCACGTGAACTGATCTTACGTTACAAGCGTCCAACAAGTGACTGGCGACTGATGAACTTACATGAGCTTCTAATGAGCGTGTAAAGGGACTGTGATTATCTGCCATTAATATCAGGCGGCATAATGCAGTTTCTGTCGCGTTCAATGACAATGTGTGTTTGTTATCGAAACAGAAACCGACTGCTAATTTCACGAGTGTAATCTTCAACCGGAAACTTCAAATAAAGTTTTTGCCCTGTAAAGCTGGCCAGAGTTTCAATCACTAGCACACTAGTTTTGCTTCCAGTATGTGTGAATCAGCCAGACATTCGTCACCACAGCCACTTAGGATCGTCAGACAATAGGAAGACTGACGTACGTAATTCACTTACACGTTACACCAGCTTAGCGTATTTGCTACATCAACAATGACAATCAGCCAGACATTCGTCACCACAGCCACTTAGGATCGTCAGACAATAGGGAGACTGACGTACGTAATTCACTTACACGTTCCACCAGCTTAGCGTATTTGCTACATCAACAATGACAATCAGCCAGACATTCGTCACCACAGCCACTTAGGATCGTCAGACAATAGGGAGACTGACGTACGTAATTCACTTACACGTTACACCAGCTTAGCGTATTTGCTACATCAACAATGACAATCAGCCAGACATTCGTCACCACAGCCACTTAGGATCGTCAGACAATAGGGAGACTGACGTACGTAATTCACTTACACGTTACACCAGCTTAGCGTATTTGCTACATCAACAATGACAATCAGCCAGACATTCGTCACCACAGCCACTTAGGATCGTCAGACAATAGGGAGACTGACGTACGTAATTCACTTACACGTTACACCAGCTTAGCGTATTTGCTACATCAACAATGACAATCAGCCAGACATTCGTCACCACAGCCACTTAGGATCGTCAGACAATAGGGAGACTGACGTACGTAATTCACTTACACGTTACACCAGCTTAGCGTATTTGCTACATCAACAATGACAATCAGCCAGACATTCGTCACCACAGCCACTTAGGATCGTCAGACAATAGGGAGACTGATGTACGTAATTCACTTACACGTTACACCAGCTTAGCGTATTTGCTACATCAACAATGACAATCAGCCAGACATTCGTCACCACAGCCACTTAGGATCGTCAGACAATAGGGAGACTGACGTACGTAATTCACTTACACGTTACACCAGCTTAGCGTATTTGCTACATCAACAATGACAATCAGCCAGACATTCGTCACCACAGCCACTTAGGATCGTCAGACAATAGGGAGACTGACGTACGTAATTCACTTACACGTTACACCAGCTTAGCGTATTTGCAACATCAACAATGACAATCAGCCAGACATTCGTCACCACAGCCACTTAGGATCGTCAGACAATAGGAAGACTGACGTTCGTAATTCACTTACACGTTACACCAGCTTAGCGTATTTGCTACATCAACAATGACAATCAGCCAGACATTCGTCACCACAGCCACTTAGGATCGTCAGACAATAGGGAGACTGACGTACGTAATTCACTTACACGTTACACCAGCTTAGCGTATTTGCTACATCAACAATGACAATCAGCCAGACATTCGTCACCACAACCACTTAGGATCGTCAGACAATAGGGAGACTGACGTACGTAATTCACTTACACGTTACACCAGCTTAGCGTATTTGCTACATCGACAATGACAATCAGCCAGACATTCGTCACCACAGCCACTTAGGATCGTCAGACAATAGGAAGACTGACGTACGTAATTCACTTACACGTTACACCAGCTTAGCGTATTTGCTACATCAACAATGACAATCAGCCAGACATTCGTCACCACAGCCACTTAGGATCGTCAGACAATAGGGAGACTGACGTACGTAATTCACTTACACGTTACACCAGCTTAGCGTATTTGCTACATCAACAATGATAATCAGCCAGACATTCGTCACCACAGCCACTTAGGATCGTCAGACAATAGGGAGACTGACGTACGTAATTCACTTACACGTTACACCAGCTTAGCGTATTTGCTACATCAACAATGACAATCAGCCAGACATTCGTCACCACAGCCACTTAGGATCGTCAGACAATAGGGAGACTGATGTACGTAATTCACTTACACGTTACACCAGCTTAGCGTATTTGCTACATCAACAATGACAATCAGCCAGACATTCGTCACCACAGCCACTTAGGATCGTCAGACAATAGGGAGACTGACGTACGTAATTCACTTACACGTTACACCAGCTTAGCGTATTTGCTACATCAACAATGACAATCAGCCAGACATTCGTCACCACAGCCACTTAGGATCGTCAGACAATAGGGAGACTGACGTACGTAATTCACTTACACGTTACACCAGCTTAGCGTATTTGCTACATCAACAATGACAATCAGCCAGACATTCGTCACCACAGCCACTTAGGATCGTCAGACAATAGGGAGACTGACGTGCGTAACTCACTTACACGTTACACCAGCTTAGCGTATTTGCTACATCAACAATGACAATCAGCCAGACATTCGTCACCACAGCCACTTAGGATCGTCAGACAATAGGGAGACTGACGTACGTAATTCACTTACACGTTACACCAGCTTAGCGTATTTGCTACATCAACAATGACAATCAGCCAGACATTCGTCACCACAGCCACTTAGGATCGTCAGACAATAGGAAGACTGACGTTCGTAATTCACTTACACGTTACACCAGCTTAGCGTATTTGCTACATCAACAATGACAATCAGCCAGACATTCGTCACCACAGCCACTTAGGATCGTCAGACAATAGGGAGACTGACGTACGTAATTCACTTACACGTTACACCAGCTTAGCGTATTTGCTACATCAACAATGACAATCAGCCAGACATTCGTCACCACAACCACTTAGGATCGTCAGACAATAGGGAGACTGACGTACGTAATTCACTTACACGTTACACCAGCTTAGCGTATTTGCTACATCGACAATGACAATCAGCCAGACATTCGTCACCACAGCCACTTAGGATCGTCAGACAATAGGAAGACTGACGTACGTAATTCACTTACACGTTACACCAGCTTAGCGTATTTGCTACATCAACAATGACAATCAGCCAGACATTCGTCACCACAGCCACTTAGGATCGTCAGACAATAGGGAGACTGACGTACGTAATTCACTTACACGTTACACCAGCTTAGCGTATTTGCTACATCAACAATGATAATCAGCCAGACATTCGTCACCACAGCCACTTAGGATCGTCAGACAATAGGGAGACTGACGTACGTAATTCACTTACACGTTACACCAGCTTAGCGTATTTGCTACATCAACAATGACAATCAGCCAGACATACGTCACCACAGCCACTTAGGATCGTCAGACAATAGGGAGACTGACGTACGTAATTCACTTACAAGCTACACCAGCTTAGCGTATTTGCTACATCAACAATGACAATCAGCCAGACATTCGTCACCACAGCCACTTAGGATCGTCAGACAATAGGAAGACTGATGTACGTAATTCACTTACACGTTACACCAGCTTAGCGTATTTGCTACATCAACAATGACAATCAGCCAGACATTCGTCACCACAGCCACTTAGGATCGTCAGACAATAGGGAGACTGACGTACGTAATTCACTTACACGTTACACCAGCTTAGCGTATTTGCTACATCAACAATGACAATCAGCCAGACATTCGTCACCACAGCCACTTAGGGTCGTCAGACAATAGGGAGACTGACGTACGTAATTCACTTACACGTTACACCAGCTTAGCGTATTTGCTACATCAACAATGACAATCAGCCAGACATTCGTCACCACAGCCACTTAGGATCGTCAGACAATAGGAAGACTGACGTACGTAATTCACTTACACGTTACACCAGCTTAGCGCATTTGCTACATCAACAATGACAATCAGCCAGACATTCGTCACCACAGCCACTTAGGATCGTCAGACAATAGGAAGACTGATGTACGTAATTCACTTACACGTTACACCAGCTTAGCGTATTTGCTACATCAACAATGACAATCAGCCAGACAATCGTCACCACAGCCACTTAGGATCGTCAGACAATAGGAAGACTGACGTACGTAATTCACTTACACGTTACACCAGCTTAGCGTATTTGCTACATCAACAATGACAATCAGCCTGACATTCGTCACCACAGCCACTTAGGATCGTCAGACAATAGGGAGACTGACGTACGTAATTCCCTTACACGTTACACCAGCTTAGCGTATTTGCTACATCAACAATGACTATCAGCCAGACATTCGTCACCACAGCCACTTAGGATCGTCAGACAATAGGGAGACTGACGTACGTAATTCACTTACACGTTACACCAGCTTAGCGTATTTGCTACATCAACAATGACAATCAGCCAGACATTCGTCACCACAGCCACTTAGGATCGTCAGACAATAGGGAGACTGACGTACGTAATTCACTTACACGTTACACCAGCTTAGCGTATTTGCTACATCAACAATGACAATCAGCCAGAAATTCGTCACCACAGCCACTTAGGATCGTCAGACAATAGGGAGACTGACGTACGTAATTCACTTACACGTTACACCAGCTTAGCGTATTTGCTACATCAACAATAACAATCAGCCAGACATTCGTCACCACAGCCACTTAGGATCTTCAGACAATAGGGAGACTGACGTACGTAATTCACTTACACGTTACACCAGCTTAGCGTATTTGCTACATCGACAATGACAATCAGCCAGACATTCGTCACCACAGCCACTTAGGATCGTCAGACAATAGGAAGACTGACGTACGTAATTCACTTACACGTTACACCAGCTTAGCGTATTTGCTACATCAACAATGACAATCAGCCAGACATTCGTCACCACAGCCACTTAGGATCGTCAGACAATAGGGAGACTGACGTACGTAATTCACTTACACGTTACACCAGCTTAGCGTATTTGCTACATCAACAATGACAATCAGCCAGACATTCGTCACCACAGCCACTTAGGATCGTCAGACAATAGGGAGACTGACGTACGTAATTCACTTACACGTTACACCAGCTTAGCGTATTTGCTACATCAACAATGACAATCAGCCAGACATTCGTCACCACAGCCACTTAGGATCGTCAGACAATAGGGAGACTGACGTACGTAATTCACTTACAAGTTACACCAGCTTAGCGTATTTGCTACATCAACAATGACAATCAGCCAGACATTCGTCACCACAGCCACTTAGGATCGTCAGACAATAGGAAGACTGATGTACGTAATTCACTTACACGTTACACCAGCTTAGCGTATTTGCTACATCAACAATGACAATCAGCCAGACATTCGTCACCACAGCCACTTAGGATCGTCAGACAATAGGGAGACTGACGTACGTAATTCACTTACACGTTACACCAGCTTAGCGTATTTGCTACATCAACAATGACAATCAGCCAGACATTCGTCACCACAGCCACTTAGGATCGTCAGACAATAGGGAGACTGACGTACGTAATTCACTTACACGTTACACCAGCTTAGCGTATTTGCTACATCAACAATGACAATCAGCCAGACATTCGTCACCACAGCCACTTAGGATCGTCAGACAATAGGAAGACTGACGTACGTAATTCACTTGCACGTTACACCAGCTTAGCGCATTTGCTACATCAACAATGACAATCAGCCAGACATTCGTCACCACAGCCACTTAGGATCGTCAGACAATAGGAAGACTGATGTACGTAATTCACTTACACGTTACACCAGCTTAGCGTATTTGCTACATCAACAATGACAATCAGCCAGACATTCGTCACCACAGCCACTTAGGATCGTCAGACAATAGGAAGACTGACGTACGTAATTCACTTACACGTTACACCAGCTTAGCGTATTTGCTACATCAACAATGACAATCAGCCTGACATTCGTCACCACAGCCACTTAGGATCGTCAGACAATAGGGAGACTGACGTACGTAATTCCCTTACACGTTACACCAGCTTAGCGTATTTGCTACATCAACAATGACTATCAGCCAGACATTCGTCACCACAGCCACTTAGGATCGTCAGACAATAGGGAGACTGACGTACGTAATTCACTTACACGTTACACCAGCTTAGCGTATTTGCTACATCAACAATGACAATCAGCCAGACATTCGTCACCACAGCCACTTAGGATCGTCAGACAATAGGGAGACTGACGTACGTAATTCACTTACACGTTACACCAGTTTAGCGTATTTGCTACATCAACAATGACAATCAGCCAGAAATTCGTCACCACAGCCACTTAGGATCGTCAGACAATAGGGAGACTGACGTACGTAATTCACTTACACGTTACACCAGCTTAGCGTATTTGCTACATCAACAATGACAATCAGCCAGACATTCGTCACCACAGCCACTTAGGATCGTCAGACAATAGGAAGACTGACGTACGTAATTCACTTACACGTTACACCAGCTTAGCGTATTTGCTACATCAACAATGACAATCAGCCAGACATTCGTCACCACAGCCACTTAGGATCGTCAGACAATAGGGAGACTGACGTACGTAATTCACTTACACGTTACACCAGCTTAGCGTATTTGCTACATCAACAATGACAATCAGCCAGACATTCGTCACCACAGCCACTTAGGATCGTCAGACAATAGGGAGACTGACGTACGTAATTCACTTACACGTTACACCAGCTTAGCGTATTTGCTACATCAACAATGACAATCAGCCAGACATTCGTCACCACAGCCACTTAGGATCGTCAGACAATAGGGAGACTGACGTACGTAATTCACTTACAAGTTACACCAGCTTAGCGTATTTGCTACATCAACAATGACAATCAGCCAGACATTCGTCACCACAGCCACTTAGGATCGTCAGACAATAGGAAGACTGATGTACGTAATTCACTTACACGTTACACCAGCTTAGCGTATTTGCTACATCAACAATGACAATCAGCCAGACATTCGTCACCACAGCCACTTAGGATCGTCAGACAATAGGGAGACTGACGTACGTAATTCACTTACACGTTACACCAGCTTAGCGTATTTGCTACATCAACAATGACAATCAGCCAGACATTCGTCACCACAGCCACTTAGGATCGTCAGACAATAGGGAGACTGACGTACGTAATTCACTTACACGTTACACCAGCTTAGTGTATTTGCTACATCAACAATGACAATCAGCCAGACATTCGTCACCACAGCCACTTAGGATCGTCAGACAATAGGAAGACTGACGTACGTAATTCACTTACACGTTACACCAGCTTAGCGCATTTGCTACATCAACAATGACAATCAGCCAGACATTCGTCACCACAGCCACTTAGGATCGTCAGACAATAGGGAGACTGACGTACGTAATTCACTTACACGTTACACCAGCTTAGCGTATTTGCTACATCAACAATGACAATCAGCCAGACATTCGTCACCACAGCCACTTAGGATCGTCAGACAATAGGAAGACTGACGTACGTAATTCACTTACACGTTACACCAGCTTAGCGTATTTGCTACATCAACAATGACAATCAGCCTGACATTCGTCACCACAGCCACTTAGGATCGTCAGACAATAGGGAGACTGACGTACGTAATTCACTTACACGTTACATTCACTTACAGCCCGACATTCGTCACCACAGCCACTTAGGATCGTCAGACAATAGGGAGACTGACGTACGTAATTCACTTACACGTTACACCAGCTTAGTGTATTTGCTACATCAACAATGACAATCAGCCAGACATTCGTCACCACAGCCACTTAGGATCGTCAGACAATAGGGAGACTGACGTACGTAATTCACTTACACGTTACACCAGCTTAGCGTATTTGCTGCATCAACAATGACAATCAGCCAGACATTCGTCACCACAGCCACTTAGGATCGTCAGACAATAGGGAGACTGACGTACGTAATTCACTTACACGTTACACCAGCTTAGCGTATTTGCTACATCAACAATGACAATCAGCCAGACATTCGTCACCACAGCCACTTAGGATCGTCAGACAATAGGGAGACTGACGTACGTAATTCACTTACACGTTACACCAGCTTAGCGTATTTGCTACATCAACAATGACAATCAGCCAGACATTCGTCACCACAGCCACTTAGGATCGTCAGACAATAGGGAGACTGACGTACGTAATTCACTTACACGTTACACCAGCTTAACGTATTTGCTACATCAACAATGACAATCAGCCAGACATTCGTCACCACAGCCACTTAGGATCGTCAGACAATAGGAAGACTGATGTACGTAATTCACTTACACGTTACACCAGCTTAGCGTATTTGCTACATCAACAATGACAATCAGCCAGACATTCGTCACCACAGCCACTTAGGATCGTCAGACAATAGGAAGACTGACGTACGTAATTCACTTACACGTTACACCAGCTTAGCGCATTTGCTACATCAACAATGACAATCAGCCAGACATTCGTCACCACAGCCACTTAGGATCGTCAGACAATAGGAAGACTGATGTACGTAATTCACTTACACGTTACACCAGCTTAGCGTATTTGCTACATCAACAATGACAATCAGCCAGACATTCGTCACCACAGCCACTTAGGATCGTCAGACAATAGGAAGACTGACGTACGTAATTCACTTACACGTTACACCAGCTTAGCGTATTTGCTACATCAACAATGACAATCAGCCTGACTTTCGTCACCACAGCCACTTAGGATCGTCAGACAATAGGGAGACTGACGTACGTAATTCCCTTACACGTTACACCAGCTTAGCGTATTTGCTACATCAACAATGACTATCAGCCAGACATTCGTCACCACAGCCACTTAGGATCGTCAGACAATAGGGAGACTGACGTACGTAATTCACTTACACGTTACACCAGCTTAGCGTATTTGCTACATCAACAATGACAATCAGCCAGACATTCGTCACCACAGCCACTTAGGATCGTCAGACAATAGGGAGACTGACGTACGTAATTCACTTACACGTTACACCAGCTTAGCGCATTTGCTACATCAACAATGACAATCAGCCAGACATTCGTCACCACAGCCACTTAGCATCGTCAGACAATAGGGAGACTGACGTACGTAATTCACTTACACGTTACACCAGCTTAGCGTATTTGCTACATCAACAATGACAATCAGCCAGACATTCGTCACCACAGCCACTTAGGATCTTCAGACAATAGGGAGACTGACGTACGTAATTCACTTACACGTTACACCAGCTTAGCGTATTTGCTACATCGACAATGACAATCAGCCAGACATTCGTCACCACAGCCACTTAGGATCGTCAGACAATAGGAAGACTGACGTACGTAATTCACTTACACGTTACACCAGCTTAGCGTATTTGCTACATCAACAATGACAATCAGCCAGACATTCGTCACCACAGCCACTTAGGATCGTCAGACAATAGGGAGACTGACGTACGTAATTCACTTACACGTTACACCAGCTTAGCGTATTTGCTACATCAACAATGACAATCAGCCAGACATTCGTCACCACAGCCACTTAGGATCGTCAGACAATAGGGAGACTGACGTACGTAATTCACTTACACGTTACACCAGCTTAGCGTATTTGCTACATCAACAATGACAATCAGCCAGACATTCGTCACCACAGCCACTTAGGATCGTCAGACAATAGGGAGACTGACGTACGTAATTCACTTACAAGTTACACCAGCTTAGCGTATTTGCTACATCAACAATGACAATCAGCCAGACATTCGTCACCACAGCCACTTAGGATCGTCAGACAATAGGAAGACTGATGTACGTAATTCACTTACACGTTACACCAGCTTAGCGTATTTGCTACATCAACAATGACAATCAGCCAGACATTCGTCACCACAGCCACTTAGGATCGTCAGACAATAGGGAGACTGACGTACGTAATTCACTTACACGTTACACCAGCTTAGCGTATTTGCTACATCAACAATGACAATCAGCCAGACATTCGTCACCACAGCCACTTAGGATCGTCAGACAATAGGGAGACTGACGTACGTAATTCACTTACACGTTACACCAGCTTAGCGTATTTGCTACATCAACAATGACAATCAGCCAGACATTCGTCACCACAGCCACTTAGGATCGTCAGACAATAGGAAGACTGACGTACGTAATTCACTTGCACGTTACACCAGCTTAGCGCATTTGCTACATCAACAATGACAATCAGCCAGACATTCGTCACCACAGCCACTTAGGATCGTCAGACAATAGGAAGACTGATGTACGTAATTCACTTACACGTTACACCAGCTTAGCGTATTTGCTACATCAACAATGACAATCAGCCAGACATTCGTCACCACAGCCACTTAGGATCGTCAGACAATAGGAAGACTGACGTACGTAATTCACTTACACGTTACACCAGCTTAGCGTATTTGCTACATCAACAATGACAATCAGCCTGACATTCGTCACCACAGCCACTTAGGATCGTCAGACAATAGGGAGACTGACGTACGTAATTCCCTTACACGTTACACCAGCTTAGCGTATTTGCTACATCAACAATGACTATCAGCCAGACATTCGTCACCACAGCCACTTAGGATCGTCAGACAATAGGAAGACTGACGTACGTAATTTACTTACACGTTACACCAGCTTAGCGTATTTGCTACATCAACAATGACAATCAGCCAGACATTCGTCACCACAGCCACTTAGGATCGTCAGACAATAGGGAGACTGACTTACGTAATTCACTTACACGTTACACCAGCTTAGCGTATTTGCTACATCAACAATGACAATCAGCCAGAAATTCGTCACCACAGCCACTTAGGATCGTCAGACAATAGGGAGACTGACGTACGTAATTCACTTACACGTTACACCAGCTTAGCGTATTTGCTACATCAACAATGACAATCAGCCAGACATTCGTCACCACAGCCACTTAGGATCGTCAGACAATAGGAAGACTGACGTACGTAATTCACTTACACGTTACACCAGCTTAGCGTATTTGCTACATCAACAATGACAATCAGCCAGACATTCGTCACCACAGCCACTTAGGATCGTCAGACAATAGGGAGACTGACGTACGTAATTCACTTACACGTTACACCAGCTTAGCGTATTTGCTACATCAACAATGACAATCAGCCAGACATTCGTCACCACAGCCACTTAGGATCGTCAGACAATAGGGAGACTGACGTACGTAATTCACTTACACGTTACACCAGCTTAGCGTATTTGCTACATCAACAATGACAATCAGCCAGACATTCGTCACCACAGCCACTTAGGATCGTCAGACAATAGGGAGACTGACGTACGTAATTCACTTACAAGTTACACCAGCTTAGCGTATTTGCTACATCAACAATGACAATCAGCCAGACATTCGTCACCACAGCCACTTAGGATCGTCAGACAATAGGAAGACTGATGTACGTAATTCACTTACACGTTACACCAGCTTAGCGTATTTGCTACATCAACAATGACAATCAGCCAGACATTCGTCACCACAGCCACTTAGGATCGTCAGACAATAGGGAGACTGACGTACGTAATTCACTTACACGTTACACCAGCTTAGCGTATTTGCTACATCAACAATGACAATCAGCCAGACATTCGTCACCACAGCCACTTAGGATCGTCAGACAATAGGGAGACTGACGTACGTAATTCACTTACACGTTACACCAGCTTAGTGTATTTGCTACATCAACAATGACAATCAGCCAGACATTCGTCACCACAGCCACTTAGGATCGTCAGACAATAGGAAGACTGACGTACGTAATTCACTTACACGTTACACCAGCTTAGCGCATTTGCTACATCAACAATGACAATCAGCCAGACATTCGTCACCACAGCCACTTAGGATCGTCAGACAATAGGGAGACTGACGTACGTAATTCACTTACACGTTACACCAGCTTAGCGTATTTGCTACATCAACAATGACAATCAGCCAGACATTCGTCACCACAGCCACTTAGGATCGTCAGACAATAGGAAGACTGACGTACGTAATTCACTTACACGTTACACCAGCTTAGCGTATTTGCTACATCAACAATGACAATCAGCCAGACATTCGTCACCACAGCCACTTAGGATCGTCAGACAATAGGAAGACTGATGTACGTAATTCACTTACACGTTACATTCACTTACAGCCCGACATTCGTCACCACAGCCACTTAGGATCGTCAGACAATAGGGAGACTGACGTACGTAATTCACTTACACGTTACACCAGCTTAGCGTATTTGCTACATCAACAATGACAATCAGCCAGACATTCGTCACCACAGCCACTTAGGATCGTCAGACAATAGGGAGACTGACGTACGTAATTCACTTACACGTTACACCAGCTTAGCGTATTTGCTGCATCAACAATGACAATCAGCCAGACATTCGTCACCACAGCCACTTAGGATCGTCAGACAATAGGGAGACTGACGTACGTAATTCACTTACACGTTACACCAGCTTAGCGTATTTGCTACATCAACAATGACAATCAGCCAGACATTCGTCACCACAGCCACTTAGGATCGTCAGACAATAGGGAGACTGACGTACGTAATTCACTTACACGTTACACCAGCTTAGCGTATTTGCTACATCAACAATGACAATCAGCCAGACATTCGTCACCACAGCCACTTAGGATCGTCAGACAATAGGGAGACTGACGTACGTAATTCACTTACACGTTACACCAGCTTAACGTATTTGCTACATCAACAATGACAATCAGCCAGACATTCGTCACCACAGCCACTTAGGATCGTCAGACAATAGGAAGACTGATGTACGTAATTCACTTACACGTTACACCAGCTTAGCGTATTTGCTACATCAACAATGACAATCAGCCAGACATTCGTCACCACAGCCACTTAGGATCGTCAGACAATAGGAAGACTGATGTACGTAATTCACTTACACGTTACACCAGCTTAGCGTATTTGCTACATCAACAATGACAATCAGCCAGACATTCGTCACCACAGCCACTTAGGATCGTCAGACAATAGGGAGACTGACGTACGTAATTCACTTACACGTTACACCAGCTTAGCGTATTTGCTACATCAACAATGACAATCAGCCAGACATTCGTCACCACAGCCACTTAGGATCGTCAGACAATAGGAAGACTGATGTACGTAATTCACTTACACGTTACACCAGCTTAGCGTATTTGCTACATCAACAATGACAATCAGCCAGACATTCGTCACCACAGTCACTTAGGATCGTCAGACAATAGGGAGACTGACGTACGTAATTCACTTACACGTTACACCAGCTTAGCGTATTTGCTACATCAACAATGACAATCAGCCAGACATTCGTCACCACAGCCACTTAGGATCGTCAGACAATAGGGAGACTGACGTACGTAATTCACTTACACGTTACACCAGCTTAGCGTATTTGCTACATCAACAATGACAATCAGCCAGACATTCGTCACCACAGCCACTTAGGATCGTCAGACAATAGGGAGACTGACGTACGTAATTCACTTACACGTTACACCAGCTTAGCGTATTTGCTACATCAACAATGACAATCAGCCAGACATTCGTCACCACAGCCACTTAGGATCGTCAGACAATAGGGAGACTGACGTACGTAATTCACTTACACGTTACACCAGCTTAGCGTATTTGCTACATCAACAATGACAATCAGCCAGACATTCGTCACCACAGCCACTTAGGATCGTCAGACAATAGGAAGACTGATGTACGTAATTCACTTACACGTTACACCAGCTTAGCGTATTTGCTACATCAACAATGACAATCAGCCAGACATTCGTCACCACAGCCACTTAGGATCGTCAGACAATAGGGAGACTGACGTACGTAATTCACTTACACGTTACACCAGCTTAGCGTATTTGCTACATCAACAATGACAATCAGCCAGACATTCGTCACCACAGCCACTTAGGATCGTCAGACAATAGGGAGACTGACGTACGTAATTCACTTACACGTTACACCAGCTTAGCGTATTTGCTACATCAACAATGACAATCAGCCAGACATTCGTCACCACAGCCACTTAGGATCGTCAGACAATAGGAAGACTGACGTACGTAATTCACTTACACGTTACACCAGCTTAGCGTATTTGCTACATCAACAATGACAATCAGCCAGACATTCGTCACCACAGCCACTTAGGATCGTCAGACAATAGGGAGACTGACGTACGTAATTCACTTACACGTTACACCAGCTTAGCGTATTTGCTACATCAACAATGACACTCAGCACGGCTTATTTTAACTCGGCAGGGTCCTTGTTTTGAGTCTTTCTGGTTTTGTGCACTCGACTTCTCCTTATTTCTGTACTAATCAGTGAAAACTACTACAAATTAGCTTGAAAATCGTATCTGCACTTTCATCTTGTTCACTACACAGCAACGCTCCACCCTTATATTACATTCCAATTATGGTAAACTTGGGTACACTCGTGATAAAGTATATAAACTACCAATTGTGCCAATTAAAAAATTTTAATTCTTTTTTCTGTTTTAATCTTGAGAAAGAATGGTTTCTAAGGACTTCATCACACTACAACTTTTTTGGATCAAACAACATATTATATTTACATTAATTATATTTTGAAACAATGTTCTTGCTTGGTAATCTCGTGACAACACTCCGCTATACTCGTGATATCACGACTTTACCTGGATTGAGGTAATCTCGTGATACGTCATGCATACTCGTGACATCTAAAATCATAAATAAAATAAAGCTAAAATCATAAGGTCAAAAACATGAAAATTAAAAACGCCATTAATATTAAAATCATACAGAGAAATCCGATCAGGAAATAAAAACTATAACAAATTTTAGTAGAAAACAATTTAAAAGATTTATATTTAATGGAAGTGTTTTTCAGAAGTAAATTAAAAAATTAAGTAAATTTGTACATTACTAGGAAGTGTCTTTACTTGGAAAACAACTCAAAACATTTAAGAAACTACGATTCGGAGATAAGGTCCTACAACTTATACGCCGTCCATAACCTATGTAAATATGTACCAATATGTACCTATCGTATTCAGTATGTATTAACCGAGAATTTAAGACTAAATTTGATACTTAATATAGTGAATTACAATTATGGTAGAATCAAAACGCACGTCCTATTAACAGATACAGACATATAAGATATATTGCTTACCTTTCACTTCAAAACGTTGCAAACTATAAACACGTGTCGCACTGGCGCGGCGCCTACAATATCTCAAACTGAACATTAGAATGCGCTGCGCTCAACTGGAGAAACTAGGCATTTGTGGGAGCATTGGTTAACCCTTGATAAGCTTCATAAAAGGTATCACGAGATTACGTCTATCACGATCATACCCGAGGAGTTCACTATACATTCCGCACTTAGCCGTTACATTAATTCTAACGGTTTCCTTCTTAAAGTCTTTGTACCATATCAGGGTTCTTCACCAATTGGATGACATTAGCGTTCTGGTAGTCTTCTTGCATGCCGTTAGATGGAACGAGCCCCGTTTACAGACTGTTAACAGTTACTGAGGAGCGGTCGTGGCGTAGTGGCTAGCGTGTGGCGCTGCTACGCTGTCGGCGCGGGTTCGATTCCCGCCGGGGCCATCTGATTTAGACACGACGTTCCCACTCGCAAAGCGATGGCAAACCAGCGAGAGGTATGCTGCCTAGTATAAAGCCTCCCCAACTATGCCGCTCAAATCCGGCGTTAAACTGTAGGTCCCATATACCTGTGAGAGACTCCGTAACACACGCACCACGGGTATATGCGGGGAGGGTACAAACCGGTCGAAAGACTGAAGGACCCAATAAAACAGTTGCTGACGTGTCAAGGCGATTCAACATCCCCTTAGTTGCTTGGTAGTTCTCATTTCGGGAAAAACTGGCAACTCATCGGAAACTCATTTCCGTTCCAAAGAAATACTCCATAACGAATGCAGACATATCGGTTAAAATTTTTAAGTCGTACCTAGTCGCACTAACGTACCTAATGGGCCGAAACTCTGTGTGTGTGTGTGTGTGTGTGTGTGTGTGTGTGTGTGTGTGTGTGTGTGTGTGTGTGTGTGTGTGTGTGTGTGTGTGTGTGTGTGTGTGTGTGTGTGTGTGTGTGTGTGTGTGTGTGTGTGTCTCAGACAATACATACGTGATGCGGAAAAATGTACAGCGGACACGCTGGATTGTTTCAGCCAACAGTGGGAAACTAAATATTTGTGATCACACGGATGCCATAACTAACTGTACATCGCGTTCTCCAGGTATTTCCTCTTCATTGTGTTGTCGCTCAACATCACGTGTCCTGAAACTGGAAAACTAAAGAAATGGATAGACAAAGAGCAGGTACAAAAATTCTCTATTTTATAAACCTAAGTTAATCCATTAATTTCGAATAATTTGTTAACCTAAAAACATATGTTAAATAACGTTTGGTTATATGGTACTGACGGGGTTAGGCCAAAACAAGCAACTGTTTCAGATCGAACAGAGATTCCAAAATAATAACCAGAGGCTTTTCATTACATAAAATTAAGACCAACAGGGATAAAAATCCGTCGTAGGGATGAAAATCATAGCTGGCAGAATTAAGAAGACCCAGAAATACCTTGTGCTGTTGGGAGATTACCAAAACGTTCCTGCCCAATTCAGCAATCCAGTCACTGGACAAGCCTGAAACGGTAACAACACTAAGATGATAACAGCACTCAATCTAGCATGCCAGTAAAATTATTTTGTATAGAAAAGACGAAATGGAAGAGAAAACTAAAATAAATCAGAAGCAACTGAAAAATGTCAATGGACTAGTTTTAAAATTATGTCGATTAGTAATTTAGATGTTGTATAACAGGATCTCATCATCATCATCATCATCTTCAAGGAGTAAACCAAGGGTGGTTTGTTCCGGTCTCAAACAGTCAAAGAGTCTAGAGCTGGTCACTCCAGCGCTTCCTCGGATGTCCCACACCTCGGTGTATAGTTCCATAGTTGTTTGGGGATGCGGCAGTCATCCATTCGGCAAAGATGTTCACACCAATTCAGCCGATACTATAATAGGACGTCTATTACCTTAAATTTGAATGGTAAATTTTACATCTACGTACACGACGTGTTTCAGAATACGGGTGACGCAAGTTGACTCAGTAAAACTCCTTTGTCACCACGTTCATTTAAATTCCCTACCCTACGCGGATGATTTCGTCATTGTTCAAAAGACAGAAGGTCAGTACGGCGAGCGGTATCTGATGGTCTGTAATGTTTGCAGACATATGGGTTGCGAGTCTCTACTTCTAAATCTAAGTCCTAAATCTAAATCTGCTTTCTCTAGTAAGTACCCCATCAGAAAGATAAGTTGACGATGAAACTTTAAAAAAGTTTGCGATTTTAACTATTTGGGTTGCAGTATCTCATCCGACTGCCACAGAGTTTGGGATCAGGAATTGTCATGGTTCAGAAGGATCTGTGGTACAATTCATAGAGTTTCGAAGACCAAAGGTTGGATGGACACCTTCGTGAAGTTTTACAAAACACTGGCTCTCCTGACATTCCTTTGTGGCTGTGAGACGTGGATCCTCGGGAAGAAGGAAGAAAGGAAGCTTCAGACTGCAGAAATGAAGTTTGCGAAAAGTGATCAGGACTAGACACGAAACGGAATGAGGAAATCAAACAGAAGTTACGGATCCAGTAATTTAAATGATATTAACATGTTAAGATCTGCAGACGACATTGCAATTATGGGTGAAAGTGAACACGAGTTGAGCCAGCAGTTACATATAATGGATGAGGTTTTGAGAGAACAGTACAATTTAAAAATAAATATTAATAAAAGTAAAGTGATGGTCTGTAATAAACATGGGCAGTCGACTATGAATGTACTGCTAGTGGTAAAAAGATAGATGAAGGTAGAAAGTTGACCTGGGGTCCAAAGGGGGTGTGACGCGAACATATGCTTTCATAGAAGAGAAATGCACCAGCCTCTCCACCCCAACTCTACTCTCACGTACACGTCGGTGGACCCTGTTACGCCGAGCAATCCACTCCAATGTTGTGGTAACCAATCCCTTCGGCGGAGTGGATCGGTAAGCAAACGACGGATGGGGGTTCCGTCAGGGCAGTCTGGAGGTATCCTGGGCCCTGGCCTGGCAGGATGGTGCACATCGGCAGCAGGATGTGCATCTAGTGTGGAGGCGGAGGAGGCTATAGTAGCTCAACGGCTGCACACATGGGCTGAGTCAGTTAGCCTACTGCGACCGGGCAGAGAGAGCTCGTCAGCTGGGGTGAAAGCAACTCTCTAGGGGAAGAGCACCCCTAAATCAAAATTCCTGGTCCTCCAGGTTAGGGGTTTGGATCACATATCCCATCTGTGAAAAACTCTTGTATGTGCAGAAACCTATCAGTTTCTCAGCCAGTCAGTTGTCTGCACTTGGCCGGGACAACTGGCGGAGGCTGTTAAAGGAGGCCTTGACTCAGTAATGGGTTGTCGCGCCGCTGAAGTACAAGAAGAAGAAGAAGAAGAAGAAGAAGAAGAAGAAGAAGAAGAAGAAGAAGAAGAAGAAAAAGAAAGTTGAGCTACTTTAGCTCTGTATATATGTGAGACGTGGACAAATGGAACAGAGGGAAGGAGAAGACTTGAAGCACTGGAAATGTGTTATAGGAAGTTACTGACGAGGTTAGTAATGATGAGATTCTGACTAGAGTTGGAGGAGCAAGAAGTTGTTGGCAAGATATTGTGAAGCGAAAGGCACTTATTGGCCATATTATGAGTCACGCGAAGTTGAAAAAAAATAATAAAAGGTTACATTGAAAGGAAAAGAGGAAGAGGAAGACCGAGACTCCAATAGGTACATGAAACAGATTATTGGTAATGTAAGTTGTAGTTCCTATGAGGAGACGAAGCGGAAACCACAGCTCTGCGGAACTGTTACAAATCGGTGTGGCATATAATCGGAATCGGTGTGAAGAATTGCTACAAACCAATCTGCGGATTGTAACTAAAGAAGAAAGAAAAAGACGATCAAGGAGTATAGGAGAGGATGGTGTAAACACTTGAGCCGTATGTCCTCTAAAAGATTACCAGTAGTTACCGGTAGCATTCTTAGCGTACTGGGCGATTGAAAGGAAAGACTTGGGCAGACCGAGGAGGTTATTGGCCAATTAGAGCCTATTCCTTGGAGTTAAGATGATTATGGTGATAGTAATTCAGAGCAAAATCAATTATTGGATTGTCGTAAGATCAGAAACAACACTAGATAAAAAATATATCATATCCAGCATGGGTGTCGAGTTTACCCTTGTTCTAAGTTAAGGTGGAAGATCGCGACAACGGTGTAGCCTAAGACGGATACAGCCTATACCATACCAGCCCATCACCATACTGCCATTTCCTTATGGAACATGGAAGTAAAAATAAATTGTACAGAAGATATTCAACACTAGTATCTTCACACGCCGAGTGTATCGTAAAGAATAAAGAAGGAATCACAAACGATCAACAACGATTATGATAAGGACGATGGTTTCCATTGATTTGAAACACACGAGGCAACAATTTATACAGCTGTTTCGTAAATCTAATAATGTTTCAGGGCTGTATCATATGATAAGGCCCTGTGTTTATTTTAGTGTTTAACTTTTATCTTATGACAGGAATAATTATACTCACGCGCGCGCAAATATAAATGCGTATAATACCGTATATGGGAGTATAGAAGTTTGCTTACAACGTTAGGATACACAGAATCTTGGACGGCGGCGTCGCGTCACTTCCGATTCATTTTAATGTGATTATAATTGGCTACTGTTAACAACAATGTGTCTGTTACGGTGACGACAGCGTAGTCGTCCACGTGTCCACACTCAAAGAAAGTGTTTTGCGTCTTCCTAATAGTTTCCAATAGCAAACATCAAGTTTATTGGGTCTCCTGTAAGTCATTAGTTCTCTTGTAATAAAGTTTTGCAGCTTTTCCCAAAGCAACAATTTTTACTTCCCTGTTCCGTAAAGGAAATGGAAGTATGATGATGGCGAAAAACATCGTGTGGAGATAAGGGCTGATTCTGATTGTACTACCCTGAAAACATGAAGACAATTCATTTTCCGAAAAGTGTCTGTGTGTCTATGCAGAAGTTTTTTCTATAGCAAACGATAACTGCCGCAAATTCAAACAGAATCAAATAATTTTTTGCATATGTGCTAGAGTTGTAGAGGACTCAAGGCATATTGATTTTCGTGAGGATCGGTTAAAGGGGAGGAGTAGTTTACCTGCAGCATTTTATTTTTTAAGAAGAGTAAACTACTTAATTTTCATAAATAAAGTATCTTGAAAAGAAGGTCATAATAATCAAATGTAGAAAGGTAGATGAAATATCTATAAATGAAAAGGGTTGTTGAAGCGGGAAGGGGCAATTTTCCATCAATGAAAATGATAGTTGAAGGGAGAGTGTAATTTTTATAAGTGTATACTACGTTATCGGCAACAAAGCAGTAGTTTCTATGGGAATATTTTATTTCAATTTGCCAATCTTGTCAAATGTTTCAATTTATATTTAAAAATTTAATCATCATCATCATCATCTTCATGGATTAAACCAAAGATGGTTTGTTCCGGTGTCAAACAGGCAAAGATTATAGCTGGTCACTCCAGCGCTTCCTCAGACGTCCCACACCTCTCCGTCCCCTCGGCTTATAGTTCCATAGTTGTTTGGGGATGCGGCAGTCATCTATTCGGCAAAGATGTTCCCATCGATTCACCCGATACTGGGCGATCCTGTCGAGTATACTCATAATATTCAGTTCCTCTCGTATATCTGTGTTTCTTCTATGATAACGGAGAATATACCCTGGCTCGTGGCTGAGAAATCTCATTTCAGCCGCTTGGATGCGACTGGCCTGGCCTTTCGTTAAAGTCCAATTCTCAGACCCATAAAGAAATGTGGGAAGAGCCATCACCTTGTAGAATTTTAGGCGTGGTTCCTTTACTTGCTGAGTTAAGGGTTCGCACATAAGGTTGAACTTATGCAACTTATTCACAACGTCGTTGCATGCATTGTAAGACACAGTGTAGCCCAGGTATTCAAAATTGCTAACTCGTTCCAGGACAGTACCATCTATAACAATTTTTGCCCGTACGGGATCAGTTCCACGAAAAACCATCACCTTGGTCTTACGTATGGATATCTGAAATCCAAAGTCTTTATAAAGCGTTTATTATTCTCTCTTTAAAATTTCTTTAACCCAAGAATCTCTTTCTTAGCCTTCTCCTGTCTGATCGTCCACAAACATAACCCTCTAACTCCATAATCAATCAACGACTAAGTGAAACTACTTGATACGGTGCCTCTTTCTTTACTACACTTCCTTCCGATAAAGCTTCTCCTCAGTCGTTCTTCTCAATTGTCTTCTTAAATACTTCAACAACTTTCATTCAATCCGTTTACGAATCAATGTAAATTCTCCTTCACCATTGTGTCTCAGAAGTCTTTATTAGTTCGTTCTGTCTCTTCCTGGCAGTCCACGAATCAGAGCTATACTACAGAGTCACAGAATACATTCTACACAAAGATTTTTCTTTGATTTAAGTCATTTCTTGAAGTTTACAACTCCTTCTTTTTTCATAAAAGTTAACTAGTTTTTAAGGAAGACTTACGAGAAGATGGAGTCAAGTCAATTGAACGAGGACAATGGATGGATTAGAAATTTTGGGGACTGGGAACAGAGAGGGATCAGTCAGAGCAACAACGTTGTATATGCATATAGATCTACAACTCTTTTCTACAAACGTTGATCAGAGGTCACTTTTCTCATCCCAATAACATCTTAAAGTTCCTTTTACTTTAATTAAATTCTTGTAAAAAAAGCGATTGATTTACAATGATTTCATAATAATCCGTGAGTGAAAAAGCTGATTCGATCTTATAACAATCTAGACATTCGTATTGTGAATGAATACTGGAAGTAAACGGACTAATTTAGGAACATATGAAGAAAATAGGTATACGATGATTTCACGATTCATTAAAAAGAAAGCTCTTAGCGTCTCCACCTATCACGGCCGGCGTCAAGACTATTCAAACGGGAATAAACCGGGATGTTAGGCCGTGGTCTCATGGTGTTAGAACCGGGATGTTAGGCCGTGGTCTCATGGTGTTAGAACCGGGATGTTAGGCCGTGGTCTCATGGTGTTAGAACCGGGATGTTAGGCCGTGGTCTCATGGTGTTAGAACCGGGATGTTAGGCCGTGGTCTCATGGTGTTAGAACCGGGATGTTAGGCCGCGGTCTCATGGTGTTAGAACCGGGATGTTAGGCCGTGGTATCATGGTGTTAGAACCGGGATGTTAGGCAGTGGTCTCATGGTGTTCGAACCGGGATGTTAGGCCGTGGTCTCATGGTGTTAGAACCGGGATGTTAGGCCGCGGTCTCATGGTGTTAGAACCGGGATGTTAGGCCGTGGTCTCATGGTGTTAGAACCGGGATGTTAGGCCGCGGTCTCATGGTGTTAGAACCAGACGTTTCGGCTTCACCATCGGAGAACATCTTCAGTGGTAAAATATTGTGGCAGGTGTTCGCCAAATAAGCCCAGTACTGACGTAAAACTATAAAACCCAGTTTGTCTCAGTTATTTGGCGAATACCTGCCACAATATTTTACCACTGAAGATGTTCTCCGATGGTGAAGCCGAAACGTCTGGTTCTAACACCATGAGACCACGGCTTGACATCCCGGTTCTAACACCATGAGACCGCGGCCTAACATCCCGGTTCTAACACCATGAGACCGCGGTTTATTCCCGTTTAAATAGTATTATACTCCCGGCTTATACTCGTTTAAATAATTATGGGTAAAATGTACTAACAATTTTCCCTCTCACGGAGTGGGTACATCAGTTATTTTGGGAAATACTGGATGTTGAGCCTTTGAAACCTAAGACGTTTTCACAGACATCCAGCTGCCTGTGGTTCCACCCACAAGAGAAGGCGAACATAATTCCGCACCTACGAAGCCAAAAACATCCCAGTCGCTTTTCACACTCCAGACAAGTTCACGTGAACGAAAAAATCGATTCATATGAGATTTTAATATTTTAATATTTTTGTTGATCGTAGACTCAGAAATTCCGTAGACATTCTTACTTGGCTAGATTATCTTATATCCACACAGAGTAATAAAATATATCACTTTGAACCTCCGCTGTCCAAGTTTGTTTCCCTTTCTAAAACATCCCATAGAACTATTTGGTTTTTATTCACACATGTCTCGCTAGTCTCGAGGAATTAAATCAATTTCTAAACACGTTTATACGTAAAGAATCGAGAAATCGTTATGTTTTAAGTTTCTCGAGAAACCAATATTTTAAGCTTTTTTTTTCTTCATGAAATGGAAAAAACTTCAAACAAATGATATGCTAAATGATGCATAGCTTTCCTTTGTTAGGTTTATTGCGCTTTTAGCTCAGTTGTCTTGAAAGTACTCTGTAGAACGAAACAAATTGTTGGTCTAGTCCGTTGAGAATAATAAGCATATGCATTACTCTAAGAAGATTACTGTTACTCTTGCAAACAGGCTACAACGAGAGAATACTGTTTGTAAACGTCAGACCTTTCAAACAGTACTTATGTGACGCGTCTAAATAATTCACAAGCGCGCGCGCGAACTTCTCTTTTATGGTCTCTACTAGGATAATAATCGTTTCCCATTTCATCAGCTTTTATTGCCAGTATTATCAACGGCTCTTAATGTAACCAGTAATAAAAGCTTAAGTATTTTAGTAATAAAAATCTTAAAGTTACACATTCTGTGTGTCTGTCTATCTATCTATCCCCCCCCTCTTCTCTCAACATTTGTGATCCACAGATGTGCGTCCACGTTTAAACTTCTTCATACTTTGTTTTCGATAAAAGTAGATTCACGTTTTGCAGAATATTCAAGTTTTATCTGTAAATGATACAATTTTTGTACAAATTTAATTACACATATTGTTTAGAATTCCCATTATAATGATGCTTAATAAAATTATAATCCAAGATTTCTACACTATGGAGAGCAAGCAGTTAGCAGACATCAGATCAGAGTAGAAAATATTTTTCAAAAGAACAAATTGAAGAGGAATTCAGGTAAACAAAGATTCAACAATGTGACGAAACTGTGACTCAACAATTGTAGGCCTACTGAATGTTTCCAAAAGATGGCGTCAAACTCCTTAAACTGAAGCAAAAATGTCCAACAAACCTACTGCGAAAAAATTGTTCGTTTTCCGTCTGTATGTCTGCCTCTATGTATTTTTATTAAAAAAAATAGTTACATTATGGAACAGGTCCAGAATTTCAATTACTTGGGATGTTACGTTACATATGGGACAGAAATTGATCTGGATGAAAAATTAAACACATTTTGAAATATCTATGGAACAATTCACAGATACCTTAAAAATAAGACAAAGAAGGAAACAAGGTTAACGTTTTTCAACACTGTAGCGGTACCAGTTGTGATGTACGGAGATGAAGCCAGCCAGAGTTATGACGCAAAGATTCAGGCAGTGCGGATGAAGTTTAAGAGGGATACTCTAGGCTGTACCATTCTTGATAGAACGAAGAATGTGGATATAAGGACGGAACTGGGTGTCGACCCATTGTTGTAGTAGCTAAGGACCAACAAAAGAAGGTGGTGTGAACGTTTTGGAAGAATGGCGGGTGACAGGATTCCAGTGCTAGGAATGGAATGTAGACCGGTGGGGAAGAGAGATGTAGGACGGCCGAGAGCGAAGTGGGTCCAGGAACAGGTTCAGGACGATGATGGAGCCTAACCCTTAAGGTTAATGATGATGATGATGACTTGTAGGTACTTGACGTATCGTTACTCCTCATACCCCTATCACGTACATATCACTCTGCAAACGAATAATACACAACTACAAACTCGGAAAAACGTATGCGGTAAATCAATGTATCGATACGCTGAGACATGCGGGGCTACACGACCCTTTTCACGCTCTGTGTGTGCAGCAGCATTACGCAACCCTCTCCATGCTTCCAGGCGGGTGACAGGATTCCAGTGTTAGCAATGGAATGTAGACCGGTGGGGAAGAGAGATGTAGGACGGCCGAGAGCGAAGTAGGTCCCGGAACAGGTCCAGGTTGAGCCTAACCCTTGTGATTGTTGATGATGATGATGATGATGATGAACATTAGTTATACCTGAACAATACGAGATGTGGAGTTGAAATTTGGTATAAGCAGCACAATTACACAAGTACCATTTCTTATAACTACAAAACAAACCAAAGTCGTATCTTAATAAAATCTTTAATCTTTAATGTTAGAAATGATTTTGTAATAAGAAACCTTTGTTTTAGTAAAGAGAAATAATGTTTTAAATTTACGATCCGAAATATCGATTATCCGAACGGGACCTCGTCCCGAGAGGTTCGGATAATCGATGCTCTATTATAAATTTAAATAAATCTCTATATATTATTTCTCAAAGGTGTTTTTTGTCGGTATGAAATATCTCCCTTAATACTGTATCAAAATTAATGTTTGATACGCCATTTTGAAGATTATTTTTCCCTCTAATGACGAAAAATAAGTAAATATCTTAAAATTAATGTTTTCTTTAAAAAATTACATTTTAAAACTTGTCTCTATATATTGTTTCTCAAAGGTGTTTTTTTGTCGGTATGAAATATCTCCCTTAATACTGTATCAAAATTAATGTTTGATACGCCATTTTGAAGATTATTTTTCCCTCTAATGACGAAAAATAAGTAAATATCTTAAAATTAATGTTTTCGTTAAAAAATTACATTTTAAAACTTTTCTCTATATATTATTTCTCAAAGGTGTTTTTTTGTCGGTATGAAATATCTCCCTTAATACTGTATCAAAATTAATGTTTGATACGCCATTTTGAAGATTATTTTTCCCTCTAATGACGAAAAATAAGTAAATATCTTAAAATTAATGTTTTCGGTAATATAAAGTGTCGTGGTGGCGCTGAAGTCTCTGAATAGAATAGAATAGAATAAAATAAACGTATAAATAACGTATAAACAACGTATAAACGTATAAACAAGTGTCAATCAAATTAAAACAAGAAATTAATTAATTATAAAATTATAAAAATTTATTGCATTTTAATTACAAAAAATAAATTTCTATTTCGAAATATTTGTCACAATATTTGTATATTTACTAATTTTTTATTAATAATTTTTTTACAACTTCAAAATTAGTTTATTAATTAAAAAATTAAATTTTATTTTCGTTATGTTTTTGCCAGTTTGTCATCATTCGTTATTTGCAGTAATCTATTTTTATTAATTAAGTACTATCCATAGGATAGTCGTATAAGGAATCCTATTACCTGAAGTGATGATACATACCCAGTGAACACATGACATCATATGACGTAATAATGATGTAAAAACGCTGATTTTATATCATATTGATATCACATTTACGTAATGTGTTCACTGGGTATCGTCATTTTTCGTTCACTAAGAATAGCTCTCATTTTAATGAAAACTCATGTGAACGAATTTGTGATTTAGGTTTTCATAATGCCGAGCAGACCGAGAGGGAGACCTCCTGGAAGACGTTCCAGACCATTGGAACGCGTCACAGAACGCAGAAGAAGAAATACCGAAAGTGACGAACAAAGACAACTTCGACTTCAGCAAGATAGAGAAGCTCAGCCCCAACGCAGACAAGACACATTCAATACTCAACGACAACAATTAGTGCAAGTTAACGACTTTGTGTCATCAACTTATTTACTTCATCTCCATCAAAGTATCAGTACAAGAAGAAGACTATATAAACTTCCAAAAACATATTGTACTGCCCGCCTTTTCCCTAAAGACAATGAAGTGCAAACACATAGTGTTGGTGATATGGATAAAAAGTGCGTTTATTGCTCTGCAAGGTTGTTTGCAGGGGAGTTTAGTGATGATTCAGCTACCATGTGTTGCCACAAGGGAAAGGTTAAGTTAGAGCCCATTAAAGTTTGTGAAGAACTTCAAAACCTCATAGAGCAAAATGATGACTTCACCAAGAATTACCTAGAAAATATTAGGCAATTCAACAATGCTCTGGCATTTGCTTCAATTCACATCAAATCGGTTGACATTCCTGGCAGGGGTCCATATTGTTTTAAATTACATGGGCAGGTGTATCATATGGTAGGAAGTTTACAACCTCCTGCAGGAGTTGCACCATCTTACGCTGGCCTTTTCGTTGTAGATTTTGATACTGCATTACAACATCGTGTAGTGAATGAAGCTAATAAAAACTGTTGCGAAGAAATAATGGTTACATTGCAAACAATGCTCGATACACATAATCCTTACGCACAGTTGTTTAAATATATAAAAGATTTGGATCAAACTATACTGGATTTGCATCTACAATTTACGACTACCAATGCATTTCATCCTGGAAGATCGAATGAACCTGGAGTCAGTGAGGTGGCTGCTGTTTTTGTCACCAATGACGGAACTCCACCAGGCAATGCTGATTTTGTTATGTATTCTAAAACAACTGGTGCACTTACTAAAATATCTTACCTGAACCCCCATTCTGATCCAAAGTGCTATCCATTGCTTTTCCATGTGGTGATTCTGGATGGACTGTTGGTCAGCCACTTGCAGTTCAAGTTAATCGTACTGCATCGAGAACAGTCACAACTCAATTACAATACTATTGCTATCGTTTAGCAGTTAGAGATGGTTTCAGTTTACTTCATGCTTCTGGTAAATTATTTCAACAATACATTGTTGACAGTTATGTCAAAGTAGAAGGTTCCAGGTTGGCATTCGTTCGAGCCCATCAACAAGAACTCAGAGCTGACAGTTACAAAGGTTTGATGGACTTTCTTAACTCTGATGCTGAACAAAGAGGAGCAGTTGGTGGAATTCCAGTTGTTCTTCCTTCATCTTATATTGGCAGTCCTCGAAATATGCTTCAAAATTATCAAGACGCGATGGCTATTGTTGCCCGTCTATGAAAGCCTGATCTATTCCTTACAATTACTTGCAATCCCAAGTGGATTGAAATTACCTCTCAATTGAAACCATATGAAAGAGTTGAACACAGACCTGACTTAGTGTCTAGAGTTTTTCATTTAAAATTGCAAGCGTTATTAGATGATCTTTTAAAAAACATGTACTAGGCGTAGTCATTGGTTACGGTATGTTTGTGTAATTGAATTTCAAAAAAGAGGCCTTCCCCATGCACACATGCTGCTCATTTTGTCTAATGAAGATAAATTACGTTCAGCTGAAGATGTAGACTCATTAATTTGTGCAGAAATTCCAGATAAGGAAACAGCTCCTCAACTTTTCGAAGTTATTCAGGAATGCATGGTAAACGGACCTTGCGGTACGATCAATCCAAACAGTCCATGCATGCAAGAACAAAAATGTATTAAAAATTATCCAAAAGATTTTCAACAAGAAACAAATTTAAATGTTAATGGTTACCCTATGTATAGACGACGTGATAATGGCGCTACAATGACAGTTCGATCATTTACTATTGATAATAGGTGGATTGTACCATATTGTAGATTTCTCAGTAGAAAATATCGTTCCCATATCAATCTCGAGCATTGTTCTTCAATCAAATCTGTTAAATATTTGTACAAATACGTGTATAAAGGACATGACTACGCAGCTTTACGATTACGTTCAGATTCTGAAGGTCAACAACAACTCATTGTTGACGAAGTGGACATCTATTTGAACTGTCGTTATGTGAGCCCACCAGAGGCTATGTGGCGATTACACGAACGCCGACTTTTCCACCGATCTCATACAATTGAGCGACTTCCTGTTCACTTACCGGAAGAACAAATGGTGTACTTTCAGGCCGGATTCGAAGCTGATGCAAACCGTGATAGAGTCTCCAAACTCATGGCATTTTTTAAATTGTACAATGAAAATATTACCGCCCGCAATTACCTTTACCACGAAATCCAGAACATTTTGTGTGGTCAAATGGACGATGGAATATTCGCAAAAAAAAATACCAAGTGCTTTGGACGGATCTACACTGTCAATCCAGTCGACATCGAAAAATATTACCTCCGTGTACTACTTCCGCACGTCAAAGGACCGCAGTCGTTTGACGATTTACGTACAGTTGATGGAATTCTGTGCAACTCATTTCAAGAAGCTGCAGAAAAATTACATTTAGTCATTAACGACGCCGAATGGAAAGAATGTTTGCAGGAGGCTCTCAGTCACAAAATGCCAACGCAATTGAGTGGCTTTTCGCTATCATCTGCATATTCTGTTCTCCTGCTAATATACCTGAGTTGTGGACAAAATTTCAGGACGTACTTTCAGAAGATTTTCAGAGACAGCACACGCCACCTGAAGCTTACAACCTCACACTGCAAGAATTGGAAAATATATATTTAAATATCATGGTAGATGTTGCGAACAATTCAAACTGCCGACTCCTGTCCTAACCGTCGCACAACATACAACAGAAGAAACCTACAACGTAGAAGAAGAAAGTACGAACGGCAAGGCAGCTTATGAAAAGTTAAACCTAGGACAGCAGGCAATAGCTGAGGAAGTTTTACATGCAGTAAGAAATAAAATTCCGAATTGTTACTTCATTGGCGGACCAGGGGGCTCCGGTAAAACGTTGGTCTACAAAACATCGTGCCACATTTTACGAGGTGAAAACAAGGTTGTTATACCAGTTGCATGGACAGGCATTGCTGCCAATCTCCTACCAGGGGGACGCACATCACATTCGATTTTCAAACTACCTGTACCCATCTTGGACACATCGGCCTCATCGATTCGCACTCACACAAAGGATGCACAACTTCTTCGTGACTCAGATCTCATTATTTGGGATGAGATTTCAATGGTTCCCAAAGATGCGCTAAGCGTTGTCGATCGACTTTTAACGGACATTATGAATAACAATCTTCCTTATGGAGGGAAAATAATTCTGTTTGGTGGAGATTTTCATCAGGTGTTACCCGTTGTTAGACATGCCAATAGAACAGCCATCGTTGAAAATACAGTTAAACGATCGCCCTTATGGTCTCATGTTAAAACTCATAAGTTGACTCAAAATATGAGGGCAAATGATGATCCTGTTTTCACTGAATGGTTACTTAAATTGGGTAACGGTGATTTAGAAGTTCAAACAAATTACGAGAATGAAGCGATAAAAATCCCGAAACATTGTTATTGTAATTATGATAGTATTATTACCACCATATTCAATGCCACAGAAATCAATGAACAAAATATTTCGCAGTTTTATTCAACGGCGATTTTATGTCCAAAAAACGATGATTGTACAAAAATTAATGAATATATCATTTCCAATTTGTTACTTGGAGAGGAAAAGGTTTACTTCAGTTCTGATTGTGTCCAACATGAAGAAACAGACAATGCTCAATTGTACCCCATAGAATTCTTAAACTCTTTGAATCCATCCGGTTTACCACCTCATAAATTGATTTTGAAGAAAAATGCAATCATAATGTTAATTAGAAATCTTAACGCTAAACAGGGATTAATTAATGGTACAAGGTTAGTGGTAACTCACTTAGGCGAGTACATCATCACTGCTACAATTATTCACTCCGATAAAACTGTGCTCATACCCCGGATTAACCTTACACCTTCTGATCCTACTGTGCCTTTCCAAATGGTAAGAAAACAATTCCCCATAAAAGTTGCTTTCGCTATGACCATTAACAAAGCACAAGGTCAGACGCTTCAAAGGGCAGGATTGTATTTACCAGAACCTGTTTTTTCGCATGGACAGTTATACGTGGCTTTTTCACGAGTCCGTATGTTTAAAGATATCTTTGTTTGTGTTGAAGATTCATACGGGCAAAAACTGAACGATGATCACATCATAACCTCCAACATTGTTTTTAAAGACGTTTTGTGAAATTAATTAAAAAAAAAAAATGCGTATATAATACTGTATATAATGTTGATATCATTTACAATCAGACTGATTTTGTTACTATTTTTTATAATAAAATATTTTGGATTGATAAATATTTACATTTACTTATTTCCACTTTATTATATTACGTAACTGACCACTAAGGGTGCGAAGTATTCGCACGGGTCACCTAGTATATATTTACTTTTTTTTTTTAAAGTATTGACTATGAAATACATGCTAATGTTCTATTACTAAAAATATACGTGAGCGTTCGTTTCATCCATGCGTTGTGCCACTTGGACTAAATACAGTAGTATTCAGTAGAATTAAAACTTATATAATCATGGTATACAACCTAAAGCCAATTTCAAACTAATCCATGGCAAAATAATTAAAATGCAAATACGCTGTCCTTATGAAGATAATACGGCAAAAATGTGTTGTTATGAAAGAAATGTAATAGCCTATCTGCGTTATTTTTTATCTGAATTCCATAAACAAGGCACCACTGGATTACGATACGAAATTTTGTTGTTGTAAGTACTGTACTGACTTTTGCCAAAATTTAGAATTAAAATTTTCAATCTGCTGCACATTTTTAAAATAATATTTTGGTTTGTTTTGTACTTATAAGAAATGACAAAAGTACTGTGTATAGTGAATTTCAACTCCACATCTCGCATTGTTTAGCAGTAATTTAAAGAAAATCAACACATACGGAAAACGAAGGATTTCCGACATATGTTTCCGTTAGTATAATGAGTAGAATCATTTCCCGAAGTTTGGCACCATCTTTCGGAACAGTCTGTGCAAATATTGCTGATGTTAGGTAGGCAGGGAGTCACTGCTACACCACGAGCTTTGCTTCTGTTCTTCCCGACGGAAAACGTCTGGAATGCGGTTTTCTGTAATGCGGACAAAGTGTACGCCACCACATTACAGAACATTCTACGTGTTTGTCGGCTATTCCAGCTGTACTGTGTGTGTGCGTACATATCGCTGCTACTTTTATATGAAGGACAATTACGTGACACTGGTCACGCGTCCGTTCCCGAGACTGATCCAGATTTCACCGGTCCGCGCACACTGTGTTTTTTGGCGGCAAGCAATTACGCTCTAGTGTTTCCTAGTAGCGTTCTTGACGCGTAGTATGAACTATTCTGGAATCTCAGCGGGGTATAAATATAAGTACTCAGCGATGCTTAGTTCAGTTTTAGTGGCGATTTATTCCAGTGCGGTTCGAAGTATTGTGGCGAAGTGTTATGTGTTTTATAATTGTGCGACACTCGTTGACATAATTATTGCGTGTGAACAATTTTTATTTGATTTGTTGTAAGAGACTATCTTGTTGATTACAAACTGTTTAATTGTGATAATTAAAGCTGGTAATTAGTGACTTAATTGGCGTCTTGTATTTCATTTTCCACTGTACCATGCGACGATCAAGGAGACAGTCGTAACAGTATGTCGTAAGTCTCCTGCGGGTGAGGTATTCCTAGTCAAGGCTACAAGTCTCGTGTTTAAGGTACAGTACCTTCCTATCTCTACCTTGAAATACTATTCCTATTATATTAGACCAGTACCAGTTGTTCTACTTGTAGTAGCCTGTGACATTATAGGCTACATTAAATCAGTTCGCAAAAGGTCACGTTGGTGATTTTCGCGGAAGCATGGTGTAGGCCGCGTACAGTTCTGTGGCATTCCGAGAATACGGTACGTCACTATCGACTGAGGCGCTGTCACGATCGCAATTACGTCACTGTCTTGGTAATTTATTAAACGGGCTTTTAAAATGAAACCTTATGAAACATTTTCTTTAACATTATAACCCATAGGCGTAACTACGGAGGGGAAAGGGGGGCATTCGCCCCCCCCCCCAATGTTCCGAGCATTATACAATTTTGTTTCCAGTTGTTTATAAATAAAAACTAACAAATAGTCAAACAGGAGACAGTTTCTATGCTTGCGAGCACAGTAAGCACTATTTATCAAAGTCTGTACTGTTATCAGACGACTAGTTGCCATAAATTTATTATTCTTATTTCTTTCGAAGAAACCTGTAAGGGGATTGTTTGACAGATTTGAATGATATAGGTCAAAATAATATTTCTGTTCGAAAAAAAAACGCTAGAGACCTAATTAACTGGAATACAATGCGTGCCTTTTACACAGACAAAGACTTGTTTTGGAACACCGCAAGACGTCGATGGCTTTGTTCACGAATCTTAAAAGACGGTCGTTTTGAACTGTTATTTGTTAATGATTACTGATACAAGTGCGGTCTTTTACTCGTCGTGAGGTCGGGCGGGTGGTTCCTATTGTGAGAAGTTAACCTTCTCCGGTACACGGGGAAAGGCGGAGGGTGCCCCCTCCGGCACGACCTGACACTGCTGGCGGGCAGGAGAATTATTCCTGTCCGCGGCCTGCTTCAGCTGATCCTGGAAAACTCAGCATCCGCGATAGTTTGCCGAGTGTGGTTCGCCGCAATTGATATAATAGCGACGACCCAGAGCCGGCACCATGCAACTTTTGGTTGGATGCTGGTTACCGCACCTGACACAGGCCACTTCGTTGTGGCAACTATCAGAGCCGTGGCCGAAGCGTTGGCACCGATGGCACTGAGCCACATGGCCAGCTCCACGGCTCTTTTCAACTTTAATTCTCAAACCGCAAAGATTGGTCAGTCCCAGCTGTCTGTCCGCCAGTTCCCCCTTAATGACAATCACCCGGAGGAGGGGTAACTTGCGGCTGGGTCCATGGGCAGTAAAGAGTCGAATGCACTCCTTGATCGGGAAGCCGAGTTGGCGAAGCTCGTCCGCCACCTCGCCAGGGTCCGATTCCTCGTCCAGGCCCTGGATAATCAGTCGGACGTAAGCCGCCTTCTCGTTAGTGAAGGTATGAAACTGGAGGCCGTTAGCTTGGAGAAAGAGATAGACGGCCCTACACTCTTCGTCCGTCGCACAGCAGACGCGAAGACAGTCTCTCCCGCAAAGAGACATCTGCGCGTCCGCAGAGAGGCGAACTCCGAGCCGGAGGCGTCGGGATAGGTCAACGACGTTCTTGACGCCGTTGACGAACAAGGGAGGAGGGCGGCTCCGTTGGGATGGAGCATCCAGAGGCTCCGAGTTGTCGGGGAGCGGAGTTTCCACAGCTTTCCGTTTCTTGGGCTTAGATGTAACAACAGTGAATTCTAACCCAGGCGAGGGCTGGGACGCAGTAGACGATGGGCCGGGAGTGTCCCCAGCAACAACGATTGACTCGGTCAAAACCGCGTGGCGGCCCTGAGAAGGACCGCTGGACGATCCGACCGAGTCAGGGACAGGGTCGGGACCTACCGATGGAGCATTGGATTGGGCCTGAGAAGATATTCTCATGACCAGTCAACCGCCCGGCCGCAACGCGACGGTCGCCCATCGGGTCTTGGCAAAGGTATTCGGGCCGAAGCCCTCCTACTGGAATGGAAACCAGTAGCCCTCCTACTGGGACGCAGTAGACGATGGGCCGGGAGTGTCCCCAGCAACAACGATTGACTCGGTCAAAACCGCGTGGCGGCCCTGAGAAGGACCGCTGGACGATCCGACCGAGTCAGGGACAGGGTCGGGACCTACCGATGGAGCATTGGATTGGGCCTGAGAAGATATTCTCACGACCAGTCAACCGCCCGGCCGCAACTCGACGGTCGCCCATCGGGTCTTGGCAAAGGTATTCGGGCCGAAGCCCTCCTACTGGAATGGAAAGCCTGCTCAGCCCCGATATTGGAGGGCGTACCACGATTAAGCGAAACGACCGACCGCTACCGGCAGGGACCTAACCCAGTTTTCGGAGCTAAGCGGGCGATGCCACCAAAAGCACGAGGAAAAACAGTAAAAGGCTTACCTCGCAGTGATCCCACGACGTAATCCCAAATTACAGGTCCACCGGGCCGGAGATACGAGAAAACCGGAGCACCACACAGCACTAACACTGAACCACTACACTTCACCACTGCCTTTGGCTTCGGGAGGCACACTACACGAGTCGCACACCAACCGACACCGAACCGCGAACGGACACTACCGCCAAGAGACCCGCACACGAGAAAGCGAACACTACCGCGCACACAAGGCAAAGCAACCGATCCACCCGGGACACTAGTGATGTCGTCTGCTGCCACGCTGCCCTAACGAGGAACGTCGATGGCGGTCGCACGACCCACTAATACGTGGCCGCAGCTAGCTTGGCTTCACTCTTGGGATGTTACTGGCCCGGCACTGCAGGTGATCCTAGTTGTTTTCCACCTTCAGTCGCAGAAGCAGACCTTACTGCCGGAGGGGTCTTTCTGGTGTATCCTAAATATTATTTAAAAATCAAAATTGAATTTTTAATTATCTTAAAAATTACTATACTACTTAAAATTTAATAAAATATTAAAATTGATTGATTTTGACAAAATTCATTAGAATCAGTGCCGCAGCCATGAGGGTGGAATGGGAGCATGTACTCCCGGCGCCAGGTTGCGAAGGGCGCAAGAATGGCAGAACAAAGGGACGGGCTTTCTAGACTGTCTTAAATACTATTTAAAAATCAAAGTTTAATTTTTAATCATCCCACTAGATGAAAAAGACTAGAAAGACGAACTAAACACGATAAAATATCTAGCAGAATCCAACGGATACAACAGAACAATAATCAATAATCTCATACACAGAACAAACAACAGACAAAGAAGAAAACAACAAATTCATAACACTAACATACATCAATAACCACACTGAAAAAATAGCCCACAAATTTAAAAAATCAGGATAAATAGCAAAATAGCAAAATCGGATACAAAACTACAAACAAAACAGAACACAGGCACAAAGAATAAAACAAATTTGATCTACCTGGTGTTTGCAAACTAAATTGCTCAGATTGCAACAAATTCTACATAGGCCAGACAGGACGTTGCTTCAAACAAAGATACATTGAACACACAAAGGCACTACACTCCACTACCGAATCTACCTTTGCAAAACACCTCATTGAAGCAAACCACACATACACAAACATCGAAAACAACATGGATACTCTACACGTACACACAAAAGACCGAAAACTAACACTCTTGAACCATTGGAAATACACAAACACCCAAAAACACATAAAAACGACATCCTAAACGAACAGACACAATTCAAATCTCACCGTCGCCAAAAACAAGATGGACAGCGCTCCCAGTGGCAGCCTCTGACGAAGTTTATAATAAGCAAAAACTGGTTCAGGGTATAAGATAAAACTTTTACGTTTTCACCATTAAAAAATTTGTGTTCCGAGTCGGTAGTGATATACTTATATTTAGTTAAAAATTACTGTACTACTTAAAATTTAATAAAATAGTAATATTGATTACATTTATTTAGAAGATGCTGAAACAAAAAAAAAGTAATTATTACAAAATTATATTCATCTTTTAAAAAATTAAAGAACTTCCTAGAATGTGAGTAAAGTTCAAGAAGCTCTATTGAGAACTCTACTGGGCTTGCAAGCAATGTTTAACGTTGAGGCAAATTTATGCCAGTCGCGACATTAAAACTACTTCCACAGCTCTAATATTAAAAGGGAAAAAGTTACAGATAGGTTTTAGATTGATAAATTTAAAGTACAAATACTAAAAATGCTAGCATTTGAATGATCAACTACTATTTTTCTAAGAAAAGACTTTTTATAACGTAATAATAAATAAATTCTCACGTGTATTTCATAACATTTAGGGCCTTTTGTTCAGTTTATTCCATTCTTTCTATATTTATATTAAAACACAATTGACAATGGAAACGATGTGTTTGTGTTTGCTCGTGTTATAGTTTTTTTTGTATTTTTTAAATATTTCTGCTTATTTCATTTATTATAATTACATAGTGCAAACACAAACATCTAGTCCTATAATTATTCTCGCTTACTCAATGGGAGAGGGATCTGAATCCCCGAGAGTCTCGGACTCTAGTTGCCGAACTGACCGGAATTACTGAATGTACAGAGATTAGCTCAAGAAAGGACAGACACCTTATAATTGGACGAGCGAAGCGATTTCTCAGCTTTTACTGGACCGTCTATCTGTCCATTGAGGTATGTGTCACGATAGGTTTTGAACCTATCAACCGATTTTCGTAAAACTTGGCATGCATGTCCATACTTTTACCCTACAACTATTTTTGGGACTGATCCTCCCAACAAAAGGAGGGCGGGACGCAACAATGTGAAGGGACAACATTCGAAAAATCGTAGAAGACCATATGGAGTATCAGATTAAAGGGAAGTTTAAGCAAAATATAAATTTAGATTAATTTTTGAAAATTTCAGAATTTTGGGGCGCCGGGGGCTAGAAAGTTGATAAAAATGTTGAAAAAAAAAATAGCAAAAATTTATATCAGATTGAAGGAAATTTTAACTAAAATCTGAATGTTGTGTTAACTTTTGGAAATTTAAAAATTTTGGAACGCCAAGGCCCAAAAATTGAGGCAAAATTTTGATAAAAACTTAAATTCGATGTGGGGTACCAAATGAAAGAGAATGTTTTCCAAAATCTGAATATAATGTACAAGTTTGAAAACTTCAAAATTTTTGAAGCAGAGGGCCCAAAAATGGGATAGAAAATTTGAAAGCTGTAAAACGCTAAAGTCCAGTTGTCAGACTAAAGATATTGTAACACAAATTCGATTGTTTGGAATTTTCATCGTTTATTGTATTTCTTTATTGTAGTGTTAAAGGTAATTAAAATAGCCTACAATTAATTGTTACTTTACTAAACAAAAAATTGTAGGGTGATCGAGATTTTCGAACTTTTTCTGACAACTGGAAAATTAATATCAAACTTTATCCAATAATAAATGTACTTCGTTCAAAATAGTGAGTCAGATCTGCAGCTCAGGGAGCATACTACCATCCTTTTACTAGTATACTAGTACGAGAGAGAGAGGGAGAGAGAGAGAGTCCATATATCCTTTTCTTTGTGACCGCAATTCTGAGAATCTTAATTAGGACTTCTCGCGTATGGTGTGTTCCATTTCATACAATATTGACTGCACGCAGAGTATTATGGATGTTAACTTAGCACTGGTGTGAATAAAATTGGCCTATCGTGTTGGTGTTTACCTTTAGGACTTCTTCCTTCTTGTACTCGCCTAAGGTGCATACTCCAACTCCAGATCATGCCAGATCATGTTCAAGTACCAGCAGAAATGTTCAAACCATCCATATCAAACATTGTTGGAGACATGCTATAGCCTTGGCGCACTCCCTAATTAATGCAAATCTCTTCTGTCAAATCCTCTTTTATAGACAATACTATCCTTTTACAATAGTATAAGCTCTTTACAACGTCTACGAAATGCTTAGAATAACCACTATTTTACGTGATGTCCTACAGAATAGATCTGTTAACTCTATCAAATGCTTTCTCGTAGTCAATGAAGGCAAGGCAAGTGTCCAAATTAAATTCTCTTCTTTTCTCAATCAATGTTTTCAATACGTCATCAACGCAAAATCGACCCTTACTAAAGCCTGCCTGTTCGTCGAGAAATAACATCTGAGATAGGACGAAGTCTTACATTAATAATTTTTTCTTATAACTTGTAAGTTATATTTATCAAGCTTATTCCTCTATAATTTGAGAGTACAGTTCAATAGGCTGTATCTTGTTTTAAAGGCACAAGGATTAAATTCTATAAGACAATTGCAATACCCACATTGACATATGCGAGTGAGGCGTAGGTCATGACAAAAAAGGAATTCGGCAAGATTCAGAGTGCTGAAATGCAGTTTCTTCGAAGTACTTTAAACTATACTTTGCAAGATAGAATAAGGAATGAGGCTATCAGAACAGAACTCGAAGTAGAGGACACAAATGAAATTATTTCAGCTTTCAGAAGGCAATGGTGGGATCATCTGCAAAGGATAACATAGGATCGATTGCCGAAAGCGGCACTAAACTACAAAGCCATTGGTAGAAGAGACGTGGGTCGTCCGAGGATGAGATGGGTGCCTGAACAAATTATATAACCTAATCCTTGAAAAGAAGAAGAAGAATAAGTTCTATAGGCCTACAGAAGTGACCTCGGCTACTCTCCGGGATCCTGCATCTCCTCCAGCACATATTCTTCAAATGTAGCAGGACAGATGTCTTATGTTAATTTAAATTCAGTTAAATCGAATACTGTTAATACTGCGTTAAACAAGTTCGTAATTCGAGAAATCTGGAACGTGAATGTGCACGAATTCAATGCAAGTGGGAAGGGTGTGCTCCCCTCTCCAAGAGTCGTAAAGCAGACGACGGAAGTAGTATAGTACGATAGCGGCCGTGATGTAATATACACAGTGGGCAGCAGAGGTGTGCTGAACTAGTATTTGAAAATAACAGGTACGAACGAAACCGTTCCAAAAAAATAACACGTACAAATACCTGTTATTATATAAATATTATACATATACCTGTATTATATAATTTGATATAAGAAATAAATTGAAACTAAAAGTATTAACAGTGTTACTTTACACTGTGACTTTATTAAGCTGTTACTTTTTAAAAGACAATAAAAAAACAAGAGAATTTATAGACCTATCTCCCTTTGGTAATACTAATTTAAGTTTTCACTAGAAGTAAACAAACTGACATAGATTTACTATTAAATTATTGATTCCATTTTGGTTAGACAAATCAGTTACGAAACTCAGCAATGAAATTTAGAGTCCATGTAATAGCACAACAAAGAATGTCAAAACAATTTACGTGAGATGTGCAGTGAAGTTAGAAGCATCTCCGAAATCATATTAACAAAAATTACTATATGGCCTATCAGCCACTCTGTAGGTTATAACACAATATAATTCGCTTTTTCAAAATTTACCAAGTTTGTGACTAGTATAATATATAATTTGTTATTATAATCTGTATTATATATCTCCATAACACACGAGAATAAATGTAACATCAGTATGAATTTTTTCGTTTATTAAAAACAGCTTCCACTCTTTGGCATCAGAGATATTCTGAACCTCGCTGTTTTGCTTCGTTTCGTACTTGTATGGCAATCGGGACATGCGCAGAATGAAGTATTCAGCACCAAAAAGTGGCTTTGTACTCGTGTACTCGTAATACTCGGAGTACTCGTTTACTACTTGTTTATGCGTTAGTTCCGTAGGGGGGTCCCGCGACTCGGAACAGCGAGGCCGCGAGTAATCGGAACGGGTATTTCGACTGTTCAATTATCGTTGAGTCGGAACAGGTATTTCAACTTTTCAGTCACTGTTATATCCGTTCCACAAAAATATCGTTTCAAAATACCTGTTATAGGTATATCGGCCTACCTCTAGTGGGCAGTGTATAACTGACGAATATCCTATCACCTCTGTCCCCGTATGTCATCGATAATAACTAGCTACCACGGAAAAATCCCGTCTATGAACCTCCCCCCCTCCCCAATGACAAATCTTGGTCAATAAACGTCAGGAAATAATCTAATTGGCTACCGTCACTGATTATTGGGACTGAACACAATTTGTACAGGCCTACTCAACAAATATACGAGATCTGTAAATTAAGTAATGAGACTAATCATGTAGCAGTCAATATGGCAACACTGTAAGGTTTCTGTTGACACAGATGGTTAGATAAACAGCTGATTGATATTGATTATTAATATTTATTGAAACGTAAACAAGCTTTTTGTGAAGTGAGTTTTTGTTGTGTGTTATAAAATATTAGTGACATCAAATACGAGTAACGTTCTTCAATCAAGTTTTGTGTTAAACTCGATTTGGAAAATTATCTTGATTTTCTAAAAAAATGTTATTACCGGTGATGAATCATGGATCTTTGAGTACTTTCGAGAAACAAACCGCCAGAGCGAGGAGTGCCACACACCAAACTCACTACGTCTCAGAAAGCAAAAATGAGCAAATCCAAAATCAAAATTTGTTTCTTTCATAGTAATGGCATTATCAATTAAGAGTTTTTGCCTACAGGACAGACTGTCAATCAACATGTTTACCGAGAAATTTTTGAAAGGCTGAGGAAAAGGGTTGCCCCCGTGAAACTAGCCATCGTGAACACTTGGATGCTGCATCATGACACTGCACCTTGTCACACAGTATTCACGGTTAATGAGTTTTCGGCAAAGAAAAATATTCCACGTATGACATAGTAATGAAAATTTCTCTGTTGGCAACAAATGGAGACGCTTCGATTGCATCAACTCCAGTCTAACGCACTCACGCGCGCTCGTACTTTCAGCCATTGTAGATACTGTACCGTTGTTTGTAAGAATGACTCGTCTGCTGTTTACTGTTATATTAAATAATTGAACCGTTTTCTGCATCACTATGGAAACCCGTTTGTATTTAGCATTTGTGTACCAACTGACCATTATTGTTATTACCTGTTACTGATTCATAACAAAAAGTTCAAAACGCCTTATAACATTTACGCATAGGCTGATATTTAGGTTTAGTATTTTATACCTATTGCTATAGTTAAATCAAAACACATAAAATGGAACTCGCGAATAACGTGCTCGCTTATAACGAGAACTCGGATGTAACGAGCAAAAGTTCGACACATTGTTTGGTTTTGTATCTAAGTAATGATAATTAAACTCGCTTTTAACGAGTAGGAACGCATTAGAGACTTGGTTATAACGAGCATTTTATCACAGGCTTTTTCATGTGTTAAGCTCTAACAAACGTTCGTTAAAATAGCAGCATTTTAAACATTCGTTTAAAATCATGAACGCAGTTTAGTGAAACTAATAATGTAAGTGATGAATTCGTGAAATATTTAAATAAATTACAAAACTGTTTTGATATCTACAGATACAAAATTATTAAACAAACAAAAATAGACGACTTCTTAAGGTTAATTAAGTTCTGTGTGCGGAATATAATTTTGACGCTCCATTTAGAACGAAGAACAAAATAACAAATAATTAGAGTGAATTTTCTTGTAATTTAAAAATAAATATTGTACATGTGGCATGTAAAGTTTTGCGTTTTTTTCCAGATAGCCGGTTAACTTTTTGGTATGTTTTTACTACATAGCGACTTTTACTATATTTCTCGAATGCACTATACGCCAATATCCAGCAAAGACGTTAGCGTCTAAAAAATGTTTAAGTCTGAATTTCACTTTTAAGCATACATTGTAACATGTCAAAATTTTATTGTGCAAAGCCTCTTCTATAGTAAACTTTTTTTTTGTGTATTTGATTATCACGGTATAAAAATTTAGCCTTTCGAGTCAACAACTCGGATGTAGCGAGCATCCGGTTTTAACGAACACATTTGTCCGGTCCCTTGAATCTCGTTATAAGCTAGTTGTACTGTATTTAAATCCTTAAATTCATAGTGACCGTCAATCAATGAATTTTTCAGTGAAGGGTTTGTGAGGATCGGTCAAAAATATAACACAAATTTTAACTTATTTGTGTCGACGTTTCGACAATGTTTATTGTCATCATCAGGACCTGTGTACGAATACAAAATAAATATCAAACACAACAGAACAATTATTTGGGTGACTATGTTGTGTTTGACATTTCTTTTGTATTCATACACAGGCCCTGATGATGGAATTAAACACTGTCGAAACGTCGACACAAATAAGTTAAAATTTATGTTATATTTTTGACCGATCCTCACAAACCCTTAATTGAAAAATTTACTGTATTAAAAAAAAATTGATTAACTGAAGGGGTTCTTATAAATAAATACATTCCTTGCTCCAATTCGTCTACAATCGGTATAAAACATACAAAAATGTACGGTAACCTACTCCACAAGTTGCTTATTCGCATTCACGATTATGTAATAAGTTTTATTACACATAAATGCAGTTAATTAATTGAATCGTATCTTATAAGCGAGCGAACGAGCGCCAAGTCCTTGCCCAACAGAAATCATACAAACTGGCTGGCTGTGCGCAATGAAAGAGTTCTTTTTTCAGCTTTATGAACGCAGTCGGTTTGGTTCGACAGGAAGCAGTGGGCGGATGTTGCCATCTTTAGAGTTTCCACTTCCGTTTAGTGGTTTAAAAGGAGATGAGTGACTTCCGGTCTCACCAGAACATCGAAGGAAGCGTACACGCCGGATATGATACCCAAGGACGTATTCCCCCCACCCCTCCGCACCCGGGCCAGTATAATGCCGACACCGCCAATCTCAACAGCATTCATTACAAACCTTATCTATATACTTGTTTCTACGTTTTTTCTCTTTCATTAATAAGAACAAGTGGAATGTGTCAGTGTGTGTGCGCGCGAGCTCTCTCTCTCTCTCTCTCTCTCTCTCTCTCTCTCTCTCTCTCTCTCTCTCTCTCTCTCTCTCTCTCTCTCTCTCGCCGTCTCGAATTATGTAAAATTAATGTCCACTTTGCGTTATTATCTGTGCACTTATTATATGCGTTTTTTGGAACAGTAGACTACGCTTACAATATATTATAGTAACAGCATACAGATACTGTACAACGATTGGAAACGAACATTTGTGTGTGAAATATTTTACAAACAACAGCGTACTTTACCGTTAAGATGTTTAGAAATCTAGTACACCGACAAAAAGTGTAGAAAGCATTTTCAACGGGTATTATTAAAATAAAATAATTATTAGCGGGGGTTCTACAGTCTATGCCGCATCCCGCATTTCGATCGCCATTTCTCCCTATCTTTCCAGTCATCGTCTTCAATAGCTCGATCTCTCATGCTTTTCCTAATTCCTGTTTTCCATTGTGTTGTCAGTCTTCCTTTTGTTCTCCTGCTTTGAGGTGTGTAAGTCAATGCTTTCTTTGGCCATCGCTTCTCCTCCATCCTCATTACGTGACCATACCGCAGCAACTGTCTGAATTCTATTCTTTCTGCTGTTGTAAATATGCGCCCTGTTTTCCTTCTTATATCATCATTTCTAACATGTTGCATTCTAGAAATATTACACGCTCTTCTTAAGAAGTCCATGTCCACAGTTTCTATCATCTTTTTCTCTTTAGCTGAAGCTGCCAGCATTCGCAGCTATAAGTTAAAATGGGCTCCACAATAGTTGTGTAGATTGTCAGTTTAGTTTGAAGTTTCATTTTGTTCGACCAAAGTAACGAGTTTAGCAAACGAATGGCCTTTTTCCCTGTTGTATCATATTTTTGATGTCATTTTTTGTTGTTCCATCTTCTGAAATAATGGTTCCCAAATATTTGAATTCGCTACACTTTCCGATTCTATGGATTTGCAGATCTGGGTCTTCTTCTTGCGTGTCTCCTATTTTCAGATTTCTGTTTTAGTAGTGTTTATGTTTAGACCCCATTTCTCGTACTCCTCTTTAAATTTTCTAAACATATAGTCTGTGTCTATTAAAATAAAATAAAATACTGCTTTCAAATATCCACTTTTAGTAAGTTATCGTTATCGTTAGTAAGTTATACGTAACGCAGTCGTCAATCAAACTTTATAAATATTTTGTGATTCAGCGTTTAGTAACACTAGTATGCTCCCTGAGCTGCACTCTGAACTCGCTCACTATTTTAAACGAAGTACATTAATTTATTATTACATAAATTTCGATATTAGATAATTTTTCATTTATGGGTAAAATTACCAAAATCCCGATTACTCTACTATTTCTTTGGTAATATAACAATTGTAAACAACACAATAATACAATAAACATTAAAAGTCCGAAAAATTCGGATTTGGGTTACAACCCCTTTTAGTCCGAGATCCTACTTGATTTTAACAATTTTTAATCTCTTTTTTTAGGGGGGGGCCATGGGAGTTACATAGTTTTGAAATTTTTAACACTATACTTAAATTGTTCTTGAAATTCTACATAAATTAATATTGTCGAGACGAATATATGTAACTCGCGTCTCATGCATTCCCATATTCATTATCAGGAACATAGCCAACATTTTGTTTGGGGGAGTGGGGTCCAGATTAGATTACATGTGTGTCAGGTAGTCAGAATGTACGAACCTGAAGTAATATATACATTTTTGGAACACATTTTTTTTAAACATACATTTAATTCTAAAATAAGCTTTCAAACCTCGTTTACATGTGGAAATATAAACGAAAGTGTGAAAGATAGTAAAATTGGATCCCTTCGGCTCAAGAACTCTGAACACGATTTGTCATATTATATATATATATATATATATCTTCGATTCACTCATCAATATATACCCGGCCAACATCGCTTCAGACAAAAATATTTCAGTAGTTTAAGTATTCTCCCACGATTAATAAAAATAAACAAATGAATAGAAATAACTAAAAAAAAAAACACTGTTAAAATGTAGTGAAAATGAAAGTAAAACTGACTGGCAAAGCTTCACGTGGCTAGAAAGATTTTGTTTGACGTCACTTTGGCAATTTATGAGCGGCCGCACCACTCTGAAGTCATCGTCATGTCCTCTTTGTGTCGCTCTCTGTTTACAACACTCTGTCTCCCCACCACGTCACTCTCTCTCTCTCTCTCTCGCGCGCTCTCACTCTCTCTCTCTGATAGCTATTGTGCCAAATTAAATGCTCCGTATTTCCTTCTAATCTAGCGTTTACGCAGTCTATATATTTAACACTAGATATAACTAATATTTTGCTATTTAAGCCAGTGCCGTCATTCATAAATTTATTACATCTACTGGTCTTTTCTGGTAATCTTTAAAATGTCACAGTGTACTTCCCCAGCCTTAGCCATTGAACATAACAATTCATATAGTAAAATACACGAATGTAAAACTTTCTCTGTAAAAATACACGAATGTAAAGGCACTACACTCCACTACCGAATCCACCTTTGCAAACCACACATACATAAACATAAAAGCAACATGGATATTCTACACGTACACACAAAAGGCCGAAAACTAGACACTCTTGAACAATTGGAAATACACAAACACACAAAAACACATAAAAACGACATAATACGCAACTCCTCCAATCACCCAATACAACACAAACTAGCTGCCTTCAGAACTATGATACACAGACTAAACAACATCCCACTAGATGAAAAAGACTACAAAGAGGAACTAAATACGATAAAATATATAGCAGAATCCAACGGATACAACAGAACAATAGTCAAAAAAATCCTACACAAAAAAACAACAGACAAAGACAGAAAACAACAAATTCATAACACTAACATACATCAACAACCACACTGAAAAAGTAGCCCACAAATTTAAAAAAGCAGGATACAGAATCGCATACAAAACTACAAACAAAACAGAACATACACAAAGAAGAAAACAAATTTGATCTACCTGGTGTTTGCAAACTAAATTGCTCAGATTGCAACAAATTCTATATAGGCCAGACAGGACGTAGCTTCAAACAAAGATACATTGAACACACAAAGGCACTACACTTCATTACCGAATCAACCTTTGCAAACCACCCCATTGAAGCAAACCACACATACTCAAACATCGACGACAACATGGATATTCTACACGTACACACAAAAGGGCGAAAACTAGACACTCTTGAACAACTGGAAATATACAAACACACAAAAACACATAAAAACGAGATCCTAAACGAACAGACACAATTCAAATCACACGCATTATTCGAACATATCACACCCCACACACACAACATCGATCCTTTAAAAATCGACGCCGTCGCCAAGAACAAGACGGACAGGACAGTGCTCCCAGTGGCAGCCTCTGACGAAGCGAAAACTGGTTCAGGGTATAAGGTAAAACTTTTACGTTTTTACCTATAAAAAACTTTGTGTTCCGAGTCGGTAGTGATATACTTATATTTAGTAAATCAACGGATACGTCATGGACAACAAAATCCAAGAGTAAAACTTTGTATCACAACTCAAAAAACATGTGCACTGAAAATGGCTTGACAACGCTAAAGCGGTATATGAAATGTAGAGGAATCAAACAAACGTAGTTAGCAACGAAAACATTTCACCGAATTTCTCCTTCAGGCTAAGGAACCAAACAAATGTATTAGTTAGGAACGAAAACATTTCACCGAGTTTCTCCTTCAGGCTAAGGAACCAACCAAATGTAGTTAGGAACGAAAACATTTCACAGAATTTCTCCTTCAGGCGAAAGAACCAAACAAATGTAAATAGGAACGAAAACATTTCACCGAGTTTCTCCTTCAGGCTAACGAACCAAGCAAATGTAGTTAGGAACGAAAACATTTCACCGAATTTCTCTTTCAGGCTAAGGAACCAACCAAATGTAGTTAGGAACGAAAACATTTCACCGAATTTCTCCTTCAGGCGAAAGAACCAAACAAATGTAATTAGGAACAAAAACATTTCACCGAATTTCTCCTTCAGGCTAAGAGACCAAACAAATGTATTAGTTAGGAACGAAAATATTTCACCGAATTTCTCCTTCAGGCTAAGGAACCAACCAAATATAGTTAGGAACGAAAACATTTCACCGAATTTCTCCTTCAGGCGAAAGAACCAAACAAATGTAATTAGGAACGAAAACATTTCACCGAATTTCTCCTTCAGGCGAAAGAACCAAACAAATGTAATTAGTAATTAATAACGAAAAGATTTCACCGAATTTTTTCCTTCAGGCTAAGGAACCAAGCAAATGTAGTTAGGAACGAAAACATTTCACCGAATTTCTCCTTCAGGCGAAAGAACCAAACAAATGTAATCAGGAACGAAAACATTTCACCGAATTTCTCCTTCAGGCGAAAGAACCAACCAAATGTAGTTAGGAACGAAAACATTTCACCGAATTTCTCCTTCAGGCGAAAGAACCAACCAAATGTAGTTAGGAACGAAAACATTTCACCGAATTTCTCCTTCAGGCGAAAGAACCAAACAAATGTAATTAGGAACGAAAACATTTCACCGAGTTTCTCCTTCAGGCTAAGGGACCAAACAAATGTATTAGTTAGGAACGAAAACATTTCACCGAATTTCTCCTTCAGGCTAAGGAACCAAGCAAATGTAGTTAGGAACGAAAACATTTCACCGAATTTCTCCTTCAGGCGAAAGAACCAAACAAATGTAATTAGGAACGAAAACATTTTACCGAATTTCTCCTTCAGGCTAAGGAACCAAGCAAATGTAGTTAGGAACGAAAACATTTCACCGAATTTCTCCTTCAGGCGAAAGAACCAAACAAATGTAATTAGGAACGAAAACATTTCACCGAATTTCTCCTTCAGGCTAAGAGACCAAACAAATGTATTAGTTAGGAACGAAAACATTTCACCGAATTTCCCCTTCAGGCTAAGGAACCAACCAAATGTAGTTAGGAACGAAAACTTTTCACCGAATTTCTCCTTCAGGCGAAAGAACCAAACAAATGTAATTAGGAACGAAAACATTTCACCGAGTTTCTCCTTCAGGCTAAGGGACCAAACAAATGTATTAGTTAGGAACGAAAAGATTTCGCCGAATTTCTCCTTCAGGCTAAGGAAACAAGCAAATGTAGTTAGGAACGAAAACATTTCACCGAATTTCTCCTTTAGCCTTTGGATCTTACAAAAAAATCATACGTCCCCTACAATATTCAATCGTCAAAGGTAGAATTTTCCATGTGCTATGAACCCGAAGCCGTCGTATAAAATGGTCCTCGAATGTTCGGTGATACAAGTGCTATCGAGCATAAAATATATACGGGTAGCCCTAGAACCACGTGACAAGTACCGTTCTCTTCGTTTCGACGTCCCCTATAATGTTCAATCGTCAATAGTTAGGAATGTTCTATGTGTTACGAACCAGAGGCCCTCGTATAAAATGGTCCTCGAATGTTCGGTGATACAAGTGCTATCGAGCATAAAATATATACGGGTAGCCCTAGAACCACGTGACAAGTACTGTTCTCTTCGTTTCGACGTCCCCTATAATGTTCAATTGTCAATAGTTATGAATGTTCTATGTGTTACGAACCAGAGGCCCTCGTATAAAATGGTCCTCGAATGTTCGGTGATACAAGTGCTATCGAGCATAAAATATATACGGGTAGCCCTAGAACCACGTGACAAGTACTGTTCTCTTCGTTTCGACGTCCCCTATAATGTTCAATCGTCAAAAGTTAGGAACGTTCTATGTGTTACGAACCAGAGGCCCTCGTATAAAATGGTCCTCGAATGTTCGGTGATACAAGTGCTATCGAGCATAAAATATATACGGGTAGCCCTAGAACCACGTGACAAGTACTGTTCTCTTCGTTTCGACGTCCCCTATAATGTTCAATCGTCAATAGTTAGGAACGTTCTATGTGTTACGAACCAGAGGCCCTCGTATAAAATGGTCCTCGAATGTTCGGTGATACAAGTGCTATCGAGCATAAAATATATACGGGTAGCCCTAGAACCACGTGACAAGTACTGTTCTCTTCGTTTCGACGTCCCCTATAATGTTCAATCGTCAATAGTTAGGAACGTTCTATGTGTTACGAACCAGAGGCCCTCGTATAAAATGGTCCTCGAATGTTCGGTGATACAAGTGCTATCGAGCATAAAATATATACGGGTAGCCCTAGAACCACGTGACAAGTACTGTTCTCTTCGTTTCGACGTCCCCTATAATGTTCAATCGTCAATAGTTAGGAATGTTCTATGTGTTACGAACCAGAGGCCCTCGTATAAAATGGTCCTCGAATGTTCGGTGATACAAGTGCTATCGAGCATAAAATATATACGGGTAGCCCTAGAACCACGTGACAAGTACTGTTCTCTTCGTTTCGACGTCCTCTACAATATTCAATCGTCAAACGTTAGCATTGTCAATTAGGCTTTAAGCCCGAGGCCCTCGTATAAAACGAACCTCGATTATAATACCAATACCTTACGCACTTCTTAGGTCGACCATGTTTTGTTTAGTTTTCCACATTTTACACCTTTCTTCTTTTCGTATTTTAAACCAAAATATGGTGTTCTAATGCTTCCTTTCCACACGGTCTGTCCAGTACTGCTTCATTTGTGGATTAGGTCGTGTATTCCGAGAATGTTCTTACGCCATCATTCCTTAGGCAGTCCCTCCGTGATAGTTTCAGTACTGATCTTAAAATCTCATTTTACTAATCTATACTCGACTATGGGTACTTGTACTCAGCGTCCAAGTATCATTGCCAAGAGGCCTTCACCTCATCTCTTTCGATTTATTTCCTTCAGCGTCTTATCGTCATACAGAATTATCACTGTTGCACACCACTATAGAAAAATTATTCCGATAAATTTTTTCCGATCAAAAATCGGAATAATTTTCTATAGTGGTGTGCAAGAGTGATAATTCTCTTTGTGATTATAACCACTAACACAACTTTCTTAATTAAACTTCTGTTTTTTTTTTGTCGACATCTGTCTCTTCAACGTAAGACAAGTCACAGCTATGGAATTTAAATAAATGTAGGCCTACTTATTATTCATTTGCTCGAAAATTCATTACAAGCTTCCGCCTTTCAGGGCAGCAATCTTCAAAAGCCATGGACTTGATATCAGAGATTTCCTAATTATGTTATAAATTCGTTAGGATGGCGGTTTACGGTGTAAGAAAGAAGAAAGGTAGGACGGGTTTGGCATTTTCTCCTTCTTATTCACTTCACGGAATAGGCCGTCGTTTCAGTATATCTGGTCAGCATCTTGCTCTTGTCTATATCTATAGGTAACCGTTGTTTCCTCCATTCTCTTCAGATGTTGTGACCATTTCAGGTGACATATCTGAATTGTAATATTTATGGAAAAATACCTGCAGCTCATTCGTAACGCCCTCATTGCACAGACGGTCTCGTTATATACAATCCTTTGTTCTTCTCAGAACAAGCTAATTTCTGAACGCTGAACTTGGATTAATTAACTATCGAAGTCTCAGATGATGTTTGGCACGACGATGATAGGCCTCTATACATGGAGCACTAAAGAATAAAACAAGGAAAGTTTGGTATTTTTACGTCTTTCTCCATTATACGGGTAAAGATGATTTTTTATCAGTGATCACCGCCTTATCACTACATATAGTTACATATAAATATTGCTACGACAGCATAGAACAATCTACGCGTTTATCGAATGCGCCAGAAAGATCTCGACGTAAGCGTGCGGTGTACGTGCTACTAGACGCATTTTGCGAGATTTTTGACTGTGCGGTTCGAGAGTATTAGTGCGATATATTTTACAGAGCGGTTCGGGTTATTACGGTGTACGTTCAAGTAGTTATTAGTGAAGTGTTGCGTTTATATTCGGACGGTATAATTGTAATACAGTTGAGTTTTAATATTAGTGGACATTTTATTGCGTATGAACAATTTCATTTGATTTGTTGTAGACACTGTGTTGTTAATTACGAACTGTTTTACTATAACAATTAAAGGTGTGATTAGTGACTTAATTGGTGTCTTGTACTTATTTTGTTTCCACTGTACCTACGACGATCGAGTAGACCGTCGTAACAGTGGTGTCAGAAGTGGGATAGAACGGTTAACAGTGGAAACAGGGGACGCTTTGTACAAGACGAGTGTGATTCGTAATTAATCGATAAACAATGGATGCCAGTCAGATGATGGAAAATTTACAGGCGCTGCTGTTGCAGACAGAAAGACGACAAAAAGAAGAACGAATACAAGAAAGAGAAGAAGCTGAGGAACGTCAGAAAGCACTAATGCTAGAAACAGAAGAAAGACAAAAAGAAGACCGAAGACAAGAAAAGGAAGAAACAGAGGAACGACGTAAACGTGAAACAGAGGACATCAAGGAGTTAATACAGCAGCAAAAGCAGACACAAGAACAAACCGCTGCAGAGTTGGGTCTCCTACGAGGTGAGCTTAATAAGCAAGTAACTAAAATATCGGAGGTACAAGAATCAATGACATTAAAAATAGCTGAAGTAGAAAAATCTGTCTTGACTGTGGAAGAAGTTATGTCAACAAAAATATCTGCAGTAGAAAACTCAATGGCAAACATAAGAGAACAAATTAAAATTGAAGTTGAACAGTGCATGAAGATTCAACCAAAACAAATTTCTGAACAGACTGTACCAGTGATCAAGACAGAAAAATACACAGAAAATAAGTTAACAGAGAAAGTCACTTTGCCTACAGTAGGGACAGTTCATGTCAAAGCTCCAACCTTTGACGGAAGCACTCACTGGGCAACGTACCTCCGCCAATTTCAAGCTGCTGCATGCGCAAATAATTGGACAGAAAAAGACAAGGCTGTTTCACTTGTTCTTGCATTAAAAGGACCCGCGGCAGAACTACTACAGAAAGTGCCACCTGACAGCCAGAACACCTATGCCGAGTTGATAAAAGCTCTGGAATTACGGTATGGTGATAAACATTTGCGAGATGTGTACTGCACCCAGTTGAGAGCAAGGCGACAGCATTCCGGGGAAAGTCTTCAAGAATTTGAAGCAAGTATCGACAGATTGATTAGATTGGCCTATCCTGAAGCACCAGAAGACTTCCGAATAAGGTTTACGGTGCAGACATTTATTGATGGCATCGGAGATTGTGAACTTCAGCAAGTGTTACGAATGGCAAGACACCGAGATAGCTCAGAAGCTCTTGTTCACGCCCTAGAGTTTGAAGCTGCCAAGTCAGCGTCCCGCTACATTAATGGGTTTGTGCCATCACGTTGCAGTCAGAAGATCCCTGTATCACATTACCGTTACGATGGGTGCAGAAAAACAGTGTTACGACAGCATAGAACAATCTACGCGTTTATCGAATGCGCCAGAAAGATCTCGACGTAAGCGTGCGGTGTACGTGCTACTAGACGCATTTTGCGAGAATTTTCTCGACTGTGCCAGGCCTCGCTCGGGCGCTCGGACTGTGTCAAGGCCGTAGCAATTTACGTAGTTCGCGAGAGATAAGACGCAGTTTGGAAGCTTCTGGTGTGTGAGCGTAACTATAAATACATCGCGTCGCGGCCTTAGTTTTCAGTTCAATGCGAGATTTTTGACTGTGCGGTTCGAGAGTATTAGTGCGATATATTTTACAGAGCGGTTCGGGTTATTACGGTGTACGTTCAAGTAGTTATTAGTGAAGTGTTGCGTTTATATTCGGACGGTATAATTGTAATACAGTTGAGTTTTAATATTAGTGGACATTTTATTGCGTATGAACAATTTCATTTGATTTGTTGTAGACACTGTGTTGTTAATTACGAACTGTTTTACTATAACAATTAAAGGTGTGATTAGTGACTTAATTGGTGTCTTGTACTTATTTTGTTTCCACTGTACCTACGGCGATCGAGTAGACCGTCGTAACAATATATAGTACATTTAATATTTATAATAACTTTACCTCAAGATGTTTTTTCCCTTATTTGGAACATGTTTCGGAAAACTTATTGTTCCCTTCCTCACCCTTCTTAATTTTGAATCTTGTGGAGTACTTGCGTGTTGGTTGGTTGTTTTTATGGGTTTTCTGTTGGTTTTTGGTATTTTAAACTGGTATTATTGGTGTGATTGTCGTGTATTGTAACGTAACGCTACGAGTTACGAATAATCACCTTAATAAATTGTAAATATTAGTATTACATTACGATATAAATCATCAATGTTAGTATAAATATTGTAATATTAGTAAGCGTATAAGATTTTGTAAACGGTATTAGCTATATGAGCAGGTGTTAAGAGTAAGGCGCCCGAGAGCGCCGACTCGTTGGCGTCGGGCAGCTTAAAAATGTATTGTACATCCAAAATTTCTATGTCATAAGAATAGAAAATGCCTTGTTTACACGAACCGGCAGAAAACGAGAGATACCGTTAGAAAGTGGGCGCGTTAGCCTTCAAAATACAATAGCTGACACCGAAACGGGGTGAATTTTAGAAAGAAGATTTCTTTTTTTACGACTTAACGGTTGTGCGGGAAAGTGCATCGCCGCAAATATGGTAGCCAATAGAAGATGCCTGCCCGCGTCATCTCTGCGCGCAAAGAATTTGCAGATTTTGACTGGGTATTTTCAAATTTACCGGCGACACATTCAAAATATGGCCAATGGGGGTGGTTGCAGTAGTGACAGCAGAGAGGGAAGTTTTGAAGAAACTATAAAAGTGATTCGCAGAGAAACTGAAAGAGAGTCATAGCAGTCAGTCAGTCATAGCAGTCGTAAAGCAGTCAGAGTATTCAAGTTACGTCAGTCAAAAACAGTCATAGTATTTACATCAGTTAGCGATGAACTAAATCAATCAGTCGATATTTAAGAACTCAGAGATGTAAAGGTGTGAACAATTAGTGAGTATAATCTGAATTGGTGCGCGGGCAGAAATGCGAAGAAGTATTCATTTAAATGTGCGCGAAAGTAGTAGTTAAAGTCTAAATATCAAAGTGCACGACGCCAAGTAATTATCGCGATCGTGTGAAATTCTAAAAACAGAGCAATAGAGTTAAGTGATAGTGATATGTGTTGTGTAAAGTTGAACGAGCCAAGCAGTAAAATGGATTGCCTTTTCCAAGTAACAGTATCAATTTATATTGCGTAAATCAAATAATCTTTATGTAGCTGTAGTTGTCTACCACAAGTTAATCCCGTTTCATTCTCAAAGGACCCATGATTGCGTTCAGATATTAAATTGTGCATTTATATTATATGACATAGAATTGGATGATAATTTAATATGTGTAATGTGTTAGGTAATAAGTCATGTTTGTTTAGTCAAGGTAATTTATGAATAGAGCAATTGAAACTCATATTGTCAAGAAGAAATATAGTAACGTTATAAATGATTAAGCTACTTGTTTAAATAATCTATATTGGAAGATTAAGGGATGATAAAGATATGTATATGTTTGATAAGTAATTAAATTTGAACAAGTGATATTAATAATGAGGTTTATGTATTGAAATTAACTAAAGGTACGTAAATTTGATAAATACAATGCTATGTTATTTAGAATCTGAACGAAGAGTTGTTATTTAACAATAACCCTGAGATTATTGTCTCTGGCGCCCAACAGAAATTACAGGCGGTAAGTAGTATTTGAATGAATATGTTAATTGCCTAATAATCACAAAATTTTAATTAATAGTTTTAGTTGAAGTATATGTTAGTATTTTGTGTAATTTCGATGTTTGAGTGCTTTGAAAATTGTGTCATGTTTTGCACTGATTTGTATTTGTTCAGGTATTAGTTTGTTTTGTGTTTGTATATTTGTACCCAAATACTCATTACGGTGCCTTTATGGGAAAATTTACAAATATACAAACACAAAACAAACGAATACCTGAACAAATACAAATCAATACAAAACATGTCACAATTTTCAAAGCACTCAACATCGAAAATACATAAAATACTAATATAACACCACAATCACACACAATAATACCAGTTTAAAATACCAAAAACCAACAGGAAACCATAACAACAACCAAAAACCAACCAACACCCAAGTACTCTACAAGATTCAAAATTAAGAAGGGTGAGGATGGGAACAATAAGTTTTCCGAAACATGTTCGAAATAAGGGAAAAAACATCTTGAGGTAAAGTTATAATAAATGTTAAATATATTATATATGCATCAAGAAATGAACTGTAGAAAAAAGTGTTTAAAATATAAATATATGTAAATAGTCATGTAAATATAGGTACCTCTACGCGCATATCTGAGTGTATCGTAATAAAGTTCTTCATAATGTAAGGATCACTACAGCCTCTGGCCACGTCAGGCTGAACGGAGACTTGCTTACGCTGTTCAATCTGCTTTCGTTTACATTTCTCCTATGCCTAAGTCTGACCTTCGAATACTCGCAAAGCTCACCTTAGTAGTTTAAATTCACAGACTTCTAAATTGCTGAAATAGCTCAATAAAATTCATATTTTTGTGTGCGTTTATGAGTTAGCAGCGTTGGCTCGCCTATATCACCTGTAGCTTCAGACTGATCGTGTTTCAGGCGAAAGAAATCAAAATTTAACGGAACGCCAGTCGGGACCAGTCACAAAGACAAATTTTGTTCCGGTACGCTGGCCGCCGTTTGGCAAGAAAATCGTTTTTTTATTATTATATTTCGTAAACGGAGACAAAACGAAGAGCAGCGGCTCTGATTTATTTCAAACGAACCACTTTGAACTAAGGAAAAAAACGTAGTGCCAAGAATGCAGCGAAAGAGCAGGTGCAAGCACCGGGAGAGATAGAGAATGTGCGCGCGCGCCGTTCGGCCCGCTGCGCGATTAAGTTCTTTTCTGCGAAACTTTGGAAATGAGAAATCCCCTCCTCTACCTCGAACAACGGTAATACTTATTAATTAAGTACGTACATTGCAATACTTCCACTCTCAGTCACTCTCTCTCTCTCTCTCTCTCTCCTCTATATTACAGTCACCCACACACACGTGTGTGATCTCCATTGCTGCCGTAACACGAGGAGGGCTTTTAGATGTTTTCATAATTGGGTTTTGCGACCATGACTGTCACCCTCGGTCACTGCGCGTTGAACGTTTTCACCACAGTCTATAGGAATGGTTCCCAAACTTTTCAGTCCGCGGACCCCCCCCCCCCCAAAAAAAAAGAAATAAAGAATTTCACGGACCCCGTCTGAGTTCTGATATAAAATAAACAGTAAATATGATAGAAACTCTTATATTTTAATTGAAATGTATTAAAATCAAAATTCTCTTAATTTGAAAAATTATAATATTAATGATATCGAACATAGTTTAATGCAGTGGTTCCCAAAGTGGGGTCCGCGACAATGTTTCAGGGGGTCCGCAGACACTTTTAAGAAAAAAATAGAATATGGGGCAATTTTGTCATAGAAGAAGAAAAAAGAGAAGATACTGAAAACATGGAACAAGAAGAGAATCAATTACAAGAAGAGGACATAACAAGAGAAGAATCCAGTGAGGCAATGGAGAAAATGAAATTAGGGAAGGCACCAGGACATGATGAAATAACAACAGAAATGATTAAATACGCAAATATGGGAAGAAAGGAGGAACTCCTAAACATTTTTAACCAAGCATTGAAAGAAAGGAAGGTCCCACTTGACTGGTCCCACTTCTTTAGTGGTAAAGAAATACCCACTATATAGGCGCAAATACGAATTATCGCGCCTATATACAAAAAGAGAGACAGTAAAGAATGTTCTAATTATAGAGGCATTATTTTAGGGACCACGGTAGGAAAACTGTACCGGAGGATTCTAGAAAGCAGGTTAAGGAAAAAAGTAGAGCACACCTTGGAAGAAAGCCAAAGTGGGTTCAGAAAAAAGAGAGGAACAGTGGACCAAATCTTCATAGTAAGACAGTTATGTGAGAAAGCAGCCAAAGTGGGAAGACAAATACATGCATGTTTCGTGGATATGGAGAAGGCGTTTGATAGTATACGAAGGAAGGACGTATGGAACATATTGAAGAGGAAGGGAGTAGAACAACATCTTATTGAGGGCATAAAAAGCCTATACGAAAACACCGTCAATTACGTAAGAGTAAGAAACGAGGCATCAAAAACTTTCACCAGCAAAATAGGTTTAAGGCAGGGGTGTATTTTGAGCCCCCTGCTATTCAACCTGGTGTTGGATGATGTTGTCAAAAAATGTAAAGAAAGTATGAGTAAATATAGAATAGGATATTGGAATATGAAGATAATAACAATAACAGAATTATGCTACGTAGACGATTTAATAATTATAGGAGAAAGAGAAAAACAGTTACAGAATAACATAAAGGTATTTAATGAAGAACTTGGAAAGAAAAACATGAAGATTAATATACAGAAGACTAAAACTATGGTAATAGAAAATTCAGAAGAGAAACACAGTATAGAACTTGATGGAAAATATTTACAACAAGTAAAAAGTTATAAATATCTGGGAGTAGTGATTAACAGCAAAGGGAATTTAGAGGAAGAAATAAATGAAAGAATAGCGAAAACAGGAAGATTATTCAATAGTATTAAATCAAGTTTCCTGGGTAAAAAAGAAATACCCACTAGGATAAAAACAGAAATAGTCAGAAAAATCATGAAGCCGTTATTAACTTATGGAAGCGAAACATGGACAACAAATGAGAGAATAAAATGCAAGTTAACTAGTATTGAAATGAGGTTTCTTAGAAAAATAGAAGTGAAGACAAAAAAAGATAGAATTCGAAATGAAATATTTATGAAAAGTTAGATATTCTTCTTGAAGCAATAACAGTAGAACAAGCACAACTTAGATGGCTGCGACATGCAATAAGGATGGGGGAGGAAAGACTGGTAAAGCAAGTGTTTGAAGCCAGAGAAACAGGTAAAAGAAAGAGAGGACGACCGAGAAAGCTCTGGAAGGATGAAGCCCGCACAGCTGCAGAAAGAAGAGGAGTAAAATGGGAGAAAATAAAGGAGCTCGAGGAGATAGAAAGAAATGGAGGGATATGTGGAAAAAGACGACCTCAGAGGACTCAACTCCAACATAGCTGTACACCGAAAGGTAGAAAAGCTAAGGATTAAGTAAGTAATTATTATTATTATTATTAATAACAACACATTTTACAACAATTTTTTTTTTTATTATTTTGTAAATTATAATGTTTCAATAGTATTCAAACTATCATCAATATAACAAACCTTTTCTGACCACCCATCACAATATGAAATGGCAACATTATATTCAAAGAAATATAGTATACCAAATTGCTTATGAAAATGGATACAATAAAAATACTGTAAACAAAATAGAAACTAAAATCAAATATAAAATGCAAACTGAACAATTAAGAATTAATCAAAATGAACAACACATAAATAATAATAACAATAAAAAATGAGCCACATTTACATACATAAATAATAAAATGACAAAGCTAACAAAACTATTTACAAAGACAGACATTAAAATAGCATATAAAACTAATAAAAATAATTTACAAAAACTAAATAACCCACATAACAAAAATAATACAAAAACCAATGGTATATACAAAAGTGAATGCCAAGATTGCAATAAATGTTACATAGGACAAACAAAAAAACAACTGAAAAAACGTTATTTTGAACATCTAAATGCATACAAAAACCAGAAATATATAAAGAAATATATAAATCTAATTTGCCCACACATGCAATAAACGCAGGACATGAATTCCCAGACATAACCAACATGACACTAATAAAACACATACCACACAAAGGCACCATAATGAACATTTGGGAAAATTTACAAATATACAAACACAAAACAAACTAATACCTGAACAAATACAAATCAATACAAAACATGACACAATTTTCAAAGCACTCAACATCGAAAATACACAAAGTACTAATATATACACCACAATCACGCACAATAATACCAATTTAAAATACCAAAAACCAACAGGAAACCATAACAACAACCAACCAACACACAAGATTCAAAATTAGGAAGGCTGATGATGGGAACATTTAAGTGTTCCGAAACATGTTCCAAAAAAGATAAAACATCTTGAGGTAAAGATATTATAAATATTAAATACATTATTAATACTAATAATATAATATATAAATATATATTGTTACAAAGTGACAATATAAAAGTGAAAATTAAATTTTCAACATTTCCATTCACACGTAGTACATTCGCCAGTTACAAGAAAAGAGAGTTAAGGAAGCAGACAGATGCCAACAGATTCCTTCGAAAATCAAAAATAAGTTTTGACGCTCTCGGTTACAAATCTGCCTTTATTTGTAACATGTTTTTCTAATGCGAACATTTTATTACCAGTCTGTTAGAAACACACATGCACAACGCCAATCGATAAAAAAGTTGAGTTGATGCGTGCGTATCCTGCAGGCGTGAAGGAAGTGTAGGCCTACTGGTTACCGTTATTTCCTGTCACTTCTTCCTGACGGCATTCGGCCTAATTCACAAACGCTCGTGACATACATCTGCAGTTCAGTCCGACAGCGTAGGAAACTGGTGACCCATCCTTACCTGACCGACCGCCTCGTTAAATGAAACAAAGCCGTTTCTTCTTGTTGTTCTGTCGTTATATGTAAGCGTTTTTATTGCTACAAGGTGTAGGCGCCGACGTTTCAAAATTATTGGGGTGGGGGCTCGACCCAAACAAATAGTCTTCCAGAATATAACGTGTCTATAATACGTTTTAATTTACGAGTTACGTACGTTCAAAATAACAGACTGCTGCCTATTCACGTTTGTTTTTGCGCACATAATCACATACTGTACTTGTTCATACAATTTTTACGCATTAATGTAGTGGATTCGTTGTGTTAATGCATTTCTATCTACTTACATGAACTAACAACAAGTCCTGTAAAAATCCATAAACCGCAACCGAGGAAAGATGGTCTGCTTTCTTTCTTTTTAAAGTTACACGGCCTCTAGTTCATTGGAAACGGTAACTGAGATCTGCATGCTTTAGAAACGCCTCTTGTTAGGAAGGATTGGACACAAGAAACGCGCAAAAGTACGGCGTTTTATTGATATGAGAGCAGTTTGAGGAATTTTTACTTCCATTTTCCATAAGTAAATGGAAGTATGGTGATCGCGAAAAATATCATGTTCGAGATAAGGGCTGATTCTGATTGTACTACCCTCAAAACATGAAGAAAAGTCATTTTCCGAAAAGTGTCTGTGTATTGTCTGTGTGTGGAATTTTTTCTATGGCAAACGATAACTGCCGCAAATTCAATCAGAATCAAATAATTTTTTGCATATTTGCCCGAGTTGTAGTTTTGGTTAAGATCGGTTAAGGTGGAGGGGTAGTTCACCTGCAACGTTTTACGTTTTAACGAGATTAAAGTACTTAATTTTGATAAATAAAGTATCCTGAAAAGAATGTCATAATAATCCACTGTAGAAAGGTAGATGATATATCTATAAATGTAAGGGGGAGGGGGTAATTTTCTATAAATGGAAATGATAGTTGAAGAGGAAATGGAAATGGAAGTATGGTCATGGCGAAAAAAATCGTGTTCGAGATAAGGGCTGATTCTGATTGTACTACCCTGAAAACATGAAGAAAAGTCATTTTTCGAAAAGTGTGTGTGTGTGTCTGTGTGTAGAATTTTTTCTATGGCAAACAATAACAGCCGCAAATTCAAACTGAATCAAATAATGTTTTGCATGCAGTCCTGAATTGTAGGATACTCAAGGCCTATTGGTTTTGGTGAAGTTCGGTTAAGGTAAAGGTGTAGTTTACCTGCAACGTTTTATATTTTAACAAGGGTAATTTTTTTCTATGGGAAACGATAACAGCCGCAAATTCAAACAGAATCAAATAATGTTTTGCATACGTTCCTGAATTGTAGAGTTCTTAAGCTCTATTGTTTTTGGTGAAGATCGGTTAAGGGAAAGGGGTAGCTTACCTGCAACGTTTTATGTTTTAACAAGGGTAATTTTTTCTATGACGAACGATAACTGCCGTAAATTCAAACAGAATCAAATACTTTTTGCATACCTTCCTGAATTATAGAGAACTCAAGGTTTGTTGATTTTGGTGAAGATCGGTTAAGGGAAAGGGGTAGTTTACCTGTAACATTTTATGTTGTAACAAGAGAAATTTTTTCATGACGAACGATAACTGCCGTAAATTCAAACAGAATCAAATAATTTTTTACATATGTGCCTGAGTTGTAGAAGACTCAAGGCTTGTTGATTTTGGTGAAGATCGGTTATGGGGAAAGGGTAGTTTACCTGAAACATTTTTTGTTGTAACAAGAGTAAAGTACTTAATTTTGATAAATAAAGTATCCTGATAAGATCTTAATAATCCACTGTAGAAACATAGATGAAATATCTATAAATGAAGAGGCTAGTTGAACGGGGTGGGGGTATTTTCTTTAAATGAAAATTATAGTTGAAAGGGGAGGGGATAATTTTTTATATATGTACTACGTTATCGGCAACAAAGAAGTACAGTAGTTTGTTGCTAAAATTCCTTCCCGTCCTGTTTGGCCATAGACCAATGTTTTCTGCAAAACCAGACGTTTCGGCAGTGCCATCGACTTCCATCATCAGTGAAAATCGAGTGCGATAACGTGAGGTGGTATACGTTAGTGACCACAGTACTGTGGTTAAGGCTGAAGCAATAAGTAGAAAGAAGTAGTTTCTATGGAAATATTTCATTTCGAAAATGATTTTAAATATAAATCTTAGAACATGGAAGTCATGTATGGTTCTCCATACCGATATTTTCTATGACGAACGATAACTGCCGCATATTCAAACAGAATCAAACAATTTTTGGCAAAAATCCCTGAATTGTAAAGAACTCAAGGTTTTTTGATTTTGGTGAAGATCGGTTAAGGGGAAGGGGTAGTTTACCTGCAACCTTTTACGTTTTAACAAGGGTAATGTACTTGAAAATTCATTTAAACTTTTTCAAAAAATGGTAATTGTTAAAAATAAAATAATTTTGTTGCCAGGCAATAAAATTATAATTTTTTCATTTTAATTTAAATTATGTATGAGAGAAAACATATCGTTCGTGGCAGGCAAACATATCTCAATTATGTAATGTTTACGTTTCCATTTTATTATTATGATTACCGCAATAAAAAGGCAGGAAAGACGCACACACACACACAATTCGCGTTATTTCTGGCCTCACTCATGTTTATTTTCTTACATTTGCACGCTTTTTAAATGGAAAGTGCCGAAACCCACACCAACACAACGCGTGCAAGGCGAAAAAGTGTCCAGCGTGGATAGCGATTTGCTTCCGGTGGATCGCTGGGCAGTATTACTGCACGGTTCATAGACAGACTTTTCGTCTTTAGGGAGTGAACCCTCTGCAAGATTCTCAGGGTCCATGAGTGACTTCGGAGCGCTCCTTCTTTTCCGCGTGTTTGTTCTGTGAAACGTACACTGTAGATTCGCAGCTTTACTCTGAGCAACGCTCAATAGGGAATGTTGAAAATTTTTGTCCACTGTGTACCCTCATACACACTAAAACCTGCTCTGATGTTTTAATTACGGACATCATAATACTAAAACTTTGGAAACTTGAGCACTACTTAATGGAGATCAAACATTAACTTATACAAGCCATTAATTTTATGCATATTTTTATGTCATTTGTCTCAACACTGGGCTCATGATGAATTTTTCTAGTTTATTATTTAAGTTTTATCATTAAATATTTAAAATTAATTATATTGAGGGTTTCAAACAAAGACATCATTAAGCTTTAAGAGAAAATTTATTTAAAAAAATTGTAACATAGACTATTAATCATCAAACGGAAAATCCGAACATAAAAAAGTTACATCAAAAATAAAAAAAAAAACAATCAAATTTTTAATTTTTTTAATTACAAATGAAAAAATATTATTGGATTGAAACATTTTTAAATAAACATCACAAATAATAACTTTTTAATAAAAAATAATAAAAGAATTTTATTAAAAAAAAATCAATTCCTTTAATTAATTTTCATCTCAACATTTCATCATCCATATCATCCGTTATTTCAAAACATTCACATTCATTTTTCACATTCACGTTTTGACGTTCAACCCTATCAACCAAATTAATATACACCACTGAAGTGCTTCTAGTTCTAGGTTTCTCCGATCACTTCCAAAGTGTTTCTCGAGTAGCTTAGTAACATCTGTAAGTTTTTCAGCCTTCATTGGGACCCCAACAGGAATAATAGCTGGATTTATGTCTTCAATGAGGCAATTTGCCTTCATAACTGGTCGTTCTCTTCCTGTTGCTAGGTTGTATCCAATTTCTCTTCGGACTACCACTTTCCCTAACGTAGTTTTTCTCAACATTAGACGTCTACATTGAGAGATCTTAAAGTGTAGTTGGCTTGCAGATTTTACATGTCTAACTGACTGCTCTTTCCAGTCAAATAGTGTCCAGTCTTTTTCAATTAATTTGAGGGTTCCATATTTTTTTAAAAATTTCATGATATTCTTCTTTACAAGTTATTTTGTACTTATTTTTTATTTCCCTTTCAAGTAATCCAAATACTCTTATCAGCTGGCATAAATGAGTGCCCAGTGACTGGGTATATGATATCCAAATTTTTTATACTTGCTGGTGCATTAGTCGCTAGCCACTTCACGCACATTGTTAAAATTATAACATTTTTATTCTGGCCAGGACATCCATCTGCAACAAGACGGACAGAAGTATAGCCTGACAGACCAATACTTGTCAACTCATTATAAACAACAGATGCGATCTCACTGGATGATTTTCTTGCTTCATCTTCTGTCCGTGAATAAATCGAAACATTACTTGGATTCAGTGAGTCAGTTGGCAAACCTTTGACAACAGACAAGTTATAACAATAAACTTGACGGGTGTAATGTGCCATTTGATCGCTTACTTTGGGCAGTACCAAATTTTTCTGACAGTCGAATGACAAAATAAAACACCCAGGTGGCTTTTCTCGCAAATATTCAAAAAAACATTCAGCTTGTTTTTTATGTAACTGCAACTTGAACTTAAATTCAGACTTCTGAGACTCATTTCTTTCAAGAGTAATTCTCTGATTCAGTTCAATACACATACTGCATTCATCTACAGCAGGATCTGAGAATCTAATATTAAAATAAGTGCAAAACACTTTTCTAAAAAAACCCTCCGTTACTTTATCGTCATCAAGTTTATTTTCATTAAACATTTTTGAAAGCTTACTTATGGAAAGTTCTGATGGAAGGTAAACACGAGAACTCTTTTTTCTTGAATAATGTGATTCGCACGCTTTAAGGCCACAAATAAAATTTTTTACTGCCTCCCTCTTACTTCCAAATTTTGCTTCTTTATGGTTCCCCCCTCTTGTTTCAATTGGAACATGATTTATTCCTTTTTTAAATTTCATAAACACACCTACAACTCGGTGTTTTGTGATATTCAAAACACCGAGAAATGTGTTTCGACAAACACGAATATTATTTCCTGTTTGATTAACTATTGTATACTCGTAAATTGTAGATTTACCCTTAACAGGTGTTTTCTTTTTCCTTTTAGGATTGGGTTTCCCAGCACGGCAATACTTCAGAATAAAAGTGTCTTGCTTACCTTTGTTTGCTATACAATAAAATGCATCGTGAAATTCCTTTATATCACGCATTGTAAGCAACACACACTGAAAGCCAACCCTATGTCCACAAGTCGGATATTGTGGCAGTCTATATCTACAAAAAAAAGAAATCAAAAATATTAGTTTGTTTATTTTAAACTGGAAAAATACTATAGATTTAGGGCCAAATTTGGATATTACTGGGGAACATGAGGTTGTATACTGTACGAGTAGCCTAACTTACTGTTAGCCTATTTTCAGTTGCAAATAATAAAACAAATTCCAACATAAGGCCTCCTGGAATTGATATTAAATAGTTCAACGTACCATTTTATATGCGATTCGATATCAAAATACTACCCACATTAAGGAATTGATTTATAAACTTACGTTAAATGAGAGTAGTACTAACAAAAGGTTATCCTTACCTTCGTATCTTTTCGATGTTTCGTTTCCATTTCTCTGGCTCTGATTTCTTCTTTCTTCCACATCCTGCAGGAACTGTAGAAATATTCTGCTCGATTTTAAAGAAGAACAAAAATAAATACTTTCCAAACACTCGATAAAATCACTTTATTTACGGCTTAAAACAGGACAGTAATTCGGACGTGAAAATACAGCAACCATGACAGTTTTGATGATCACGTGACCAGATCCTGCTTTGTCATTAGTTAATTTACAGATGTCCGTGTTTGAAATAAAACTACTGAGCAGAAGTCCGTTTTTGAAGTATACATCGACAAAAACTATAGAAATTATGGTATTAGTGTTAGTTTTTGATCGAAACCAATTACGTATTCTATTGAAAAGAGCACCAAAAATACTATAAGAATCATATGTTACTTAAATTTTGATAAACAGGTCACATGTCCGTCTTTGATATGAGGCTACTATTTGTACTACGTTATCGGCAACAAAGAAGTAGTTTGTTGTTAAAATTCCTTCCCGGGCTGTTTGGCCGTGGTCCAATGTTTTCCGCAAAACGAGACGTTTCGGCAGTACCATCGACTGCCATCATCAGTGAAAATCGAGCGCGCTAACGTGAAGCGGTATACGTTAGTGACCAAAGTACTGTGGTTAAGGCTGAAGAAATAAGTTTGTTGATGAGAGGAGCTGACCTTCTCCGGTAGACAGGGAAAGGCAGCACGCTCCGGGACGACTGGAAGCTGCTCGCGCGCAGAAGGATTAGTCCAGCATCGGCCAACTAGGAAAACCCAGCATCCGCGATAGTTGGCCGAGTGTGACTCGCCGCAATTTATACAATAGCGGCGACCCAAAGCCGACAACATACAATTCTTTGTCGGACGCGGGTTACCGCATCGGACGCAGGCCACTTCATTATGGCAACTATCCGATCCGTGCCCGAAGTGTTGGCATCTATGGCGCTGAGGCACATGACCAGGTTCGCGGCTCCTTTCCACTTCATTTTCAAACCGCAAAGACTAGTCAGTCCCAGCAGTCTGTCTGCCTGTTCCCTCTTCAGGATAATCACCCGGAGGAGGGGTAACTTTCGCCTGGGTCCGGTGACTGTGTACAGTAGGATGCATTCCTTTACGGGGATGCCGAGTTGGCGAAGCCCGTCCGCCACCTCGTCAGGGTCTGATTTCTCGTCCACTTCATTTTCAAACCGCAAAGACTGGTCAGTCCCAGCAGTCTGTCTGCCTGTTCCCTCTTCAGGATAATCACCTGGAGGAGGGGTAACTTTCGCCTGGGTCCGCTGACTGTGTACAGTCGGATGCATTCCTTTACGGGGATGCCGATTTGGCGAAGCTCGTCCGCCACCTCGTCAGGGTCTGATTTCTCGTCCAGGCCGCGGATAATCAGCCGGACATGAGCCGCCTTCTCATTAATGAACGTGTTGAATTGAAAGCCATTGGCCTGGAGAAAGAGATAGACGGCCCTATACTCTTCGTCCGTCGCACAGCAGACGCGAAGACAGTCTCTCCCGCGAAGAGACATCTGCGCGTCCGCAGAGAGGCGAACTCCGAGTCTGAGACGTCGGGATAGGTCAACGACGTTCTTGACGCCGTTGACGAACAAGGGCGGAGGGCGGCTCCGTCGGGATGGAGCATCCAGAGGCTCCGAGTTGTCGGGGAGTGGAGTTTCCTCCGCTTTCCGTTTCTTTTTCTTTGATACTATTTCGACAAATTCAGACTCAGGCGAGGGCTGGGACGCAGTAGTCGACGGGCCGGGAGTAACCCCGCCAACAATGTTAGACACGGACAAAACCGCGGAGCGAACACGCGGACACGAAGGACCGCTGCACGATCTGACCGAGTCAGGGACAGGGTCGGGGCCTACCGATGGAGCATTGGAGTGGGCCTGAGAAGAACCAGTCCGCCGCCCGGGCGCAACGCGACGGTCGCCCATCGCGTCTTGGCAAAGGTATTCGGGCTGAAGCCCTCCTACTGGAATGGAAAGCCTGCTCAGCCCCGGTATTGGAGGCCGCACCACGCTTAAGCGAAACGTCCGGCCGCTACCGGCAGGGACCTAACTTAGCTTAAGGAGCTAAGCGGGCGATGCCACCAAAAGCACGCGGAAAAATAAGTGAAGGGCTTACCTCGCAGAGATCCCACGACGTAATCCCAATAACAGGTCCAACGGGCCGGAGTCTCGAGAAAACCGAAGCACCAAACAGTACTAACACTAAACTGCACTGCACTGCACTACACTGCCGCCTTTGGGTTCGGGCGGCACACCACACGATTCGCACTCCAACCGACACCAGACCGCGAATGGAAACTACCGCCAAGAGACCCGCACACGCGAAAGGGAACACTACACTACCGCGCACACAAAGTAAAGCAACCGATCCACCCGGCACACTAGTGATGTCGTCTGCTGCCACGCGGCCCTAACGAGGAGCGTCGATGGCGGTCGCACGACCCACTAATACGTGGGCCGCAGCTAGCTTGGCTTCACTCTTGGGATGTTACTGGACCGTCACTGCAGGTGATCCTAGTTGTTTTCCACCTTCAGTCGCAGAAGCAGACCTTACTGCCGGCGCAAGCTAGGGCGGGAGTTCCAACCGCCAACAACGATCAACGAAAGAGACCACTCGTAACTTCAATCTCCGTGTCAGAAAAGCTCCTCAGCGTCGATGTGGAGTCCACCACAGCTAGACAAAACACATCAATGTTAATAAAACGAAGCTAATGATTGTATCTAAGAACAAGTTCACAAACTGCACCCTTAATATAAACCAAAGTTGAACGTGTAAGCCAATTTACATATCTTGGTACTATAGTCAATGAACAATGAGACCACTGTCAAGAAATAGAGAGCAGATTTGAAAAGGCAAGAGCAGTGTACACTAGAATGAGCAGTTTATTCAAAAGTCACGATATGACAGTAATCACAAAGATGAGACTTTTACGCTGCTGCGTATTCTCGGTCCTCTCCTACGGTGTAGAATCTTGGACTTTAACTGAAGCCACAAACAAAAAATTAGAATCTTTCGAAATGTGGCTTTACCGTAGAATACTGAGCATTTCATGGACTAATGTTGAAATTCTTAGAAAGATGAAGAAAGAAAGGGAAGTTATAAACATAGTGAAGTTAAGAAAGCTTCAGTACCTGTGTCATCTCACGAGAAACGAACAGAGATTTTACTTATTTCAGCCCATACTACAGGGAAAATGCTTGGAAAGAGAGGAGTTGGCCGACCGAGAATATCATGGCTGAGAAATTTAAGGACCTGGTTTGGCATGAATACAACTGACTTATTCCGTGCAGCAGTGGGGACAGTTAAAATAGTCTGTGTTGTATCCAACATCCGAAACGGGTAGGAACTATGAGAAGAAGAAGAAGAAGTAGAATCTATATACAAACCTGGATGTTAAACTGTCATTACAAATCGTAGGTGATCACAAAAATCTCAGCAGTAGAGTAAATAAACAGGTTATTCTACAGAACAGGTATAAACGAATGTGGTTAAGATTTACTGGGTTGTCCCAACGTAGGTAACATTGAGAACTTGAGTGCTCAACATAAGTAACACAAATAAGAGATCAAGTGCTAACTAAAACGTAATTATATATGACTAAAACGATTTATTTCTACTAGTAATTTTGTACAAACCACTATGTTGTCTTTGGTATTGATGAGCGCTTTCGGCAGTCAAGCCATCTTCAGGTCATTTACCAACAGGTCAGACTGTTGGTAAATTACCTGAAGATGGCTTGACTGCCGAAAGCGCTCGTCAATACCAAAGACAACATAGTGGTTGTACAAAATTACTAGTAGAAATATTTGAGACCACTAACACTCCAATACAACAATAAATTAATAAATTGACATATCTAAGGAGTAGAAGAATAATGGAGCAGAGAAATAAAGTAGGAGATTTCTATAAATATTTGAAAACAAGGTTGGTAAATGACCTGAAGATGGCTTGACTGCCGAAAGCGCTCGTCAGTACCAAAGACAACATAGTGGTTGTACAAAATTACTAGTAGAAATATTTGAGACCACTAACACTCCAATACAACAATAAATTAATAGATTGACAAATATAAGGAGTAGAAGAATAATGGAGCAGAGAAATAAAGTAGGAGATTTCTATAAATATTTGAAAACAAGGTTGGTAAATGACCTGAAGATGGCTTGACTGCCGAAAGCGCTCGTCAGTACCAAAGACAACATAGTGGTTTGTACAAAATTACTAGTAGAAATATTTGACACCACTAACACTCCAATACAACAATAAAACGATTTAGTCATCAATCATCATCATTATCTTCAGCAAGGATTAAGCCCAAAATGGTTTGTCCCGGTCCCAAGCAGATAGACTTGAGCTCAAACGCTTCTTCGGACGTCCCACATACCTCTCCGTCCTTTCGGCTTATGATTCCACAGTGGTTTGGGGATGCGGCAGTTAACCATTCGGTTAAGATGTTCCAACCATTTTAGCCGACATTGGCCAATTCTATCTTTCTTGCAACAGTTTAGTAGTTAATATGTCCCCTGGATATGTTGCATATCGCAGGGTAAGACGTTGGTGGGGCCGCCACCTTCGGGCTTGACGTCCAGCTCGGTCTTCTGTCTGGCTGTCGGACTGAAGGCACCAATATGTCCCCTGGATATGTTGCATATCGCAGGGTAAGACTTTGGTGGGGCTGCCACCTTCGGGCTTGACGTCCAGCTCGGTCTTCTGTCTGGGTGTCGGACTGAAGGCACCAATATGTCCCCTGGATATGTTGCATATCGCAGGGTAAGACGTTGGTGGGGCTGCCACCTTCAGGCTTGACGTCCAGCTCGGTCTTCTGTCTGGGTGTCGGACTGAAGGCACCAATATGTCCCCTGGATATGTTGCATATCGCAGGGTAAGACGTTGGTCGGGCTTGACGTCCAGCTCGGTCTTCTGTCTGGCTGTCGGACTGAAGGCACCAATATGTCCCCTGGATATGTTGCATATCGCAGGGTAAGACGTTGGTCGGGCTTGACGTCCAGCTCGGTCTTCTGTCTGGCTGTCGGACTGAAGGCACCAATATGTCCCCTGGATATGTTGCATATCGCAGGGTAAGACGTTGGTGGGGCTGCCACCTTCGGGCTTGACGTCCAGCTCGGCCTTCTGTCGGACTGAAGGCACCAATTTTCCCTGTACGTAGTATTACAACCGACCAAATCCAACGAGATTCACTCGTCTAATATTCCTAAGATATGGTGGTCCAGGACCATTTATCTTACGCCTTGGTACTGCTGCCTTCCACCAGGAATATTTATAGACCTTTCGGTCTAGACCCGTACTGTTCTAGATTAAATTAACGATTTAATTTAGATCAAAGTCGCCCGTTAGCACTACTGTGGAGTTGGTCATTTCTCTTTGATGCGAGTGAAATCACAACCCCAATACAAATCTAAAATATCGATATGGAGAACCATACATGAATTCCATGTTCTAAGATTTATATTTAAAATCATTTTCGAAATGAAATATTTACATAAAAACTACTTCTTTCTTCAGCCTTGAATACAGTACTGTGGTCACTAACTTATACCACCTCACGTTAGTGCACTCGATTTTCACTGATGATGGCAGTTGATGGCACTGCCGAAACGTCTGGTTTTGCAGAAAACATTGGACTACGGCCAAACAGCCCGGGAAAGAATTTTAACAACAAACTACTTCTTTGTCGTCGATAACGTAGTACACATCTAAAAAATTATCCCCTCTCCCTTCAACTATCATTTTCATTAATAGAAAATTACTTCCTCCCCCTTCAACTACCCTCTTCATTTATAGATATTTCGTCTACCTTTCTACAGTGGATTATTATGGGCTTCTTTTCAGGATACTTTATTTATCAAAATTACGTACTTCACTTTTATTAAAACATAAAACGTTGCAGGTAAACTACCCCTTTACCTTAACCGATCTTTACAAAAATCAGTAGGCCATGAGTACTCTACAACTCAGACACATATGCAAAATATTATTTGATTCTGTTTGAATTTGCGGTAGTTATCGTTCGCCATAGAAACAATTCTACTCACAGATAGACACACAGAAACGCACACAGGCACTTTTCGGAAAATTACTTTTCTTCATATTTCGAGGGTAGTACAATCAGAATCAGCCCTTACCTCGAACACGATTTTTTTCGCCATCACCATACTTCCATTTCCTTATGAAACATGGAAGTAAAAAACTGAAAGTGTAAACTATGAAATGAAGAAAATGGGTCAGTAACATAAAGTGTAATAGCGAGGTCACCGAAACTATACAGTTAATGGATAATGTGGAAGACAGTAACAAGATTTAAACGACGAAACCGCTCGAACTGACAGTGAAATGTAAGTGAAAGTGTCAATAAATTGAGCGTGTTATGTGCTAGTCAGATAATGAAATGAAATGTACTTCACTAATTAATTAACAAAATGAACAAGAACCACTGAGAAGGTTTTCAAAAAAGATCTTAAGACGTGTTTGTGGCCAGGTTAACGACGATAACGCATGGAGAATAAGAAATAACAATGAGATAGATGAGCTATTCAATCGCGAAGCAATTGTAATAAGATTCATAAAGGGTCAAGGAATACAACGGTTAGGTCACGCAGAGCGTGTGTGAATGAAAATTCTCAGGGCACAAGTCTATAAGAGCAGAGAGAGGGGCCGACCTAGATAAGATGGCTGGATGATGAGCTGGTAGATCTCAGAAGAATGGATGTGATGGGTTACACTGAAATGGCAATAGACAGGCGATTTTGGAGAAGATTGGTGTTAGAAGCCAGGGCTCACGTTGGGCTGTAGTGCTGAAGAAGAAGAAGAATTAATTAACAAATAAATTAATTACGATAGAAATAAACCGTTAATTAATCTTAAACTACATACACCAGCGGTTCCCAAAGTGGGGTCCGCGGACCCCTGGGGCCGTGACAATGTTTCAGGGGGTCCGCAGACACTTTTAAGAAAAATAGAATATACCGGTACCGCAATTTTCTCCGATTGTTTATGCTCTAAAATCTAAATTTTAGAATTTTAAAAAAGTTTGTAGAAGATTCTACTAGGGGGGGGGGGGTTCAAACTAACTGTAATTGTAAAAATAATTTCAAACTAATGGTTTTAATAATGTCTTTAAATCATGTCGTGTAGCAGATCTGTTTGTCAGCCGAACTGACTAGACCTCTCTCTTACACTACAAAAAGAAGATTCATTGGCAAGACTTTCAACTGACAGTTAAGGCTCTGCACGCTAAATTCAAAATTCCATTGTCGATACTAGCGCACTCATAGGAGCGGAAGCAGGAGGAATTACTTGATAACTATCCGGTATGTAACGTACGAAAGTTTGTAAATGCTGCAAGTCGTACTAATTACTACGACACAAAAAATAGTCCCCCCGCCTCCGCCAGCACGCGGCTTCGCGCCAGTTTTTTGACAATTGCAGTTTTCGCAATTACAGCTAGCTGACTTCTAGTTGTATGTAATGACTGACTATCCTGAACAATCTGAACACACAAAAAAGCTTTGAAGCGTTTAACTGTGTTTCCTTCTATTAATTTGTTTAACCGCATTCTCCCTGATCACGTACGTAGAAGTCAAAGTTAAGAAATAAAATTGATGTCGAGAGTGACTTAATGTTGTAATTATCAGACATTGCAGAGCTAATTGTTCAAAAGCAGCTTCATTGTTCACATTAAACTATGTTTGATATCATTAATATTATAATTTTGCAAGTTAAGAGAATTTTGATTTTAGTACATTTTAATTGAAAAATATAAGAGTTTCTATCATATTTTTACTGTTTGTTTTATTTCAGAACTCAGACGGGGTCCGTGAATTTTTTAAATTATTTGGGGTTGGTCCGCGGACTGAAAAGTTTGGTAACCACTGACATAGACTATTAGTTAATAACGAAAAGTATTGCATAAGACGTTTAATATTTATAAATAATCTGTACAATACGCACGACATTGTTACAGAGACGGCGAATAGTTGCGAAGGTTACATCTACAGCAGTCGTCCTCGTTTCGGCTGAGACGTCCGAATTGATGCGGGGATATTTTTAGTTTGTTTACGTACGTGCGTGCGGCGTGGCATCCGTGTCGGCCAATTCAATGACTGAACTCTAGAATGGAAGACAGACGGCACGGCCTATAGACGTGCGCGCTCGTCCGTGTAAATTATATATAGCCGACCGACCGCTGTTCCGTTTTAGAAACTCGCCGACCGCGTACGAAATCCGTCACGAAGTGATGCTGATGATGATGACAACGATGACGACTAACATTATAACGCAAGTGACCGAGAAATAACCAAACGGTTTGTCATGACACCAACGGGTCAACTGCGACATCAAAGTCGTATATTATCATGCACTCAATAATAAACGTATATAGATACATTACACCTTCTTCTTGCTCGGGGGGGGGGGGTGTCTGGGGAGGGTCCGTGGTCCGATCTATAGTCTGCTTCATAAAAAAGAAAAAAAACGAGTTAAGACTAATCAACATTACTATCTTTAAAGTTGATGAAAATAGTATTTTAACATTCTGAAATCAGTCGCATGAAAGTAAACGGTAATAACACAATGAAAATACGCTGTATTGGAACACCGTGTAGAAGAATGATTTTCCTGTATTTCATATTTCAAATTCTGTGTAATAAACCTGTTTTTAAATTTAAAAAACTGTTACTAGCTGAAAACACACACACAGCTGAAAAAATACTAAAAGAGCTTAAAAATTAAGATATTAACAAAATTCGTCAACTTTTTCGACCCTCTTGGGGGGGGGTCCGATCCCGTTCATCTCCCCCCCCGGTAAATACGCTCCTGCTTCTTCCTCGCCAGGATTAGGGACTTTACCTCTTATCCTCAGTCTCCCGACACTTCGCTTTCCCACTTTCCCACAGGCTTATAGCTAGTAGGCTGCCTGGCTATTCTATCCAGGGACACTTGCACAATACGGTTCCATCAGTAGTAGTAGTAGCAGTAGCAGCAGCAGTAGCAGTAGTAGTAGTAGTAGTAGTAGTAGTAGTAGTAGTAGTAGTAGTAGTGGTGGTGGTGGTGGTGGTGGTGGTGGTAGTACCAGTGACAGTTGGACGAAACAAGTTAAATTCATACCAGTATCTTGAATACAATACGTCATTTACAATAGGCCTACACCATAAATGTCTTGTACATATTGTTATTAGTAACTACACTTTACGATTTATAATTCTACGTTTACGTTTTGTTTATAAAACATGTTATTTTCATGTGTGTATTGAATGGGAGACGGGTTGTTATTCAACTACTACAAAACGGGCCACAATTCTTTTCACAGTATAAAATAAAAAATCGTTTGACGCTATAGCAGTTATCAAAAAATGCACTTATGGCAAGCGATTTATTGTCCGTTCGGCATTTCTGAAAATTGTCCTTCATCATATACGTTTCATAATTATAAACAGCTTAAAATAAATACAAACATATTTAATTCATCTTAAAAATGTTGTATATGAAAACGTTTTATGACGGTTGAAACACGAGTGCAGTATTTACTACATCAAAACTGTATCTACTTAAATATCTACACGAAACATTTGTATGTATTGTGAAAATATTTACCTTTAAATATGTTCCCACAATGCCAAAAATTGATTGCCAGTTGCTCATTGGTTTTGTAATGCCCATTCGGATTCAAAGCGCACAAAGTTATATTTATGTTCTTATATTGACTTAATTAACAAAGAATATCTCTACAAACGAAGACGTTCACTTACAAACAGGAACCAACAAGAATGGCCGTTTATTGCGTATATTTACGACAAAACGGAAACATAGGCAGCGCAAAGCGACCTCTATAGTAGTCTGCGGTTGATGATTGTTGGTTGCCCATGGAATCGATCCCTTAATATACAGTTCTTGCGTCTAATAAAATTTAATGTTCGAGGTATACATGATATATTGAAATTACTCTTGGTACTTGTCTGTTAACTGAACCGCCTCGATTTTTTGAAAGAATTCGCATAATTACCGAGTTTTTTCACAAAGCACGCAGTTCTAATCAAAATTCCATTTTGTAACAGGCGCAAGAGAAGTAATTTTTGTAATTTTATCTGTCCACAGATAAAAGTGAGCAGTGAAAAGTTTAAAGTTTAAAGAAAAAAATTGAGTTTTATTGAATAATAGGTGTCTAGCAGAGTGGCCTTTGGGCCACCCCATCTTTCTTTGACTTGTGTATTCTTGTGTATTTGGAGATAAACTTGAGTATTATTTTTTGTACACATTGTTTCTGTGTGTTTTGCCCCTGTCTGTGTGTTACTCAAACGTCATTACATTTTGTAGCCAATAACGACGGTTTTGCTAAAACGATTAGCATTATAATTAAATGACAAATGGAATCAACATAAATAAAACAAACAATATTTTGAAGGTAAAACAGCTGATGGATTATACGAAGATCGTTCGCTGACCAGCAATACAATAAACAAATATCAATCTCGCCTCAGGCCGGCTACGCACTAACCATCTTCGCTGGACGTCATGACGGACAGCAAGTCAAAAACGACAGTGCGTAGCTTTGACATCTATCCGCACGTCGTGTGTTTTTTGATGGATGTGCACGACGAAAAATGAGTCCAGCAAGACCATCAGCTCTAGCCGCACGACGTGCGGATGGATCGTGTGTAGTGTTGACGGATGTCAAGGAATCGTGCATCGTGCATGTTTGATCATGCTTACACTTGCTGTCTATCAAATCGTCATTTTGAGCAAGTACAGTACCTGTTTTTAGAGCACATTCGTTTAATAAATGTTTACTGTTTAATTTTACGTTACATTCATTCTTTAGTTTATATTTAATCAGTAACGATTCAGATAAAATTTCAGTTTAATATTTAGTTCAGTTTATTCTTCGTTTACATAATACTGTACGTTCAAATATCATTAGCAGTCATTATTTAAAAATTGTTATTATTAATTTGTTTTAATTACAATTCATAATGGACCGTGAAATAACATCAATATTTATCGATAAATATAAATTAAATAGATGTCTGTGGGACGTATCCTCGGCAGATTACATGAATAAAAATAAAAGAATGACAACGAGAACTAAAACACGTCTGGCACGCTGGACGAGTTGCACGACAGTGTGGTGCGCACATCCATCACCGACGTCGGGCATGCTGGACAGCGGCGATGGATAGTGCATAGCCGGCTTTAATGAATCAGCTCGGGACTATTACCTCGGGACTACTCCGAGGTACTTCGAAAATCTGTCTCGCTTTGTTAACTGACATGATACCTTTTTTTCCTTAAACGCATTTTTCTCACGTAATACGAAGTATATTTATTAATGTTATCGTTACTTTATCATATTTTTCTTTGAAATCTCGGCAAATGTTTGAAGTCCCTCGTCAAATAAAATCGTCCCAAAATGTTCGAAAAACGTAGTACGCTTAGGTGAGTGACGTCATTAACTGATGACGTGATAGATATTATTACATTATCAACCGACATCGATAGTTTTTAATCGTGTAACAGTGGACAGAGTTGCGTCGTTGAAGTTTGTAGAACCTGAAACAATTTGGAAGAAACACTGAAATATAGCAAATGTTTCTTTGTCACAAAACTACGGGGGGGGGGGTCAGGTGGATCAATCCCTTCTCACAGAGCTATTAAAACTTTAAATGAAATTCCATAAATACTTAACCAGTTGTATTTATAATTTATAATAATTTAACTTAAAATTTATAATTTATAAATTATAAATTCCATAATTTATAAGCCAGTTGCGTGTGTTATAATAATGCTTATAAATAACTGTATAAATAATTATATGGAATGAATCTTGATATAGCACATTTGTCCTGATGAGTCCAACCTTCAAGCTAGTCTCATTCTCCCCCCCCCCCCCCAAGACAGTCTCATCTCTGCCAGGAGCAGCTCCTAGTTACACCACTAATGGTAGTAGTAGTAGTAGTAGTAGTAGTAAAAGTAGTAGTAGTAATAGTAGTAGTAGTAGTAGTAGTAGTAGTAGTAGTAGTAGTAGTAGTAGTAGTAGTAGTAGTAGTAGTAGTAGTAGTAGCAGGGTTGATTTCTAAAATTATAGGTGCCGGAACGCATCAATTCAAAAGTTGTACAGACACAAGTATACTTATATTTTATATTAGCGTATAAGTTTACATCAGGTTATTACAAAGTAGGTCTACATTTTTAAAGCCTTATAAAATATCTAACATACGTATAAACTTGTATCTAAAAAGGTAATAAAGTTTACTGATATTTCTATAGAGGTTCATCGTCAGGTTAGCCTCACGACAATCGAAAAAATGTCACTCATGATGGCGTCATCCGGAGCCTCAATCGAACTCTAAGTGATGGGCTCGGTGGTTCGGACATTTAAAAAAAGTTTCCAGTTTCATTATTGTGTCGTCATATTGTTTGTTTCTTGACCTTTCCTTACTCTTTGTGTCCAATGGTGGCCAGAAATCAGCCCTCTCACATTTACTTGAAGTTATTGCTATTGATTCAATAGCATATTTCAAGGTAGAAAGACTATCCGGAAAAATTCTGGAATGCAGATATTCTCGAAAGCTCCCAATCAGTTGCCTTTCAGGTAGTTTTAATTTTGAAGCAAGTTTTTTATTTCATTTTCTCCATAGGTTATTGGGACATTTTTTGAACGATAGTAGTTAAGATAAAGATTAGTGCTGGTATTTGATTTTGACATATGTTTAGTTTTGTAGTGAGGCTGCTAAATGGCACAATTTAAAAAGTAGGAGTAAATTTTTGTAATAATTAGGTTTATCTTGTCATATATTTTTTCCGGTAATTTATTTTTGGATCCAAGAGGTTCCGGAACGCCGTTCCAGCGCGTTCCTCCTCAAATCAAGCCCTCAGTGATAGTAGTAGTAGTTTGAAATACTATTAAACACCAAAACTATTAGTCTAAAAATTTCTTGTTGTCTATTATAATTAGCAATTACAACAAATTAAATTAACAGTTGACTTAATTGTAATTGGTAGCAGTTGACAAATTTAATTCAATATTAACGTTTTGTTTATAAAAATGTTATTTACACGAGTGTGGTAAGAAGATATGGTCTGTTATTCCGTTATTATATATGTGTAAATATGTTTGATAATTTTGAGCAGTTAAACCAATTAAATATGACGAAAATACAAGAAGTTATTTGTATAAACAAATAAACATCGCAAGCAATTTATATATAAAGGTTTTGTGGCTGACTAAAACACGAGTACAATACTTATATTTTCAAACCTGTATCTACAAAAAATACAAAATACAAAATGTTCGTAAATATAGATAAATTTACCTTTAACAACGTGAACAACAATTTAAGTTGTTCATTGTGTTTCTAACGCCACTTCAGCTCGAAAACTTGCACAATTACATATTCATATTTATGTTTACTTAATTAACTGGGAACATCACCAGAAACGAAAACTGCACGACGCCAGCCATATTAAGAACATGAACATACATGAAAGTCCATTTATTGTGGAGACTTCTAAAACCACTAAAGAGCGAGGCGGTGCAGGACTGTTGTCTGGCCATGGGATCGAGCTCCTAATCAGTTATAAAATGAAACGTCTAATATGTAGTCGTATTTATAAAACTCTGAGTTATTCTTACACTGTAAACTGAAAACGTTAGTTTTTAATCGTGGGGCAACGAGTCCAAAGAGTACTGAAAAATCAAAATATAAAGTTGTGAAATAATTGAATTGGAAGAAACAAAATCTATACAGGACTACGCCCGCCATACGTTTATTAAACTTCTTGAAGAAACAATTCTAAAGCAAACTTTTCTTTAAGGGGAGAGCCGCACTTTTTTTTAATGGGCGAACAGGGGTTTAGTTAGGTGCCATTAATTAATGATCTATTGAAGCTATGTATTTTAAATTTCTACCATACCTTAACACATATATTTGTAGCATGATGTACTAGTTTGAAGCAATTTAAGAAGAAAATACTAATATAAAAAAATAATTACTTTTATAAATGGTTTAAAACATTTTTGTATTTAAAAATTTTTACAAAATTAATTTTTTAAAAGAAGAGATTAATTCTAGTACACTTTGATTGTTATATAGTACTGTTCAACCACAAAAAATTTGAACTCAATAGCACTTATAGTTTTTGAGAAAACTGTACCTAATTGTTGAAATCCATGGTTACGCAAAAACGCCCGTAAAACTAAACAATTGGATTGGAAAACAACATATAATACGTTTTATTTTATTGTTTTAATGGTCACATTAATGTAGGTAACCTCATAAAAATATATATTTTCTTAATCAGAATGAAATGGAGAATTTTTTGGGATGATAAAAAAATTCGATTTTTTGACCAAAAAACTGCTGATCTCCCCTTAATATAAACGTATTGGACTAAAGAAAATTTGAAATTGATTAGAGTAGTATAAAGTTGATTCTCTTTCTCTCTCTCTCTCTCTCTCTCTCTCTCGTATGTAGATACTATAGGCCTACTGAAAATGAAACGATGTGTGATATGATTTTCTTATCTCTCTTACTTCAAATACTTACGAGCGACCTTTTTCACGTTGAATCAGTTCACTTAGCCTATCACTCGACTCTGAGGTTCTCACTTCTCGCATGTGTCCCACGACACACCCAATTTTTTTTATCCTCTAATTTCAGAAAACATGTAAAGTTGTAAACTTGTAACCAAATAGCGAAATAAATTAATTGTGGAAAAGCTCACAAACGTGGGTATTTTTAATTAGCACTAGTTTTTGTGTGGAGAATATTTTGGAATAACAATACATTTGCCGAAGTTTTTTTTTTGGATCAGACATTAAGTAAACAACACGAAGGACGGTTAGATGCCATTGCATTAATTAAATTCTCGATAATGGTGGCCGAAAAAAATTATACAGCACAGCTTATAATGCAGATCTTAATCTCCGTAACTCAGCAAAAGTTATAACCATTCGTGAGATAAGGTAATTACGAAGTCTTTCTGAATACATTTGTAGATTGATTTATCGTGGTATCCGCGACAAGGCCCGCGAGCCGTTCGTTTGTGCGTGATACATCAGTTGCTTCGCGTTTTGTTTAAAATAAATCATGTTCTATATGTGTATAATAAATTAAGCGCGCTGAATTAGGATCAGTTTTCAGATGTTAATTAGGGGGGCGTATTAATATTAATGCAAATAAAAATCTTTGTTCATCGTTTTAACACGAAACAAAAACGTTTAAACTCGAATATTTTGTACAGCAGTTTGCGCATTTTTCTGGAACCAACGCTACTGCAATTATCTGCCATCACCGTAGAATCTGTTTATAATGTCTTATGTCACTGCTCGAAGCTCAGACATCTTTCATTCTTGTTCTGAACGGGGATGCTTCATCCACACACACTCACATGCACATACACGTTCACCGAAATAATTGTTCTGTTGTGTCTGACATTTCTTTTGTATTCATACACAGGTCCTGATGATGACAATAAACATTGTCGCAACGTCGACACAAATAAGTTAAAATTTGTGTTACATTTTTGACCGATCCTCACAAACCCTTCACCGGAAAAATTCATTGATTGACGGTCACTACGAATTTAAGGATTTATTTTATTAATTTACAGATACTTAATTCGTTTTGTTCCTACACTTATTTACAAGCCTTATTTTAAAACGCGCAATTGGCTTAAAAATAGTCTTACATTAAGTGTGTATGGCATTTCGATGACACTTTTAATAACCCTGGTGCGGATTGGTCCCCTGATACCCCCTCCGGAATTATGTTACTGGCAAAAGATATAATCATTACAATTAAGACATTTAATTCCACTTATAATTGAGAAGTTAATAACAAAAGCGGATTGATCCAAAAAAAGATAATTTTCCGGGAAATGAAAAGACGTAGGACCTGATACGTTTTATTCAGTATTTTTTGTATCAATATTTTTTTACAAGTAGGCCTTGTGCTTGAAATTTACAAGTAAATATTACTAGAAAGTTTTTTTTTTTAATCTTTGCTCGTTTCTTGTAAATAAAAACATAATTAAGAGTAGACTTGGCTGATATTTGAACAATTTTCAGATCTATAAACTTTTTCATTAGCATTGTATTTTGTGTTTATATTGTGTTCTGTACTTTGCCTGTGTATTGCCTTGTACAACCAAGGCAAAAGTAAAGGTTTACAAAAGTTTTAACGATTTATGACGAATTTAGAAACCAGAAAATGAAAAGGGCGTAGATCGACAACAGTTTTTTGTGTGTTTTGCTGTTTTTCTTTAACTTAAAATCTGCTAAATTCTTGGATTTCGTTGTCCATGACGTGTCCGTTACTTAACTAAATATCACTATAATATTGACGACTCGGAACACAAAGTTTTTTATAAGTAAAAACGTAAAGTTTTACCTTACAGCCTAAACCGGCTTTCACCTATAGAAGGCTTCATCAGAGGCTGAACCATGATACATAGACTTAACAACATCCCCTTAGATGAAATAGACTACAAAGACGAACTAAACACGATAAAATATCTAGCAGAATCTAACGGTTATGACAGAACAATAGTCAGTAAACTCCTACACAAAACACAAAACAAACAACAGACAAAGACAGAAAACAACAAATTCATAACACTAACATACATCAACAAACAAACAGAAAAAATTGCCCACAAATTCAAAAAAGCAGGATACAGAATCGCTTACAAAACTACTAACAAAACAGAACACACACTATCAAAACGCATGCCCAAAGCACAAAACAAATTCGATCTACCCGGTGTATATAAACTAAATTGTTCAAATTGCAGTAAATTCTACATAGGCCAGACAGGACGTAGCTTCAAACAGAGATACATTGAACACACAAAAGCACTCCACACCACTACAGAATCTACCTTCGCAAACCACCTCATTGAAGCAAACCACACATATAAAAACATCGACAATAACATGAACATACTACACGTACACACAAAAGGCCGAAAACTAGACACTCTAGAACAATTAGAAATATACAAACACACAAAAACAAATAAAAACGACATCCTAAACGAACAGACACAATTCAAATTGCACGCATTATTCGAACACATCTCACCACACACACACAGCTTCAATCTTTCGAAACACTTTCTCGTCGCCAACAACAAGACGAGCAGCGCTACTAACGACAGCCTCTGATGAAGCCTTCTATAGGTGAAAGCCGGTTTAGGCTGTAAGGTAAAACTTTACGTTTTTACTTATAAAAAACTTTGTGTTCCGAGTCGTCAATATTATAGTGATATTTAGTTAAAATCTGCATAAACCTATCGCTTTTTTCTGCACATTTTCTTTTGGAAGTTGCATTTTCCTGCAAAAGATGTGGGGGGCAGGCATTCGAGTAACTAGGCGAAGCATCTTTAACTATTAATGGTGTTCTCCTTTTTCAGTGAGTTTGGATACGGAATGTGCCAAGTTGTCGGTAATTTTATGTGTAACGGTTTTTAGTTAACAGGTTGTGTGTGGGTGGAGGTGGAGGGGATTGGCGCAGGAGTTTGAATTGTTGTATGTGTTGTTTATTATTGTGTCAAATACTGTGTTTGATTTAAATTGTATCCAAACTCACTGAAGAAGGAGAACACCACTCCGAAACGTCGTCTGAGTGAATAAAACAAGTAAGTTTACAGTGAAAGTAACACCAATATTAATCATTATTATGTGTGTAAACAAAGAAGTGATGAACATTCAAAATAGTATAAATACATCTTTAACTAACCTTTTCGTTTTTTTGTGCACGTATTTTTTGTGAACTGGTAATTTTTGAAAATCGAGACGGAAATTTTCTTAACTAACGTCATTAACCATATCTACGCTATTTTTGTGTCTTTCTGTGTACATCTTCTTTGAGATAAGCCTAGGAAAACTAAAGGGATGTCAATGTAGCCCTACATACAGTTTGGATAATTTAATACATATTTTTTTTACGTTTATTTATACAATCTGTTAATACATAACAATAAGCATAATTGTTTACAGAATACATGGCATGAATGTAGTCCATTGACTAGTTCTCTATATAAGTATTTAAAAGTAACAGATTATGTATAATATATTTATAGTGTTAGAGTCTAGGTAAGTCCAGAGGAAATGTTAACTTTAGACGTCTTGTCTGTAGGCTGTTGTCCAGTAGATTTATGGCTAAAGAATTCGTGTGCTCTTCAAGCCGTTTCACATATCTTTCGCTGAACATCACAATGGTTTCACTGACTGAGGGCAGGTCCAAGTCTCTATACATGTCTTCGTTGCTGATGAACCATGGTGCGTTGGTTATGGCACGCAACACCTTGGTCTGAAACCTTTCTATTACGGCGATATTAGATTTAGTTGCAGTTCCCCAAAGCTGTAAGCCGTATGTCCACACAGGCTTGAAGACAGTGTTGTACACCAACAGCTTGGGACAGTAATGATTTTCTGCCCAAGATCCAATAATACTTGCGAAACTTGGTGTCCAGTTGTTTTCTCTTCATCCAAATGTGGTTGCGTCAAGTCAGTTTTTTGTCCAAGTGGATACCCAAGTATTTTACAGAGTCGGGTACCGGGATAGGCTTGTTATTTAATTTCACAATTGATGTTCTCTAGTGGCATTTTGTGAAGGTAATGTGTGCAGATTTCGTTCTTTTAATTTTATTCTCCACTCCTTTGTCCATTTTTCAATCGGATGTAGCGAATCTGTAGTAAATGGTCGCTTCCACCGGACTTTTGTTTACAGCAAGGATTGCAGTATCATCAGCGTACGTAGCTAGTTGTCAGCGTACATGATTACTAGTTGTCAGATCTGCTGTATAGATTAGATACAGAATGGGGCCCAAAAGACTTACCTGGAGAACTCCTGTTCGTATTGAAAACAAACTGGTAGTAACATTTTCGTGCCTTACTCGAAAGCGTCTTTCTTCTAAATACGACTTTAATATGATAAACATGGATTCAGACAAGCTTTTTTTGAGTTTATAGAGTAATCCTTGATGCCAAACAGTATCGAATGCTTGGCTGACATCAAGGAACACCGATGAACCGATGAACAATAGCTTTTTCCCTCAAATGTTTTCATTATTGAGTCTACTATGCGATGCACTTGTTCGATCATAGAATGCTGTCTTCGAATCACAAACTGATGATCAGTTTTAATACATATTGTGTAAGATAAACGAACGGGCAAAAATGATTAACCTGCCTATTTTTTTTCCGTATTGGCCATCTAAGGACCACATGCCAATTTCAATTCTTTACTCTTTGTTCTTTCCTTTTTTCCAATATTCTTTCATCTTCTCACCGTGTCTCTTCTTCCTGTCTTCTGTCCACTTTGAACCTGCGTTTTTCTCCCTCCTGCCCTGGACTCCCTCTATTTTTAACACTTTTGCCCGAAAAACGTCTCCTTCAATTGCTTCTTCTGCATGTATATTATTTTTTTCTAAATCCTTTTGGACTTCTTTAACCCAACTTGATGTTGACTTCTTCCCCCACAGATATTTGAAGATTTACTTTGTCAACCTATTGTCGTCCATAAATGTCCAAAAAATTATAGTCTTCTTTTTCTCATTGTTTCTGTTATATTTTCTATATATGTCAACATTACTTCTTAATTTCCAACCTTCTGAAGTTTTTCGTGGGCCTAATATTTTCGTATAATAATTCGTCTTTCCAATATTTCTAGTTTCTCTAAATTATAATTCAATTGGTAGACATTCACTTGCATATAGGCATTCTGGCTTCACTACTGTAATGTAATGCCTTATTTTCGCATTTTTAGATATGCACTTTTTATTGTAAATGTATTTAGTTATACCATATGCCCTTTCCATCTTATGAATCCTTTCTTCTATAGCAGATTTTTCCAAGCCATTCTCTTGAATTATCTCTCCTAGATACTTAAATTTTCGAACCCTCTCTATTCGACCAATATCTGTTACCAGGAATTTTGGCGCGTTTTTAATGTTTGTGAGAAATTTTTTTTCTGCAGAAATTCTTAAGCCTGTCCTACTGGCTATGTCTTCTAAAAAATTAACTTGTAACCTGCCTATTTATATTTTGTCAATTTGTGGTCCTCTAGCTAGATCCAAAGAAACGCGCGCGCGTGGTGTGTGTGTGTGTGTGTGTGTGTTATGTAATATAGCAATAACTAAACAGACATTCCTGAATGCCAATGCTTAATCGAACCAACTCGTGGCGTAATACCGACAGTGAAACGAGACGTTTATGTCGTCTGCGGCACAAGGAGATGGTAACATGTTTTCAGTTAATAAAAAACCAAAAACCATTAAACTTTTTTGTTGTGTTGAAATGTAAAGAACCCCGCTGATACGTAAAGAAAACGTTGGTTCCTGTAGGCCCATCAGCGTACGTGGGAAGTGGGTGTGTCGCGTGCGCGCGCGTGCGTGTGTATGCGTCTATCTATGTGCGCGTAGGGATGGTTTGTATAACCTTGTCAAGGTTATATACATACATACCTGAACAGCTGACAGCTATTGAGACACAGTAGGTGCGACGGTGCGCGCCTGAACGGCCGTGCGCTCAGCGACGTAGGTGCCACGACGACGAAACATTATTTCTACATTAGACAAATAATCAAGCTAATTACTCAGCCTATAACGTAAACGAATAATCTCGTTTGAGTAGGCTAACTTCCTGTACGGTGAGAGAGAGAGCGATACCTAACGTGATTAGATATTTCCTGTTTGTCGATCGTTCTCTTCAAGTTACAGTACCTCGTCGAATGCAGTGTAATATTCCTGAAGGAGGCTGGTATAACAAAATGTTCCAATACCAGTTGTTAAAAAAATAAAACAAAAGGTAGTGCAAAAGTATGCATGGAAACTTTAGTAAATATTATAAAACATAGACATACAACTCGTAACCTGCCTGGCCTGCAGAAGTCGCTCACTGTTTTGAACAAAATATATTTATTAAGTAAGTTTCAAATAATTTTAAAAAGTATTACATTAATAAGTAGTAAATATTAATAAGTAATAAGCATTAATAAGTATTTTAATTTCAATAAGGTGTACATTAAATAATAACTTTGAATTATTAGAAAAACTGCTATTACAATTTTTTATCAAAATAACAAATGTAAAGCAGACGACCATCACATTCCAAATTACCGCATTGTTTTTTCTAGTTACATTTACAACCATAGTGCCTAAGAAACAAATAATTTAGTCCTAGCTTTTTAAGTTTGTGTATGTTTCCATAGCGAGCTACATGTCTGAATCTAGCCTAATCTTCTTCTTCTTCTTCTTCTTCTTCTTCTTCTTCTTCTTCTTCTTCTTCTTCTTCTTCTTCTTCTATGGCGTCACAGTTCGGAGTCGAACCTTAGCCTCCATAATCGTCCACCTCCATATTTCCCTGTCCTTGGCGATCGATGTCCATCGTTTTATTTAAAGTAAAGTATCAGCATCCCTCGCCACTGCGTCAATCCAGCAATGCTCGAGTCTTCCGACAGGTCTTCTTCCCTCGACTTGACTAAACAGTACCTTCCTAAGTATTCGGTTGCCTTACATCCTAATGATGTGTCCTGCCCATTGCAATCTACCCAGTCGGATGGTGGTGGCCAGAGACATTGTCTTTATACAGCTTGTATAATTCCTCATTGTGACGCATTCTCCATATCCCATTGAGTTGGATTGGTCCATACGCGTATATTCTCCTTTCAAAGGTACTGACTACGTTAGCGGCTTGTTTGTTCAGAGTCCAAATAGCCTAATACTTTACATAAATATACATAACTGATAACAATATATGAAGTTTTTTGTAAACGTTCTTACAAACTTCTTTAAGGTGATTCAAAATTTGCAAGGAGCGTTGAGAACTAATAATTCTGACAAATTATTAATGGTACCGAGTTTATATTTTGAATTGAATTCATCGTAACTTGACCCCTATGCATAGACCTTTACAGTTTTATTAAACATGTTGACTTCCATTTTTGGCCGCGGCATCTCTAAAGTTAAAGAAAAATGGCGTCTCTAAAGTGCACGCATCACGGCTGATGTTTAAATGGACTTTTTTGCACTTTCTTCTTCTTCTTCTTCTTCTTCTTCTTCTTCTGATAGTTCCTATCCGTTTCGGATGTTGGATATCATACAGACTATTTTAACTTTCTCCACTGTTCCACGGAATAAGTCAGTTGTATTCATGCCAAAGCAGGTCCTTAAATTTCTCAGCCATGATATTCTCGGTCGCACAACTCCTCTCTTTCCAAGTACTTTTCCCTGTAGTATGGACTGCAGTAAGTCAAATCTCTGTTCATTTCTCATGAGTTGTCCCAGAAACTGAAACTTTCTTATCTTCACTGTGTTAATAACTTCCCTTTCTTTCTTCATCTTTCTAAGAACTTCAACATTAGTTATATGTTCTGTCCATGAAATGATCAGTAATCTACGGTAAAGCTTCAAATTTCGAAAGATTCAAATTTTTTAGTTGCGGCTTCAGTCAATGTCCAAGATTCTACACCGTAGAAGACGACCGAGAATACGCAGCAGCGTAATAGTCTCGTCTTTGTGTTTATTGTTAAATCGTGACTTTTGAATAAGCTGCTCATTCTAGTGTACACTGCTCCTGCCTTTTCAATTCTGCTCTTTTTTTCTTGAGAGTGGTCCCATTGTTCATTGACTATAGTACCAAGATATGTAAATTTGCTTACACGATCTACTGGCCGTTGGTTTATATTAAAGGTGCAGTTTGTGAACTTGTTCTTAGATACAATCATCAGCTTCATTTTAGTAACATTGATGTCTAGACTATATCTACGGCTGCTTTCTGTCACTGTTCGTTAGTTGTTGAAGGCTTTCTAAAAGCTATCTGCGAATCTGACGGTATCATCCGCATAACTTATTTATTCTTTCACTGTTGAGAGAGGTTCTCACATCACATTCATCTAAAGCTTCTCTAAAAATACGTTCCGAGTAGATGTTGAATAAAAGCTGAGATAGTATACATCCTTGTCTTACTCCACGCAGAATCTGTGCACTTTGCAATTTCAGTAAATTAAATCATGCTTTAGAAATACGTTTTTAATGAATGTACTTAATACAGCACGTCAATAGCAAGTATGTTAAAATGAATGATAAACAGGTAACGAGCTTGTTCGCAATCTGGAAGATCCCTCAACTGTCTAAACAATCTGATTATCTCGAGACAGTCGATCTTGATGTGTCCAGAGTTTAAAATATTGTAAAGAATGAGTATTTGTTTTGTGAACGAGTTCACAGAAAGCGTGAAAAAACAAATTGTTATTGATCAACACTTTACTTCTACCATATAAACAAGTAGAGCCTTAATTTAACCAGAATAACATGGTATTTATAAGTAGGCCCACGTTTCTGAAAAATGTCGATATGGAGAACATACACGACTTCCATGTTCTAAGATTTATATTTAAAATCATTTTAGAAAAGAAATATTTCCATAGAAACTACTTCTTTCTTCAGCCGTAACCACAGTACTGTGGTCACTAACGTATACCACCTCACGTTATCACACTGATTTTCACTGATGATGGCAGTCGATGGCACTACCGAAACGTCTGGTTTTGAAAAAAAATAGGGCCATGGCCAAACAGCCCGGGAAGGAATTTTAACAACAAACTACTGTTAAAAGTCGTTCAGAAATCGTGTGTTTTTAGATGACATACATACTGTGATGTTTGGTAAAAAGTTTTTGATTTTTTTGACGACTTCTCCAGAAGGACTGGTGTTTTTATATAACCTTATGATGAGGATTTAACCTTTAAACGCGTTGTTATTGAAAGTTTTAAAGAAGTCACAAGACGGTGAATAACCAAGTGTTTACAAATATTACAATTAAATGCAGATTTAATGTTTGTTAACCTCATCCGATTTTTTCCACTTCATTAGCTGTCCATATCGTTCGTTCGTTTCTATTGAACTCCGACGGTGACGGATCAGTCCAAGTAGGCCTACTTACGAAGCCTGCACGTCTACTCCATAAAAGAAACCATATCACGGCCAGTACGAAGAAATTATTGTTGATCAACAATTTGAGCTTGGGGCTTAGGGAAGTGTTACATTTGGAGCAGTCCTCTGTAAGGACAGCAAACATGGACACTAACAAAATTGAAAGATATAATTTGAAAGCTTCGAAACGTTTTGTCGGAGACGTTAACGTGTATTGTTGGCGAAGAATAGAAAAGTACGTAAATTGGTCGGAAAACGTGACACTGAAGAAGTCCGAAGAAGATAAGAGGACCGAAAAAAGATGTAATACGGTTTGTCACAGAGAAGCAAAGTGAACCTGACACATCCTGAGGTTGCAGGGGCACATCATCGAGGGAACTCTAGGACTTGGAAGAACAAGTCAGACGTTGGAGGATTTGAAGGATAAAAGGAAATACTGGGAACTGCAGAACGGAAACAGAATTCGCGATCAAGCCAGGGGATCTGACGCCACGTAGAACGCTAATAATATTGTTAATTTATCTTAATTTGATGTACATTAATCATCATCAACCGTGGCTCTACAACCCTTGCTGGGTCTTGGCCTGCTCCAAGAGTCGATTCCATTACTCCTTATTGCATGCCTTCTCTTGAGCATTAACAACAATAGCTTTTTCACAGAGTGAAGTCGTCAGCCTCACACGCAACCCCCAACCTGGAGGACCAAGTATTTTGATTTTGGGGTGTTCTTCCCCTAGACAGGCTGCCTTCACCTCGGCTATAGAGTCCCGAGGTAAACTACTATGTACATTAATAGTAAACATTAATTTATGTGAAATAATTTCATTTCCCTGGTATTACCCAAAAAACAGAACGTTTACAGAGAAAAGAAGAAGTGTAAGTCTTCTTCTCCTTGTCTACTCCACTTCATGGCCTAAGCTGCATCTACTGTTCCGGAAACCATCTTGTCCTCGGACATCCCACACTCTGCTACCTCTGGGCTTATAACTAATGACGATTCGGGAACACGACCTTGCGCATTCTTTTTAAATGTTTGCTCCAATTAACTCTGTACTCACTAATTTTTGAGGCAATTTAGTAGTGTCGGCTTTTCGTGGAACTGATTCCGTACACGGAAAAATTGTTATAGATGGTACTGTACTGGAACAAGTTAGCAATTTGTGTGTCTTACTGGCTACAGTGTGTCTTATAATGCAAGCAACGACGTTATGAATAAGTTGCACAAGTTCAATCTTATGTGCGGGCCCATTAGGCGAACATTAAGTCAGCAAAGTAAAGGAACACGCTTAAAATTCTACAAGGTGATGGATGGCTCTTCCCACACTACACTTCTTTATGGGTCTGAGAATTGGACTTTAACGAAAGGCGTCCAAGCGACTGAAATGAGATTTCTCACGCACGTGGCAGGGTATACTCTCCATGATTATAGAAGAAACATAGATATACGGCAGGAACTGAATATGATGAGTATACTTGACAGGATCGCCCAGTATCGGCTGAATTGGTGGGAACATCTTTGCCGAATGGATGACTGCCGCATCCCCAACAACTCTGGGACTATAAGCCAAAGGGACAGAGAGGTGTGGGACTTCCGAGGAAGCGCTGGAGTGCCTAATCTTTGCCTATTTGAGATCGGAACAAACCATCCTTGGTTTAATCCGTGAAGATGATGATGATGATGATGATGATGACTCAGTAATTTTATTTTTCAAATTAAAATTCTGTAACTCTTGTCTTATATTTGCTTACTTAATCTCGCTGTTAATGTGCGATCTTTTACAACACGTTTAAGTAAGGTTACAAAAAATTAGTTACACAAGTTGTTGAGACGTTTGTGAAAAATATGTAGTTTATGAAGATAAAAATCGGTATGGAGAACCATACATGACTTCCATGTCCTAAAATTTATATTTAAAATCATTGAAATATTAATTAAATAAGTGGACGCTTGAGTTCTGAAGAAATGATGTATCAGCTAAAATGGTACCCCCATGTCAGGTGGGTTAAGACTATCCTCAACCTTCGTGAGGAAGGACTGTACTTTTAGATAAAATGTTTGTAGGTTGACCGAAGAGCTGGCCAAAGGGAGCTGCGATCTGATTCCTGTAATGAAATTGGACTCTCGCTGCGAGTTATCGGCCGGGGGTGAATGATGTCTATAGTGTTTACAAAGTATTTCCTGTCAGTACTATACTAGCCATTTTTCTTTTTTAAAATCGAGTCTTTCTTTCTTTCCATTCGTCTTCTGATTTCCTGAACGACGATTCTGTTCACCCGTAGGCTATAATTAGGCTATACATTTCTCAGAAAAACATTTCTTCCTTAATACGTTTGTCTTCTGTTTAACACCCACCATTCTGATCCATGTCATAACGCTATATTCCACACAGACTAGTAAATAACTAGCCATCAGGGAGGTCAAAATATTTTCCAGGAGGAGCAAACAATTTTCCAGAGGAGAAAAATATTTATATATTTTTCATACATACACACATGCACATATTAGTTTGAAATTCTCATATCATAATAGAAATAAGTACACAGATTGTATTAATTTATTAAAACATTTATTGCTTGAAAATATGCATAAAATATTTTGTAAAAGTTAATGTTTGATCTCCATTAAGTAGTGCTCAATTTTCCAAAGTTTTAATATTATGATGTCCGTAATCAAAACATCAGAGTGGTTTTAGTCTGTATGGAGGTACATCGTGGACAAAAATGTTCAACATTCCCTATGGAGCGTTGCTCAGAGTAAAGCTGCGAATCTGCAGCGTACGTTTCACAGAACAAACACGCGGAAAGAAGGTGCGCTCCGAAGTCTCTCATGGACCCTGAGCATCTTGCAAAGGGTTCATTCCCTAAAGACGAAAAGTCTGTCTATGAACCGTTCCTCTGTAAACACGTGCCGTTACACTGGCCAGCGATCCACAGAAAGCAAATCGCTGTCCACGCTGGACATTTTTTCGGCTTGCACGCGTTGTGTTGGTGTGGGTTTCGACACTTTCCATTTAAAAAAGCGCGCAAACGTAAGAAAATAAACATGAGTGAGGCCAGAAATAACGCGGTGTGTGTGTGTGTGTCCTGCCTGCCTTTTTATTGCGGTAATCACAATAATAAAACTTTGGAAACGTAAACATTATCTAATTAAGATATGCTTGCCTGCCAGGAACGACATATTTTCACTCATACATGATTTAAATTAAAATTAAAAAATTATAATTTTATTGCCTGGCAACAAGATTATTTTATTTTTAACTATTACCATTGTTTGAAAAAGTTTAAATGAAATTTCAAGTACTTTACTCTTTTTAAAACATAAAACGTTGCAGGTAAACTAGGCATTCCCCTTAACCGATCTTCCAATATTCTTAAATGAATAGGCCTTGAGTCCTCTACAATTCAGGGCTGTATGTAAAAAAATGTTTGATTGTGTTTTAATTCGCGGCAGTTATCGTTTGCCATAGACAAAATTCTACACACAGACAGACACTTTTCGAAAAATGACTTTTCTTCATGTTTTGATGGTAGTACAATCAGAATCAGCCTTTATCTCGAACACGATTTTTTCCGCCATCACCATACTTCCATTTCCTTATGCAACATGGAAGTAAAAATGCGCGTAAACACGCAAAGTGTTAATTAAGATTTGGGTTGGCTGCTTATCTTGATTTTGAAACAATTTACAGGAAAAAAACTGCGGGTTAAAAACAAGTGTGTACAAAAAAGCGATTACAGTTATGTACACAAATTTAACGAAGGAAACCAGTAGCCCGCTGTTAGCGAATAAGTAGCAACAGTTTTAATGAGGCGAATATTTAGACAGGAATATGTACGTTAGAGATCAGTGGAAGAGGGATATACTGTATAATTGTGTTAAATATTAGAGTAGCGAAGTGACGTCAGCAAGAGAGCAGACGGAAGCTGCCAACGTCACGTGTGGGGGCGTCTGTGCCGCGGCCCCGCTCTGTCACTACTCACTTCCTCTTTGTCATTCATCTCTCGCTCCGGCGCGGCGGCTCATTCCATTTTTATGACCAAGGTAATAATGATTATCTTTCCTTTTTTAAAAAATAAATTACACGGCGGTGGTCTGGCAAGAATCCCGCACGCCGACACAAACACACACACACACACACGACGCGTAATCCAGTTTCTCTAATTTATACAAACGAGGTTCATCATTGTGTTGGTCAACTATCAGCTGTTGTACATTACCCAGTAACCGTTCTAGCTTCGGGTGCGTTACCTACGCAAACGCTTTACGCGAACACTGTGTTAAAGAAGTTATATTCGTGAAGTTAGAGTTTTGACGATCCTTTCTTAATTGCAGACTAAAATTCAAATCTTTATATTCATAACTCAAAGTCTGAGGATTTTTTTATATATAACTCTATATATAAGTCTGAGGATTTATGGGTACTGAATACAAATCCACACCGTTACACTGATTGCCACCAAATTTTGCACAGGTAATCTTTGACACAAGGCGCAAAATACTGTCTAACTTGGAATTTGATATTTTTCCCCGTTCGCACGATTTAGGCCCTTTTAATTATGTCTTTTCGTTGACGCGTATAAAGATGTCAGCAACACCATGGACACCAGAATTAATTACCATAGTAACAAGTAAATCATTATAGGCCCAATACAAGAAAATGGTTCGTGGAGACTGAGATACAACAATGAACTGTATCAAATATATAAAGAGATACCAGTCTCAAAATTTATAAGAATGTAAAGACTGCGTTGGGCCGGACATGTTATGAGAACGGAGGATGGCAGGAACCCCAAAAAGGCTCTGCTGGGTACATGGGAGGGAACGAGACCTAGAGGCAGACCTATGGAAGAGGTGGGAAGATGACGTTGCAGAGGACGCGAGGGACATGGGGATAAGAAACTGGAGGAGGGCTGCAATTGATAGAGTAGATTGGAGGCGGAGATTGGTGGAGGCCAGGACCCGACTTGGGCTGTAGCGCCATAGGAAGAGGAGGAACAAGTAAATAAACAAAAGCTATTTAGCGGCATCGGAACTTTACATTTATCCATTCCTGCAGTACATTTTCAATGTTTTATTAATATGCAATTGTATCGATATATTACGATTGTGGAAAGTGTACTAACTGTAAATTGTTCTATTACTTAATGCAAAGCGAAAATACGTGTTGTTTTCATTTGTGAGGTTAGGTGACAACGGCTTTTCGTTTTTAGTTTACTGCTGAAGTAAATAAAAGCCATGGTTGAGGAAAATATAACGTTTAATGTGTTATACAATGCTTCTAACACAGTAACACTTAAAGAATTTAGCGTTTTTTATTTAACAGTTACTTTATAAATATCTCCAAAGGCTTTATAAACGGGTACTTTTAAATCTCCAAAGGCTGTTGCACCAACATAATAATTTAGTACAAGTTAAATTAGTACAAGTGTCAGCTTTGGAGAGAATTTGACTAATGAGTACAAAATTGTTACACCAGCTGACAGAACGCCATATAGACATAGACAATAAAAATTATATTAAAATATTATTAAACGTCAAATATTCGCGAGCGAAGCCGCGGGTAACAGCTAATGTACTTAATAAAGTTGTGTCAGTGTCAGTCCTGAAAAAATAGAATATACCATAATTTTCTCGAATTTTTTATAGTCAAAAATCTAAATTTTATAATCTTAAAACAATTAGCAGAAGATTCCAGTATTTTTATTTTCAAATTAATTGTAATTGTAAAAGTAATTTCAAACTAATGGCTTTAATAATGTCTTTAAATCACGTAGCAGATCTGTTTGACAGCCGAATTGACTAGAGGTCCGCATCAACGCAGAACTGATCGCGCTGTTTTACTCCACGTATAAGCACAGTATCTCGCGAATTAGCACTGTATATAAGCAAAACGTTTTTCCGTGTAGCTGGTTTGGCCCCTAAGTAGCTGGATTTTGACACGTGTGGCTGGAAAGATAGACCCGAGGTTGGCAAAGTTAAGAAATAAACTTGACGTCGAGAGTGACTTAATATTGAAATTATCAGACATTAAACCCAATATTGCAGAGCTAATGGTTCAAAAGCAGCTTCATTGCTCCCTTTACACTATGTTTGATATCATTAATATTATAGTTTTGCAAGTTAAGAGAATTTTGATTTTAATACATTTCAATTAAAATATAAAAGTTTGTACCATATTTACTGTTTGTTTTATTTCATAACTCAGACGGGGTCCGTGAAATTTTTAATTTTTAAGGGGAGCCCGCGGACTGAAAAGTTTGGGAACCACTGCACATACATATGAAAGCAATTAAAATCGTTCAATGAAACGCTCGTTATCTTTGTATTCATTCATTCTGTACACTGTTAACGTTTGAAGAGGCGTTATCTTTTCAAGTCGATTGATAACAACACAGGAAATGGACGAGAAACAAAAACTGGTTAACCTTGCTTCTTCCAGTGTCTGTGACAAGTGTAACAGTTAATAACTCAATATAATGTGTATTTTACTTTCCTTTCAGTGAAGATAAATTCAGTGATTAATCGACGCTTTTGCTAAAACGTGACGTTTGCTTTGTAGAATATACTATACAACGGGCAACAGTGTGTCTTATAATGCAAGCAACGATGTTGTGAATAAGCTGCATAAGTTCAACCTTATGTGCGGGACAATCAGGCGAACCCTTAAGTAAAGGAACACGCCTAAAATTCTACAAGGTGATGGCTCTTCCCACACTTCTTTATGGATCTGAGAATTGGACTTTAACGAAAGCCCAGGCCAGTCGCATCCAAGCGGCTGAAATGAGATTTCTAAGGCACGTGGCAGGGTATACTCTCCATAATCATCGAAGAAACACAGATATACGGCACGAACTGAATATTATGAGTATACTCGACAGGATCGCCCAGTATCGGCTGAATTGGTGGGAACATCTTTGCCGAGTGGATGACTGCCGCATCCCCAAACAACTCTGGAACTATAAGCCGAGGGGACGGAGAGGAAGCGCTGGAGTGACCACCTCTAATCTTTGCCTATTTGAGACCGGAACAAACCATCCTTGGTTTAATCCTTGACAACAACAATACAAAGATAGAGGATACAATGGTACAATTGGTATTAAGGGTAAATGAGATGGAACAGAATGGTAATCAGACATGTGTTATCCGAGAAGACAAAAGTGTATTATTATCTGAGAATGAACATAGCAGAAACAAAGAGAATAATAAGCATCTGGAAAAGAAGACGTAGAAAATAGGTAAAAGACGTCGAAAGGAACTAAGAAATAAACAAGAAGAATTGGAGATGATTAAGAATGGTCTAATTAATGTACTTAATCTCCCAATTATCGACCATAGAGAAATAATGAATCTCAAAGATTATAAGAGAAGCTCGCAGGAAATTTTAGGAACGACTCACAATATAAAAGTGAGTAAAAACTTAAGGAAATTTATATTGAAAATGAATACACCAGAAAAAGAAAGGAATAATAAAATGTCAGCTATATCACCAGTAGTTAATATACCAGTGATATATTTGGTTAATGAACTAGATAATAAAGTGATAAATGTAGGGTAGGCAAAGATACCATTGAAAATTTGGTGTTCGAAAAATTGCAGTACAGAGTAATCGAAAGATTAGAACAGAATTGATTGGAAATTCAATAGTAGGCCTTGAAATGAGTGAAACGTCACAGCAAAAAAAAATCAAAATACAAGGTAATAGTGAGGAAATTGACAAGGACAGAAAGCATTCTGAAAACCATATTAATCCGTGCAACAAGGATAACTGATGTATTTGACAACGGATGAACTAAGTGTGAACACCGATGATGATGATGACTATACAACGGTACACGTTTCCGCGAAACTCTACATTAGTTACTGATAACTATGAATTAGGTGTGGTGTCTTGCGAGGTTTAGGCCTAACAGACGTGTTGTGGCCACTTCGTGCGTGCGCAGTAGGTTATCTTGAAACCGTCATAACAAAACAGTTAATCAACTAAACGTAATCTTTGACGATATTGAACATGAATTACCGCGTTTTTCTATTATTTCTGACAAACTGTATCCAAAACATCGTCGTCCTTCCATCCATCCAACCTCAGCGCTACAGTCCCTGGACTTCCATTTCCTTCTGTCCTTGGGCATTCGTCCTCCTCGTGACCGTCCCGCGACCTTTTTTTTGGTTTTCCTGTCCACCTTCTTTCACTCGGTCTGCCGTGGATTATTCTTTTAGGCAAACTTTCTTCTGTCGTACTTTGTAGGTGACCTGTCCACCTTTCTTGTATTACGTGTCTTTCACAATACGATATTTACTTCTTTTTTTTTAACACGAAGAGGCCAGCCGTGGACTACGCGAATATCTTTTTTTTTCTTCTCCTGCCAGAAGACCCTCACTCGCACAAACGTTTGTACAGCGATATATAAACATAATCTGTGTTTAGCAATATATTTTAGGCCTACTATGCTATATGTTGATGGTATAGGCTATGTATAAACGTTTTCTGTACCAATTCTAATATTTAATTGCTGATTACTGCTTTTATAATTAATTACAAATACCATTACATTATGAATAATTTAAATTGTATAAATTAAGTTCTGTGATATTATAATTTTCTCGTTGTCTTTAAAAAAAAACATTTGATGATGTAAAACAAACTATCTCAACTCCTTCACAAATACAAGGATACACACATACCCACGCGCACGCGCACACATTCACGTACACAAACACGTTCACTCAAATAATTGTTCTGTTGTGTTTGACATTTCTTCATACACGGGTCCTGATGATGACAATAAACATTGTCGAAACGTCGACACAAATAAGTTAAAATTTGTGTTATATTTTTTGACCGATTCTCACAAACCCTTCACCGGAAAGATTCATGATTGACGGTCACTACGAATTTAAGGATTCAAAAATACTGTTGAAACATTGTAAAACAAATTATATACAAAAATATATTCTAAGTAACAAATACTATTAATTAAACACGCGCGAGTAAACACACACACACACACACACACACACACACACACACACACACACACACACACACACACACACACACACACACACACACACACACACACACAGATTTAGGAACCGTACAGATGCGTCGTTAGTGTAACGGGCTTCGTCGGCTCCAAGTTCAAACGTAACTGAATCTGGTGTCGTCTCTGCGGGTAAAGTCAATTTAAACGTTCGATTTTAATGAGCGCGCATAATAATAATAAAATAGTTGCAGTAATACAGTTAGGTGTCGGCATAATAAGTGTAATAAGACAGCTTAGGGCGAGTTGGCGAGTTCCCACGCCCCCCCCCCTCACTACACCGGAAGTGCTCTACTCCATGCAGGAATCTGACCTGAGAACATCCGTCCCCCCGTCCAATGACGCTGCTCTAATGAATGAACCCAATTGCCTCTTCTCTGTGTGTGTGTGTGTGTGTGTGTGTGTGTGTGTGTACGCGCGCGTGCGTGCGCACCCTTGCATTTCTTCTTCCTTTCTTATTTATGTCTTCCACACACTACCTTATAATTATTGTCTCGCTTCTCTCTGTCTCCCGCTTTTTCGTCTTCATCTCCTCACAAAACGCGCGCGCGCGGGATTACACACGTGTGTCGTCCGTCTGCGAAGTACATAATGGGTTATTCTTCGATAGCTCGATATGTTCGTTCGATAGACTAAAAATACACCGGTCGTAACGTATAATTTACAGACGTTTCCTTGTTAAAAACATATCTACAGGAAGTGATGGGGTGTTGTAAACAGCCCGATAAACTGCGTAAATACTGGTCCAATATTAATGTTGTTTATGACAATAATAACTGTTCTAAGTTAAATGTTATAAATATTGTTCTAACAAATTAAATCCTTAAATTCGTATTGACCGTCAATCAATGAATTTTTCCGGTGAAGGGATTGTAAGGATCGGTCAAAAAATATAACACAAATTTTAACTTATTTGTGTCGACGTTTCGACAATGTTTATTGTCATAATCAGGACCTGTCTATGAATACAAAAGAAATGTCAAACACAACAGAACAATTAGGCTTATTTGAGTGAACGTGTTTGTGTATGTGAGTGGGTGTGCGTGCGTATGTGTGTATCCTTGTATACGTGAAGGAGTTAAGATAGCTTGTTTACGTGATCAAGTGTTTTCTTTAAAGACAACGAGAAAAATATAATATCACAGAACTTAATTTATACTTTATTACAATTTAAATTACTGATAATGTAATGGTATTTGTAATTAATTATAAAAGAAGTAATTTTTTATATTTTATAATTTTATCGTTGTCTTTAAAGGAAACATTTGATGATGTAAAACAAACTATCTCAACTCCTGCACATATACAAGGATACACACATACGCGCGCGCACACTCACATACACAAACGTTCACTCAAATAATTGTTCTGTTGTGTTTAACATCTCTTTTGTATTCATAGACAGGCACTGATGATGATAATAAACATTGTTGAAACGTCGACACAAATAAGTTAAAATTTGTGTTATATTTTTTTACCGATCCTCACAAACCCTTCACCGGAAAAAAGTTCTAACAAATGTTACACATTTTGTATATACCTCTAATAAATTACAATTACAAAAGCAAATATTCAACGTAGGGTCACGATACGTTACAGTCAACTCATAGGACAATCAGGTTCACAAACTAGGACAGTTCCGAACACGTGAAACCTGTATACCTATATAAACAAAACGAAAATCCGACACATTCCATGTGTCATTAGCACGTTATTCTTTATAAAATTACATAAGTTATTCGTTATTATAAAATTATTATAAGTTGTTGAAAAAATTATTTTCAAAATAAGTTTTTTTTTAAATGTATAAATGCGTTAACATTTGTGACATTACTTTTTAAAATATATTAGTTTATTTTTAATTTGTTGACAAGAAACATGTATACATTTACAAGACATATACATGTACAGTACGATTTTGTTACGTGTATTGTACGCGTACATACGATTTTGTTATGTTACAAACTGGTATAAATTTCTTACCGGAAATAATATGTTAATTGTACAGGAAACTGCTATAATTGGTTCGAGTCAATGAATATGAATACTTGCGTGTCATTTTTTATAGGGATGAGAGAATAGGTCAGGAAATATCAAATCGTGTGAGCAAACTTTACATATTATACATTAAACAACATTTTTATATGAAAAACGGAAGTAGGTAAGAAAGCATACTACAGATATTTAACTCTGTACAACAACCAGCAATAATGCATGGAGCAGAAAGTTGGAACATCCTTGACAAACACGCTAGTAAAAAAACACCAGCAGCATGAGGTTTCTCTGGCGAATAATGGGAATACCAAGGTCAGATCGCTTTAGAAATGAGACGATCAGTCGAAATTAGGGAGTAAAGCCACTAACGGATATGTTTGAAGTAGTAGGGGGAGATGGGAGTAGATGAAGCAAGAAAAATAAAACAGTACCTTGAAGTAAAGCCGGATGTTAAGAGAGTGAGAGTAAGGCCAAAGATGACATAGCAGTTGTCCTGGAGAGATTGGGACAGGACAGTGTGAGGAGTTTACAGAAAACGAATGCTTTGTGGTGGTTAAGTAAAGGTCCAGCATCCTCAGGCTAAACCAGACACAGGATGAACTGAATAAGATATCCCAAACACATTACGAGAGAACAGTTTGATTTGCAATCATGAAAACAAAATTATTTCTCACTAAAATGTACAATGGGGAATAGCTTAAAAATATTACTGTTCTTTTTTTTAAGTATACAGAGCGTACCAGAAAAGTGGTTGCCATCTTTCGGTTCTCAAATTTTACCCTATTAACACGAGTCACGTGGTATAAGAGCTTTGAAGTAAGCACGTAGCTTTCGTATCAGTATCTCCTAAGGTTCGAAAATTACGGATCAAACGTTGCGAATCAAAAACGTTAAAATGTAGTGGCTTACGATTTTCTTCTGTTTAACGTAATAATTCATGTGTAACGATTAAATGTTTTAGTAAAAAGAATAACCAGTTAACCAAATGGTGCCAAAAACAAGGGATCCGTGTCTCTCAGTGCCAAGCTGAGACACTGCTGCACAGTCATTCAATGCAGCAGAGTGTATCGCGATGAATAGAAAAGTGTGTCCGAGAACTGGAAGCCAAAGAAAGATCACCATCATCATCATCTTCCAGGATTAAACCAAAGATGGTTTGTTCCGGTACAAATAGGAAAAGATTAGAGCTAGTCACTCCAGCGCTCCCTCGGACGTCCTACTCCTCTCCGTCCACTCGGCTTATAGTTCCATAGTTGTTTGGGGATGCAGCAGTCATCCATTCGGCAAAGATGTTCCCCACTAATTCAGCCGATACTGGGCGATCCACTCGAGTATACGCATAATATTCAGTTCCTGCCATATATCTGTGTTTCTTCTATGATCATGGAGAGTATACCCTGCCACGTGTCTGAGAAATCTCATTTCAGCCGCTTGGTTGCGACTGGCCTGGCCTTTCCTTAAAGTCAAATTCTCAGACCCGTAAAGAAGTGTGGGAAGAGCCATCACCTTGTAGAATTTTAGGCATGTTCCTTTACTTGCTGACTTAAGGGTTCGCCTAATGGTCTCGCACATAAGGCTGAACTTATGCAACCAAAGAAAGATCCTGAGAAAATCTTGGGTTCGGTAAAAAAAAAAAAACAAGAAACAAAAACAGTGAGCATAGAAGACGGCACAACTACACGAAGTGCATAATACAAACGTGGAAAAGAACTTAGCGAACACAATTTGGAAAAGGATGATTGTCTTCTGTGGTCACGTGACGGGGTCAAGCTCATACCTTCCCGTGGTGACCCTGGATAGCAACACAGTTGTGAACCAAATCAGCAGTCGCTTCTTTTAGAAGTCCTCCGTCGTATTTGTGTGATGCAAACAGACACATCCAACAGTGTTCTTCTCAGAACTATTTTAGACAGCCTTCCCGTAGGAAGCGCAATCATCCTGGTAGACTAAAAGCAAACATTTGGAATACTGATGACGAACACATTAAAAATCTGCGAAAATCTTATAGCACTGACAAGAACATTATTAAGAGACATCGAGGAATAGGAAAACTTAAAAGGATAGAGTTGTGGTGCCGCAACAGGGAAAGTGCAGAAGAACTGTACAGTGTACACGCACACACACACAAAGTATAAAACGAAATGTTGTAAAGAAGCGACACGTCTCTATAGGAACTACTTACAAAGATCGGAAAAGGAGGACCAAACAAGCAATCACTCCGATCATAGAAAAACGATTGACATTTATGCAATGGAACGCGCGTTCTCTAATGAACAAAGTAGAGGAGTTGAAGCAAGTCATCGACGATCCTCAAGTTAAAGTTATCTGTGTACAAGAAGCCTGTTTACCTCTGGATGAAAAGCGACACCCTCGCTTTAAGGATTTTAGAATTTCAATTTCTCTCGACCAAATAAAAGAGGAGGGGGTGTAGCCTCCATTATTCACAGATCGGTGGTGGTGAGCAATCATAAGCAAATTATCACAACTAATATGGAAGTGCTAACCTGTGATATAACATTAACTCAGGATGTCGTGGTAAAGTTGATAAACGTTTACATTTTTAATCAAAACGTAACGCTGGACGAGCTATTAAAATTGGATTGCTCCACCAAGTACCTACTCATTATGGGGGATTTCAATGCCAAACATGCGGCATGGAATGAGGGAGCCGAGAATAGAAACGGCCCACTGGTGTACAACTGGATTCTCTCGTCTAATCTTATACTCCTAAACCAGAACAAAGAGCCGACGTATCAATCACCCAGTTCGGGATCTCTCAGCACACTGAACCTGACCCTCATCTCACCAGATATGATCGATATAATCAAAGATTGGCGTATAGAAAGTGACCTCACTAGCGACCATTTTCCTATTTTTTTCAGCGTCGATTCGGGAAAAAATGATCTAGCACGAAACGCCATCTCCACTAAGTTCAAAGTGAAAGAAGCAAACTGGACTCTCTTTAAGCTCCACACGAGCAACTGTAACGCAAACGGTATTGATGAAATCGAAAATAGTATAATAACCGCCGCCTCAAAGTGCATCCCAACTTCAAAACCAAACAGACGGCAAAAGCCTTCTAATATTTGGTGGACAAAGGAAATATCGGCATTAAGAAAGGCAAGACAAAGGGCTAGGAAGCGGTGGAAGAAATTCCGGACACCCGCGTTCAGGAGTGAGTACAACAAAGCCTCTGCTAAATGTAAAAGAGCGGTGAAAGCAGCAAAAAGAACATCTTCGCGTAACTTTGTTAATGGGATAAACTCAAACACTCCATGTTCGGCCGTATGGAAGCGATTCAGGGCAATCCAAGGTAAAGCGGACCAAAACATTTTTCAAATTCAAACAGCCACTGGTCTCACGGCCACCAGCGAGAGGTAAATTGCTGAAGTTTTTAACAAGATGTACATGGGAAAATCAGGTGACGAAGCGATTTGGCCTTCCCATCTTAAACCTCGGAAGCACAGATTCTCGGTGGAGTTGGACGCAGCAATATCACAAAAGGATGAGTGCGACCCACCGTTTACAAGCTCTGAAATGAGAGCTGCAATACATCAACTCAAACCGTCTACTCCCGGCGGGGACAATGTGCACAATTTAATGATTCAAAATTGCTCGGAAGACCTGTTGCATGAACTGCTGCTCTGTCTGAACCGTATCTGGGTGTCTGGGGAAATGCCGCAGAAATGGAAACAGGCCATTATAATTCCGCTGTTAAAAACCGGGAAACCTCCGGAACTGGCTTCGTCTTACAGACCCATAGCCCTGACATCACGCCCTGGCAAACTTCTGGAGAGGTTGGTCAACAATCATCTAACGTGGAGGCTTGAAAAACGCGCTATTCTCAGCACGCACCAATTTGGGTTCAGGCCGAAAAGAAGTACGTGCGATGCCCTTCTATATTTCTCCGAAAGTATCTATTCAGGGTTCTCAAACAATGAATGTACGACAGCAGTGTTGATTGACTTCGAAGCCGCATTCGACCGAGTTTCAAGGACATCGATCATCGCACAATGCATGAAAATTGGGTTGAAAGGCAATATTTTACAATACATTGTCCATTTTTCCTCAGAGACAGGACTATCAAAACCAAAATAAATGAAACCCTCTCCACCGAAGGAACTACTCTTAATGGAATACCGCAAGGTTCCGTCATCAGCCCAACACTTTTTAATATTGTTCTTCAAGATTTGGTAAATGTGATCCCAACAAACGTGTCTGGAGATTTTTGCAGATGATATTACGATCTGGTCAACGCATAAGGAACCGGAAATTGCGACAAGTAGAGTTCAAGAATCTCTCGATAAAATTTACCAATGGTCCGAAAAATGGGGTTTAGTCATCTCCACGGCAAAAACAGAAGCGTGTTTTTTCTCTAGGCGCTACACCCACAAACATTATAAGCCATTGCTGAAACTCAATAAAAATCCCCTCCCCTAAAACGCGAACCCTATACTTTTAGGAATAAAGCTGTATCCCAAACTCCTATGGAGGGATCAGGTAAGCTACTCTATTGAAGAGTGTATCAGCAAACTTAATGCTCTAAAAGTCATTGCTAGTAGAGAATGGGGTGCAGACACGTACATTTTAAGACAATTTTATCAGTCTTTTGTAAGATTCAAAATCCTATATTCGTGTGAAGTGTGGGGAGGAGCGGCTGAAACACAAATTAAGAAATTGCAAACGTTCCAGAATGTTGCACTTAGAATTTGTTTGGGCTGCCCAAAAACAACAAGTGTTCAAGCAATGGAAATCGAGCTGGCAATCGAACCACTGGATCTTTACATCCAAACCAGAAAGAGGATGAAGCACTTCCAATTGCAAGCTATCCAGCCAGTAAAAGGCTTTAACGAGGTTAACATCCGGCAATCTCTATTCAACCACCGAAATAGGCCAGGCGGAGTTTTAGAATTCATTCAGCCTGAGTTGATCCCGGCTGTTTTTGATATCCTGCCCTGGCTACGTGACCAACTAAAGGCATGTACAAGAATTCCTGGTTCACTGACCAAGGGACAAGACTTGCCAGCACTTCTAAGGGAAGTGTCAATCACATTGATTCAGGAAAAATATCATGGATTCGCCAAAATATACACTGACGGTTCTGTTGACAAAGTTAACCTGGAGCTGCTTATTATTGCCCAGAAACAGGTGACTCTTTTTCATTGCCCTGCGACGCGTCCTCAAGTATGAACGCTGAATTATTGGCCCTGAATGCTGCACTGGAGTTTTGCAAAGCCATCGATGCGCGTGACATCTGCATTCTCACGGACTCCATGTCTTCTATACAGGCCTTACAAGCGCAGAACACCACAGATTATTACTTTCGAACATCGGAAATCCTGCAACAACTTAATAGTTTAAAAGGTAAGAATGTTGTTTTTCAATGGATTCCAAGTCACTGCGGGATTCATGGAAATGAAGTAGCAGATACTCTTGCCAGTAAAGCTTGCTGCATGGGCCCTGTACAGGTGTTATTCTCTGACACAGTGTAAAGAAGCACCCAGGAAGTTCTTCATTGAGTCCTGGAAACGGAGATGGGAGAATTGTAGCACCGGACGCGAGTACTTCGCCATCCAAAGCTCCCCAAACTGCCCAAAAATCTATAAAGGGATCCCTCGATCTGTGGCGTCATTTGCGGCAAGAGCACGAATGGGTCACACGAACAGGTACCTGCATAGATTTCACCTAAAAGACAGTCCTCTTTGTGGAATGTGCAAGGAGCAGGACGAAACCCTAAATCACATTCTCTTGGATTGCCCGGCAACGCTACCAGCGAGGGAAAATCTTAAACGCAAAATGGCCGGAGAAAAAACTCTGGATAAAATACTATCCGAGAGTTGCTGGTGGCCGCTAGCAGCAGACACTTACAGGAGACATCGAGCCATCGAAGCAGCCAGCCTCGGATGCTCGTATTAAGAAGTAAGTAAGTAAGTAAGAAGTAAGTAAGTGGTCACGTGACTAGGTAGAGATTGACCAACCGGTTCTTTGTATACTATCTAACTGAGAACACCAAGAGGCCTGGTTCAAGAAGTGGGAATCACGTGTGAAGACATCCAGGAATATGAGCCTCTTCAGAATAAACTTGGAGCACACCACGGTTTCCAGGAAAAGCTCGAGCCGAGAACAGGCAAGGCGTGGACTGAAGAATGAAGAAAGAAAGGTAGCTCACCGCGAACGAATGAAGGAATACTGGGCAAAAGTTTGAGCCCTAAGAGAGGAAACAGTTGTATTTACGTGGCCCACAGTTGGAACCGATTTGGGACACCTTATCTGATTTAATCTATTTAATCGTAATTATTTCAAATAATTTTCGTTGGCATTAAGTTACTCCTTAAACCACGTTCACTGCATGATATGTTCGATCGGGTAGCGTGTGCACCCCCTCAGAAATCCTAAGGGGCTGTATAACTTAATGATGCTTCCCATTACGTATTAATTTTCCGTTCGCTATTATTATTTATAACAATAACCAGCAGCAGCAACAACACCTACAATAATAATAATAATAATAAGAAGAAGAAGAAGAAGAAGAAAAAGAACGAGAAGAATGAAGACGAAGGCAACGATTGAAGAAAGTATGAGATAACATAGAGACTATGTCAAAAATTTAGAAATTCACATCACTATTTGTCAGGCCAAAATCAGTATGGTACTCAAAACGGATTGCTTATATTCAGCAGAGACAATAGCCAGTAAAAAACTCTCGGAAATAGAAAAGAAAGAAAGGAAATTTCTAAAGAAAATCGTGGGACTCTGAATAGTATCGGCAAAAGAGTTAATACATTATTTGAGGCGAAACCAAGAGCGGTAGGAAAGTTAGAGAAATTCCCTATTAATGGGCCTCTGTGGACATCTTAGGAGAATGGAACCAGAAAGGACAGAAAACAATATCCTTATCTTATAAGAGAATAGAAACACGCAAGTACATCGATGAAAGGAATGTAACAGGATCTAGGAAAATGTGGAATCAGAGAAGTCTTTAGTAGGAAAATTGTGGAGATGAAGAATCTGTCCGAAGAGAAACCAAGGAAAACCAAAACAGTGTACTGGAAGAAGAACGAGCAAGAGAGAGACAGTGATTGGAGGAACATTGGAAAGACATAAAACGTCAGAAGGTGAAGCTCATACATAGCTGAAGCGAAAAAGAAAGGACTAATAATAATAATAATAATAATAATAATAATAATAATAATAATAATAATAATAATAACATTGATAGTAATAATATAAAGTTGTCTCTCGCAAGTTTTGCTATTCCGTTCAGGAGAGGCGTTAACAGAAGATACTCCTGGGGAGGGGGATGAGACTTCGGATAGAGAGGATGAAAATGAATCTTTAAGAAAATATTTTGAAAAACCCGGTTTTGTTACTCCTACAAACTTTAATTTAGGAATGCTGACTCAAGAACGTTTGAAGCAACTTACAGTTGTACGTCATTTTTTAGATGTAAAATTCAGCTATAAAAATCTTGTAATTTTTCCGAATTAAAGTCAAGAAACTGCTAGTTTACGTGTGCAAAGACGACGGTTTAAACAGTGGACATGCTAGACTATTCTGGGCGAGTCATGACATAGACAACCCTGTAAGGACAAGGGTGTCTGGGCGAAAAACATAAAAGGCAGATTGATAGGCTCTGCTCTGGCTTCGTTAGCTGGCTCTGGCGCGTGCGTACTGTTACGGCAGTCTAAATGATCGTCGTATGGTACAGTGGAAAATAAAACACAACACACCAATTAAGTCACTAATCACCAGCTTTAATTTTCACAATTATACAGTTTGTAATCAACAAGATAGTCTCTTACAACAAATCAAATAAAAATTGTCCGCACAATAATAATGCACAATAATAATGTCAATTAACAGGGTCCCGCACAATTAAAACATATAACATTCCGCCACAATACTTCGAACCGCATTGGAATAAATCGCCATAAAAAAAAAAAAAAAAAAAAAAAAAAAGTTGCTGAGTAAGTTACTTATATTTATACACCGCTGAGATTCCAGAATAGTCCATACTACGCGTCAAGAACGCTACTAGAAAACACTAGGGCCTAATTGCTTATCGACTTGAACATAGTGTGCGCGGACCGGCGAAATCTGGATCAGTCTCGGCTACGGACACGTGACAGGTGTCACGTAATTGTCCTTCAACTGAAAGTACCAGCAATATGTACGCACACACACACACACATTACAGCCGGATTCCACTGGAATAGCCGACAAACACGTAGAATGTTCTGTAATGGCGTACACTTATTCCGCATAGCGTAACAGTACGTTATTTACCAAACGTTGAGTGATAGTCGTTATTAAGAAAACTCAATTACTTTATAACTATAAAATACTCTAATTATTTTTAGATCTAAAATTATGTGAAAGCCTTATTTTAACACCCGCAACTGGCTTAGGAATAAGTCTACGTTATGTGAGTGTGGATTTTTTCTGAAATTTTTAATAGTTCGGGGGGGGGGGTTTGATCCCCGAACTTACGCTTCTGTCGTTCAGTGAAACGGTATTTCCTGCATAGTGTAGCCTATTTCGCAGTTCTATTTTAAGCTCGATTAGTATTGACCGCAATCTATGAAGCCGTTTGTTATCAAATGAACTCGGAGAGAAAGAGGTGACTGGTACACCAGTTATTTATTATTAGTTCATATCTGAATTATTACTATATAACAACTTTTTAACAGTCTGGTCAGAGAGATGCATCGATCGGTTTCAGCAGTCGTTTCCTGTCCTAGTCTTGCCGATAACGCGACACACACACACAGTCCAGTTACAGTAAACAGGAAGGCGTTTCATTATTTTTGTTAAATAAATGATAGATAGATAAACTCTACAAACGTCAGTACGATTTTGTAACCTGAAAACAGATGACAAGCGCGAAAGCGTATAAGATGACATTAATACCCAGTTACACGGTCACTGTGTTTAAAAGTTTTTTGTTTATAAAACAGTTAATTGTCACTTATGTGGGTTTTAGAGTTATACAATTTCCGATCTCTAGTCCGGTGTTCTTGCGGACGATCCAACTATTTTGTTCTCGTGCAATGGTCTTATAATGTAATTGGCATACCTCAGCTACACTCTATGGTAGTAAGACTTGGATTAGAAAGGCCAAAGATATAACTAGAATACAAAAAACGGAAATGAGGTTCTTGAGGGCTGTAAAAGGTTGTACCAGGAGAGATTTTATCAGAAATTATCATATTAGAATTGAGCTAGGCATAGCTGAAAGCTTAAATGAGAAAATCTACCAGTACAAAACGGAGTGGCGGTTACACGTAGAGAGAATGGATCCAAATATATTTTCAAAAAGAGCCCTTGACTATCATCCAAGGGGGAAGAGAAGTGTGGGAAGCCCCGTAACCGATGGTTGGATGACTTCCATTGAGACTGGAACAGGCTACTAGACTAAGCTGTAAAGGATGGCGACGACGACGGCAATGATTTTGCCTCCGCAGCCCAGAAATCTCCAGTTTTAACCCACGTGACTCCGGGCGCAGAACCGACAAGATTACTCTTTCATTAACACTTTTTAATTGCAATCTAGTTACATGTCCAGTGAACACTTTTGATCCAACTTTTTTTTTTTATTTTTAAGCAAGACGAGAACTATCATGTCCCGGCCACGGTTCATCCGTGGCTTTAATTCGCTCTTCATATCTCTTCATAACATATCTTCATGTCTCACTATACGTTCATACTGCCCTAGATTAAGTTACAAGTTCTTTAAAAGACGCCTGTAACGCATTGTAGACCCTTGAATTTGAATCTAACTGACAGACTTTTGCAACCACAGAACAAATATAAATGGCGCGTTTCGGTCTCCCAAACAATCGGCAGACGTCTGTCTTTAGGCTAAATATAAACTAATACATTTAAAAAATAAATAATACTCTATGAACGGGTGATAGAGAGTCAACAAAATAATAATAGCAAAAGTTCACATAATACGGTATTAAAAGATTGATTAATACAAATAAATACATACTATAAGAGAACACACAACACTCACAAAACACAAGCGCAATCCACACGAACACTTGCACTCCAACAGGATCAACAAACGGTAACTGCATTTATATTCTTTCTGTGATGGCAAAACTCCGTCAGTTAGATTAAAATTCAAATAAATTAGGTTACTTGTTCCATATCGACTTTATACATAATCTTTCTGGTAATCCTTCGGCCAATTATTTTCCTTTCATAGTACACGTGGAAATGGAATGTTCTGTATGTATTCCAGTCTTCATGTACAAAATCTACTACCTTTCCTATGTCTAAGGCTGTTCTACCTCTAGTTTTACCAATCACAATGGACTGGAACTTATGGGAATGAATGAAAAAAAGAATAACCTGAAGAGTGAATGAAGCAAGTGGATTAAAGAAAAGAATCAAAGGAAGCTTAGGAAAATATGGCACTCTGGTAAACATAAGCGAAACAGTACAGGGAAAGAAGAGATGGAAAGCATATGGAAAGGGATCCTATAAAGGACGCCACTCTACGAACGCCTTACACTCGTGAGGGTAAGTAAACATGGTAGAAGAATTAATTAACTACATAAGTAGGCTCCGCTATTCGATGGAACGTTTGAAAGTCTATTCGAACTCTCAAATATGTACTTTGTCGCAACATTCTGTTTATATACTGACCTAATGTCCACAAACTACTTAGCAATGCCTTTACCTGTGGCTATTGGGTATTGGGATGTGATGTGAAGGGATGTAACCGTTGTTATTGCGCGGGCCCTTATGGCGGACCGCACCATAAACGATCAATTTTCGACAAGTAGTGCAAAAAAAAGGACAGTAGTTAATTTTAAACAAGTAAAATGAGCTAATCACAATGAGCCCATCACCTCTTCATAGATTCCAGAAATGCACATGATACCATTGATAGACAAGAAATTTACACAACAGTTTGGTTATAGACAAGATTCCTTCAACAGGTTGGTGCAGGTACGCCGATGACCTAGATATAACCGGGAGATCCCTTCGAGCAGTCACTGAAGCCTTTCTTGCTCTTGAAGGTCCCGCAAGGAGGCTGGGTCTCATAATAAACGAAAGCAAGACAAAATACATGATCACAGGACAGGAAGCTAGAGAAGGAGAGCGCATCCAAATTGGCATCTATTCCTTCGAAAAAGTCAACCACTTTGTTTATTTAGGATGCCAAGTTAACTCCGATGGGGAAACAACAGAAGAAATAAAGCGAAGAATCACCTCACCTAACAGGTGTTTCTTTGGTCTCTGACCGCCTGTTTCAGAGCAGAACAATTGCCAGGACCGTCAAGCTGCTTCTGTATAAAACACTAATCCATCCAGTTCTCACACATGGTTCTGAGACCTGGACAATGTCTAGAATGTCTCAGCCAATTCTGTTGGTTCATGAACGCAAAATCTTCCGCAGTATTTTTGGTTCAATATATGTGGGAGGTAAATGGAGGAAAAGGACCAACCAAGAACTGAACACTCCTCTGAATGAACCAGATATTGTGAAAAATATAAAACTTGGTAGATTCAGGTGGGCTGGACATGTGATTAGAATGGGGGAGAATGGAATACCCAGAAAGGTACTCACAGATCTATGGCACCAGGAGAGTTGGGTAGACCCAAACTACGTTGGGAAGACGGTGTGAACTATGATGCGCGCCATATCCTTTGGACCCGGAACTGGAGAGCAGCTGCACTTGACCGGGAGGCTGTTAAAGGAGGCCTTGACTCAGTAATGGGTTGTCGCGCCGCTGAAGAAGATGAAGAAGAAAATGAGCTAATCTGTACATTTAACGTATTGTTAATGGCACACTCGTATCTCAGTATAAGAACGCTATTCAACACTGTATGTTTACGCAAAATCTTCAAAGTGAAAACTGGAATCTTCAAAGTGAAAAGTGGTCACTAAAGCAGGAATATTTACATCAAGCTCAACTGTTGCTAATCCCAGTAGGTGAAGCAGAAAAGACTCTGTGAAGCGATTTCTGATATAGTTCTTAATTAACTTCACTGTGAAGAATACGCTTTCACAGATATATTACTTCCAAATACTGACGTCATTTTCGGTCTCAAATTTCGCTGATTTGTCGAAATCGTTCATCAGGTAGCAGCTTAAAGAAACCCAATCCCATTTCCTCCTGGTATGCAGAAAGGATAACGACTTGTAAATGATACAATTCTAGTTGCTTAAGTGTAACTTTGAATAGATGCGACTGACTACGGATGATACACTAGACAACCGCGTTTGTTTTTTCTAGCCTAGGGATGACAGGAAATAGACTGGGCCTCGTAATACGGTGAAAATAAAAGAGGACTATTGTAAATAGAGTTTTGATTAAACAAAGTGAAATCTACTGAACGTAAGTGACTTTTCGTCGTCTCCTCTAGGCTACTGCCACAGTACTGTGGTTAACTGGCGAAGACCGTGTCAGCTACCGAATCGTTATTACACTGAAAATGACCTGCAGAGGAGGAGAGGCCGAAACGTCTGTCCGTAGTGGACTACGGCCTAATAGTTCGGAGACAAACAGTTACGTTCTAGCATAGATGACGTCGGCCATGTAAGCCTTCTTCTTTTTTCGGATGTTGGATATCATACAGGCTATTTTAACTTTCTGCACCGCTGTACGGAATACGTTAGTTGTATTCACGCCAAACCAGGTACTTAAATTTCTCAGCCATCATATTCTCGGTCGCCCAGCTCCTCTCTTTCCAAGTACTTTTCCCTGTAGTATGGACTGCAATAAGTCAAATCTCTGTTCATTTCTCATGACATGTCCCAGACACTGAAGCTTTCTTATCTTCACTGTGTTAATAACTTCCCAATCTTTCTTCATCTTTCTAAGAACTTCAACATTAGTTATATGTGCTTTCCGTGAAATGCTCAGTATTCTACGGTAGAGCCACATTTCGAAAGATTGAAATTTTTTAGTTGTGGCTAAAGAAATAAACTTGATGTTGAGAGTGACTTAATATTGAAATTATCAGACATTAAACCTAATATTGCAGAGCTAATTGTTCAAAAGCACCTTCATTATTCATTAATATTATAATTTTGCAAGTTAAGATGATTTTGATTTTAATACATTTTAACTACTTACTTACTTACTAGCCAACGCCCACCCTTGGCTGTTGGGCCATTAGGCGGCGCGCTGACCAGTAGAGACGTGAGAGCCTTGCCGTAAGACAGTGCCGTGAGACAAATTTTAACTAAAATATATGAGTTTGTATCATATTTGCTGTTTGTTTTATTTCATAACTCAGACGGGGTCCGTGAAATTTTTAATTTTTTGGAGGGGGTCCGCGACTGACAAGCTTGGAGACCCCTGCTCTACAATATTAAACAGGTAACTTTGAAGCTACATTTAAGAAACTAGTGCGACTGATGCAGTAACGCTGGCATTACGCAAGAGGGGACATCATGCGGGCGTGCGCGAGTGTGAGCGTGAGCGTGAGGCGCAAAGTCCTGGCAGTGTTTTATCGCAACAGGAACTGAAGTGACCCGACCTCTAAATATGGTCGTTGTAGTGTAGCAACAGCTCGTCGCTTATCGATACTGTCATACGCGAGACACCGGATATGTGTTTACTTGCAGTGCAATTATTTTGACTTTCCCGATATTTGCTGGCCCCGCCCTCCTCCTCGCTCGTTTGACCGTGACCACGGAAATGCGCACAAGACAATCAGCAGCATGTATGAACTACGTACTAGACAAACAGCTCTTTTGTGAGTGAGCGTGTGTATTGCGTATGAATCTCCTCCGTCAACTGTCCTCCTTCCACTCCTTCCAGCCTTCTTCACACCATCTGCGGGTGTAGATCTCCAGTGGCGTATTTACGGGTGGGGAACGAACAGGACCGGACCCCTATAGGGCCGAAAAAGTTGAAGTTTGTTAATCTCTTCATTTTTACGCTGTTATTATTTTTATCGACTGTGTACGCTAATAGAGTGGTAGCTCTTTCTTAAACATACAAACGGCTTTATTATACAGCATTAGGATATACGTTTGAAATATGAAATAGGAAAATCAGTTCAGTCAATAAGCATCTTTTAATAATGTTTTAAATTCCTATTTTTATTGTGTTGTTACCGTTTACTTGAAAGGAACTAATTTCAGGATATCAGCACGCATTTTTAAGCCACTTTAAAGATACTAATGTTGATTACCCTTAACTTGTTTTTTCTTTTGTATAAAACAATCTTAGCCGACACCGGACCACTTCTAGAGCCAAATTCTAGATACGCCACTGTAGATCTCTACCCTCTTGCATACTACTATCTCCGGAGCATAATACTCTACTCTACGTTAATTTCCCCGTTCTTTGTTCCAGCCTGCGTTAATACTCTAGTCTTCGTCTGCCGTTTTTGTTCCGATCTGCGTCCGTCTCGTTCTCTCGTTTCCCACTGTACTGTGCTCGCCAACTGCTGTCTCTTCGTCTGGCGTTGTGGCCTAAAAATTTCCATTTTAAGCGTTGCTTACAATTTCTTATGGACGCGACCGTTAGTTTTCCCGATCGCCAAGAGAAATGTGTTCTATTTCTCGCCGCGTCTTTAAAATTGTCTCCACATTTATCGTGATAATGGTCTACGGCGCCATACGTAAGCACTGAAAGAAAGAATAAGGTTGAGTACATTTGATGAAGTTCTGTGGAATGCTTTTTTTTAATATACTAGTCCTATATAACTTCCATAAGCGGCCTACTGTAGATTCACCCTTCTGTTAATCTCCTCTGTGTGATTTTATTTATAGGCCTACTTAGTTTAATAATCTAATGCAAGTAGATGCAGTCATGACAAGATAAAGCAATCGTTTGATTATTATTCGCCACGCTTATCGGACCGGTTGGCGGCGCGATCCATCTTCAGCGTATTGGCTATAGCGTAGGCAGTGCTAACCTAGTCATATTATATTCATAATATGTGGACGCCAAAAGACACTTCGTCTCATTCCTAAACATTGCATGTTTCTTTTTTCATAAAACACAGTAAAACATTTAGTTTTGATTGCTAACAAACGTTTTGTCTGTTCTTCAATGAGCATAGTTTGAGAATCCCGAGGACGCCTAGTTTAGCGTGAGGATAGTCTATCCTCTGAGAATGCCTCGTCTTAGAATAAACGAGACGTTTGGTGCTAGACTCGGATTAAACTAAAAATTGTGTTTTTTTACATCCCGTTCTTCTGCCCAAGATCCTCCGTCCCCTCCCAGAAATTAAATGGGAGTCTCAATAAGTTTCAGAACAGAACTGACGTCAAACACGTCTCATTGAAGCATTTGACGGAAGAGGAAGCGAGTTATGAAGGAAGCAATGAACATTCTAAATTTCGGGGAAGTGGCTGGGATATCCGCTGGATACAATTTACATTAGCTGACATCACGCGACAAAACAATAGACTTGATGAATAAATACATTGGAATGTAAACATCGGGTATCCTCTCATAATTCTCGATCGCTAATTGAGGCCAACAATTGTCATTATCCAGTCGCTATCGATAATATGTTTCCTCTTAAAACCAAATACCTCAAACACTTTCTTATGAAGAGATAACTGTATGTATTAAGTTGTTCATTAATTAAGTTAGTAAGAATGAAAGATCTACAAAGACTCTGGATTGCAGATATCCACAATTAAAACCAAGGTGATGGCTTTTGTGGAACTGATCCCGTACGGGCAAAAATTGTTATAGATGGTACTGTCCTGGAACAAGTTACCAGTTTTGAATACCTCTGCTACAGTGTGTCTTATAATGCAAGCAACGACGTGGTGAACAATTTGCATAAGTTCAACCTAAGGGACCATCAGGCGAACCCTTAAGTCAGCAAGTCAAGGAACACGCCTAAACTTCTACAAGGTGATGGCTATTCCCACACTTCTTTATGGGTCTGAGAATTGGACTTTAACGAAAGGCCAGGCCAGTCGCATCCAAGCGGCTGAAAAGAGATTTCTCAGGCCCGTGGCAGGGTGTACCCTCCACGATTATAGAAGAAATACAGATATACGGCAGGAACTGAATATTATGAGTATACTCGACAGGATCGCCCAGTATCAGTTGAATTGGTGGGAACATCTTTCCCGAATGGATGACTGCCGCATCCCTAAACAACTATGGAACTATAACCCGAGGGGACGGAGAGGTGTGGGAGGTCCGAGGAAGCGCTGGAGTGACCAGCTGTAATATTTGCCTATTTGAGACCGGAACAAACCATTCTTGGTTTAAACCTTGAAGATGATGATGATGATGATGATGATGATGAAAAATGAAAGATAAGTTACACAAAACATCCTTTCCTGTTCCTGACGTTACAACCCAACATAGTTTTTAGCCTGCTCACTGCCATTCTTCCATTTCGTCCTCTCATTACACATTCGTCTCCATCCTCTCACGTTCATACATCTCAAATCATCCTCCACGTCATCCAACCATCTCTTTCTAGGTCTGTCTCTAATTATTCTTCCTACCGGTATCCAATCTGCAATTCTCTTAGCCATTATTCTGTCATCCATTCGCCTTACGTGGCCCAGCCACTCACGCCTCGTACTCTTAATAAACCGGACTATGTCGGCACCCTGAATCAGTTGGTCCAGTTCATGGTTCATTCGAATCCTCCAACAACCATATTCAGTTTGTAGAGGTCCAAAGATTTTTCGCAAGACTTTTCGTTCGAATATTCTTAGATGTTAATATTGTTCTAAGGCTTTCAGGCCGGTGTCAGTTGTATTTGAAATATCTACCGGGCTGTTTGGCCGTGGTCCAGGCCCACAGTACTGTGGTGAAGGCTGACCACAGCGTACTGTAGCCTTCACCACAGTACTGTGGGGTGACCTACAACACCCCGCGTTAGATTGACTCGAATATCCACTGAAGATGGCAGCCAGTGGTGCTGCTGAAACGTTTGGTTTGAATGTAAACCTTGGACCACGGCCAAACAGCCCGGTAGATATTTCAAATTCATTCTTAGATGTTGGTCATCTGTGCTGGTTAATGCCATACAAATGTTACTACCGGTCGTATAAGACTTTTGTATATAGTCAGCTTAAGTTGTTGCTTAACATCCTGGATTTGTAAAGCTTCTCATAGGAGTAATAACACCTGTTCCCACGTACGATGCGGGACTTTATTTCATTGCTGCACGATTTCTTCTGAGTAATTTGTGAACCTAAGTAAGACACGTAATTATCGGACACGTTCAATTGTATAATTGCCAACTGATCAGATATTCCTGGTTGTTTGTGGCATTCCGTTGAAGTTCCATGTATTTGGTCTTGGCTTCATTTATCCTTGAACCTCTTTTATGCGCTTCACTATTTAGTGTTAGTAGATTTTTTTCTAGCCCTTTTTTATTTCTGCTGATAATAGCTATAACACAAAACATATTGTATAGTATGATACGAACTTACATTGATATATCGTTGTGTATGGAAAAATTGAAGACGAAGGACTATCAGATTAGGAAATATATTACCCGTTGGGACTGTGCATTTAAAACAAACTCGTAACCCCAGAAATCCGAATATCTTAACAGAAATTTAATTAAGAAAGTTGTGTTAGTGGTTATAATCACAAATACGTAGAATCATCAGATCGGCTGACGTTGAGCTGTGAAGCTTGAAAGCGATAATCGGAATAATTTTTCTTTAGTGGTGTGCAACAGTGATTATTCTGTTTGAAATCCGAATGGTTTGTGTATTATTCTTATAATGGTCTTTCTTTTATATTCTTTAACATAAAAAGCCATTTCTTGCCTTAAATTCTTATACAATAAAAAAAGATGATTCCGCTAAAAATGTCTTTTAACTTTTTACTAGTAGTCACACACACACACACACACACACACACACACACACACACACACACACACACACACACACACACACACACACACACACACACACACACACACACACACACACACACACACACACACACACACACACACACACACACACACACACACACACACACACACACACACACACACACACACACACACACACACACATACACACACACACACACACACACACACGTCCATGTGTCCCTGTTTGGTATTTTACATGTGGTGGCCTCTGTATGGTAGTAACATGTGGTTTGTGACAAAACACCCACTCGGTCGTCGAACCCGTGGCAATTGTGAAATGCGTACAATAGCGCAAAAACTAAACCACACACACAGACACACACACGGAGACATGATCACTTTACCGAATTCGGTCTTATTAAGGTTTACATAGTCCGCGGTGTCTTTCGATGACGCGTCGCTTATTGGTAAAGACAATAACTTTACGTGATGAGAGCCGTCAAGTTGGAAAACAATGGACGCGTGTGCTTCACGAACCATTTATATCCGTCTTTGTGACATATACGCGAATACGTTCACACAATATATGTATACGCACACATTATGCAGTTCAGTTAGTCGCGATTATCTGGTTAATTTAATATATTTTGCACGTGTCTGAATGACATCCTTCAGAAATAAAAAGCCGGTTTAATCTATGCCATACGGTCTCATTTGTTCTCGGTGACAGTAGGCCTACGTATGTTTCGACAACAACTGAACAGATCAAGATACAATTTAAAATTTTTGGCTGTTTAAAAAAAAAATATTTTTGGATCACATTTATTAAAAAATTAAAATTAAATCAGTCCCCATTTCTAAAGCGGGACTAAAAGTAAATATGAATGAAACAAAACACGTGGCAACAGGTGACCTACATCAAGACTTAATATTGGAGGAAGAGATGGGGAAGCTTTCATATAGACTACAGAGGAATACAAGTATTTAGGGGTAAAAATTACGGCCAGTGGGAAACAAGACAAAGTAATACAATCCAGAATTAATTTGGGAAAGATGGCTATATCTACAATAAATGGAATCCTGTGGGATAAGCAAATTACAGCAGAAATTAAAAACCAAAAGATATAAAAGCATTGTTAGAAGTATCATGACCTGCGGCTCAGAGGTTTGGACTACTAATAAACACACAAGAACAAAATTAATGACAGCAGAGATGGACTTTTGGAGACGTTCGGCAAGAGTATCCGGACGTGAGAAAATTAGAAATGAAGTCATTAAGGACAGAACGAATGTGACAAATTCAATTGTTGATTTTATCCAAACAAAGAAAATTACAATGGTATGGACACACGAAAAGAATGATACAGGAAAGATTGCCAAGGAGAGTTATGGAATGGACCTCACTACGAAGAAGGAAAATAGGAAGACCACCTATCACCTGGATAGAAGAAATTCAGACTATATTGAGAGAACGAGAAATTGAAGAAGATCTTGGCTGGACAAGCAGAGCAGTGGAGGATGAGAATTCAATCAATTCTGTAAGCTTATGTTCCGGAAAATATGGTAAACATTGTACAGCCGAATTAATAATAACAATAAAATTAAATCAGTTAAAGCAATAAAGAAAATGTGATTTCTACGTATTTCGTTACGTCTAACCAGTACAATTAATTTTCATTATCACAGTCACAATGATATTTTATTTTAAATTAACAAGTCCTTTGAGCTTTAGTTTCTTGAAGTAATATTATTTAAATCCGTCTTGAAGATGGCCGTTTGAGTCATCAGAACATGTGAACGAACAGTGACGTACCTAGAATTTAGCCTGGGGGGGGGGGCGAGGTCAGGTCGGCTTCATACAAAAGAAAAACCAAGTTAAAACTAATCAACATTACTATCTTTAAAGCGGCTGAAATCGGTCCCATTAAAGTAAACGGTAATAACAGTAAAAATACGCGTTTAAATGTTACTTATTGATTGACTGGATTTTCCTATATTTCATATTTCAAACGGATACGCTAATGCTGTGTAATATACCTTTTTGTATATTTAAAAAGAGTTACTACTATATCAGCATGTACAGTTAAAAAAAGTATTAAACAGCTGAAAAATGAAGAGATTAACATAATTCGTCAACTTTTTCGACTCTGTGGGGGGGGTCCGTCCCCCCGTACATACGTCCCTGTGAACGAAACGAAAATACACCTGTGGCATAGATTACATCGGGTTTTCTTTGCTGAAGACGGAATACAACTATCGCACTTTTCATATTGCGTTGCACTATTCATATTTAGTGTCCGACTGTTTTTTGTCTTTAAGGTAGAGAGAGAGAGAGAGAGAGAGAGAGAGAGAGAGAGACAGACAGACAGACAGACAGACAGACACAGAGGCAGAGACAGAGACAAAATGTACAGATAGAGACAGTGAGAGAGAGATTAGTGACGGAGATGTAGAATGAGGCATAAAGAGGGAGTGAGAGTAGACAGACAAACGTAAGGACAGTGAAAGCTGGATGAAGTAAACGCACTCTACAGTAAGACGGAATTATTAGGACTACAACAGTACAACAGTCTACAGAAGCTAGGTGCTGTACAAACAGCTGGTCAGTAACTGTGTTACACATTATAAGCGCCCGCGAAACAGTTGGTATGAAAATATGAAATTTGTTTTCAGCTTGGGCGGAACTGCGCAGGAGGATTTGGCTCTAAACTCGCTACCGGAAATTGGCCGCAGATTCGACTTCATCCCGCATATACTTCGTTCATTGTAAGATCCACTCTGTAATTATCTTGTTATTACTAAATATAGTTTCGACGTTGATTGTTGGTGTTTCACGGGGCGCGAATTTTTTTATCGTTTACTCGTAGGTTAACCACCATCCGCGAGCTACAGTTTTGAGTTTCAGAAACGGCACAAAAAACAGATGAGAAAATCTCTTCGTTTGGTTTTACACCTATAATAGCGGTTCGAGATGAGGTTCTTCTCTCGTTTTGCTTAAGCAAATAAACTCTATAAACGTGACACAGATAGAAAATAAATTAAATAAATTGAATTATGAGAAGTTCTTTTCAGAACAAAAAAGAAAAACATGAATTAGGCGTTATTCATTACTTTATAATGTGTTCTGATCATTCTTTAGTTACTCTTTTCCCGCCAAGAATGCTTATTTTGACGCATTCTTACATAACTTATTTTTAAAATTCATTTTTTTTAAATTGCTATTTAGTATTCTGAAGTAGGCCTACTCTATCAGAAGAACAAAAGGGGTTTAGGAAGGGCAGCTCTTGTACAGACAATGCTTTTATTAACACAGAACTGACTGAGAAGCATTGTTGAGTCCAACAAAGAAATGCATGCAGCTTTCATTCACTTCGAGGACTTTGGTAGAGTAGACTGAAATATACTGCGGCTAGTATTAGAATAACGGGGGATACCCGCAACTAATAATTATTATACAAGGCCTATATAACGGAACAAAAATGGCTATTAAAAATAATTGTAAGACGCTTTGATTTTGTTGTCCATGACGTGTCCGTTGATTAACTAATTACAAGTATAACACTACCGACTCGGAACACAAAGTTTTTTATTGGTAACTCTTACACGAAACACAAAACAAACAACTGACAAAGACAGAAAACAACAAGTTCATATACATCAATAACCACACTGAAAAATAGCACACAAATTTAAAAAAACAGGATACAGAATCGCATACAGAACTACAAAGAAAGCAGAACACACACTATCAAAAAACACACACAAAGAACAAAACAAATTTGATTTACCTGGTGGTTTACAAACTATGAGGGTGGAATGGGAGCATGTACTCCCGGCGCCGGGTTGCGAAGGGCGCAAGAATGGCAGAACAGGAGGACGGGCGTTCTAGCCTGTCTTAAATACTATTTAAAAATCAAAGTTTAATTTTGAATCATCCCACTAGATGAAAAAGACTACAAAGACGAACTAAACACGATAAAATATCTAGGACAATCCAACGAATACAACAGAACAATAATAAATAAACTCCTACACAGAACAAACAACAGACAAAGACAGAAAACAACAAATTCATAACACCAACATAGATCAATAACCACACTGAAAAAATAGCCAACAAATTTAAAAATTCAGGATAAATAGCAAAAGAGTAGTCTATACAAAACTACAAACAAAACAGAACACACGCACAAAGAATAAAACAAATTTGATCTGTCTGGTGTTTACAAACTAAATTGCTCAGACTGTAACAAATTCTACATAGACCAGACAGGACGTTGCTTCAAACAGAGATACGCTGAACACACAAAGGCACTACACTCCACTACCGAATCCACCTTTGCAAACCACCTCATTGAAGCAAACCACACACACACAGACACAAACCTCGACATAAACATGGATATTCTACACGTACACACAAACGGCCGAAAACTAGACACTCTAGAACAACTAGAAATATAAAAACGCACAAAAACACTTAAAAATGACATCCTAAACGAACAGACACAATTCATATCACACGTACTGTTCGAACATATCACACCGCAAACGCACAACATTGACCTTTCAAACGACGGGGCCGTCACGAAGAACAAGACGGACAGCGCTCCTAGTGGCAGTCTCTGACGAAGCTTATAATAAGCGAAAACTGGTTCAGCCTATAAGTTAAAAATTTTACGTTTTTACCAATAGAAAACTTTGTGTTCCGAGTCGGTAGTGTTGTACTTATAATTAATTGTAAGACCTCTCAACAAAGATCTGTCAATCAAAATGTTAAACACGGGTGCAGTACATCACTTATTCTTTTAACATTTATATCGACGATCTAGTAAGAAAATGGAAACAACTAGTGAATCCTGGTTTTAAGACATCATGAGACAAATATTAGAATGTCCTGTTTTTGCTGACGACTTGCTTGTAATTCTAGTTAAAGAATCTGCTCTACAAAAAGCAGTTTTTAAGCTTCATCAGATTTGTAAACAATAAATATGAAAATCCCGCAATAAAAAAAAAATGGTAATGGCATATCGAGGCAAGGAAGCAATAAGAACAAAAAATAATAATTAATTATAAAATTGTAGAACAGGTGAGCCATTTCAACTATTTAGGGAGTGATATTGGATATGATAAGAACTATGGTATAGATGTTAAGTTAGGCAAGTTCCAGACGATCTGTGGAATAATCAATCATACTTTTGGAAACAAGGTACGTCGAGAGACGAAGTTAAAATCACACAACGTATGTCGGTCCCTGTACTGTGCTACGGGTGTGTGTTATGGACGACAACTAAGAAACAAATAAGTAAAACACAGACGTTCTTAAGAAGAGTTAAAGGATGTTATAAACTTGATCATATAAAGAATGAAAAGATGTGAGACTTTTTTTAGCTTTTAACTTAAATGCCAGATTAACTATTATAAACGATGGTGGGAAGAACGCTTAGAAAAAATGTCAAATATAAGACTGACCAAATAAGTCTATATATTGTAACATTACATTTGGCATAGCTTGATATCGTACCAGATTTAATGAAGATCATGGATAAGAAACTTAACAAGAAGAAAAATATCTTTTAAAAATGATAGTGAAGATGAACTTATAACTACTTTAGACTGACTTGGACTATAACTGACCGTACCCAAATTAATGTTTAGGTAAAGTGATGTAAAATACCCAGATGACAATAATAATACTTATAAACACAGACAGCATTATGTACCATTACTATAAGTAAACAAATTGTTTTATTAAATGTATCAAAATATAAAAATAATCAAAATACAAATTGAGGGATAATAGGCCCAAATATACAATATAATGTAAAATAATATATTAGTAAATTGTTAACTAAATGATATAATGGAATAATACAAGAAAACAATCATATAGATACATGGAAACATACAACTAATAGTGTGAATAATAGTGGACATAATGTTATCAAATAAATAATGTATAATCACTTAACAATTCTCAAATGTATAAAATAAAAAAATGGTAAAAGTACCTAGTACAGCAATGTCTGAACTGCATGAGAAAAGAATAGAAATTATAAATCATTATTAAATGATTAAACTTTCCTTTTTTATGTTTTAAAAATAAGATTAAGTTGTGTTGATGTTATTTATAGTTTTATTAAGTAATGAGTGTATGATATGCCTTATGCAGGATGTATGTAACCAGACATATACAAATGGTTTAATCACAAAATGTGAATTATGTTTTTTTATAATGTTACAGTAATTATTCGTTACAATATATAAGCCTATAAGACATAAGAAGAGATGGCTGGAGGATCTTTGCAGGCGGAACAGGCAGCCCACGCCGTGATGTGAAGATATTGATGACGAAGTCCTCTATCGTAGATACTGCTGGTGACATTGACCAGGATGTTGAGGAGAGATTTCGGAAGACTAGACACAAGTTTGATATGTTTTACGTCTGGAAACCTAGATGCCCAGGAATATTAAGCTTTGTATTGTCTATTCCAGCGTTAAATCTGTCGTCTTATGAGGCCTGGAAATCACAAAAACTAATACCATAAAAATCCAGGTCATCGTCTACGAAGAGTATCGCGCGACCGGAGCAGATTGCCAACACAGAACTGTCGAACAAACCACAAACTGCTTGGAAAAGATATACAAGGTGGACAACGGAATTGGCTGGGTCACACTATCAGAAAACCGATAAACGACATTTCGCAACAAGCCACTGAATGGAAGCCATAAGGATATGGTGGCAGAGGACGGCCAAGGAACACATGGCGAAGAACAAACCTCAAGGACGCAAAGAAGCTGGAAAAATCTCGGAAAGAAAGTAAACAAATCGCCACAGGGGCGGATCCAGCAAACAATTTGGGAGGGGGGAAGAGTTCACTTTGCGGGGAGGGTTATGAAAAGATGGACCATTCTTTAAAAGGGCTAAAATATAAATGTGAGGAATGAGTGAAGATACAAATTATACAGTTTGTTATTATCAACACAGTAAGTTATTATTAATGTACAAGTATAAAATCATATATGACCATTCTTTAAAAGGGCTAAAATATAAATGTGAGGAATGTGTGACGATACAAATTATACAGTTTGTTATTATGAACAACAATAAGTTGTTATTAACGTACAAGTATAAAATCATATACGACCATTCTTTAAAAGGGCTAAAATATAAATGTGAGGAATGTGTGAAGATACAAATTATATAGTTTGTTATTATCAACACAATAAGTTATTATTAATGTACAAGTATAAAATCATATACGACCATTCTTTAAAAGGGCTAAAATATAAATGTGAGGAATGTGTGAAGATACAAATTATACAGTTTGTTATTATCAACAACAATAAGTTGTTATTAACGTACAAGTATAAAATCATATACGTGTCAGTTCACTGTTCTCTTAAAAATATTAATCATCATTATCTTCTTTACCGATTAAACCGATGATGGTTTGTTCCGGCCTCAAATAGGCAAAGATTAGAGCTGGTCACTCCAGGGCTTCCTCGGACGTCCCGCACCTCTCCGTCCCCTCGGCTTATAGTTCCATAGTTGTTTGGGGATGCGGCAGTCATCCATTCGGCAAAGATGTACCCACCAATTCAGCCGATACTGGCGATCCTGTCGAGTATACTCATGGCATTCAGTTCCTGCCGTATATCTGTGGTTCTTCTATGATCATGGAGAGTATACCCTGCCGCGTGCCTGAGAAATCTCATTTCAGCTGCTTGGATGCGACTGGCCTGGCCTTTCGTTAAAGTCCAATTCTCAGACCCATAAAGAAGTGTGGGAAGAGCCATCATCTTGTAGAATTTTAGCCGTGTTCCTTTACTTACTGACTTAAGGGTTCGCATAATGGTTCTGCACATAAGGTTGAACTTATGCAAGTTACTCGCAACGTCGTTGCTTGCATTATAGGACACACGTAGCCAACGTATTCAAAATTGCTACCCAGGTACTGTACCCAGGTGTTTAAAATATTCAAAAAATATTAATTTGTAGTTTAAAATGCACACTACTGGTTTTTGGTATGTACCAAACCAAAGCTAACTTATACTGGTAAGGTACAGTTACAATTTAAAGTAATTTTGAAAAAAAAATCATGAACCTATATAACATGAATTTTGTGAGAACAGTAACTACTTCTCACATTGACTTTATATTTTGATGCCTCAATGAACGTTTACTTTAAAACAAAATATGTGAAGTGACCATTGGGGAGGAGGGAGGGAGATTTCACTCATTTTCCCTTCCATGGATCCGCGCCTGAATCGCCATCAACCGGCTCAGATGAAGACGACTTGTGATCCCCGTGCCCCGTGTTCCGCGGTGTATGTTTAACACCAGCCGAGATGTGTGCCCTCGATTATTTTCGAGGTGGGTCTGCCGTGAAGCATCGACCGTGCTTCACAACAAGGGGTCAAGTGACATCGGATGCCTTAAATCCGCACTCGGCTTTTTAATTTAAGTCCTAGTTACAGTACTAAACTTCATATTATTTTGTTAATTTATATTTTTTATGCTATTCTGAATAAGCTATCATTTTTTTTACTTCCATGTTCCATAAGGAAATGGAAGTATGGTGATTGCGAAAAAAATCGTGTTCGAGATAAGGGCTGATTCTAATTGTTCTACCCTCAAAACATGAAGAAAAGTCACTTTCCGAAAAGTGTCTCTCTCTCTGCGCGCGCGCGCGCGCGTGTGTCTGTGCGTAATGTTTTTTCTATGGCAAACGATAACTGCCGCAAAGTTAAACAGAATCAAATAATTTTTGCATATGTGCCTGAGTTGTAGAGGACTCAGGGCCTATTGATTTTGGTGAAGATCGGTTATGGGGAAGGGGTAGTTTACCTGCAACGTTTTACGTTTTAACAAGAGTAAAGTACTTAATTTTGATAAATAAAGTATACTGAAAAGAAGGTCATAATAATCCACTGTAGAACGGTAGATAAAATATCTATAATTGAAAAGGGTAGCTGAAGGGGTGGGGTAATTTTCTATAAATGAAAGTAATAGTTGAAGGGGAGGGGATAATTTTTTATACGTGTACTTCATTATCGGCAACAAAGAAGTAGTTTGTTGTTAAAATTCCTTCCCGGGCTGTTTGGCCGTGGTCCAATGGTTTCTCCAAAACCAGACGTTTCGGCAGTGCCATCGACTGCCATCATCAGTGAAAATCGAGTGCGCTAACGTGAGGTGGTATACGTTAGTCACCACAGTACTGTCGTTAAGGCTGAAGAAAGAAGTAGTTTCTATGGAAATATTTCATTTCGAAAATGATTTTAAATATAAATCCCAGAACATGGAAGTCATGTATGGCTCTCCATACCAATATTTACTTTTTGTACTATGCGGCATAAACTAATACTCTTACACGTCTTTTCAAGCTAAAATAACGGCGAGTTCAAAACCTACAATCACTGCGTCAGGGCTCCAGTCCGGAATGTCTTGCAGGATTGTTTGAAACATTGTAACATGAGTTTCTAGTATCTTGTTCGGAACAGGCGCGAAAATAATTTGGGCTCTGCCTGCATTAATTTCTTTATTTGTGGACACTACAAAGAATAGTGTGTACATATAAACAATAGTGTGTACTGTGTGTACATATGTATACATGGATTGGGACGGTTTAAGTATCGTGTAAAGCGATACCGGTTTTCGTGAAGGTAATATTGTTTTATATTTAAGGAAGAGGTAGGAAGTGCTATCTCCGCGTTTTACCGTTGCATTTTGCCGACTTTGTTATCGTTTACTCATGTTGTTGATTTCTAACCAATACACTTTCCGACTTTAACCATTACCGACGAGACCTTCAGGCCTCCTGGCTGTGACGTCACGGAAGGTCTGACGTCACTTCAAGACGGCAGTGGATCGGCCTCCGTACCCTGTGACTCGGCCATGTTGTTTAATGTTTTAGTGAAAGCCAGTAGCGTGGTTAAAATAGGTTATGTTTCCAGGTGTCTTTATTTTTTCTATTCGGTTTATTTTTGTGTGTTTAACAGCGATTATTGTTTGTTGATCGTTAGTTAATAGTTCCAAGTATGAATATAAACTTATTTGAGTGTTAATTGTTTCTTTATTTTTCTTCAGACAGTTAGTTGTTCTTATACATGTACAGGGTGATTTTTATGTTTTAAACTAACTGAAATATTAAGATACATATCTATGGTGTTGTTTAAGTGTTAAGTTAAGTATTGTGAAAATATTCCTAACAAGTGTTGTGTACCAGGCTGTGTGTTTAGTTTTTCATTAGACAGAGACCTTTGCAGAAAATGGATTGCTGCTATACCCAGAGTCGATTTTACACCAACTAAATACAGGGGGTAATGCTTTAGCTCAGCCATACACCGTATGCCGAGTTGTTCGTTGTACGTAGTCTGGACAACTTTTGACGTGTACGCAATCTGGACAACCGTCCAGATTACAGGTTCTAGAACTGCCACTGTGTGAAAGGGAAGACTAAATATGGCTACCAAAAATGGCTTCCCAAATAAGAAGGAGATACAATCTCCAGACATACAACTACAAGATCTCAAATACTAAGACAAAAACAATGGTCTTCCTATGGAAGAACCTTGTAAGAGCAAGAACTGTAATTGATAATAGTGTTTTGGAGCAGGTATGACATTTTAATTATTTGGGATGTGATATCTCATATAGGAAGGACAACGACATCGAAAGTTAAATAAATTTAGCTACACTGTGGAGCAATAAGACGACTGACTACTGAAGAATAAAACGCGAAGGGAGACACAGCTAAGTTCTACATGGTCGTGGCTGTGCCGACTTTAATCCATGGATGTGAAACATGGACTCTCCTACAAAAAGATACTTAAAAAATACATGTCTCGGCAATGAAATTTTTAAGAGCAATTAAGGAATGTAATTTGAGAGATCATCTACGAAACGGCGACATAAGGAAAGATCATATATATATATATATATATATAAAATTCAAAGCCTGAGGATTTATGGGTACTGAATACAAATCCACACCGTTACACCGATTGCCACCAACCTTTTGCACAGGTAACCTTTGACACAAGGCGAAAAATTCTGTCCAACTTGGAATTTGATATTTTGCCCCGTTCGCACGATTTAGGCCCTTTTAATTATGCCTTTTCGTTGACGCGTATAAAGATGTCAACAACACCATGGAGACCAGAATTAATTACCATAGTAACAAGTAAATAAACAAATGATATTTAGCGGCATCGGAACTGTACCTTTATCCGTTCCTGCAGTTTTTAATGTTTTTAATATGCGATTGTATCGATATATTTTGTATACAGATACGTCTATATATTATGTAATTCTCTTAAACGATTATAAAATTTATGTTTATATGTACTTCTGATGATCCAATGAATAAGTAATGAAATACCCTATATTAAATACTACTACTAAAGATGTAAACAACACCATGGAAACCAGAATTAATTACCATAGTAACAAATAAATAAACAAAAGCTATTTAGCGGCTTCGCAACTGTACATTTATCCATTTATGCAGTACATTTTCGATATTTTATAAAATATGCGATTGTATCGATATATTACGATGTGGAAAGTGTACTAATTGTAAATTGTCCTATTACTTAATGCAAAGCGGAAATACGTGTTGTTTTCATTTGTGAGGTTAGGTGACAACGGTTTTTTGTTTTTAGTTTACTGCTGAAATAAATAAAAGCCATGGTTGAGGAAAACATAACGTTTAATGTGTTATACAATGTTTCTAACACAGTGACACTTAAAATGAAGAATTTAGCGTTTTTGATTTAACAGGTACTTTATAAATCTCTCCAAAGGCTTTATAAACGGGTACTTTTAAATCTCCAAAGGCTGTTGCACCAACATAATAATTTAGTACAAGTTAAAATAGTACAAGTGTCGAAAACAGCTTTGGAGAGAATTTGACTATTGAGTATAAAATTGTTATACGAGCTGACAAAAAACGCCATATAGACATAGACAATAAAAATTATATTAAAATACTTATTAAAAGTCAAATGTTCGCGTGCGAACTCGCTGGTAACAGCTAGTTAAACCATAATTAAAAAAAAAAACGAAAAAACAAATTAAGTTTAACCAAACGTAGTGTTTTTTGTTTGTTTGGTCAATTTCAGTTTGAAGTGCAAACGATTTATGGAATGAGGAGAAGATAATGAGTGGCGTGCAGACTGATTGGGGAACGGTGCATGACAAGTGGGCTGGCCTGTGACCGCAGGAAATGGAGTCACCCATTCAGTAAACCTCGACTGTACTACTACACTCAGCAATATTATTAATGAAAGAAGAGACTTTTTACACACACACACACACACACATACAAATAGATAATGAATGACATTCATCAGTTGTAGTTCACTACTTTGTCTATTTTGATACACAACAGATCACACACACACACACACACACACACACACACACACACACACACACACACACACACACACACACACACACACACACACACACACACACACACACATTGTTTTTAATCGAACAACCGCTGTCTTTTATAGGGGTTTTTTTATTGCTAAATGTTGTAAAATGCTGTTGTTGTTGCACACACATTTTTAGAACTGTGTGTGATCCCGGTGACCCGACGATGCTGTATGAGCAGACCAGCACGCACACAACTAACCTCTCTAACACAAAACTCTCAACGGCTTCCTGTAACTTTCACAATAATTCCACTGTCATGGCTTTTCACTTTGCAATACAACTGTAACTGCATTACTCTTCAACTCTTCTTTGGTCGTCTGTTTAAGGTCTGAAGCACAAAACGTGGTGACAGTCAAAGCAGAAGTCTCTATTATTCCGGTATTATAGACAGTTGCCGAATCGATGATCGGTTGGCAATCAACGAGATCTTACGTGTACGAAAGTGTCTTTGTTTACGACTTAATACCTTAACATCAACTGTTAGCACTGGTAGAAAAGTACATCCATTGCGAAGCGATTACCGATTGTCTACGACAACGTTGAAGAGGAACATAATAAGAGGAACAATGAAGATAGGAGCGGTACTGAAGAAGCTGGAATAAAAGAGTCTACAGTGGTACGGTCATGTGAGAAGAAGAAAACGGATCATATGTGGGGTAAGGGTGCTGGTGATAGAGGTACAGGTGTGAGAACGGAGCCGACTGGATTGTGACCTGACGAAAAAGCATCTGTCGGTGGAAAATGTACATGACCGGGCTGAACGGAGACAAGCTGTCAGAAACATCGGGTCCACAGCTTCGGGAAAAGATAGAAGGACCGGGCTGAACGGAGACAGCTGTCAGAAACATCGGGTCCACAGCTTCGGGTAAAGATAGAAGGACCGGGCTGAACGGAGACAAGCTGTCAGAAACATCGGGTCCACAGCTTCGGGAAAAGATAGAAGGACCGGGCTGAACGGAGACAAGCTGTCAGAAACATCGGGTCCACAGCTTCGGGAAAAGATAGAAGGACCGGGCTGAACGGAGACAAGCTGTCAGAAACATCGGGTCTACAGCTTCGGGAAAAGATAGAAGGACCGGGCTGAACGGAGACAAGCTGTCAGAAACATCGGGTCCACAGCTTCGGGAAAAGATAGAAGGACCGGGCTGAACGGAGACAAGCTGTCAGAAACATCGGGTCCACAGCTTCGGGAAAAGATAGAAGGACCGGGCTGAACGGAGACAAGCTGTCAGAAACATCGGGTCCACAGCTTCGGGAAAAGATAGAAGGACCGGGCTGAACGGAGACAAGCTGTCAGAAACATCGGGTCTACAGCTTCGGGAAAAGATAGAAGGACCGGGCTGAACGGAGACAAGCTGTCAGAAACATCGGGTCCACAGCTTCGGGAAAAGATAGAAGGACCGGGCTGAACGGAGACAAGCTGTCAGAAACATCGGGTCCACAGCTTCGGGAAAAGATAGAAGGACCGGGCTGAACGGAGACAGCTGTCAGAAACATCGGGTCCACAGCTTCGGGAAAAGATAGAAGGACCGGGCTGAACGGAGACAAGCTGTCAGAAACATCGGGTCCACAGCTTCGGGAAAAGATAGAAGGACCGGGCTGAACGGAGACAAGCTGTCAGAAACATCGGGTCTACAGCTTCGGGAAAAGATAGAAGGACCGGGCTGAACGGAGACAAGCTGTCAGAAACATCGGGTCCACAGCTTCGGGAAAAGATAGAAGGACCGGGCTGAACGGAGACAGCTGTCAGAAACATCGGGTCCACAGCTTCGGGAAAAGATAGAAGGACCGGGCTGAACGGAGACAAGCTGTCAGAAACATCGGGTCCACAGCTTCGGGAAAAGATAGAAGGACCGGGCTGAACGGAGACAAGCTGTCAGAAACATCGGGTCCACAGCTTCGGGAAAAGATAGAAGGACCGGGCTGAACGGAGACAAGCTGTCAGAAACATCGGGTCTACAGCTTCGGGAAAAGATAGAAGGACCGGGCTGAACGGAGACAAGCTGTCAGAAACATCGGGTCCACAGCTTCGGGAAAAGATAGAAGGACCGGGCTGAACGGAGACAAGCTGTCAGAAACATCGGGTCCACAGCTTCGGGAAAAGATAGAAGGACCGGGCTGAACGGAGACAAGCTGTCAGAAACATCGGGTCCACAGCTTCGGGAAAAGATAGAAGGACCGGGCTGAACGGAGACAAGCTGTCAGAAACATCGGGTCCACAGCTTCGGGAAAAGATATACTGTTACGACATTACAGAACAATTACGTGTTTCTCGAATGTTCCAGAAGAATCCGGCTGTAATGTTGTGTGCGTACGTGATTTCAACATGCGTTCGCGAGACTTTTCTAGACACCGCCAGCCGCGCGGACTGTACCAAGGCCGCAATCAATTACGTCGTAGTGTAGAGCTAGTGCTTAGTATGTGGAATGTTCTGGATTTTCGGCGGGGTATAAATACAAGCACTCAGCGACGCTCAGTCAGTTTGAGTGGCGATTTATTGGAATGCGGTTAGCAGTATTATAGTTCAGAGTTATTGTCGGGCGATTTACACAGTGCGGTTTGAAGTATTGTGGCGAAGTATTAATTGTGCGATACTCTATTAGTGGACACCCTTATACCGTGTGAACAATTTTTATTTTATTTGTTTTAACAGACTAACTTGTCAATTACAAACTGTTTAATTGTGATAATTGAAGCTGGTGATTAGTGACGTATTAGTGTCTTGTATTTTCTTTTCCGCTGTACCATACGACGATCAGTAGATCGTTGTAACAATACTTCGTCTTGTCTTTTCCCTTCGCAAAAACTTCGAATCTTTGCCCTCTGTGTAATGTTACTCTTATAACTGTGAGGTTCCCTATCACGAAGCCACAGTGTGGTTTTCAATCCAAGGAGTGACGCTTAACATTGCAACTGGACCCACAGTGCGTGCCGCGTGTGAAAAATTTGTTTAACTTTTTTACTTACTTCTTTGCGAGCGAGAGTTGTACCATCCGACGTTTCTCGCATCTAAGCGTCCGTTTTAATTTGTCTCTCCTGTCTTCCTCTGGTAGTCTTCCACTGTGGATCTGTTGCGGTAAAAAGGTCCTTCCTTTCCTTTTCTTGTAGCCTCAGTGCGGGAACGGTGGACGGCCATCATCTGAATCTGTCAAGAGATTCTTCTAGCAAGAGATTAAAAAATCTATTTCCTGACTCACGTGTAACATTATCCCAGCAACATTTCCGCTATCGTTGTGGATACGAATTCACCTGAACCGCCAACAACCAAATATTTATTTTTACAAAACTGATATCAACGCCATATTTCTGATAATATGTCCATTTCAATAAATTTTAATAAAGGTTTTTAACATATGTTTTAAAATTTTAATATATATGTAGAACGCAAATTAAAATCAAATCAGTTGAAGAGCGTACATAGAATTTATGTCCAACAATGAAACATCATCTTGGAAGAATAAGGCTCTGGACAGAGAAGAATGAAGGAGAATCATTGAGCAGGCTAGGATTCTACAGGACCGTAGTGCCAGAGGAGAGAGAGAGAGAGAGAGAGAGAGAGAGAGAGAGAGAGAGAGAGAGAGAGAGAGAGAGAGAGAGAGAGAGAGAGAGAGAGAAACATCACCTTTATTTGTTGCGGTCTTTTACACTTAATCCTCGCATTAGGTAATTTCACGCAAAATACTCATCTTTCAATGAACTGTCTATAGATTAAAATTGGAATACTATAAAACTACTACAAGTGACTTGTCTCCAATAAAATGGCACCTATTGGTGATACCACTAAATTGGTATGTAAAAACCTAACCACATATACGTAAACCTAAAATTCATTATCTATAACTTACACATGACACGCGTACACATTATAGGCCTGCATATACACATTCAGGAGGCCAATACGCAGGAGTGTCTGTCCATATTTGTTGTGATAAATAGTTTCCTTTGTAGCGATACTTCCACATGAATTCACAGAAGTACGAATCTAACTGTTTCGGCTAGACCTGCACATACAGTAGAGCGTCGATACTGCGGACTAATTGGTGTTCGACCCAGTCCAGATTATCGATTTGTCCGGATTTTCGAACATATACAAAAAAATCACTGCTTAACGTATAGACCTAAGAATAGACGGGGTACTTACGAAAACTCAGCGTTAGGTTAGAAACATAATTTTCGCTATATTTATTCCAAACACTTACACAAATATTGAATAACAGAAATGTTTAATAACAAATTCTGAAGAAATTTAATTACGTAGATCAGAACTACGAAAAAAGTCACCTTGTTTAAACAAGGCTTGAGGTGCGTTTATTGGAGGCCAGGTCTCTGAGTCTCTGTAGTAACAAAAGTTGGGTAGTAGAGCATTCGGGGTGCTTTTCCAGCCAAGACATTGCAGTTTCCAATGCGTTGAATGCTTCGGCGTGTGAAGGTCCGGCTGTTGTCTCATAGACTTTCGTCGTTCTCGTTATCGTCTGGGGGCTCGACACCAGCTACAGTGTTAATTATTTCTTCATCATTTAAAGTTTGATATCCATGGTCATTTTTATCAATTTCTAACTACTCGCTTTCATCGTTTTCGTCGCAGCCTTTGAAACCTGGCATTAACTTTAATAATAACGAATCGAATTTTTCTGTGGACAAGGTCCGGATTTTTTATGTCCGGATTATCGAAGCTCTACTGTATGTTGCAACGTTTAACGGCCGCCCATAACGACTCGATCGACTCCGTATCTGAAAGATAGATAGAGAAAAGAAAGATAGCCTAGACGTTTAAAACTGCATTAATCAAAAACACAATGATGTTTGAAGATAATGAACTGAGTGTAGTTATTGTAACCTAAATAGATAGTTAGAAAGACAATTCAAACAAAGATGAACAAAATGCGAGGATTGTAAGTGTAAAAGATACATTTGTTGTTCACTATTGACGCTTTGGATGAAATACGTGACAGATTCCACACGTGTGCTCTGCTGAAGCTCTTATAGCCCCGTGTGAGCTGCAGCCATGGTTTCGATACTATAACACGCATAACGCCAAGAAGGCCAGAACTGAGACGCGATTACTTTTTCCTGTAAGAAACAGGAAGAAGCGAACTCGTCTACGTTATCGTCGTATCTGCGCGTTCCCAACCGGGTCGCAGGTATGTGTGTGTAGTAAGATAGTTGTTTGCCTACCGCCGCCGTTTCCAAGGCGTCCGTACGTCCTTGGAGGCACGTAATGAATTAATATATATAAGTGTATGCAAATCACCCGCGACGCGTGGGCGAACACGCGCGCACACGCCGGTTCCTCAAACACGTTGCGAGGAAAAAATCCCACTAAAATATTCAGCAGGTTATCATCAATTGTTCCGTGGCACAACGCTTCAAGGTAGCGAACCTCTTACAGTGTCCCTACTCTGACTGACAGATTTACTAACTATTACTGTTATCCTTGTTATTATTACTTTTAATATTCTTTTCTGTCAGTGAGATTTCTGTTGTATTGTTTTTGTTTCTAAATTATCATTTATAGTTCAATTAAGAGTGGTGGTTTAGTCAGTCAGCTCAGGATTAAAATTGCCTTAAATGTATCCTCAAATTTGGTTTATTTATTATAAAACTATAAATATACTTAATACATTACAGACCTGTGCAAATGATTAAACTAAAGGGTACAAAAATCAGAAAAATAAAGAAAAGAAGTTATAAAGAAAATTATATGGGCATATAATATGGAGGTAGGTTAGGTTAGGTTATGTTTGGGGGGGGGGGTATAGGCATTTCTCGAAACAATGTTGAAAATATACATTCTTTCAAAGGAGGTTATATTTAGCGTTAATTATTAACAAAGACATTTGAAGTTTGGTGTGCATGGTAAGGTACATTAGTGCTATAAAATGTATAAAATTTCATTCATTATATCCATTATTTTTAAAATAACATTCTTCCTCTGACAGTTCCTATCCGTTTCGGATGTTGGATATCACACAGGCTATTTTTACTTTCTGCATTGCTGCACGGAATAAGTCAGTTGTATTCATACAAAACCAGGTCCTTAAATTTCTCAGCCATGATATTCTCCGTCTCCCAACTGGGGTGCAAGGTACATGATGCGCAATATATAACCTCTCATGAAAAAGTAAAATTTGCTTCCACTATTTCTAGTTAGCATTTTCAATTTATCAACTTATATCATTTTGGCCAACTCATTACACGAAAAAAGTTTTCCCTCAAAATTTCCGGGAAGCGTTCCCTGCATTTTACCGTCAACGCTTCACCGAACTTTTGAGGTAAAACTTTCTTCCGTGTATTATAACCTACAAAGAGTAAACTTCACCAGACCATGGACCACGGCTGTTATGTTTGCACAATTTAAGCACAATATTTCCTTTAAAACGAGAAAATATTCTAAAGTCTAAATCCGGGACTTTTTAACTATTTCTCGGGATACCGGGACCTAGGCCCGTAATCCGGGACTGTCCCGGAGAAACCGGGACGTATTTTCACCGTACCCATAGAGTAACTAACTGTACACTTTAATATCGTAGTAAACTTTACTGCATTAATGTCTGTCCATAATTCGCCTACTAGGTCATTGTTTAAGTATACCGTACCTAGGGTCTGGGGTTTCATAGTCTTTGGTTCGGACGACTTTGTAGCCCTTCATTCTACCTGTCAGCACTGAGTTTAATTTCCTCCATGTTGTACGGCGCCCGTACATCGTCGCTGTGAATATTTTCATAGCGCGTACTGGAAAATGGCAGATTGATTTGCTAGTTTTAATACATTTGAGCAAAGCTGATCGCCATAGAGCAGTGGTTCCCAAAGTGGGGTCGGCGGACAGTTTTAAGAAAAAATAGAATATTCCGTAATTTTCTCATATTTTTTATGCTCTAAAATCTAAATTTTATAATCTTAAAACAAGTAGTAGAAGGTTCCAGTACTTTGTTTTTGTTGAAACTAATTGTAATTGTAAAAGTAATTAAAAATAATATCTTTAAATCATGTCGTGTACCAGATCTGTTTGTCAGCCGAACCGACTAGAGCGCCGCATCAACGCAGAAATGATCGCGCTGTTTTAGTCCACGTATACGCACTGTATCTTGCTTACACGCACTGTATCCCGCGTATAAGCACTGCACCTAAGCAAAACGTTTTTCCGTGTAGCTGGTTTTGCGCCTAAGTAGCTGGATTTCAACACGTGTGGCTGGAAAGATAGAGCCGAGGTTGGCAAAGTTAAGAAATAAACTTGACGTCGAGAGTGACTTAATATTGAAACATCAGACATTAAACCTGTTGTAACCTATTGAGTGGCTGCTAAATTACAACTGTTTGTTTGACGTGTTTCCGGGGTGAAGTTGAATCATTTGAATGAACCGTTCTTCTTGAAGACAATTTATTGTGATTAGCAAAATACAAACGAACTTTTACAAGTTACTTTGTGCCGTGTTTTGGAAAACTCGGCTGTTTTTTTTATGTTAACGAGAACGGGCAGCGTCGAATTAATTAATTAAGTATTACTGGCGTCCGTCTTGTTATGCTTCCGCCGTGCCGATCCGCGCGCGCTCTGGGTCTGTAGCTTCGTAAAATTTTTCAGTAGTTGTAATAATCAGTCCACTATCAGCGTTCAACGTAGTAGCTCGTCTGTATTCGCCTTGCAGCTCCGACTTGGAATTTTACCTACTATATATAACTATGCCTAGATAAACGACTACGCGACTCTCCGGGTTCCCGAATTAGTCGTCAATCTGTCTCGCTCCAGTGGATGGCCGATCACCTGCCTTCCATGAAGTAAATCCAGTCACTTTCCGTCTAGCTGTCAGGACGAATGGACGGACACACACGACAAGATCCTCAAACCTTGTGCTGTTAACCAGGTGACATTTATGCCTTTTTAAAAAAATGTTTGTGGCCGCTACACCTTACATTGAGGTATTTTGGAAATGCTCCAGTTTAGAACTTTGTTGCGCACAAGTCCAACGGGACATTTGGGGTTACATATTATCTTTTCCTTTTTACTAATGCTTACGCCTCAGAGAATTTGTAAACTCAGCCAGGGTCATGCATCACCCGAATTGATGTTAGTTTTTTTACTGTAAATATGGGCGGCACTGACTGTCACTAAGTGATATTAGCGTCAAGTATGCATGCACGGGTGCCTCGGTACCTTGTAGGGGAATTTTCGTGGTTATATACATTTTCATTTAATTGGGTTTTGATTTGGTTATTAATTAAGGGTTTGGGGGAGGTGCTTTAACCTGTGGACGACACCTGTTGGTGCCGTTATCCACAGGTCCATAACATGTCATAGTTTGTTGGATCTAGTCCGGGCGCATGACCGTGCCTGAGGTCAAGTGGGTTCTTTATGAACACCTCAAGTATGTTTTATCAAATTAAATCCATAGATTCTGCTTTATGAAATTCATTCCTACTGTTTAAATAATTTTGTAACCACTAAACTTTTGCCATAGCCAGCACAAGAATTGTTAAGTTTTCTTTTTGATAATTCATAATAATACTTCATTGATAAATGTTAAAGAATGTAAAACAAATCAATACCAGTTCTAAGTTATTTTTGGGTGGTTACGTTCCACTGATCTTGCTTGAAAATTTGTTTTTTTTTGGTAAGAAAATAAAAGAAATGAGAATATGCAGTTTATGCAACCGGGCAGCCATGTTGACCTCGTGATGGCACATTTATTATTATTTGGGGTACGAAATTGATATTTACCTTTTATGCTTGGTACTTGAGTGCCGTTCTGACTATTTTGCCAATTTGACTTTGGCCTTTCACATACTTAGAATTCTTGGGGTGTTTCAACTCTGGTCTTTTGTGACTTATTATTTGGTTTTGGGTTTGTCAATTGAGAAGTTTTAAGGTGGGCCGGGTATTTGATCTGATTAAGGTGGTTTGAGGGTGTTACGATGACAATATATATGCTGTTAACCAGGTGGACATGGTGTGTGGTATTTATATGTAGATGAGTATATATATTTTTCTTATGTGTATCTATGTTAATTATATGTGGTGTGTCATGCCTTTATTTGATTGTTAGATTGTTTATACGTTGTTATACATATATATATATATATATATATATATATATATATTGTAGGTAAACTGATACGTACGATTCAAATTCCCACTGTTGGGTTTGTCGATTTGTACATACACCTATGCCAATGTGTTTTGATTGATTGTAATTATGTAAATCTCGGAGATATTTGGAGTTGTGGGATATATTGATGTACTTAATTACTATTAACTTAACTCTTTAAGAGATATCAGTGTTAGTGTGCCTAAAACTTAAACAACTTAAGCGCTATTCTACAATTTCATCCAACCCTATTATACCTTGAAGAGAGTTATGTCTAATTTTGTATTTTTACGCTCCCTCTTTGGTGTCAGATAATTCCGCTATAAGCGCTGTAGTATCGGCTCAACGAAACTTATAGGTTATTTCGATGTTTATGTTAACCAATTATTCTATACTTATTCAGTTACTTTTTTGTTCCCAGCTCATTAAACCATACTCCAAATAACAAGATTTTACAAATATATAAAGGTTCTTTATTTGTTTACTTAATTCACATTGAATAAGATATGTTCTAATTAACATATGCTTGGACTATAGACTTCATGAATCGATTGTTGATTATTCTAATCCTTTATTTATATTTAGTTATATAGTGTGTTTTGATTTGTATTTAATTTAATTCAGGGTGTGAAGGTTCTTGTAACTGTGGGGAAGATTAAAAATATATAAATAAGAATGCAAGATTTACAAATTTGAAGTGTTGTGTAGTTAGTATGATTATTATAATATAAATTACCAGACTCGAACGAAGCAAATCGTGTAGGCGGTTGATCGCTAAATTTACTGTTCTGGACGATTATGCAGTACGGTTTTCTTTTTCGGTTTAATAAAAGGAATTCTTGTCCTGTTCACTTCGGAAATACAGCTCTCTGGATTGATTTACAGCCCGATTGATGTTTCTTCTGCAACGCCAGGATCCAAATCAGTTCTTCTTTCGGTTGAAGCAATTAGTGTTGTTCCGTGTAATTGAAAGGTTATAATTTCTGGTGTAGTGAATATTATTAATTGTGTTACTGTTAATTCTTTCTATTTGATTAATATCTCATCAATTCCCTTCGGATATGGGACCGTTCAAGTTCTTTCTTGTAGACTTCAGTTATTTACTCTCTATTATGATTTCATATTGTAGTGTTATTTGGTTAATCTGTATTGGTGATAGACGTAAATATTGTCATTAGAATTTTGTATTTTTATAATTGTATCTGGTAATTTCGAATATTACGATTAAATAGATTATTCTTGGGTTTTTTAATCTCATCACATTTAGTTCATCAAAGCAATTCTTCTTAAAATCAACAACTTCTTCTCCTTTTTGTCGTCCCTAGCAACACATAATTCCTTCCTTCCACATGTTTTAAATATATAGTGTTTATTTCATATATTTTTTGTCTATTCTTTATCAATTTGCTATCCTATCGGAATGTAACTTTACCGATAGTTGGTTTATTATTTTCTACACATATTCTGCTGGTTTTTTGATATAAGCCGGTTTTTTTCCTTTTTTTATATTTAATCCACTTTCGATATTATATGTTACTAATCGATATCATGGCATTATGGTATTATCATAATTTGTATAAATTTTATTATATATTATTATCAATTTAATGTTTTTTTCTAGCTCTTCAAATCGTATTTATTAATTATTATTAATTGATGTACCTAATCTTTATGTTATGAGTGTTTATATAGTAGTTTGGCTGTTAGGCCTTTTATTGTAAACTGATCTACCTGTGTTTATAGCTGTTAAATATCTATAGCCCCTTTTACATAAATTCATACATACAATCAAATCTTAACTATTAACATTTATATAAACAATTATTTTTCTATATCTAATAACAATTTTATCTTGATCTATTGATCACATATAACAAAATTCGAATCTATGAACATTGATTAACTGCTTCACACTTCATTCTACAACAGTCATTGAATAATGCAACTTGTTTCATTATCTTTCATTAACTCAACACATATTTGGTATAACATAACATAAACTTTATCATAACATTTGTTGTCATAAAACAATACTTCTTAACTCAAAATTCTTATTTGTTATTACTATAAATTAAATCATTGTTTCATTTTTTTGTTTGCTTTTCATTAAACATATATCATCAGCTATTATTTAACTTACAGGTTCGTTTATTCTTGTTAACACTACCTTGCATCCTTATTTAATTTTATCTATGATTATCTTTGTAATTATTGGATCTTTGTTCTATTATGGTGTTAAACATTGACTTATTTATTATTCGGTGAACCTTATTTTTATGTAACATGAATGCTGGCATTTCTGTTGCGTTACAATATATATATATATATATATATATATATATATATAATGTTTATGGTTTATGTGGCTTACTGGGAGGGTCGATACTATGCGCCGTTCTTACATTATTTAGAAATAACTGCTGCTCAGTGATATCAAGGTCAATTAATTGGCGATGCCTATGTTTAGTGTTGAATTATAACAACATTTTGAGCTATTCTTATGAAGTGAAAGCACTTGTAATCCTAATTGATTGTATGAAGATGCAAATATGTGCATATGTATAATATTGAACTCTGTTAATGAATTTGATCTATTCTATGGATTGTGTAAGATTAACTTAATCATTCTAAGGCGCATATATCATGTACTGGGGGAATTGATTGTACAAAAGAAATGACTCTAATAAATCTTGTTGTTGTTGTCTTAAAGCAGAGTTTCATTTGCAAGTCCCGTCATACTGGACCCAGCGCATTTTTGGCTTCTCTAGGCTCTTGCCTAGTTCTAAATAACTAGTTCAAAAAAAAAAAGGATTCAAATTTTTTTTATAAAAAAAAAAAAAAAAAAATTGAAAGAGGGGTTACAACTTTATACAACTCTTCTTGACAAACTACAAGTCAGTTAATTCAATTACTCTTTTAAACTCTAAGTACCTTCAGTTACTAATACTTAGTTCACAAATTAATGTAACTACTTTTAGTTACTTCAAAAATTACAAAAACAAACTATTGACAACATCTGGTTTTCCGGCTCTCTCAGAACACCTTCCAACACAGATCAAAGTCAAAATGAGAAACGATGTGTAAGTTCTCTTGGATCTCTTACAATCAGATCTGTCTTCTCCAGCGAATGCTAGAGTTTTTATAGTACATCATCGTGGGTGTAACCCTTAATTTTAGTGGTGGGACTGTTCCCTCCTCTTAATTCTAAATCCTTAACTATGATAGGCTAAAACTAGTTGAAGTAAGGGTAGTTTCATACAATTTTTATAAGACTCTATTATTCGTCAAAGACTGTATCATGTGACCCTACGTCACGATTTGGGGGTGTTTACTACTTTAGATTAAAAGTTCTCACGCAAATACAACACCTGCCTTCACCAATGTTCACACGGAGTACACCTGGCTTCACACTTGTAACCCATTACTTGACTCCTCCAAAAGGATATCAACTTTATGTGACATTTTATATTTCCTGTCTGGACCTTGTCACCATTAATTCTTATTTGATGTGTCTCGCCAGATTTCCTACGATTATCACTTCCTGGACAGTCACTCTTATTGAGAAAGGGTGAGGTACCATTCACAACCCTGGGAAAATTCCCTAAAACTATTTTTATGTTCAAAACATATGTTACAGTCTCGTATACACACCTGACACCTGTCTCTGTTTCTCCACACAACTAAGAATTTCTTATATTCTCACTTCTAAGTAACAATTATGCTACAAGTACAATAAGTACAATTGACAATTACAACAAACCTAATATTGCAAAAGCTAATTGTTCAAAACCAGCTTCATTGTTCACATTAAACTATCTTTAATATATAATTAATATTATAATTTTGCATTTAAAAGAATTTTGATTTTACTCTTTGTTTTATTATTTCATAACTCAGACGGGGTCCGTGAAATTTTTAATTTTTTGGGGGGTCCGCGGACTGAAACGTTTGGGAACTACTGCCATAGGGTCACACAGACTTCAAAACTGATTTATCCACTAGCAGCTTACTGTCGATTGATAGTTTTAGTTGTGACATATTGGTCAATATCTTCTGATCCCCTCAATCATAAGGCCTGCGACCAGTTGCGCCCACTGGCCGTGGTACAGCTCACTTTCGTTCACCGGCAATGAGAAATCAGCCTTCTATTGACTACGTGCGGTGGCGACGTGTGTGTGTGTGTGTGTGTGTGTGTGTGTGTGTGTGTGTGTGTGTGTGTGTGTGTGTGTGATAGGAGAGGGGGTAGACAGACAGAGACAAAAAATAGGTCTTAACCACAATACACGGGTTGAATTACGGTTTCGGGTGTGTAATTCCACATTTCAGCTTATATAATACATTCTCCCCGTCCGATATTCACGAAAGTACCATTTTTTTTAATTTTCGTTTCGCCCCACTGTCTTGTAGACGGACGACACAATGTGTTCATACGTTTTGTGTTGTTTTAAATAACACACATACGAATATACACACAGTGTTATATAACGGCTATATTATTATATACGTTTGTGCGTTGCATAACGAATCCTTTGGCTGGCTGTTGGTTTGACAACGATAGCGAACGATGATAAACTTTTCGCTCGTGTCAAAGGTCGATGATCACTGAGCTGACTGCCAACTTGGTCATATTTCAAATCACACCATGCAAGCTGACTGAAACTTTTATACGTACGCGTTCAACTGTTCATCTGCGTCCTCCTTTCTCTTCGTTTATCACTGTACGGCCTCCGTCTATCCGTCTTCTGTCTCGCTGGCGTGCCTCTGTCTAGCTGCCCGTTGTCCGCGTACACCAACGGCGCAACCAGGATTTCCTTTTCAGAAGGTTCTAACGGGTTCTATAGGGGGTTTAGATGTCTGTGAATAAAACTACAAAAATTGCAAGAAACGAACTCGTAGTTTGCCGTTTACTTTGTTGTATTGAAGAAGGTAAGTACCAAATCACCAGGTACATTAATGGATATTGTTACGACGGTCTAACTGTGTGGTAAACAAAATATAAGACACCAATGAAGTCACTAATAATCAGCTTTAATTACCACAATTAATAATTTGTAATCAACAAGATAGTTTCTTACAACAATTCAAGTAAAAATTGTACACACGCAATCTTCTTCTTTTTCTTCAGTCCCTATCCGATTCGGATGCTGGATAACATATTTTAACTTTCTGCACTGCTGCACGGAATAAGTCAGTTGTGTTCATGCCAAACCAGGTCCTTAAATTTCTCAGCCATGAGATTCTCGGTCGCCCGACTCCTCTCTTTCCAAGTACTTTTCCCTGTAGTATGGACTGCAAGATACTGAAGATACTGAAGCGAGATGTCCTTGATACTGAAGCTTTCTTATCTTTACTGTGTTAATAACTTCCCTATCATTCTCCATCTTTCTAAGAACTTTAGTATTAGTTACATGTACTATCCATGAAATGCTCAGTATTCTCGAAAGATTCCAGTTTTTTAGTTGTGGCTTCGGTCAAAGTCCAAGATTCTACACCGTAGAAGAGGACCGAGAATACGTAGCAGCGTAGAAGTGTCATCTTTGTGTTTATTGTTAAATCGTGACTTTTGAATAAACTACTCATTGAAGTGTACGCTGCTCTTGCCTTTTCAACCACACCCAATAATAACGTCAATTATAAAGAATTCCGCACTAATTATAACACAACAACACTTCGCTACAAACAGTCGATTCGCGCTAAGGAAAATCGCTCACGTAACTCGGTCGACAACGCCAGACACTCTTGCTTTTATAGGTCGCGCAGAGGTACAGTATAGCTTTCCCTCCTTACTGCACGCCGCCTTAATGCGTATCTCGAGTGTTCTTGAACACACTAGAACCTACTTGTAGCGGCCTTGACTGAGCCAACACCTGTCACACTGGACGCGGGGGTGGATAATGTTCTGGGCTGTTTGATAGGGTTCTCGTTACAATATCAATAACTTTACATAGTACTGTGATACAACAAAGACGAAATATTGTAACGTAAATAATTTAATCTCTGTTCATTTCTCATGAGATGTCCCAGATACTGAAGCTTTCTTACCTTCACTGTGTTAATAACTTCCCTATCTTTCTTCATCTTTCTAAGAACTTCAACATTAGTTATATGCGCTGTCCATGAAATGTTCAGTATTCTACGGTAAAGGCACATTTCGAAAGATTCCAATTTTTTAGTTGTGGCTTCAGTCAAAGTCCAAGATTCTACACCGTAGAAGAGGACCGAGAATACGTAGCACGTAAATGTCTCATATTTGAGATTTTACTTATTGCAGTCCATACTACAGGGAAAATTACTTGGAATGAGAGGAGTCGGGCGACCGAGAATCGCATGGCTGAGAAATTTAAGGACCTGGTTTGGCAAGAATACAACTGACTTATTCCGTGCAGCAGTCCAGAAAGTTAAAATAGTCTGTATGATATCCAACATCCGAAACGGATAGGAACTATCAGAAGAAGAAGAAATAAATTAACCATTACCAGAACACTATCACATATTGTCACCCATTTTCTGCAAACGCTCATAATGTTATTTGTCTTGTGCCAAAATGTTAAACTTCATCTTATTGAGTGTGTGACAGTAAATATTTGTAGCACATGAAATTAAATTGGTCTATTCGTTTTGTCATAGAAATTGATCAAAGAGTTTCATAAAATGGATGCTACAGGTCCTCAAAAACAAACATTTCGAAACCTCGCTACGAGGTGATCAAGTATGTGGTCGGCCTCACTTTTCGTTAATCTCACCGTACAAATCGGTTGACCGGTAGAGGCTATGGAGCATTCGCTCCTCGGTTTACGTACGTACGAAATTACGGACACTTTTTTAAGATTTTAATGTTTATTTTCAAAATGGTAATAAAGCGCTAAGAAGACATAACCTCAAAAACGAGGGTAAACATTCGAACCATCCCAATCAACCCAGACAACTGGCAATGTTTACACGAAGCGAAGCAACTTTTTCTCTCAAGAAGGCTATAGCGTACCGCAACTGAAAATGTTTATACTCACATAATTAATTATTGTTATTTATTCCGGCTGTACAATACTTACACATTTTCCGGAACCAAAGATTACAGAAGTGACTGAATTCTCGTCTTCCCCTGCTGCTCCAAAGATCTTCCTCAATTTTTCGTTCCATCAATATAGTCTGAATTTCTTCTATCCAGGTGATAGGTGGTCTTCCTCTTTTCCTTCTTCCTGGTGGGCTCCATTCCATAACTCTCCTTGGCAAACTTTCCTGTGCCATTCTTTTCGTGTGCCCATACCATTGTAAATTTTTTGTTTGAATAAAATCAACAATTGAATTTATCACATTCATTCTCTCCTTAATGACTTTATTTCCAATGTTCTCACGTCTGGATACTCTTGCATAACGCCTCCAAAAGTCCATCTCTGCTGTCATTAAGTTTGTTCCTGTGTGTTTATTAGTAGTCCAAACTTCTGCGCCGTAAGTCATGATACTTCTAACGATGGTTTTAAATATTTTGGTTTTAGTTTCTGCTGTAATTTGCTTATCCCACAGGATCCCATTTAATGTAGATATAGCCATCTTTCGCAAATTAATTCTGGATTGTATTTCTTTGTCTTGCTTCTCACTGGCCGTAATTTTCACCCCTAAATACTTGTATTCCTCTGTATATGAAATCTTCCCCATGTCTTCCTCTAATATCAAGTCTTGATGAAGGTCACCTATTGCCATGTATGTTGTTTTATTCATATTCCCCATTTCTGATATTCCTGTATCAATTTTCTAGTCATGTCTTCAAAATCTTGACCCAAAAGTAATTGGTCATCAGCAAATTGTAATGAATAAGCTGTATCACCATCAAGTGGAATTCCCATGTTCCTGCGCATTCTTTCTTCGTATAAATTTTGAAAAGCGTGGGTGATAGACAACATTCCTGGCGCAAACCTTTGATCACTTGAAACCCTGGTGACAAATTCTTTCCTATTTTTATTCTTGATATTGAATAATTAATTAGCTTAACTATTTATTTCGATTCAATTGAATGTTTTTTGCAAAGCATATTTTTTTATTGACATTTCGTTTTCCCTCTTGGGGGGGGGGGTTACACTCCTTCCAAAATATCCCTCGCTACAGGCAACTTGTTTTGTGTGTGTGTGTGTGTGTGTGTGTGTGCGTGTGTGTGTGTGTGTGTGTGTGTGTGTGTGTGTGTGTGTGTGTGTGATGTTAATTTTGGAGTAGGTTTGAACTAGCCTAGGAGTGTTGGTGCTGAGCCTTTGGCAGAAGATCCTAATCAGCAAACAGACACGGGCAACCGAACTCAAAATGAAACGTATTTTTTCCGTATTAGACGAAACAAAACACACATCACAAATGCAAATATAAAGAGTCATTGGGATGTCAAAGCAAACAGTCGGAGAGTTGTATGAAGAACTAAAGGAGAAGGCTCAATATGTCGCGTTGAGAACGAATATGGAAACTACTAGCTTGATGGAAATGAGACCGAGGAGGAGACGGTACCTATCAGAACTGGATTGTCGAAGGTGTCAGCATCGGGGAAGAAAGGTGTAAGGAACAACAACGATTACAAGTGCTGTTGGTTATGCTAAAATTCACTGGCAGTTATTACTATATTATATGGTGCTATCTTCATTGTCTTCTTCTTCTTCTTCTTCTTACTCCTAACCTTGGCTTCCCCCGCTATTCGCATCCACTCACTTCTTTCTCCTGCCAAACGTCTTCATTTCCTGATTTCGAATCTTCAAAAATCTGCTTCTATCTTTGGCAGCCAACGCCTTCTCAACCTTCCTACCCGCTTCATTGATCCCCACTTCACCATACAACGTTCCCTTCGGTTCCCTTTGTTATCTCCACATGTTCTAACCAGCCAGTTCTTCTGGTCTTAATAAATCGTACCATATCATATTTCTTCCTTCGAGTGTGGTACGTGCGCCATAGTTGTTCCTGCTAGATCTCTCCTTCATTTACAGAGCCACAAATTTTCCCTGTTTTTCCGTACAAACATTTTTAAAATCGAGACATCTGCTGTTTACGGGTCCAAGCTTCTGACGTATCGGTTAGCATTGTTCTGACCACATTATTGACTTTCACTTTTATAGACCGGGTGATTATTTTTGATCTGCAGTGGTCCTTATTGGCATGGTATGTTCGGTTTCTAGTAACTCTTCTACCTTCGTCTTAATACATAAAATATTTTTCAGACAAAAATCGTATCTTTTCATGTGAATTTTAACGTTAAAAATTCCGTAAAACCTTTGATATCGTTTTTTACGTCTTTCGAAAGATACAGGAATTAATTGTAAGTGCTGTGATAGAGTGGTCCTAACAAGATTTCTCAGGAGATAAATTAGCGTAATGACTCGATAGTGGTCGGAGAAGTAAGACCTATCCAATCTTTACCTCCGTCCTCCCGTACAAGGAGGAGGCTCGTGGTTTTCTATCGAGCGGTGACGTGGTCTACATCTGTTTAATGTTTGTATTGGTGCATGTAATGCTCGACTTTATGTACCGACTGACCGAACACTCACAGATGTAGCCTATTATTTACTATTTGTATGAGTGTGTGTAACAGGCCTATAAACCGCTAGTGGAAGAGAAGCAGTTATAAAATTATAATAACAACAAAGGAGTAAAATATATTTTTCGTGGAGTGCGTGAGCTGAACCTGGAAGACGCTTGGAAGTACGGCTGTATCCCGTGGCAGTGAATGGAATGGAATGGAATCGCAGGCTATTCCAAACATAAAGTGAAGTCACCGTCGGGGAATGCCACAGTTCTTGATTGCTTTTAGTCTTTTTTTGGTTTATTTTGTAAGCAAACGTATAGTTGAGTAGAATTTCCGGGAGACAAAATACAAATTACCGACAATACGAGACGATTAGTGCAACACACAGTTGGTTAATTGCCTTGACGACCCAGATATTGTAGCAATTAGCACCGTCACGGGACTTCCATCGTCACTCCGTCTTTCTTTCTTGAAGACAATAGGTACAATTTGTACGTAATATTAGTCATCATTATCTTCACGGATTAAACCAAGAATAGTTTGTTCCGGTCTCAAATAGGCAAAGTTAGAGCTGGTCACTCCAGCGCTTCCTCGGACTTCCCGCACCTCTCCGTCCCCTCGGGTTATAGTTCCAGAGTTGTTTGTGGATGCGGCAGTCATCCATTCGGCAAAGATGTTCCTACCAATTCAGCCGATACTGGGCGATCCTGTCGAGTATAATCATAATATTCAGTTCCTGCAGTATGTCTGTGTTTCTTCTATGATCATGGAGAGTAAACCATGCCACGTGCCTGAGAAATCTCATTTCAGCCGCTTGGGTACGACTGGCCCGGTCTTTCGTTAAAGTCCAATTCTCAGACCCCATAAAGAAGTGTGGGAAGGGCCATCACCTTATAGAATTTTAGGCGTGGTCCTTTACTTGCTGACTTAAGGGTTCGCCTAATGCTCCCGCACATAAGGTTGAACTTATACAACTTATTCACAACATCGTTGCTTGCATTATAAGACAGACTGTAGCCTAGGTATTCAAAATTGCTAACTTGTTCCAGGAACGTAATACTAGTGAAAGTCCAAATTTTGGGGGGAGAATCTCTTCAGTTCTACGCAACCAATCGTCTGTCAACTAAGAACTCGCCTAGATGTTTTGGTGCTTAGAAGCCTTTTGCAGAAGATCCTAAACAACGACCAGATACGGGCAACCGAAATCAAAATAAAACGTATTTTTTCGTATTGGAAGAAACAAAAACAAATTATTGTTACAAACGCCAATATAGAGAGTAATTGGGATATCAAAGGGAACAGTCAGAAAGTTACACGAAGAACTAAAGGAGAAGGCTGAAGACGCAGGGATGAGAACGAATGTGGAAGATACTAGCTTAATGGAAATGAGAACGAGGACCACTGGCCTGATCAGAGTGCTAACGAGTCTCATTTTGGTAGACTGAGAGATTATTTTGGATCTGCAGAGGTTTTTATTTTCAGTGGTATGCTTGGTTTCTAGCAACTCTTCTACCTTCGTCTTAATACATAAAATATTTTACACATAAAAATCGCATCTTTTCACAACTTTGCATGCTCGTAAGTTTAGAGAACGACACGAAACCTTTTTTTACTTGTTTACTCAACAACAATTCATTCAGACTGTATCAAAAAAGTTTCACAAATTATTCTATTCCTACCACTTCTAATGTGTTATTCGGCTCTTTCCTTGCCGTGACAACATACTTTAAAGAAAGTAGACAGTCAGTAGCGTGAACCAACTGGCATTAAGTGTAGCAATTGGAAGAAATTTTGTGTAGCTATGTTGTAAGTCGATCTGTAAGGCCAGTGTTCCATTCCGAGACTTACGAATAACTACGTCTATACTGTACATGGGCGGGCCATCCGCCCGTTGCAAAACCTCCAACGGGAAGAACGACGGAAACTTCTATACAGATCCCAAACTTACCCGAAGGGTCCCGACTAACTTTAGGGCGCAGGATACTCCCCCTTAACCTTCTCATTCCGAGGGTTGTTTTCTATCTTCTGTTCTGATAGCGTTTCTTAGCGTTTGCCGTGTCCACCTATCGGAGTCAGTGAAAACCATAAGGTCCGAAGCCACCCTTTCACAATTCTGCTTTCTCAATTGGGCTTGGAATAGGCTATGGTGGGAGAAAGAAAATTATAATGAAAAAATAGATACCCAATACTCTAATAACACCAGACTCAGAAAAAAAAAACAAGAGTTGGTCAAGGAAGGCGGACAGAGCAGATTAAAGGGAAAGGATCTCACAAAAGACAAGTTGAGGCAAAGTGGGAGTCGAACTACGGTACCGCGCGTTTGCCATACCCTTACTCATAAGACGTGCGCCCGTGAGGTACACAGAGGACTGAAATGCATGTAGGTACCCAGTTAATGGGAAAGGTGACCAATTTCCAGTACTTGGGTTGAGAAATCTCTTACGAGAAAGACAAATATATCCACAATAAAGCGAATATATATGTCACTAAGAGGGCAACCTACCAGAGAAACACAATAAAATGTATATGGTGATGGTAATGCCCACTTCACTGTATAGGTCCGAATGCTGGGCACTAAGAATAAAGGATATGCTACTGCTGACTCTAGGCTGTGCGGGAAGAAAGGCATGCCCGTAGCCTGCTCGTGTTCTGCGCCCCGAGCTTCAAATAGAAGCCGCAGGGACCATAAATGGTGCTGGATTTTAGGGTGTGGCCTGCCATCGGCCGTGGGTTTTCAATTAATTAATTAATTAATTGAGGGTGAGTGTTCGCCGAGGCCGGGTCCAAGATTCATCTGGCACAGATTGGTAGCGACCGAGGGCGCTAATGAGGTGATTGACCTGAAGTCGAGCGGTGCGGCGATAGAATTTCCGGGACAGTCTCCGTATAGGAACGAACACGTAAGTAGTCTCTAATTAGATGTCAGGTAGTGGCCTTTGCACACCCTCGGTCCAGGAGAGACTGATGCTTTTGCTTATGGGTGTTTGCCATACGGGAATCGCGTAGGTAACCATCGGCACCACATAGGTGGAGACGATAAGCTTCCCTAGGCGGCGGGTCATAGAATTGCTCCAAAGCAGGGGACGGAGTGAATATAGTCGATTGGCAATCTTGTGGGCTACATGCTCGGAGTGTGTCCGTCAGGTAAGACGTCGGGAGGTACTTGACCTCTCGAGAACAGACCAACGGAGAGTCGCCTACGTATAGTCTGTCAGGGATCCTTAAGCGCCTGAATAAAGGATACGAGGCAAACAAAAGCAAACGAGGAGAAATTTCTGTGGTCAGGCTGAGGATATACTAGGGAAAACAGAATCGGAAACGAAATTTATATCGGATGAATTGGATATATACTACCTATATAAATCCGTTCATAACGTTATCCTACGTCTTCCGATCCCTAGTCTCCATTGGTCTCGATCTAACCAAGATTCTTCTTCCAATTCCCGGTCTCTCATTGCCCGGTTGATGCCTTCTCTCCAACTCAACCTAGGTCTTCCTCTTCGCCTACGACCGTATGGTGTCCATCCAAAAATTTGCTTGGGGAGTCAATTATCCGGCATTCTTTGCACATGCCCAAACCATCTTAGCTGTTTTGTTTTTATGTCGTCGACAATAGAGCACCCATTATCTCCCGGATTCTGACGTTTCTTACTTTTTCCAGTTTTGACCTCCCTGCCGCTCTTCGCCAATAATCAATTCCAGTAGCTTCCAACAACTTTTCTGTTATTTGTGTATTGGCCATATTTCACACCCGTATGATTTAATTAGTTTCACAATTGTATTGTATATACGATGTTTATTTTGTTTTGATATTTGTTGGTCCCACAATATGTTGTTCAGCAATGCTATTGATTTTCTTCCCAAGTTATTTCTTTCTCTTATCGCTTTATCTAGACTACCGTCTTGTGTAACTGTTGTTCCTAGATATTTATAGCTACTGCAATTTATTATTTCTTGTTCGTCTTCTAAAATTAAATTCTTCTGTACCCCACTAATGCACATATACTCCGTTTTCTTTGTGTTTACTTCAAGGCTCCATAGCTTATATTCCCATCCATAGATTATAGGCCCTCGGGGGAACCTGTAACCCCTAGAGGGCGCATCCCCAGGTGGCGGATAGGGGGATGCCCTAACCGGCTTAGGCCAGTGGGTAGGTGGGAAATAAAATACCACCCGCGGACCAACAGGTGGGGCAGAAGGGGTTCCTTAGCTGTAGAGAAAGCAACCCTTCTAGGAAAAGGTACTCTGAAATAAAACCCTGGTCCTCCAGGTTGGGGATTGAGGCATTGGGCTAACTCCCCAATACTCGGAAAACCATTTATTGTTAAAAAGCCTAGTAAACAGCCTCGGATATATACTACCAATGGTGAAAAATTGCGAAGCGTTACAAGAAAATTGGAAATTTTGTGTTGAAAGGATCCTTTATGAACTATCGGTCAGAAGAGGAAAGAACTGTCGATAGACCGAGGACGAGGCTGTGAGGCCTCAAATGCGGCAACTGACGGTTTGGGCGGCAAACACTCTGTTGTAACAATTCATGGGCTTATTTGTAACAATTTAGGCGGTACTTATGTATAAATAGAGGCTGAGTTAGACGTTTTGCGCAGTCTGTCGACCCACTGACGACGGGCGAAACGTATGGTCCTGGCAATAAAAAAGGTGTTGAAAGGAAAAAAAGAGTTCTTATTAATGGGACTGAGAGTGGCTCGATCTGTTTTTGTAATAACAATACAACATGTATAACATAAAAATGAATTTTTTTGTAAGACACATCAATAAATACAAGAGATGTACATATATATATTGTTACGTAATGCGGAAAAATGTTACACCTTACGTTCTGTCTAATCTACGTGTTTCTCGGCTCTTGCAGCTGTAATGTGTGTGTGCGTACGTATTGCTGCTACTGAGATGAAGGATAATTACGTGACACTTGTCAGGCGTCCGAGACTGATCCAGACTTCACCAGTCCGCGGGCGCTGTGTGCAAGGCCGCAATCAATTACGTTCTGGTGTTTTCTAGTAGCGTTCTTGATGCCTAGTATGAAATATTCTGGTATTTCAGCGGGGTATAAATATAGGCAGTCCGCGGCCATTAGTTCAGTTATTGTCGGGCGATTTACACAGTGCGGTTCGAAGTATTGTGGCGAAGTGTTATGTGTTTTATAATTGTGCGGGACAATTGTAATACAATTGTGTTTTATATTAGTTGATTATTATGTGTGAACAATTTTTATTTGATTTGTTGTAAGAGACTATCTTGTAAATTACAAACTGTTTAACTGTGATAATTAAAGCTGGTGATTAGTGGCTTATTTTGTGTCTTGTATTTTGTTTTCCACTGTACCATATGACGACCAGTAGACCGTCGTAACAATATTTATTAAAAGCAATAAAAATCAATTTCGGAGTAGCTCAGTGATACGAAGGTGGCTTTGCATTTCACACTGTCCTGTCAACGTCGAGTCAATCCAACCCAACTACCTCCTGTTGGGGTAATACAATGGAGTAGCGGGTCGCAGTCAGTAGGCTAATAACGCAACCGGTTTCTCTCTGATGGTGGTACGGTGTGAACTGCCACAGGGAGTCACAACCCATGGAAGATGACAATGCTTGAGGAAAGATGATGATGACGATGATAAATAAAAATCAACGGTATGGAATATTTCTGTTAAGCTCGCACTCGCCCGGCTAGTGAAGATCAGCACTGATCGACTTCCGTTTGGTATACACCTGTCTACACCGGGAAGAGGCAATCTTATCTCTGGCTCTTTAACTAAGTTACATTATATATCCATCCGCACAAACACAGGACGGAAACGGAACTTCTCTGCAGATACAGATAGTTATGTTTACACTGGCAACACGGACACGAACGGGAATTCAAAGTTGTTCACTCGTTTCCTTTCGCCGTTATCAATAACTAAACACTTCAGTACTATAATTTATACCCGTCACACAGTTGTATGAAGTACAGTGACTAGGCCTACACGTGTAAATGCAGTTAAACACGTTTTGTAAGAATCTGTCAGGCTGACTTCTTCTTCTTCTTCTTCTTCTTCTTCTTCTTCTTCTTCTTCTTCTTCTTCTTCTTCTTCTTCTTCTTCTTCTTCTTCTTCTTCTTCTTCTTCTTCTTCTTCTTCTTCTTCTTCTTCTTCTTCTTCTTCTTCTTCAGACCTTATGCACACTCTTTGATCTGACCACATTTTCTTCTGTCTTCCGATGTTACGGTTTCCGCTGGGTAGATAAAACATCAGTTTTATCGATGCAGCGAGGTAGCAATCCCATCACCGGCCTTTCCGTGCGCAGCGCTCGTAACGCGGGGGGGGGGGAGATTTTCTTACTGGCAAACTGAATTGGAAGGACCGGATGGATAACAGAGCTTTGATGAAGGATAAAGGTTTAATTTATTTAGTTGAATTTAGAAACACAGGACCAAAGGTACAGATGATGAATGGAGAATAAGAAATAAACAGGAAATAGACGAGCTATTGAAGCATGAGGGCATTCGCAAAGACTCAACGTAAGGTTCGTAAAGGCTCGACGAATACAACGGCTAGGTCGCCTAGAGCGGATGGATGATCAGAGTATGCCAAAGAAAATTCTTAGGGCACAAGTGTAAAAAAGCAGGAAGAGGGGTCGACCCAGGATAAGATGGTTGGATGATGTGCTGGAAGATGTCAGAAGAATGAGTGTCAGGGGTGTTGGATGTCAGAAGAAGACCCAAAGGTAACCCGATTTTTATGGTTCTTTCGGACGTCAGAGTACCATAAGAATCATATTGAGAAAGTGTAATTATGTATTGGTTCCTCAAGTTTCAGGGCCCTTGAGCATTCCTTAAGAGGAGTTAAAAAAATACAGTAAACTCGACCACATGCAAAAAGAAGATACAAGAAAAAACTTAACGAGTTTTAACTTAAATGACAGATCAAAGGATTGTAAACGGCGATGGATGGAAAGATCATTTACAAGGAATGTCAGATTCAAAATTCGCCAACCAAATGTGTAAGCGGAAGCCTACAGAACACAGATCTGTGGGAAGATCCAGGAAGGGATGTCTGGACAGGGTTGGAAGGAATGTCTGGGAAGAAAAAGACGGAAGAACTGTATACGGATCAGTAGAGTCTACAGGAGCAATTTAATTACAACAAACAGTCCAAAGTCACACTATGTAAAGTAAATTGGATAATAATTTTCGGTGCAAATATGTCCTTCCGTCCAAATAACAAATACCTACTTTAGATACTGTTCGGTTTATTAACCGTCAGTCCAAGGTCATATTATATAAAGTTATGATTAGACCGGTGATAACATATGGCAGCGAGACTTGGACTCTGAACAAACAAGCCGCTAACAAAGTCAATACTTTTGAAAGGAGAATTTCGAGGAGAATATATGGATCAATCCAAAGTCAATGGGATATGGAGAATGGGTCACAATGAGGAGCTATACAAGCTGTATGAAGACAATGATCTGGCCACCACCACCATCCGACTGCATAGATTGTAATGGGCAGGACACATCATTAGGATGGAAGGCAAGCGAGTACCTAGGAAGGTACTGTTTAGTCAAATCGAGGGTAGAAGGCCTGTCGGAAGACCCAAGACACGCTGGATTGACGCAGTGGCGAGGGATGCTGATACTTTACTTAAAATAAAACGTTGGACATCGATCGCCAAGAACAGGAAAAAATGGAGGTGGATGACTATGGAGTCTAAGGTTTGACTTCGAACTGTGACGCCGTAGAAGAAGAAGAAGATACTGTTCGGTTTATTGACCGCTGATTTGCGAGTAGCACAGCATATCGTGTGTTATGGCAGGTTCGTAGAATCACGTACCTCTGGTTGTAATTATTCTAGTCGTGAAGTTCCAGTGTCAATGTGTAAGGTGGGATTTCACAGTTATTAACACGAGCAGATAACATCTGCGACCTCTGTCAGTTAACCACAGACCGGATATATTGCGTTTATTGAAGTATTGAATACGTCTGTCATACGTAGAGAGATAGATAGGGCCTACACTAGGTTGAAGGCTAAGAAAAACAGAGAGAGAGAGAGAGAGAGAGAGAGAGAGAGTATAATTATAAATAAATTTAAGTTGAATTAATATTGTTACCGTCGTCTTCTTCATGACGACGGTACAAAATGGTTGACTGCGGTATTCAGCCATATATATGGACAGGAAGAATCCCACTTGATCGGCTTAAATCTGGATTCATTACATTACCCAAAAAAACCAAGAGAAAAACAATGTGATGAATATAGAACTATTAGCTTAATGAGTCACCTTCTCAAACTCTTCCTCAAGATCATCCTCAAGAGAATATACAAACCTGTGAAGAACAGATTGTATACAACACCAGCCACACAGTTTGGTTTCAAGAGATGCAGTAGGTACACGAGAGGCTCTATTCAGTATTCAGGTGCTATTCCAACGATGTAGAGATGTAAACTGTGATGTTTTTGCATGTTTCATCGATTACCAGAAGGCCTTTGACCGAGTCCAACATCAGAAAATGATGGATATCCTGAAAAATATTGGGTTAGATGGAAAATACCTAAGGTTAATAGCTACACTGTGTTGGAACCAATCTGCAGTGGTTAGAGTAGATAAAGAGAAAACTGAAGAGATACGGATTCTGCGTGGAGTAAGACAAGGATGTATACTATCTCCGCTTTTATTCAACATCTACAGTACTCGGAAGTTATTTTTAGAGAAGCTTTAGATGAATGTGATGTGGGAATCTCTTTGAACGGTGAAAGAATAAATAACATACGTTATGCGGATGATACCGTCATATTCGCAGATAGCTTAGAGGGGCTGCAACAACTAATAAATAGAGTGACAGAAAGCAGCCGTAGATATGATCTAGACATCAATGTTAATAAAACCAAGCTAATGATTGTATGATGTATGATTGTAGGCCAGTTGAACGTGTAAACCAATTTACATATCTTGGTACTACAGTCAAAGAACAATGGGATCGCTCTCAAGAAATGAAGAGCAGAATTGAAAAGGCAAGAACAGTGTACACTAGAATGAGCAGCTTATTCAAAAGTTACGATTTAACAATAAACACAAAGATGACTTTTACGTTGCTACATATTCTCGGTCCTCTTCTACGGTGTAGAATCTTGGACTTTGAATAAAGCCACAACTAAAAAATTGGAATCTTTCAAAATGTGGCTTTACCGTAGAATACTGAAGATTTCATAGACAGCACATATAACTAATGTTGAAGTTCTTAGAAAGATGAAGAAAGAAAGGGAAGTTATTAACACAGTTAAGATAAAAAAGCTTCAGTATCTGGGACATCTCATGAGAAATGAACAGAGATTTGACTTATTGCAGTCCATACTACAGGGAAAAGTGCTTGGAAAGAGAGGAGTTGAGCGACCGAGAATATCACGGCTGAGAAATTTAAGGACCTGGTTTCGCATGAACAAAACTGACTTATTCCGTGCAGCAGTGCAGAATGTTAAAATAGTCTGTATGATATCCAACATCCGAAACGGATAGGAACTATCAGAAGAAGAATATTGTTATGTCGGTCACCACACCGGATCGTCATGGGTAAGTTTATTTACTTTTATTGAAGTTTTGAATACGTCTGTACGTCTGTCAAACTACATAGATAGATATATAGGTTGAAGGCTGAGAGAAACAGAGTGAGTGAGAGAGAGAGAGAGAGAGAGAGAGAGAGAGAGAGAGAGAGAGAGAGAGAGAGAGAGAGAGAGAGAGAGAGAGTATAATTATAAATAAATTTAAGTTGAATTATATTGTTATGTTGGTCACACCGGATCGTCAAAAAAATGTTTAGTTACAAAAAGTCCCAAAGACATAGAGGCTCTTAGTATGTCTTTAAACTTTATAAGGAACTCCTCATCGTTGTCGTCATTAACTTCTGCGACCGTTCCCACAACTCACGCCTTCCTAGGATGACCATCACTGGGTCTTCCGAAAAGTGTATACTAAAACCTAGCTTTGGCAACCTGCTGTCTGCCTTTCATAATATAGGATCATGCCCTCGCTTATGGTAAAAACAAACTCGCTCGACCTAGAGCTCCTACCGACCAACACCGTTGCTAAGTTGGTCTCGTTACTGCAACCCTTAACATATCGGAGGAACTTCATTTCTTCTAACTGGATAATGGTTTCATTATTCTACCCAATCATCCATCATCATAATGTGATTTTTGCCCAAGGACAGGTCTTACAGGGCGTGTTTCCTCCATGCTTTCTTACCCTGAGCAGGATATCACTTCATTAAAGATCTTTGAGATGTTTAATCTTTTAGCAGAGCTTTGATATCTTTTACTAGCGCATGGTATGGTCCTCTATGGTTCTCACCCACACCTCATAAAAGAAATATGAAGCAATGGTCGCTGGAGCTGAACCACCCGCTAAGAAAACGAAAATTATTCGGGTACGAACAAGGAGGATGAAGACAATAGTTGGGCAATACGAAAGAATGAATATCTTAAGAGTATTTGGGCCGAATCGCTCAAAACTTTCAACCTCCAAGGCTACTGCGTGAATCAGCTATGTGAATAATAATATAAATAACAAGAAATGTAAAAAAAAAAGTTCTCAAAAGACAAAATTAAAAGAAAAACATAAAGTTAAAAAACGAAATACGTGAAATATGTTTAAATAAAAATAAAAATAAATTTAAACTGTCGACACAAGACTTAAGTTTTCCTATTAAAAAAAATGTTAATGAGGGTCAGCTTGATCAGAAGTAAATTTAAGGTATTGTTTTCTATAATCACCAAACACTTATACAATAGAAAATAATAAATGAATATTTTACCTTATTATCCGTCTTGTGACTTCCTTTTTTAAAAACAACACTACGCGTTTCGGAACGTATGTTCCATCATCAGGTGTAATTACTCTTGCGAGGTCGTCGAAACATTAAGAGATATCATAAACACATAAAACACAAAACATAAGTTCGTATTCAGTACCTAACGCGCGCGATACGTTTTAGACGGATAATAAGGTAAAATATTAAAATATTAATTTATTCAAAGTGTGACTTGGATACGAATATCATGGATTTTGAAGAAAATAATATCTAAAAGACTCGTTTGATTAAGGCAAGTCAATATACCCTGCAAACAAAGACATTTTTGTAGAAAAATAAAGTTATTAAAAAAGGAGTAACCGTACTGTAAATACCTGATACAGTATATGAGAACAATCCGGGGAGGAACACGGCCGTGAGAACACATCCGAAACGGACAGGAACTATCAGAAGAAGAATATTGTTATGTCGGTCACCACACCGGATCGTCATGGGTAAGTTTATTTACTTTTATTGAAGTTTTGAATACGTCTGTACGTCTGTCAAACTACATAGATAGATATATAGGTTGAAGGCTGAGAGAAACAGAGTGAGTGAGAGAGAGAGAGAGAGAGAGAGACAGAGACAGAGAGAGAGAGAGAGAGAGAGAGAGAGAGAGAGAGAGAGAGAGAGAGAGAGAGAGAGAGAGAGAGAGAGAGAGAGAGAGAGTATAATTATAAATAAATTTAAGTTGAATTATATTGTTATGTTGGTCACACCGGATCGTCAAAAAAATGTTTAGTTACAAAAAGTCCCAAAGACATAGAGGCTCTTAGTATGTCTTTAAACTTTATAAGGAACTCCTCATCGTTGTCGTCATTAACTTCTGCGACCGTTCCCACAACTCACGCCTTCCTAGGATGACCATCACTGGGTCTTCCGAAAAGTGTATACTAAAACCTAGCTTTGGCAACCTGCTGTCTGCCTTTCATAATATAGGATCATGCCCTCGCTTATGGTAAAAACAAACTCGCTCGACCTAGAGCTCCTACCGACCAACACCGTTGCTAAGTTGGTCTCGTTACTGCAACCCTTAACATATCGGAGGAACTTCATTTCTTCTAACTGGATAATGGTTTCATTATTCTACCCAATCATCCATCATCATAATGTGATTTTTGCCCAAGGACAGGTCTTACAGGGCGTGTTTCCTCCATGCTTTCTTACCCTGAGCAGGATATCACTTCATTAAAGATCTTTGAGATGTTTAATCTTTTAGCACAGCTTTGATATCTTTTACTAGCGCATGGTATGGTCCTCTATGGTTCTCACCCACACCTCATAAAAGAAATATGAAGCAATGGTCGCTGGAGCTGAACCACCCGCTAAGAAAACGAAAATTATTCGGGCACGAACAAGGAGGATGAAGACAATAGTTGGGCAACACGAACGAATGAATATCTTAAGAGTATTTGCGCCGAATCGCTCAAAACTTTCAACCTCCAAGGCTACTGCGTGAATCAGCTATATGAATAATAATATAACTAACAAGAAATGTAAAAAAAACGTTCTCAAAAGACAAAATTAAAAGAAAAACATAAAGTTAAAAAACGAAATACGTGAAAATATGTTTAATTAAAAATAAAAATAAATTTAAACTGTCGACATAAGACTTAAGTTTTCCGATTTAAAAAAATGTTAATGAGGGCCAGCTTGATCAGAAGTAAATTTAAGGTATTGTTTTCTATAATCACCAAACACTTATACAATAGAAAATAATAAATGAATATTTTACCTTATTATCCGTCTTGTGACTTCCTTTTTTAAAAACAACACTACGCGTTTCGGAACGTATGTTCCATCATCAGGTGTAATTACTCTTGCGAGGTCGTCGAAACATTAAGTTTATTATGTTATGTTTAAAATTTATTATCATAAACACATAAAACACAAAACATAAGTTCGTATTCAGTACCTAACGCGCGCGATACGTTTTAGACGGATAATAAGGTAAAATATTAAAATATTAATTTATTCAAAGTGTGACTTGGATACGAATATCATGGATTTTGAAGAAAATAATATCTAAAAGACTCGTTTGATTAAGGCAAGTCAATCTACCCTGCAAACAAAGAGAGACATTTTTGTAGAAAAATAAAGTTATTAAAAAAGGAGTAACCGTACTGTAAATACCTGATACAGTATATGAGAACAATCCGGGGAGGAACACGGCCGTCGGCATACCGGTGGTGGTCATCTAGGTAGTTGCCACCTGTCGGCTTCCGGCACTGCCTGCCCATAAGATTACACTGAATATCAGTGCCATTGATATCTCCACCAACACCGATACGATTTTGTCTGCATGTGTATGATGTCCTGAGAAACAGGTGCTACGACGGTAGAGGACGAACGATTGAAATTTCCATAAGACCACTTTGCAGAAAATCGGAAAGGAGAGTTCAGAAGGAAAGGAAAATTGGAAAAGGAGTAAGGCAAGGCTGCTGTATGTCACCAAAGTTATTTAACATATATCTTGATGACTCGATTAGGAAGTGCTTTGGCAAAACAAGAGGTGTGAATGTCGGTGGAAGAAGAATTGAATGTAGAAGGTTTCCTGATGACATGGCTGTTTTAGCAGAAAAGGAAGAGACAATGAATGAAATAATAAGAGTTTTGAATTTAGTATGCGAGGAATATGGAATGAGGATTAATAAGGAAAAAATAAGTGTACGGTGAAAAGCAGAGGAGGAAAAAGGGTAAACATAAAGATAGGGCAACATAAAATACAACAGGTGGAGTTGTTTAAATATCTTTGAAGCTTGATAAGTGAAGATACGTCCAAGATATGTCCGTGAAATTAGAGCAAGAATTGCTATAGCAAAAGAGGCATTTAATGGCAAGAAAAGACTGCTGTGTGGCAGAATTAATAGGAATTTAAGAAAACGGTTGGCCAAATGTTATGTGTGGAGCGTTGCTTTATACGGTGCAGAGACGTGGACACTGAGGAAAGAGGATGAGATAAGATTAGAAGCATCTGAGATGTGGGTTTGGCGAGCAATAGAAAAAGTGAGGTGGGTTGATAAAGTAAGGAATGATGAAGTTTTAAGAAGAATAGGGGAAGAGAGAAGGATCCTGAAGGTAATAGAATATAGGGAAAGGCATTGGTTAGGTCATTGTTTTCGAAGAGACTGCTTGCTTACAGCTGCCACGGAGGATGTCACAGAAGGAGAAAAAATTAGAGGGCGTAGAAGAATGAAGTTAATAAATAGCATTAAAATCAGAGGGTGTTACGAAGAAACGAAAAGACTGGCATGCGATAGGACAGCTTGGAGAGCTTTTAGAGTTTCAAGACCTGGCTTAGGGCAGAACACCAAATAACATTAGTCATAAATTATTCGGTTGTAATGAATTTATTGCTGTCGTAATTATACACAGCGTTGTATAGAAAACACCTGAAATGAACCACTTTGTAGAACGGATGATCAGTACACAGCCAGACGAACAAATTGATCGGAAGATCGTCGGACGCATGAATTACTACTACACTGTTTAGGAAAAACTCAGAGCGTTCAAGAAAATGCGAGTTGGCCGTCCGCAGAAGACGTTCGAAAACCGGGATGTTGCTGGGCAATATTTTTATATACATATACTAGCCTATACGGCGTGCCAATTTTGAAAACCCACGAGTACACAACAATGCCATCTCCATCCCTCCCAATTTAATATCCAGTTATTATTCTCAATTATACGTTATTAATCTAAATTATAACCATTGACTAAGGTAATTATTAATTCAGAATTATTAAACGACTAATTAATCACAGTCCTAAATCGTAATTATTAATTGTGCTAAATAAATAATTATTATTTAAAATTATGTATTCGCTGCATCCTGTCACGTGTTTTGATATTAAATAAGCACTGCGGATGTACTAATGAGTTGATCTTATTAAAATTCTACAGAATCCGCTGTACATAACACAGTGTTCCGCATATGAAGATCTGTTGCGACTCTACAAAATTTGCTGTGGTATTAACCTGCAAATTGATGTGAAACGTGAAAAAAACTTTTGATCTTCCTTTAAATACAAACTACATGAAAATTACAATTACTTATTTTTATTCATCTAAAGTTCACTCAGCAAGGAACTGCTGTCCTCTACCAATCAATTTCCAGCTTCCACAATCATACTCACATCGTCCACGGTCTCTCTCTCTCTCTCTCTCTCTCTCTCTCTCTCTCTCTCTCTCTCTCTCTCTCTCTCTTTCTCTCTCTCCTCTTCCAAAATAAGGTTCCTTCAAAAACGTTGAAAGCAATACTTTATGTTTAAACATACTGTATAGACTAGAAATTTTATCTTTCTCTCCTCAATCAGAATGAATCCCAAATTGCCTCCTCAGTCAATTGCGTAGGCTACCACGCGTCCGGAGTGAACATTATTAAAATAATCATAAGTACAATACTACTGACTCCGAACACTAAGTTTTTTATTGGTAAAAATGTAAAATATTTACCTTATAGCCTGAAACAGTTTTCGCTTATTATAAGCTTCGTCAGAGGTTGCCACTAGGAGCGCTGTCCGTCTTGTTCTTCGTGACGGCGCCGTCGTTTGAAAGATCGATGTTGTGTGTGTGCAGTGTGATATGTTCAAATAATACGTGTGATTTGAACTGTGTCTGTTCGTTTAGGATGTCGTTTTTTTATGTGTTTTTGTGTGTTTGTATATTTCCAATTGTTCAAGAGTGTCTAGTTTTTGGCCTTTTGTGTGTACGTGTAGAGTATCCATGTTAGTGTCGATGTTTGTGTATGTGTGGTTTGCTTACAAAGGTGGATTCGGTGGTGGAGTGTAGTGGCTTTGTGTGTTCAATGTATCTCTGTTTGAAGAAACGTCCTGTCTGGCCTATGTAGAATTTTTTACATTCTGAACAGTTTAGTTTACAGTTTAAACTAAATACGATAAAATATCTAGCAGAAACCAACGGATACAACAGAACAATAATCAATAAACTCCTACACAAAGCAAACAACTGACAAAGACAGAAAACAACAAGTTCATAACACTAACATACGTCAATAACTACACTGAAAATATAGCCTAAAAATTTTAAAAAGCAGGGTACAGAATCGCATACAAAACTACAAACAAAACAGAACACACACTATCAAAAAAAAAAAACACACAAAAACAAAACAAATTTGATTTACCTGGTGTTCACAAACTGAACTGTTCAGATTGTAACAAATTGTACATAGACCAGACAGGACGTTGCTTCAAACAGAGATACACTGAACACACAAAGTCACTACACTTCACCACCGAATCAACCTTTGCAAACCACCTCATTGAAGCAAACCACACACGCGCGCGCGCACGCACGCACACACACACAAACATACATAAACACCAACATGGGTATTCTACACCTACACACAAAAGGCCGAAAACTAGACACTCTTGAACAACTAGAGATATACATCTCGTGACAGCGAATATGTATGGCAAGACTTCGGAAAGAACTGAACGGGCCGTCAGCTGAAAGCGACCGTCTCAGATAAATTTTAGACCTTCTGATTGGTGGGAAATCTAGCAACGTCATAGATTTTCTTAGTGATAGCCAGACTCTGTCCGGCTGTCTAGATTCCAGACACAGGCTGAAACTCTGTCCGATTCTCCAAACGCCTGTCTAGATTTAATCTACAAATTTTATTACTTTATAGGAGATAACGAAAATAAAAGAAGACTGATTTCATTTTAAAAACCATATAAAAATTATAGTTGTGGAGAATTGAGTAAATGGAAAATGTAGCTAATAACCATGAGAATACCCTGTCCAAGTTTCAGAACGAAATGTTAATTTTCAACGAAGTTATTAAATAAAATGTAAATCACACGCGAACCCGCGCACTTACACACAAATGTTTCACATGACATAAAAAAGTACAAAATTATGAACATTTTGACATAACATACGTTTTTAAACCTAGCTTGGTTCAAAACTTATGACTACTTTACAAACCAAAGAACAAAATCAATTTTTAACATGTCTATGGCCGTCAGAAAATGTGTTATAGCATTAGTGTCCCTATTATATGAATTTCCATCCTGTGTTCTGTTGCAATATATAAGGTTAATATAAATTGTTTTATGTTGTTGAGACTTCTCTCATAATTTTTTTTTCATGTGTGCCCTATATAATATCTGGATCATCAAGATATTGAATTTTGTATATATCGTTGAGGTTTTATTCTGATTTCTCATGTTCAGATTTAATTTTATTGAGAATTATATATCAATAAAATGGTTATATTAGGCCTATATGATTATTGAAGTTAATGTTTTTTGAATATTTTTGAAATTTTTGGTTCAAGGGCCCCGTAATAAGTAAATAATGAAAAATTGTTTCTTTGTATGCCATTTGGTTTACAAATTTATTTTATTTTTAGTATTCAAGTTATTTTTAGTACCCACAATAACAGATGTGTGGCAGTACATTTAGGGGGAACTATAATCTCTTTCGTAAAGTTCCGTTATTTATATGTTAGGTTTCAAATTGTTTCTATTTCCAGAACAGTGAGTGTTTACTTCTGGTATGTTGTCCGTACGCAGTTATTATTCACTTCAGCAACGGACACATTTTATTGCCACAATCAATGTCAGACGCTTCTGTGATGTTGTCCGTTGAAGATGACTCATCGTCGTGTGTAACGGGGGTGAAAGATCTACTGCTGATGTTAGCGAAACACTGATGCAATCTGAATTATCAAAACTACGCTACTTTAAGAAAACATCCAAATAAAATTGCTCTTTTATTTATTTGCTTTGTCCCCGGAGCGCTCTGATAAATCCCTCTAATACCGTCATGATTGTACAAAGTATATCTGTTTACAAGTCAGGGACGTACAGATTAGACTCAGAGTCCGTAACGTTTGGGAAACGCCGCTAAAACGTAAGGGAAACAGTTAGGTACTTTAACAAAAAAAAATAAACAAAGTTGTAACCCCTCTTTCCTTTTATGTCTTTTTATGAGTATAAAAACAACTTATTTTGTTTTAATATTTTTTTTTTTGAAAGAGAAGCCACAAGTTAATTAGGACTAGGCCGGAGCCTAGAGAAGCAAAAATTATGCTGGGTCCAGTATGACGGGACTTGCAATGAAACTCAGCCGTAATAGAACGATAACAATTTATTTTATTTCATGCCCTGCTTTAACATTATTAAACTAGAACAACATGTGTGCCTAATCACAAGTATGAATAAATGTAAAGCATAACAAGTGTGTATAAATATAAAACATAACAAGTGTGTATAAATCTTAAGCATAACAAATGTGTATAAATATTAAGCACAACAAGTGTATAGAAACTCCATGAACACATGTATTTATAATTATAAAATTCTTCCCCATCTCGTGGCTAGCTAGACACGAACAAACACAACAACACACAGAAACATAAAGCACATAGACTCACAATTACATTATTTTTTCACACGGATGCCCCTGGAATGCACCAGACTACCAGGCAGTGCAACTACAATACTCGGAACCCAGCAGTGATAAAATATTCGCCCATCCACAAACCGTTTTGCAGAATTACATAAGGTCCAAAACCCCCAGGAAAGGATGAGAAAATTATAACTCATAAATAAAACCGGACCGCCCATTTGCATAGCATTCCACTGATCAACAACCCATCATGAGTGTATGAACTTTAAGTTCCTTTCACAGTATTAAATAAAAATAACAGAACTACATCACCAGATTTCAAACAGTGATTATAGAATTCTAAACGTTTACTTTAATTCACAAATTCAGAAGGATTGAAATATCAATATGTACTTTAACCATCAGAAATTAATCACGCGAGGCTTTACAATCTCAGATAAATTTAGACAAAATGTTTTACCAAAAATAATGAGTACATGTTTTATAGTTAAAGAAAATTAAACAGCAGATACTACCAGCGAAAGTCAATCAACATGTGTTTTGCCAGTTAAAAAAAACAATCAGTATAGCCCTTGTGCAAGGAGCGAAATCAACTAATATATTTCCAGAAAAATAGCAAATTATTTCTATTAACCCTGAATGGCTATATACATATAATTAAAATAAAAAGACAATAAGGTGGTGGTGCTCTAGCATCTGTGGCAGCGCGCCAGCATGTAGTTGACAAAATTTGACCGGCCTCCAACCTGTCTGAGGTTGCACCAGCATGAGTCAGAGAAAACTAAGTCCCCTTTTTAGACCCCAGAAAACGTCCAAAAAAAACCCCAGGAAAACCCCCAGCCCTTAAATGTGAAACCCATAGTGAAGTTAAAATATTCATCTCTGTTCCAGCCGGAACAGAGATGCTAACCTGTTCAATACATTTTGTAAAACGAAAATGAAAATGATGAGCAAACTGTGCAATGTGCAAGAGTGAAAATATCTCTGGCACGCTCCCCCTGTCCTTACAGGCAGTGCACTTAGCGTTATGTAATTCAGTTAATAAAAAGTGTACTTGAATTTAACTAGTAAAGTTCTGAGTCGTGAACAGCGGTTTCCCATTCTAGCAGAGAGTCTGCACACGTGGGCACATGGATGCAGAGATATTTAATATGAACAGGCGCACTGCCGGCCCGGCCCCCAAAGAAAAATAATAGAGTACATATCACCTTATCACAGCTGACACGTGTTACATTGTGAACGAGTTACCATCTCCCTCTTCAGACTTCAGACAGGATCTTGTTCATGGTCCGCAGCTTAGGCAGGTGTACGGCCATCAGCAAGCCAGGTATCCGCCTTAGTTCGAGAACCCGGGAGTCGTTTAAGCCTTAGCCAGTCATAAGGAGACAGAAAACTGCGTCGTAATATTCGAAGAGAGAGACGGTTAATTCTCTGAGCCAGGCGGAGTGTAGTCTGTCGCTGCACCCGACCTGACAAGTCGACCCCAACCATAAGCTGCGCGCGCAACCGTCCCTTTATCTCGTCGTACAAGGGTCGGCTTAGCATACTCGCGTTCGCGTTATATTACAATAAAAAAAACTTTAACTAAAATCTTCGATAGCCGGCTTCACACCGGCACAAAGTTTAAACGATGTCAAACATACAGTGCTTAGGGGATGTCTCGCGATAACTTATCCTGCGTGTCCACATGCCACAGAAACTTAGTGTTTTTTGAGATTGTCCCCCCCCCTCAAAAAAAAAGAGACTGGACAAAATTAAGAAAAGTCGCAAAAAATCCGTGGGGTGTGTCAAGTCAAAGAGACTTTTAAACAGAAATCTGAATATAGTGTTCAGTTTTAGACATTTCGAAATTTTAGGTACACAAATTTTAACCTTGAAAATGTTTATAAGGACGTGTCGCACATTTGAAAACGACCGCTGGTGCGTGATCGAAAATGGGAACTGGTGAGTTTCCATAGAAACTACTTCTTTGTTGTCAATAACGTAGTACACATATAAAACTTCGCTTATGAATGCGACTACATTTAACTTATAATCTGTACATTGGTAAATGAAGAATGAATTCATTGATTGGTGAATGAAGAATGAATTCATTGATTGGTGAATGAACATAAATATATATATTTTTTAGATTTATTGAAGCATTTTCAATGCCCTTCTCTGTGCATTGCATTTGTGCAATGCCTGTAAAATTTTTAAAAGCATGTCGGGAATCAGATTGATAAGCGCACAAGCAAGAGAAATGTTTTTTTTTCGGTCTGGGGCAGTTTGTTTCAAGCTTCCAAGAAACAGGTGTCAACATAGTCGCTTTTATTTATAAAATGATTCTGTATAAGAATATTTTATAAAATAACAAAAGGACTATAGCGGGACGTCATTTTTATCGATTTTTATTTTGTGGAGTTTGTAGGAATTATTTGTTTCACTTTGTGTATCAGTTCATCCATGTTCATCGTATAAGAAAAACCATATTGAATTTTTAATGAATTATACCTAGGTAGCCTACTAATTAATTTTTATTTCGAATTAATAACTACTAAATCAGTTTTGAAGAAACAGATATTATTTTTGTACAGTTTTAATTCACAGACTAATATTTAATATATTAGAATAATTGAACGAGCGAGCGAGTTCTCAGTTTTACCTTGACCGTTTGGCATCTATCTGTCTGTCTACCCATCTGTTTGTCTATTTGGGATACGTCTAACGATAACTTTTGAACGCAACAATTGAATTTCGTAAAACTTGGGATGTGTATCCATACTATTACCCTGAGAACCCTATAGTTTTGAGACTGATAAAAAACGGGGCGGGAGGCAAAAACGTGAGGGGTTAGTTTTGAAAAAAAAATCGCTGAAGTATCTGTGAGGTATACAATTAAAGAAAAACTGTAATAAAAATGTGAATTTATTGTTCATTTTTGAAAATTTTAAAATTCTGGGCAAAAGTTTGATAAAATTACAAATTCCATGTAGGATATCAAATAAATAGAATTTTAGCCAAAATCTGTAGTGCACACCTTGAAATTCAAAATTTTTTACCTAAAATTTGATCAAAACTTTGAATATATAGTAACATTTATTTACTAGTTAGTCTATAATCTATAGATCGCTAAATAATCTATTTAGTCTGGTGTCAGACTAAAGAGAATTTTAACACAAATCCAATTGGTTTGTACTTTTACCGGTTATTGTACGATTGCTCTGCAATTGTTACTTTACTAAACAAAATATCGGTATGCCGAACCATACATGGCTTCCATCTTTAAGTTTTATATTTAAAATCATTTTCGAAATGAAATATTTCCATAGAAACTACTTCTTTCTTTCAGTACTGTGGTCACTAACGCATACCACCTCAAGTTAACGCACTCGATTTTAACTTATGATTGCAGTCGATGGCACCGCCGAAACGTCTAGTTTTGCAGAAAACATTGGACCACGGCCAAACAGCCCGGGAAGGAGTTTTAACAAGAAACTACTTCTTTCTTGCCGATAACGTAGTACACATATAACAAATTATCCCCTCCCTCTTCAACTATCATTTTCATTTATACAAAATTACCCCCTCCCCCTTCAACTACCCTTTTCATTTATAGATATTTCATCTACCTTTCTACAGTGGATTATTATGACCTTCTTTTCAGGATACTTTATTTATCAAAATTAAGTACTATACTCTTGTTAAAACACAAAACGTTGCAGGTAAACTACCCGTTCCCCTTAACCGATCTTTACCAAAATAAATTGAGTCATTTACAATTCAGGCTCATATGCAAAAAATTATTTGATTCTGTTTGAATTTGCGGCAGTTATCGTTTGCCATAGAAAAAAATTCTACACACAGACACATAGACAAACAGACACACAGACACTTATCGGAAAATAACTTTCCGTCATGTTTTGAGGGTAGTACAATCAGAATCAGCCCTTATCTCGAACACGATATTTTCGCCATCACCACACTTCCATTTCCTTATGGAACATGGAAGTAAAATGGTAGGGTAATCGGGATTTTTATAATTTTTCTGATAATTGAAGAATTATTTAATATATAAATTTGTCTAATAATAAATGTCCATCGCTCAAAATAGTGAACGAGCGAGTTCTGCAGTTCAGGGAGGATGTACTGTGACGAACCGTTCGCAAGGATCGGTCAATAAGTTAGCAGACACAATGTTTAAAACTTTTTGCGTCGACATTTCGACAGTTTTTATTGTCGTCTTCAGATCAATCGTTGGTGAGTCGTTGTGACATCAAACAAACAACTGTTGTGTTTTGTATCATATCAACTCATCTACAATTATATCCTGATGATGAAAATAAAAATTGTCGAAATGCCGACGAAAATAGTTTAAACATTGTTTCTACTTACTGATCCATTCTCGCAAAATGTTATGTCGTTTAATGATTCACGGTAACTTCTAATTTAATTATAAGTAATGTGTTGTGCTATTGTATTGAAAGTAATACGTATCAAATAATTAATCTGTTATTGTATTTATGTTGATTTTACCCTTATAGCTATAGGCTATATGTGTGACTTTATCCTGCAGTCAGGTCGGTGTTTTTGCTTTAATAATTACAACCTGTACGTAATTAAAGATTTATTTTTAATATTTCTTAACACTTACTGGACACACGCTACGTAAATTATTTTTATAATTGACATTCAATTTCAATTGACATACAATTCAATACATTTGTTAAATCGAATATCCAAAGACTCTGTATTGCAGATATCCACACGTAAGACCAAGGTGATGGCTTTTCGTGGAACTGATCCTGTACGGGCAAAAATTGTTATAGATGGTACTGCCCTAGAACAAGCCAGCAATTTTGAATACCTGGGCTACAGTTGTCTTATAATGCAAGCAACGACGTTGTGAATAAGTTGTATAAGTTCAACCTTATGTGCGGGACCATTAGGCGAACCCTCAAGTTAGCAAGTAAAGGAACACGCCTAAAATTCTACAAGGTGATGGCTCTTCCCACACTTCTTTATGGGTATGAGAATTGGAATTTAACGAAAGGACAGGCCAGTTGCATCCAAACGGCTGAAATGAGATTTCTCAGGCACGTGGCAGGGTATACTCTCCATGATCATAGAATAAACACAGATATACGGCAGGAACTGAATATTATGAGTATACTCGACAGGATCGCCCAGTATCGGCTGAGTTGGTGGGAACATCTTTGCCGAATGGATGACTGCTGCATCCCCAAACAACTATGGAACTATAAGCCGAGGGGACGGAGAGGTGTGGAACGTCCGAGGAAGCGCTGGAGGGACCAGCTGTAATGTTTGCTTATTTGAGACCGGAACAAACCATCCTTGGTTTAATCCTTGAAGATGATGATGATGATGATAACTTGAAAATATGGAAAAGAAAATATGGATAGATAAAACAATATAGGAATAGATGGAGAAGGTATAGTGTAAGAATGATGAAAATGGGCTCCCAGTGGCTACCACTTTAATTATAAGTGTACGGGTAAGAGGAATGTAGTGTTGGCCACCTTTGTACCTCGAACACAAGTCGCCCACAGCAATCGATAAACATCATACTTTGTAACTAACTTAGCCGCGCACCACATAAGTTTACCAGGGAAAGGGAAGAAACGTTCCCCCTTTCCATCCACTGACTACGCCAACGAGCGAGCTGGAATCCCCTACTTCTAAAGGAGGGTGAAGCACTTCGCCGCTATCAAACGTCATCATCACGGCACAGGCAAGATGCTGCCTGTTCTGCCTTCAAAGATCCTCCTGCCATCTCTTCCTGCGTCTACCCACATACTTGTGTCCTTTAGGTTTATATTCCCAGATTTGTTTGGCAAGCCTTCAATCTGACATTCTTTCCACATTGAAGACAAAGGAGATGGCTTTTCGTGGAGCTGAACCCATACGAGCAAAAATTGTTGCAGATGGTACTGTTCTGGAGAATGTCAGTAAGTATGAATATCGTTGCACATGGTACTGTTCTGGAGAATGTCAGTAAGTATGAATATTGTTGCACATGGTACTGTTCTGGAGAATGTCAGTAAGTATGAATATCGTTGCACATGGTACTGTTCTGGAGAATGTCAGTAAGTATGAATATTGTTGCACATGGTACTGTTCTGGAGAATGTCAGTAAGTATGAATATTGTTGCACATGGTACTGTTCTGGAGAATGTCAGTAAGTATGAATATTGTTGCACATGGTACTGTTCTGGAGAATGTCAGTAAGTATGAATATTGTTGCACATGGTACTGTTCTGGAGAATGTCAGTAAGTATGAATATTGTTGCACATGGTACTGTTCTGGAGAATGTCAGTAAGTATGAATATTGTTGCACATGGTACTGTTCTGGAGAATGTCAGTATGTATGAATATTGTTGCACATGGTACTGTTCTGGAGAATGTCAGTAAGTATGAATATTGTTGCACATGGTACTGTTCTGGAGAATGTCAGTAAGTATGAATATTGTTGCACATGGTACTGTTCTGGAGAATGTCAGTAAGTATGAATATTGTTGCACATGGTACTGTTCTGGAGAATGTCAGTAAGTATGAATATTGTTGCACATGGTACTGTTCTGGAGAATGTCAGTAAGTATGAATATTGTTGCACATGGTACTGTTCTGGAGAATGTCAGTAAGTATGAATATTGTTGCACATGGTACTGTTCTGGAGAATGTCAGTGAGTATGAATATTGTTGCACATGGTACTGTTCTGGAGAATGTCAGTGAGTATGAATATTGTTGCAGATGGTACTGTTCTGGAGAATGTCAGTAAGTATGAATATTGTTGCACATGGTACTGTTCTGGAGAATGTCAGTGAGTATGAATATTTGGGATGTAATGTATGTTACATTAGAAAGAATGATGCGGTCAAGAGACTGAAGACGTTCAACCGTATGTGTGTGATCACCAGGTGAACTCTAGAATGGACGAGGAACGAAACATGCCGGAAGTTCTACAGGACGATGGCCCTCCCCACGCTTCTCTATGGACCTTTAACGAATTCCCAGGCCAGTCGTATTCAAGCGACCGAAATGAGATTTCTCAGGCACGTGGCAGGATATGCACTTCACGATCGCAAAAGAAATGTCGATATACGGCAGGAGCTGAATATTGTGAGTATACTCCATAAAATTTCTCAACATCGGCTAAAATGGTTGGAACAGCTTAACCGGATGGATGGGACTGCCGCATCCGCAAACGGACGGAGAGGTGTGGAACGCCGAAGAAGGTTTGGAGTGACCAACTCTAATCTATCTGCTTGGGACCGGAACAAACCATTTTTGGTTTAATCCTTGTTGAACATGATAATGATGATGATGAATTCTGAGAAAAAATTGGGTCACACAGCCGTCTCTTCTCCAAGCGTACATGGGCGGATTTTCTATAGGCAGACTGGGGGCAGGGGGAGGACAGATGGGAATTTGGGGAGGAATGAAATTATTTTATACAGGAAATCAATAAGCTCATATATACCAAAATACTGAATTTATCGAAATTATCAGTAGGCCTACCAATAACTAAGCTTGTAAAAATATGAAATTACTCTTATTATAAGATAAAAATCATAAAACTTCGGAAAAGTATTATAATAGAAAGTGTATTTCTAAATAAATTATTTTCGAATACGTTTTATTGAAATAAAAGATGAAAAGTCTCAAGGAGACGAGTGCTACAGAGCTGTTGCAAATATGTTAAAACGGAATAATAAATTTTCCTGTTTAAAAATGGGGAGGCCTCCGGGTGTAAACTGCCGAGGGCCGCAAAATGTCCGAATCCGCTTCTGCAAGTGTATGCAGGCCTATTCCAACAATAATTTTCACTATTACAATTATTCCAGAGATATAGAAAATAAAGTGACGAATTTCACAAGAATGTGTGGCACGATTTGGAGAACATTGGGAAATAAATGTAGAAAAGAAACCCGAATAAAATTTTATAACCCAGTGGCAATACCAACACTACTGTATGGTTCTGAAACTTGGGTCATAAAGAAAAAAAGATGAACAGAAGATACAAACTGCAGAAATGAAATTTCTGAGATCAGTTAAAAGGTGTAATAGGCGAGACCTTTTTAGAAATGAGGAGACAAGAAGTGATTTAGATATTTTTGCAGTTAATGAAAGGATTTAAGAATATAGGAGAACATGGATTCAACACATAGATAGTATGGAAGAAAGTAGAATACCGAAGGTGGCGAAAGATTACATCCCTAGAGGTAGAAGAAACGTTGGTAGGCCTAAGAAAAGGTGGACTGTGGAATATGAACAGGCCGCTAAAGCCTAAAACCGTTAAGAAGATGATGATGACAATTAGTCCAGTATGTTATAACGGATTCAGGAGCTTTTCACTAACTAAACACAGTGTTTATTAACGGCTGGAGGAGACGAGTGGCAGTAGTGTGTATGATAAATTATCCGTGAGTTCTGGGTGTGTTCCGTCTTCCACATGCAGCACTTTCCGTTCGTTAATAACACGCTCGTCTGTCTGTTCCCAACACGACTTTATTTGTTGTCAGTTGCGACCAGTTAATTGGCTGTCGATGGCACCTACAAATCACAAACAAATTATACACGGTGTAATTAAATTTTCGTTCGGCGGTATCAAACCTGTTCGATGCGCCTGGTGGTGTGTAACGATTACCGCCGTTAGCAGGACGACGTGTCCAGTGTATGGCCTAATTTATCGGTCAGTGAATATCCAGTAATAGGAAGTACAGTGTGTCCCACGTTTTAGATCGTACGTTGGTATTTTGCTAATGAACTTATTCGGCGATATTTACGTTTAAAGGCAACATACAAGAATGTGGACTACAAAATCTGAAACGATGGCATTTAAGGGCAAGTCTCATATAAGAACTAAGATAGTCGTGAATAATCAGATTTTGGATCAGGTTAGTCATTTTAATCACCTGGGTTGTGATATGGAACCGATATTGATTGGGATAGTAACCTAACAAAATTTAGACGCATCTGTGGAACGATTCACAGGTACCTGAAAAATAAAACATGGGAGGATACCCGAATGAAATTTTAAAAACTGTGGCTGTCCCCAGATTCCTGTATGCTAGTGAGACATGGACTATTGGCAAAACGAACGTACAGAGGATTTAGACAGCTGAAATGAAATTTATAAGAGGAACGCAATGTTGCTGTCTCCTGTACCGGAAAAGGAACGAGAATATTAGACGCGAATTATCGTTGCACCAGAAGATTGAAGACCACAGAAGAAGATGGTGTGAACACTTGAACCGCATGCCTGATATCCACCTACCCGTGGCTGCCTTGGGTTATCACCCTACTGGGAAGAGAGATGTCGGTAGACCGAGGAGGAGATGGGTTCCGGAACAGGTCTAAGGCCTAGTCCTTGGTGTGGTGATGATGACGATCATGATGAACTTATTCGGTTGAAATTTTGCGAAGATTCAATAACGATTAGGAAAGTTAAAACATAAAAAAAATATCGGTATGGAGAACCATACATGACTTCCATATTCTAAGATTTATATTTAAAATCATTTTCAGCCAAACAACCAGGCTGTGTCTTACCTGCCTTTTTATTGCTGTATTAAATGAAAAATATTATATTACATTAAAATGAAAAAATTATAATTTTATTGCCTGGCAACAAAATTATTTTATTTTTAACAATTACCATTGTTTCAAAAAGTTTAAATAAATTTTCAAGTACTTTACTCTTGTTAAAACGTAAAAGGTTGCAGGTAAACTACCCCTTCCCCTTAACCGATCTTCACCAAAATCGAAAGTCATTGAGACCTCTACAATTCAGGGACGTATGCAAAAAATTATTTCATTCTGTTTGAATTTGCGGCTGTTATCGTTTGCCATAGAAAATACGCTTGATAAAAAAATGTTGCAGGTAAACTACCCCTTCCCCTTAACCGATATTCACCAAAAACAATAGGTCTTGAGTACTCTACAAATCAGGGCTGTATGCAAAACATTATTTGATTCTGTTTGAATTTGCGGCTGTTATCGTTTGCCATAGAAAATACCCTTGTTAAAAAAACGTTGCAGGTAAACTACCCCTTTCCCTCAACCGATCTTCACCAAAAACAATAGGTCTTGAGAAATCTACAATTCAGGGCTGTATGCGAAACATTATTTGATTCTGTTTGAATTTGCGGCTGTTATCGTTTGCCAAAAAAAAAAAATTTCCCTTGATAAAAAAAACCGTTGCAGGTAAACTACCCCTTCCCCTCAACCGATCTTCACCAAAAACAATAGGTCGCGAGTACTCTAAAAATCAGGGCTGTATGCAAAAAATTATTTGATTCTGTTTGAATTTGCGGCAGTTGTCGTTTGCCATAGAAAATACGCATGATAAAAAACGTTGCTGGTAAACTACCCCTTCCCCTCAACCGATCTTCACCAAAAACAATAGGTCTTGAGTACTCTACAAATCAGGGCTGTATGCAGAAAATTATTTGATTCTGTTTGAATTTGCGGCTGTTATCGTTTGCCATAGAAAATACCCTTGTTAAAAAAACGTTGTAGGTAAACTACCCCTTTCCCTTAACCGATCTTCACCAAAAACAAAAGGTCTTGAGAACTCTACAATTTAGGGCTGTATGCAAATAATCTTTTCATTCTGTTTGAATTTGCGGCTGTTATCGTTTGCCATAGGAAATACCCTTGTTAAAACATAAAACGTTACAGGTAAACTACCCCTTTCCCTTAACCGATCTTCACCAAAAACAAAAGGTCTTGAGAACTCTACAATTCAGGGCTGTATGCGAAACATTATTTGATTCTGTTTGAATTTGCGGCTGTTATCGTTTGCCAAACAAACAAAATTACCCTTGCTAAAAAAAAACCGTTGCAGGTAAACTACCCCTTTCCCTCAACCGATCTTCACCAAAAACAATAGGTCGCGAGAACTCTGCAAAACCGGGCTGTATGCAAAAAATTGTTTGATTCTGTTTGAATTTGCGGCAGTTATCGTTTGCCATAGAAAAAAAATCTACAGACAGACAGACACACAGACAGACACACAGACACTTTTCGGAAAACGACTTTTTTTCATGTTTTGAGTGTAGTAGAATCAGAATCTGCAATAATCTCGAACACGATTTTTTTTGCCATCACCATACTTCCATTCCTTAAGGAATATGGAAGTAAAACAATACATCTTCTTCTTCCATCCTGAAGTAGCTGTAGACACCTGTTCCTGTTTCAGAAGCCGTATATAGGCCTACAGCGTGAATTTAAATTGTTACTACAGTATTTACAAATGTAGCTGGCAGAGCATTTACCCGTCAACAGCTATCTCTCTAGGACAAAGCGAATTTGTTAATACGCTGCTCTTTGCTGGCGACCTGCTGCTTATAGATACCACCGTAAATGGTTTGCAAAGAGCGCTACATAATTTACAACGGTGTTCGATTCAGTGTAACTTAAGAATTTCCACAAGCAGAACGAAGGTGATGGCTTTACTGGGAAGCTGTCCTGTAAGAGCTAGAATAATGATTAACAACCAACTAATTAAACACGTCTCCCGCTTTAGCTACCTAGGATATGATATATCATCTGAGTACAATAGAGACATAGACAATAAACTACATAAGTTTCAAATGATGTCCGGCACCATAAGAAGAACACTAAAAAACAAAACGCGGAAAGATACTGAGCTCAAGTTGTACAAGGTTATGGCTGTCTCTATGCTTCTGTATGGAAGTGAGTCGCGAATAATGAGAAAGAGAGATAAAAGCCGCATACAAGCAGCGGAGATGAAATTTCTAAGATCGCTCAAAGGTTGTTCTAAACAAGATCGATTTAGAAATGAAGAGAAGGGTTGGAAGTATACAACTTAAATGAGAATAAAGACTTGCATAGAAGAAATTGGGAGGACATCTGGAGCGTATGGGTGATCGAAGACTTCAAAAAAGCGGCAAATACATACAAACCAGCTGGAAGAAGAAGCGTAGGGAGACCAAAGAAAAGATGGGAAGAAATCCTATGAAGTCGGAACAGGTCACCAAGGCCTAATCCTTGCTGAGGAAGACGAAGAAGAATAAGACTATTTACAAATATTTTAAGACGAATTAAAACTCATACCATCGTCTTTTGGGCCTCTGTGGAGCATAGACGTGTGTCGTCTTCGGTGTAGAGTCCTCTTCCACGCGAAGAACATCTTCCCTCCATGTATTCTTACATTCATCAACGCTTCAAATAACGGGGACATCTTAAGCTCACTCCTCATTGCGATGAAATCTTAAAAAACTCATTTCTGCCGAGCTGATTTTCTTTATATCCGAGTTTCGCAGAGTCCATGACCTGAATGGTAGGTATCGGTGTTATTATTATTTGGTGTTCTGCCCTAAGGCAAGTCATCAAATGGTAAGAGCTCTCCAAGCTGTCCTATCGCATGCCAGTCTTTTCGATTCTTCGTAACACCCATTGATTTTAATGCTATCTATTAACTTCATTCTCCTACGCCCTCTTCTTTTTTCTTCTTTTATCTCCTTCTATGACACCCTCCATGGCAGTTGTAAGCAAGCAGTCTCTTCTTAAACAATGACCTAACCAATTCCTTTTCCTATTTTCTATTACCTTCAGGATTCTTCCCTCTTCCCATATTCTTCTTAAAACTTCATCATTCCTTACTTTATCAACCCACCTCACTTTTTCCATTGCTCGCCAAACCCACACCTCAAATGTTTCTAATCTTTTCTCCTCCTCTTTCCTCAGTGTCCATATCTCTGCACCATATAAAGCAACGCTGCACACATAACATTTGGCCAACCTTCTTCTTAAATTCTTATCGCCATAACATAATAGAATTTAACTTTTGCTTCTGGTCTAACGTTATTTTTTTCACGTTCTGTGAGTAGTCCCACAGATTGATCTAAATTTACTCAACTGGTTCTGCAAATTTCTGTCTAAAGTCCACAAAATATTATACCCAAAATACTGGAAATCCCGTACCTGCTCCAAACAGTAGTCCTCTACCAATACTTTTGTGCGCACTGGATAACAGCCACGGAAAGCCGTCACTTTCGTTTTCGGCAGGGAAAATCTCGCGTTATACTCCTGGATTGGTCGGTGCAATTGAAACACAGTTCTTTGTAATTTATCTCGCATATATATCAATAGGTTTGAAACAAAATAAGGCGGCTATTACCGTAAAACTTAATAAAATTTCATCATCATCATCTTCAACGATTAAACCAAGGATGGTTTGTTCCGGTCTCAAATAGGCAAAGATTAGAGCTGGTCACTCCATAGTTGTTAGGGGACGCGGCAGTCATCCATTCGGCAAAGATGTTCCCACCAATTCAGCCGATACTGGGTGGTCCTGTCGAATATACTCATGATATTCAGTTCCTGCCGTATAGCCTATCTGTGTTTCTTCTATGATCTTAGAGAGTATACCCTGCCACGTGCCTGAGAATTCTCATTTCAGTCGCTTGGATGCGACTGGCCTGGCCTTTCGTTAAAGTCCAATTCTCAGACCCAAAAAGGAGCGTGGGAAGAGCCATCACCTTGTAGAATTTTAAGCGTGTTCCTTTACTTACTGACTTAAAAGTTCGCCTAATTGTCCCGCACATAAGGTTGAACTTGTGCAACTTATTCACAACGTCGTTGCTTGCATTATAGGACATACTGTAGCACAGGTATTCAAATTTGCTAACTTGTTCCAGGACAGTACCATCTATAACAATTTTTGCGCGTACGGAATCAGTTTTACAAAAAGCCATCACCTTGGTCTTACGTGTGGATATCTGCAATCCTACAATCCAGAGCCTTTGCAGATTCGATATAACAAATGTACACCCATCTGCAATCAATATATCGATAGGTTTAAAACAAAATAAGGGGCTATTAACGTAAAATTTAATAAAATTTGAACACATTAATTAATTTCAAAAATTATTTGTTTTTAAAGTCATCTGTAATCTTAGTTACTCGGATTGTAGCCTCTCACAAATTGCACTGTTAAAGAGTTGTTTGATAACAGGTAAATTAACGGTTATAACCTACAATTTCGCTCAATTACTTGACACCATTTTCTTTTAAAACATGGCTTTTACTATCGAACATAAAGTGTTGTGAGTGGGTCTTCGCGTTTGACAGACTTGCGGAAGCGATGTTTCTTGATTCACTACCAGGCGTTGATCCGTCAACAAAAAAATCGGTATGGAGAACCATACATGATTTCCATGTTCTAAGATTTATATTTAAAATAATTTTAGAAATGAAATATTTCCATAGAAACTACTTCTTTCTGCAGCCTTAACTACCGCACTGTGGTCACTAACCACCTCACGTTAGCGCACTCGATTTTCACTGATGATGGCAGTCGATGGCACTGCCGAATCGTCTGGTTTTGCAGAAAACATGGACCACGGCCAAACAGGCCGGAAAGGAATTTTAACAACAAACTACTTCTTTGTTGCCGATAACGTAGTACACATAAAAAATTATCCCCTCGCCCTTCAACTATCATTTCCATTTATAGAAAATTACCCCCACCTCCTTCAACTACCTTTTTAATTTATAGATATTTCATCTACCTTTCTACAGTGGATTATTATGACCTTCTTTTCAGGATACTTTATTTATCAAAATTAAGTACTTTACTCTTGTTAAAACAGAAAACGTTACAGGTAAACTACCCCTTCCTCTTAACCGATCTTTACCAAAATCAATAAGCCTTTAGTCCTCCACAACTCAGCCACATATGCAAAACAGACACTTTTCGGAAAATGACTTTTATTCATGTTTTGAAGGTAGTACAATCAGAATCAGCCCTTATCTCGAACACGTTTTTTTTCACCATCAGCATTCTTCCATTTCCTTATGGAGCATGGAAGTAAAAACGTCAAATGCTAACAATCTGCTACCATGCTAGAGCGAAACTACAATGTCAGGCGGAATTTTGATGTCGAAAGAGATTAAACACTGCGTGTACTTCAATACTACGAACTCCATGAAAACCGCGTCCATTAAGATAGGCGTCATTTTGGTATTGGTGTGCCAAAATCTACTGTGCTGAAAACTTAGACGTTTCTTCCTATCATCGAACAAGAAACTATTGAAGTCGTAAGACGGGACGACGCATGAGTCAAGTGCAGCTCTGCACGGGCTCCAGTTTTAGAAAAGGTGATTATTTTTGTTTTTTATTTATTTTTTTGTATCCGCCATCTAAGGACCACATGCCAATTTCAATTCTTTATTTTTTGTTCTTTTCTTTTTCTCCAATATTCTTTCATCTTTTCACTGTGTCTCTCCTTCCTGCCTTCAGTCCACTTTGAACCTGCGTTTTTCTCTCTCCTACCCTGGACTCCCTCCATTTTTAACACTTTTGCCCGAAAAACTTCTCTTTCAATTGCTTTTTCTGAGTTTATATTATTTTTTCTAAATCCTTTTGGACTTCTTTAATCCAACTTTATGTTGACTTCTTCCCCCACAGATACTTGAAGATCTGCTTTGTTAACCTATTGTCGTCCATTCTGTATAAATGTCCAAAAAATAATAGTCTTCTTTTTCTCACTGTTTCTGTTATATTTTCTATACTTTGATATATTTAATCATTACTTCTTAATTTGTAACCTTCTGAAGTTTTTCGTGGGCCTAATATTTTCCTAATAATTCGTCTTTCCAATATTTCTAGTTTGCCTAAATTATAATTCACTGCTAGACATTCACTTGCATATAGGCATTCTGGCTTCACTACTGTACTGTAATGCCTTAATTTCGCATTTTTAGGTATGCTATTTTTATTGTAAAGGTCTTTATTATTTATTCCTGAATTAATTAATTTTTATGGAACAGAAGTCTTTACTTTCTGTTTGATACTAAAAGGCATGTATTAAGAGAAAATGAAGTCGCGTAGACTAGTGAAATTACAGGTTATAACTGTTATTTAATCTGTTATTAATAAGTTTTTTTAATTAGTATATATTCTTATTGTATCATCATTTTTTATTCCTTGTTTGGTTTCCGTCTGTTTATTCTCTATTTGTTATTCTTTTTATTTATTTCTTAATTAGTTATTATTATTTATCGTTTAACTTTTTAGTATTAATGATCCTTTAGTAAAACACGTCATTTTTTTTTAAATAGAAATCAGACGGTTTACTCTAAATTAATTACCAAAACATATGAAAAGCGATGATTCTTAAAACGTCGCCGTTTTGTTTCTTTACAAAATAAATATTTCTATGGTAAACGTTTTAAAACCTTGTTAGACCGTACACAAAACTGCAAGGAAATTGATTTGAAAATTGAAAACCCAGGTACACTTAAGAGAGTAAACCTCTAAAACCCAGGTACACGTAAGAAAGTAAACCTCTAAAACCCAGGTACACGTAAGAGAGTAAACCTCTAAAACCCAGGTACACGTAAGAGAGCAAACCTCTAAAACCCAGGTACACGTAAGAAAGTAAACCTCTAAAACCCAGGTACACGTAAGAAAGTAAACCTCTAAAACCCAGGTACACTTAAGAGAGTAAACCTCTAAAACCCAGGTACACGTAAGAAAGTAAACCTCTAAAACCCAGGTACACGTAAGAAAGTAAACCTCTAAAACCCAGGTACACTTAAGAGAGTAAACCTCTAAAACCCAGGTACACTTAAGAGAGTAAACCTCTAAAACCCAGGTACACTTAAGAGAGTAAACCTCTAAAACCCAGGTACACGTAAGAAAGTAAACCTCTAAAACCCAGGTACACTTAAGAGAGTAAACCTCTAAAACCCAGGTACACGTAAGAAAGTAAACCTCTAAAACCCAGGTACACGTAAGAAAGTAAACCTCTAAAACCCAGGTACACTTAAGAGAGTAAACCTCTAAAACCCAGGTACACTTAAGAGAGTAAACCTCTAAAACCCAGGTACACGTAAGAAAGTAAACCTCTAAAACCCAGGTACACGTAAGAGAGTAAACCTCTAAAACCCAGGTACACGTAAGAAAGTAAACCTCTAAAACCCAGGTACACGTAAGAAAGTAAACCTCTAAAACCCAGGTACACTTAAGAGAGTAAACCTCTAAAACCCAGGTACACTTAAGAGAGTAAACCTCTAAAACCCAGGTACACGTAAGAAAGTAAACCTCTAAAACCCAGGTACACGTAAGAGAGTAAACCTCTAAAACCCAGGTACACGTAAGAAAGTAAACCTCTAAAACCCAGGTACAGGTAAGAAAGTAAACCTCTAAATCCCAGGTACACTTAAGAGAGTAAACCTCTAAAACCCAGGTACACGTAAGAAAGTAAACCTCTAAAACCCAGGTACACGTAAGAGAGTAAACCTCTAAAACCCAGGTACACTTAAGAGAGTAAACCTCTAAAACCCAGGTACACGTAAGAAAGTAAACCTCTAAAACCCAGGTACACTTAAGAGAGTAAAGCTCTTCGTGGGATACAACTGTACGTTCTATCGAAGGAATGTAAATTATAGAAATAATTAATGATTTTCTAACCCAAATGTGTGCGCGTGTTTTCGCGTCCAACAACGAATTTTAAATTTGAATACTGAAATTAAACTATAGGGTTGATCCGTATTAAATGTACGTATGACACCTCATTAGATACTAAGAAGGTTTGAAAGAAATATTGTAAGAGGTGTTTATGATACGGATAAAGATGTTAATGGCGAATAAGAAATAACCAGTATATAGATGAGTTATTGAAGCATGAGGACACTGTAAGATTCTAGGTCACCTTGAGCGGATGAATGATCAGAGTATGCCAAAGAAAATCCTGAGGGTGAAGTCTGTAAAAGTAGAAACAGGGGGCCAACCTAGGATAAAATTGTTGGACGATGTTCTGGAAGATCTAAGAAGAGTGGATGTAAGGGATGGCAGTGGACAGGAGACGTCGGAGAAGATTGGTATTGGAACCTAGGTCTCACGTTGGGCTGTTCTGCTAAAGAAGAAGAAAATAATTCATTAAAAAACATTATGTTTTATAACTTAATAGATAATTATTTAGCTGATTAAGTGCAGTCCACCCGTCTACAGGCTGACGATGAGGGTGAAGCCTCGTCCACGAAATCCTACTTTACGCCAACCGTTTAATTTCGGACCGCGAGTTGTCCATTTCGAATCCTTCCGCTACAACGATGCGTTTCTACTCTTCTTACTGCCTACTGCAGACCCAGGATTACGGACTGCAACCACTTCCTTCAATCGATTTGAAATTGAAAGTTCAAGGTGGTTGTGCCCTACGGTTCTTCATTTTAGATTTTTACGGGCCAAAAGATGCTTAAAGCTGTACAGTATCGGACAGTTGTCTGAAAACCGCGTACAAGCCTAATATGGGAAATCGAATGTACTGTACAGCTCAATCCTTTCTTTATGTACCATGGTGTCGGTTGGGGATCACTCCTCCGATGGCTTCTCTATCTTCTGCCAAGAAAAAGGGTTCCTCTATGCTTTAGATGCCGAACCATGTTCTTATGTTTTTTTTGTTTGTTTTTTATCCAGGAGAGCTGTTTTCTTCCAATACCACGACGAAGCTCGATTCTTCCTTTTAGGATTAATCTCTGAAACACCTCAGAGATGAATATCCTGACGACCCGAGGTACGATATGCTTATCCGTACTTAAGAGAGACGTGTGGACACTTCATGAACCCCACCGAAGCAAACCAGAGGAGGGCGATAACCATTAGTAGGCCTACACCCGTTGTGTGCGGCGCTACAGACCACTCAAAGTTAGTTTTCTAATTCAATATAGCCCACTATTAAATACCGGTCCATAATATCCGCATGACTCCCTGGAATCAGCGCTTCTAATCCAAACTGAGGAAGACTCTACTGTATGGAAGTTGAAGGATTTGTTTAAGCGGAGATCCTGCTGACGGATTAGCGACTAGGAAGGATAGGTGGACAAGATTGACAATGATACAGACAACAGTCATAGTCAAATTGCAAACGGGTACGGCAGAACGAGAGGTTTGAAACAGGGCGATGGGCTGGCATCAACCCTATTCAACTTAGCACTCGAATATGTGATCAGAAGATTGTCAATTGATAGGAATGCAACATTGAAACATATAATGGTCCAGACTGTAGGATACGAAGATGATATTAATATTATGGCAAGATCCCAAGGAAGAGAAAAAGAGACCTTCCAGGAGCTCAAAGGTGAAGCAGAAGAGATAGTATTACAGGTGAATACAGACAAAACAAAAGTTATGATCACCACTCGAAGGAAAACGAGAAAACCTGAACAGTTTGAAATCGAAGCATTAAACCTGGGAATAGTTAAATATTTGGGATGTTGGATGGCAGAAAGTAATGAAGAAATAAACGAAATAAGGAAATGAGTACAGGCCGCAAATAGAGTACATGCTTCGTTGACAACCATATTCAAGGCAAGGAATATCCACGATCAGTCCAAGGTCACATTATATAAAGTTATGATTACACCGGTGATAACATTTGACAGCGAGACTTGGACTCTGAACAAACAAACCGCTAACATAGTCAGTAGTTTTGAAAAGATAATTTCGAGGAGAATATATGGACCAATCCAAGTCAGTGGGAAATGGAGAATGCGTCACAATGAGGAACTATACAAGCTATATAAAGACAATGATCTGGCCACCACCATCCGACTGCATATATTGCAATGGGCAGGACACATCATTAGGATGAAAGGCAACCCAATACCTAGGAAGGTACTGTTTAGTCAAATCGAGGGTAGAAGGCCTGTCTGAAGGCCCAAGCATCGCTGGATTGACGCAGTGGCGACGGATGTTGATACTTTGCTTAACATAAAGCGATGGACATTGATCGCCAAGGACAGGGAAAAATGGAGGCTGATAATTATGAAGGCTAAGGTTCGACTCCGAACTGTGACGCCATAGAAGAAGAAGAAGAATGATAGGCGGAGCGAACGTTGTTTGTATGGTGCCCGATAGCGAAAAACATACATGTCGAGCTAAGGTAAACCCCATCGGGACCGATGAACGGTTTCCTACGTCGGATGTGGCTTCGGACTAGAGGAAGATATGGGCGTTTGGTCGGTTATCGAACAGCGTCACCGATGAAGGGAAGTGGCAATTCCCTTTGGACCGGTTACATCTTATCTACGGATACGGAAGCCGCGGCGGTTAGGTTAACTTCAAGCGATTTCTTTCAATATAATCTGAGAGGCTACCCTGGTTCGCCGGTTCATAGCTGCCACATCACACGCAAGCCACCATATAGCACTGAGCTGAATGACTGTCCCACAACCACTCCCTGCCTACCAGTAGTTTGGCCTTCACTTGCCTACATCGGTCGTGGTAACCGAAGATAATTGAAAAATTAGTCCCACCAATGTCTAAGGTATTTACATAAATTTACAGAACGCTAAGCAAATATGTTTGTTAATCGAATTCCCAAAAGACTCTGGATTACACATATCCACACCTAAGACCAAGGTGATGGCTTTTTGTGGAACTGATCCCATACGGCCAAAAATTGTTATAGATGGTACTGTCCTGGAAGAAGTTAGCAATTTTGAATACCTGGGCTACAGTGTGTTTTATAATACAAGCAACGACGTTGTGAATAAGTGGCACAAGTTCAACCTTATGTGTGGGAACATTACGCGAACTCTTAAGTCAGCAAGTAAAGAACCACGCCTAAAATTCTACAAGGTGATGACTCTTCCCACACTTCTTTATGGGTCTGAGAATTGGACTTTAACGAAAGGCCAGACCAGTCGTATCCACGCGGTTGAAATGAGATTCCTCAGGCACGTGGCAAGCACACAAATGCCTGAATCATAGAAGAAACACAGATATACAGCAGGAACTGCATATTATTAGTATACTCGACAGGACCGACCAGTATCGGCTGAATTAGTGGGAACATATTTGCCGAATAGATGACTGCCACATCCCCAAACAATTATGGAACTATAAGCCGAGGAGACGGAGAGGTGTGGAACGTCCGAGGAAGCGCTGGAGTTGCCAGCTCTAGACTTTGACTGTTTGAGACCGGAAGATAATGATGACTGCGCAAATATACTGTTCTGTACACTTATAGCAGTGTAGGATTACGCTTTATGGTTAATTAAATTATAAGCTGTTAACAGTCTACTCTGAGATTGTCTTCTATGTATGTTAATTTAATTAACGTTTACAACAGTCTAAAATTGGTAACTTAATTTGTCTGAAATATCTATGAAGTAATGGCCAGCGTGTCGGTCCAATATCTGCACATTATTTTGCGACGGAAAACTAGCGAGGTGTGCTCTAGCCTAGTAATCCCAAACACAAGCGAGGGTCAATGCGCACGCATCGTTTAGGCCTACATGTACAGAAAAATGTTGATCTGGTTTACACGAATTTAAAAGCCTTAATTTTTGTTACTGTCATAATCAGATTTTCAATGTAAACAGCAACCATGGAAGTGAGAAACTTGACGAATAAAACAATGGTACAGAAATAAAGTATACAAAAAAAGCCTAGGCTAATTTTTATAGGTTTTGCGAAACGAATGTGGTAGGTTGTTTGCATTGTAAACACAGAATATTTTTAATATTTTTTAATCTAAAAGAAATATAACGATAATAAGATTCTTCACGGTGAAAATTAATAAACAAAATAAAGTTTTTGTTGTCTGCAATACAGACAAGTTTAGAAAAATCAGACTAATTTGGAAGATACAAAATGACCACTCGTAGGTAAATAACTTATTCTGTTTCTTCTTCTTTAACTAGCTCTTCTGCTTCTCACCGTCGGGTTGTAGGGACCCTCCGTCCACCGTTACCCATTAAACCATTCCACTTTTTTATTTTTTTTCTCTGAATCATCTTACAACCACGCAGATGATTAGCCGACAAATGGCGACCTAGGGACTACTGGCATCCTGTTTCTATCCCTGAAGAGTAGGATCTTCCTTGCTTCACTATCCACTACAGTCTATGTTCGCTATTAACTAAGACGCCGTGTTGGTCTCGACCATCAGTCTGCAAGGGATTACAACAGATTTATCTGTAGTCCACAGCAAGGAAATAAAAAAAATTAAAAAATTAAAATTAAAAATGAAGACGCCCTAATATTGAATTGAATTGAATTCTCTAATAGAGTCGGGATCAGAAAAGAACAGGAGTTAGTCAACAGAGGCTAGACAGGAAATATTAAAGAAAGTGATCTTATTCAAGGCAAGTTGAAACAATAGTGAGAATCCAGCTGGGGCCCATCGGGTTACCAAACGCGGTTTCGCAGAATGGTGGACCCATGATGGAAGCTACAAGCGCAAGTGATTAAAAAACGAAGAGAGATAAATAAAAGTTAGAAAAGAGTTTTTCGGACTGTTCGAGGGACTTTTTTCGATCGGAATTTCGAGGGAAATTTCGGACCATAAAGAAGGGAAAACTGCAAGCCTGCGTGATGCGGCGGCATTACCGACGATGCCCGTCCCCTGTCTTAGCATCCGGTTCATATGGTCGCGACACGAGGAATCAGGATGCGGATCCCCATTACATGGACTAACGACCAAATCAGGGAAGGCTGAGCTATAATTTTGAAGTTGCACCATGATTGTGGCAACTCATGGGGACCTACGAACACACAGTGTAAAGAAACGAGTACAGGACCGTAGACAGTGTGGGGCGCGCGCGTACGCACTTGTTTAACCCATTATAACCGGATAAATATACTCTTTCGCGTAGGTTATCCAGTGTTTATATTTGAAAGCAAAAAAAAAAGAAAATAATGGCGGCCGCGCTCGTCGATGTAGTCATATCTCGCTTTCATTCAGCATTTTGTTCTGCCTACGCTGATTTGATCGACTCTCACCGGCCGCCGCAACCAGGCTAAAGCTCAGTTTACGTACACAACAAGTTATTGTTATCTTATAGCTGTCATAGATAAATAACACTCACTCACACAGATGCAGAGCAAGTGCAGTGTAATAGACGACGTAAAACCGTATATATGTAATACGATAATACAATGCAAAGAAGGAGAGACAGACAGGCAGAGAGAGACAGAGAGAGAGCGTGTACGTGTGCGTGCGATCGGAAAGTTGTGAACCAATTTAGTTTAAAATTCAAACAGGTATTGTTTGTATGTGGGCATGACAAGTGGTTACGCCTGTGCTCAAACCCCCGCTCCATACGCGGCAGTTTCTCTTTTTAAGTGAACTAATGTAAAGGGAGACAGTGGACGAAAGAGGGAGGGGTGCTTTTCTTAATATGAGTCCTTCGTTCAGACACTGTTTCATTCATTCTGTCTCCTGACTCAAATATGTATACATTAGTGATGGGCAAAATCGGTTCACTCCGATGAGTCATTTACAGGGTCAGCGGTGAATCGGATCAGTGTACCGGCTCAGCTGATTCAATTTAGATCCCGTAAAGCAGAAAATCGTTTCCACGGGAAAAGTAATTAATTATCGGTGAACGGACTGATTTTTTTTTTTCTATTTGTATCGACCATCTGAGGAACACATACCAATTTCAGTTCTTTATTCCTTGTTCTTTTCTTTTTCGAAAATATTCTTTCATCTTTTCACTATGTCTCTTCTTCCTGTCTTCTGTCCACTTTGAAACTGCGTTTTTCTCTCTCCTACCCTGGACTCCTTCCATTTTTAACACTTTTTCCCGAACAATTTCTCGGATTGACTTTTTATTTTAAAAATTACATGTTTTACTAAAGGTGGATAGTACTGATAACTTAAAACGATAAATAATAATTGACAGTTAAGAAATAAATAAAAAGGATAACAAACACGGAATTAACAGACGGAAAACAAACAAAGAATAATACACAATGATGCAATAAGAATATTTCATCATCATCTTCACGGATTAAACCAAGGATGGTTTTCTCTGCTCTTAAATAGGCAAAGATTAGAGCTGGTCACTCCAGCGTTTCATCGGACGTCCCACACCTCTCCGTTCCCTCGGCTTATAGATCCAAAGTTGTTTGGGGATGCGGCAGTCATCCGTTCGGCAAAGATCTTCCCACCAATTCTGGCGGTAATGAGCGATCCTGTCGAGTATACTCATATTATAAGAATATTTAATTATGAATATTTCATAAGAATGGTTGCAGTCACGCCATAAAGCAGAAGTTAAACGTGTTCAGCAGTAGATGCGCAACTATAATTAGAATCTTCAAAAATATGACAAGGAGAGGAATGCGGATGAAGTATTATACAACATTCGCGGTGCCTACGATTTCGTATGGTAGTTTCGTAGGCAGTGAAGTGTGAATAACGACAAAGAAGCAAGAAAACAGAAGTCAGACTAGGAAAACGAAATTTCTGAGAAGAGGTACAAGTTGCATTCTACAGACTATTAGAAAGGAATTTACAGGAAGTGATATAAATATATATATATATATATATATTGTAAGAGGACCCTGTATGCCGGTCGTTACAAAAGAATAAAAAGTATACGGAAAATTCACTAATTACAGAATTTTCAAATAATAAAATAATTTTGTTTATGTTTATAGGGGTATGTATAAGAGATAAATCTGTTTTTTAAAAGGTTCTGGTAAAATTTTAATAACAGGTAGGTATTTATTGACCGTCGAGCACTTCTTGAAGATTTGCACCAAGTCTGGAGTTAAATAGATTAACTCCAGGTAATAATCGATTGGTGACTTTTCTGACTGGTCCAATATCTTGTTCAAAATAGAATATATTCTTCTCACTTAATTCCTTCAGCCTTATAAATACCCTTAAATTACCCTGTGAAATAAGTACAGATACAAAATAATGGAAATATAAAGATTTATTGACAATTTTAAATAAATAATCGATATTTTATCGATGGAGAGCAATTATCGACTCTGTCTCAGGAATTATCGATTGTGTCATACAGAACAAAATTTTATGTTATATTATATTAAAAGACAGGTTCTTTGAGCGATTAGAATTAATAGTCAGAGAAGGGTGACGAGAAAGTATAACATTAACAATTAACACAAATACAATAATTATTATTCAATAACATTTAAATAATTCTAATATGTAATGTGTATGATCGTTGTCGTACCATACGCAGACGATGACGTCACTGCCGGATAAAGAAGGCCGGCTCTGTAGAATTAAAAGATGGCCGCTACTAGTTCTGGCGTAGTTAATGTGAACTCGGCATGTCTCAAAATCACGACAAAATTACCTTCGTCAAGGTCTAAAATGTCCCCGCACTGGTGTAATATGTCTGTTAATCTATTTGGTGTATTCTGGTGAAGTGTTCTGTGTAAACTTGCGTTAGTTAGTTTATTTTCTATGTGTTCAACTTCTACGGTTAAGTTCTCAAATTATTGGTTAGGATTTGCAGAATAAATCAGTTGAAATATAGTGTTTTACTTGTTTCTATCACTCGTATTATGTAGTTAAGTATTTGTTTTCACTATTGTCGTGAATGTATGAACAGCTTTAGCTTTAAAAAGTGTCTAAACCGTTTAACTCTCGTTCACTGATTTCAATGGCTAAACGCTAGTACCATCTTTCTCGATTTTTTAAAGAAACGTTCTTTTACACAACTGTCCAGCTTGATATTCAACAAAAGACTAATTAACTTGGTCATAAATCTTGCCCAGTTAATCCTTGAAAAAGTATTGTTAACATTTTTCGACTTCCCATACATATGATAAAATATTACATTATGTATGGAATTTATCTATTTTATTACTCACTTTTATGAATTATTAACCTTATTATTGGTTTAATCATCTCATTCCCTTTAAATTGATGTATTATAGTCCATATCTGTAGGTATTTTGTGGAAATTAACAAATTTCTTTACTTTATGGAAATATAGGCTCAAAATTGGATTTCCGTCTTTATACAAAATCCCCTCCATTTAAATATTATTAATACTATTATAATAAATTTTAATTAGTCATATTCCTCTTCCTTTCCTTAAATACATATAAATTACACCTTTGAACTGGTTTTTTGTGTTAATCTGTAAATTTGACATTGCTCTTTAAAATTAATTAATTTATATATTTTGACAATTTACAAAATGTTAAGGTATATTTCCTTATTATCATTTTAATTCATAGGATCATTCCTAGTAGTGGTTAATTGTGTTATCTTATATAAATCTTGGTAGTTTACAGGATTTATAAGTGAGTTATACTATTTTATATTGGTTCTCTGATTTCACCAAATGGCCTAGATTTTAGAATTTTATATTTCTTTCTTTCTCAAATAATTTAAAATTAATTTCTCCTCTGACTTTACATAATTACAATTATATGAAAATAACATGATTTATAACTTATTGTGTTGTGTAGTAGTTAATTAACACTACATATTTAAAATAAATAATTATGAACATGGTTTAGCAATCTGCACAATTGAACATATTGCAGATATGGTTTGAACATATATCTTTTAACTATTTTTGAGCTAACATAGCATACCTATTAGAACATTATTACTGGTATGTAGGTTATTATTTATCAAACATAATTCTTTTTAAAACACATAACATAAATCTTATTTTCTAATAAACCTTACAAATACATTTATTTACACATTGATTTTAGGACTGTGAAATAACAGTCTATTGAAACATGTTACACTTATTCATACTATATTAGTACCAGTCCTTTCTGGTTTAAACCATTATTATTGTGATCCCCTACATAAGTAAACATTAACTCCCATACTCTATTTATTATCATTTTTTACAAATGTCTTGTAAATAAAGATTTACATTAAAATAATAAAATACTGGAAACCTTCCATTTTATTATTTTATTATGCTGTTTATTATTAGATTTTAAAGTTGTGATATAGCATACTACTAAGTTATAGTATTGCCAACTTTAAGTTTATTGCATTTTTTAAAAAACACTTACACAAATTCACTTTCACTGTTGGTTCTGATATTCTGAGTCTTATTATCTCAGACCAGACCTTTAGTAATCATGGACCGTTAAGACTAGTTTATTTTCTTTATTACACAATAGCTTTAGCCGGTGCACTTCTTATAACGCTATACAGCACTTTAGTTTTCTCAATAATTACATTTTATAAGATTTTGGGTATGTTATACTGTCTTTTGCATAGTTTTTGTGGGTTTGGGATTGATAGTAGTTTATATAATAATAGGTTTTACTACGGTGTTTCTTTCATACTATTTCTTCCTCTTCTCCTGTCTTCCTTCTTGTCCTTCTTCGTATCTTCCTTCTGGTATTCATTCTTGTCCCTCTTCTAGTCTTCATTCTTGTCCCTCGTCTAGTCTTCACTCTTCTGTTCTTCCTTCCTCATTCTTGGGTAAACCAAGGTACTTGGTGTTATCACGACTGAGGTTTAGTTTGGAGTATTTAATTTATTCACTGAACTGACTTTATTCTTCTATACAGGTTTCAGGGTATTGTTTTCTTCCTGTTCACAAACTTTATTCTTCCCTCTTCTTGGTTTTTGGGGTATATTGGTATTCACCACCCTTTAATTGAGTCTCTTTTTTCTTTGATATGGTCTTATATAACTGGTTTACTGCTCTGAGCTTCCTGGGTAACTTACTGGTATTATACTATGAGTTGATGAGTTGCTTCAATACTTTCTTTGGTTTCTTTTACCAGTGGTTTTTATATATTATGTAGTGAGGATTTTTATCTTATTGTGGTTCATTCCTCTGATTTATTTAAATGTCATTCAATATTATTATAACATTTGTTGGTGTAATTAAACTTTATGATTTCACATGACTTAAAATGTAGTGGATTTTCTGTCACGCTACAATATATATATATATATACTATAACGAGAAAAGGTGTAAAGGTGTGTGTTTTTAAAATAATAATAATAACACTTCTTATATCATATCGACTTTGTAAAAATGATTCAAAATTTTATTAAATAAAATTTCCAAAAATTACGAATTAAAATTTCGTCATTATTAAAATTTTTTTTAAATTCCTTCCCCTTTTATTATACGTGTATAGTGTATATCTGTTGATTCTCACACTCTCTTCTCTAACCGCGAATAATTTTAAATAATATTAACTCTCAAACAGCATTCCGAGTCCTGCCAGCTGCAGCACACATAGATAGAAAAGCACGCTCTCAGCTAACATTGTACAATTTGTCTTCCATTACAAAAAGAAAAAACCACGCTCTGCTACCACTTGTAACGTTTATTTACTGTCGTTATGTATAATCTAAAACTAGGCGTGTAGCCTAGATGGAAGCAAAGTATGCTGGACCCAGACTGACAGGATTCGGAATTAAACTCTCCTTTGACATTAACAAGTTATCGTTTATTTGTGTTTTCTAGTATTACAGGTTTTACATACGTTCAAACAATTGATATTGTATTCTGTTAGCAGTGTTAATCCAGAACAATTACTCATACATTTTTTTTTATCATCAAAATAATTTCTAAAAAAACACAATAACTGATACCACCATTTAACATAAGAATTCGAACTGTAATACTGTACTGGTGCCCTTCAATTTGAATAATAAATCACAGCATAAAAATAAGTAGGATAAAAATTATTAATACTCAACACATGTTCATACAGGCCACCATATCTTTTGTTTAAAGAAAGAAAAGGTTACAAGAGGCTGCCAAGGATAATTATTATTATTAAAACTTCACTTAAAGCACATTCTCACAGTCTAGCTGTGATCAAGAAAATTGGCAATATACATATCCTTCAGACAGCTGATAATAACTGTAATTTAAATTAAAATTAATTTTTCTGATTATGTGACATCAGTATTTCAAAGAATCAGACTATAATTCAAAAATCCCTATTCCATTACTAGATGTGAATTTATGAAGGTATCGTTCTTTACAATACTTGAATGTGCAGTTAATCGCTATACATTTAGTCAGGTACAAAATTTAAATTGTTTTTACATTTCTAGTCATCAGTAACTTATTAATCACCTCTTGAACTACCTTAACGTTTTTCTACATGATTGAAAAAGAATAATTGAGTTTAGGTATATAACAATATAAATCGGAGCTAAGGAAATGCTTACACCTTATACAGAAACAGGATCTATCATACATGACTGCTTAAACAAGTTAGTCTATCAGCCTGTCCTTTCACTTGTAACTGTAGGAATGTAGTTCTAATTGATGAATGGAATATATGGAAGTTTTTCACCTGATATATTGAAGCACGATGTATTCACTGGTGACCCGTAGTGATGCTAACGAAACGTGGCACTGTTAATGAAGAAGTGTGTGAAGTTGCTGTTTCTAGTGGACGGTCCTTGTAAGTTTTTAGAGTGAGTCCATGTGGCTGACGGCATGGGAAGGGAGTACCTTGGTTAACCTCTCCGCCGATGATGTCCGGTGTTCATGACACCATCCAACCCCGCATTCTTCCGACGAGTCGGGAACCCTGAGACACTCTACGAGATTAATTAGTCATAGTTAAACCAGCGAAGCCAATTACGAAACCCAGCAGCCAGACCACGAAGAGCTCTGTCGAAAGGCCAAAAAGAGAGTGAGACCGAATAACCGTTTTATTCAACCCAGCACTTGGACTGGCTGCCTACAGTATCGCGTGACCGTTGACGAGCGGCAAAGTTGATTTCGTCGTCGCTGCTGTATACCTTGCGCAAGCACAGCTCAGCTATGTCACTCTAACTGCCGAAGCAACGAAGGCAGTGGACAAGGCGCGACTTATGACCGGCCGCGGGTTTCGAATGTCGATTTTCATTGCTTCGGCACAGTCTGAGAATTGGAATTTAACGAAAGGCCAGATCAGTCGCATCCAAGAGGCTGAAATCAGATTTCTCAGCCACGTGGCAGGGTATGCTGACACAGATATACGGCAGGAACTGAATATTATGAGTGTACTCGACAGCATCGCTCAGTATCGGCTGATTTGGTGGGAACATCTTTGCCGAATGGATGACGGCCGCATCCTCAAACAACTATGGAACTATAAGCCGAGGGGACGGAGAGGTGTGGGGCGTCCGAGCAAGCGCAGGAGTGACCAGCTGTAAACTTTGCCTGTTTGAGGCCGAAACAAACCATCCTTGGTTTAATCCCTGAAGATGATGATGATAACTTGAAAATATGTAAAAGAAAATATGAATAGATGAAACAATATAGGAACAGATGAAAAAGGCATATTGTAAGAATGACTGAAAATGGGCTCCCAGTGGCTACCACTTGAATTATAAGTGTACGGGTAAGAGAAATGTAGTGTTGGCCAGCTCTGTACCTCGAACACAAGTCGATAAACATCATACTTTGTAACTAACTTAGCCGCGCACCACATAAGTTTACCAGGGAAAGGGAAGAAACGTTCCCCCTTTCCATCCACTGCACTGACTACGCCAACGAGCGAGCTGGAATCCCCTACTTCTAAAGGAGGGTGAAGCACTTCGCCGCTATCAAACGTCGTCATCATTACGGCATAGGCAAGATGCTGCCTGTTCTGCCTTCAAAGATCCTCCAGCCATCTCTTCCTGCGTCTACCCACATACTTGTGTCCTTTAGGTTTATATTCCCAGACTTGTTTGGCAAGTCTTCAATCTGACATTCTTTCTGAGTGTCCTTTCCGCCGTCGGTTGTAATCTTTTAATATTTTATTCAAGTTGAAAAAGTATGATTTCATTCTTTATATGACCAAGTTTAGAACACCTTTTTTTAACTCCTTCTTCTTAAAAGACGTCATTTCCGAGACCTGTAATTTACTTTCTCGTTTCTTGGTCATCATCATCAGCAGCAGGGATTAAACCAAGAATGGCTAGTTCCGTTCTCAAACAGGTAAAGACTAGAGCTGATCACTCCAGCGCTTCCTCAGACGTCCCACACCTCTCCGTCCCTTCGGCTTTCGTCCGGCTAGTCCTTATTTGAGACAATTTTGTAATTAATATCTCCCCTGGATATGTTACTAGCATATCGCAGGGTAAGACGTATGGTGGGTCTGCCACCTTCAGGCTTAACATCCAGCCCGATTTTCAGTCTGGGTGTTCTCCCATGAACTGTCAGCCTTACCAGATTAAAGAGACCAGTTTCCCTGATGAGATATTCATAAGGATCTTTAATGTGGTGGTTTCTCGTTCTCTCCCACTTCTTGCGTCGTTGACGAATGGAAGGTCATCCGTCTTCATGGCCAATTTCTCACCCCAAGGGCAAGAGGTTGCCGTAACCTCTACGTGACAGTGGCACGTAGAGGAGGGACAACTTATACCGGCTGTCACTCGGTCTCCAGAGCCGCGTTAGCCCGAAACAGTTTATAGGTTGGTGTTGCCCATCCCCACCACTTGGAGGTGCGGCTGGATATTTCCCTTCATCAAGGAATGAAACCATAAGGCATTATGTCTTGTCCAGTTCTTTGGGGGACCCGTTTCTTGGTGTCGTCCATAATTTACGCTCATACGACAGTACAGGGAACCTTTGTAGAATACAAAGACGTACAAGACGTAACGTTGCTAGCGGGGGCGTTTAAAGGACGGCGTTTCGGGTGGTCGGGGGAAGGGCAACCTCCCCAGACAGCCCCGGTTGTCCAAACCACTCAGGGTCACGCCACCGAGCCATTGACACCCGCTTTGTCGTGATTATTATTAGCTCTGATACCGCTGAAAAACGGGTTAACCTCGCTCAGCTCGAAAGCCAACATGCGCCAGGCTGGGTGTTTCAGAGGGAGAAAAGGGCCACTGGTAACCAGAGATGTGCCCCTCACTCCAAATTCCCAGAGCCATAGCCACAGGTTCACGTGGCGGGGATCACCCAGGTTCCCAGCGACTTACCCTGAACGGCCCTCCATCATCTGAACAGGGGTACGCTAATCGGACAGGTTGTGTTACTAGGTTTGACTGCGTTTTGATGTTACAAGCAGAGTGTCAATAGTGGTTATCCAAGGAATGCTGGTTGTCCAAGGAGACGTCGGGTCCCATAACAGGCAGTATGCCAGTTACTTGAGGTACAGAAGAAGAAGAAAACGGTGGCTTACCGATAAAAATAATTATCAGTCTATACCTGAGGTTGGTACGCTTAGAGTTTAAGCGATGTACACAGACTAAGACGGCAGCGCGCGCTTGGCAAGACGAAGGGGTGGCCTGGTAGATAAGTACAATGAACTGGACACGATTGCCTCTAGATCGTCTGGGGAGGAATTTGCTCACATACACACACGCCCGGGCGCGCACGAAGCAGGTCGTACATCAGGTGCTGTAGGGTTACGTCAGGCAGTCGGTCCATCAATTGGCCGTGATGCGCACGACTTGGTTCATTGAATCGGACAGACGGTTGGTGGAAATTGTTGCCGAAAACGGTTTGGCACTGTTTCGAACGCGTTGCAGAGCCGTATTTAGAGAGACGGCCTTGGCTACAGTCTTCATCAATGAACCAGGCCACACCCTGAACTGAAGAAACACATTGTTAAAGTATTCTAAATTATTTGGCAACGTGACATGTACACTGTCGGCCGTTTGTTGCCAAATTGTTGGCGCGAGCGCGCGCGCACTCGCCCGTTCCTCACTCTTACGCAGCGGCCATTTTATTGTGCGTTCATTAACCGATCGTAGTATTGTATCATTTAAATAAGGTGTGCGTACAGCTTACACCTGAACAGCCGCGACAACGATAATATAATAAAAACAATAATAATTATTGTAGCTTAGAATACAAGAAGGCTCCCTGATCTGCAGAACTCCCCCACTATTTGGAACAAGCACATTTTTTTTTTATCGGCCATCTAAGGACCACATGCCAATTTCAATTCTTTATTCTTTGTTCTTTTCGTTTTCTCCAATACTGTTTCACCTTTTCACTGTGTGTCTCTTCTTCCTGTCTTCAGTCCACTTTGAACCTGCGTTTTTCTCTCTCCTACCCTGGACTCCTTCCATTTTTAACACTTTTGCCCGAAAAACTTCTCTTTCAATTGCTTCTTCTGAGTTTATATTATTTCCCAACGCATGGCATGATGCCACGGTGGATTTCTCTGTCAAGTTACCACCTGGGGTAGTGCCTTTATTTAGCGGACTTTCCATACTGAAATTGAAATTGTATAGAGTGCAAAAGTAGGAATTTAATTCCAAGATAAGATCAGATTGTTAGTCTGAAATGATTGTTTTTCGTGGTTTACTGCACTAGGTTCTTCCGCTCTCTCTGCCGTTGGGAACTCAGATGCCTCATACGCCTTTGAGACAGTTGACCGGGTTTCACCTGTAACCCTAGGCAGGAGCCCTTACTGAGTGCTATCATCCGGAGCCAGATGGACCCAGGTTTTTGAAGAGCTCTGCTCTTCTAAGACTCTTCTGCACGTCCTGCTGTTGGATCATTGAGATCTCTTACATCATTCCGTCCGTTCGTCTTCATAGAGGTCCGTTAACACCTGTAGCTACAGTGTGGCCACAGAAGGTCCCAGGGGGCACGACGGGGACGTGGACTTGACTTACCCCCTTACATTTACATTTTATTATTACATAAATTTCGATATTTGATAATTTTCCAGTTATGGAAAAATTTACAAAAATCCCTGTTACTCTACAATTTTTTAGTAGCCTAATATAACAATCGAAGAGCACACAATCGCACAATAAACACTAACATTTCGAAACATTCAGGTTCGAGTTAAAATTCATTTTAGTCTGACACTCTGCTAGTTTTTCACAATTTTTTATCTCTTTTATTGGGACCTGGGGTCCCAAAAATTTGAAATTTTCTAAAATAAACACTACATAAATTGTTGTTAAAAGTCCTAATTTGATATCACACTTCCATTTTGCGATTTTATCAAAATTTTCACCCACTTTTCAGACCCTAGCGTCCGAAAATTTTGAAAATTTAAAAAATAAACACTATACTCAGACTGTGGTTAAAATTTCCTTTAATTTGATACCCCACGTGTAGTCTTTTTCGATTTATTCACAGTTTTGATCCCCTCATATTTTTGGATCCCCCCCCTATTTTTGAGGAATCAATCTCAACAGTGGGGGGGGTCTGTAGGATAAAAGTGTCTGGACATGGAGGCCAACTTTTATCAAAATCGGTTGATGCGTTAAAAAATTGATTGTGAGACATGCCCCAAACAGGTAAACAGACAAATGCCCCAAACAGGTAAATAGGCAAATGCCAAACGGTCGAGTTAACACTGAGAACGCTCTGCGCACGTTAAATGATTGTATGTGGGAGGGAGAGAAGTGGGAGGGGGAGAAAGAGAGAGAGCAAGATCATGTGAATTTTATTATTACAAAGTTAATCACTTAATAACTATTTCATCTTCTTCACCATTTCTTCTTCCAGGGCTTATACACTTTGAAGGTTATCTTTCTCTACCTTATTATTTCTTCTTATATTCCTTAAATCTGTCTGTCTTTCTATCTGTCTATTTGTCTCTCTCTCTCCCCCTCTTTCTCTTTCTCATCATTCGCTTGATTGGTTTGTACGATCCTTCTCCTACTCTGAGTTAATCTGTTCATCCAGAAACATCTATGGCACCTCACATTTCAGTAAAGTGCCTCGTGTTGAGGACGGTCCAACATGACTTCACCACAAATTCGTCACTCATGGATCTCCCCAACCAATCTGCCTCGTCTTCTCTCTATACTTCTCCTTTCTCCCATTATTTCCAGATCCTGTTCATTTGTTACTTTGACCGCTCGTTTTATTTTTTAACATTCTCCCCGTAACACCATATTCGAAATGCTTGTCTTTCAGGTTTCCCTATTATCCAACTTTCGTGTCCGTACTACGGGTCCAGCAAGCAATTGGTGGTGGAGAGGTTTACATGGGGGGGGGGGGGGGTATGGAAGGTTGGATCATTCTTGAAAAGCTAAATTATAAACGATAGGCGTGACTGAAGATACAAGTACAGTTTGTTATTATTGACACAATAAACCTCTTGATGTACAAGTATAAAATCGAATCTATGTTTATCAGTTCATTGTTCTCACTATAATATTCACTATAAAATACACACTACTCATTTATGGTACACACACTACTGTTTCTAAGGTATGTATCAAACAAAAAATTCACACGCAGGTATGGTAAAGATACACTTTAATGTCTTTTAGAGTAACACCATGAAAATACATAACCTGATACGCAATTTTTATCACATTCACAATCACAAGAGGATTCTGCAATCAGAAAACGACGAAAAAAATTTCGTCTTGAGCGGGTGGGGTGGGGAAATGTTCCTCATTTCCCCCTCTGAGCATCATCGCCTTGTCCATATAGTGCGGAAACATATTCATAACCCTAAAATGTCGGTATGGGAACCATACATGACTTCCATGTTCTAAGATTTATATTTAAAATCATTTTCCAAATGAAATATTGCCATAGAAACTACTTCTTTCTTCAGCCTTAACCACAGTACTGTGGTCACTAACGTATACCACCTCACGTTACCGCACTCACTGGTGATGGCAGTCGATGGCACTGCCGAAACGTCTGGTTTTGCAGAAAACATTGGACCTCGGCCAAACAGCCCGGGAAGGAATTTTAACAACAAACTACTTCTTTGTTGCCGATAACGTAGTACACATATAAAAAATTATCCCCTCCCCCTTCAACTATCACTTTCATTTATAGAAAATTACCCAATCCCCTTTCAACTATCCTTTTCATTTATAGATATTTCATGTACCTTTCTACAGTAGATTATTATGACCTTCTTTTCAGGATACTTTCTTTATCAAAATTAAGTACTTTAATCTTGTTAAAACATAAAACGTTCAGGTAAACTACCATTTCCCCTTAACCGATCTCCACCAAAATCATTAACCCTTGAGTCCTCTACAACTCAGGCACATATGCAAAAAAATATTTGATTCTGTTTGAATTTGAGGCAGTTATCGTTCGCCTTAGAAAAAATTCTACACAGACACACAGACACTTTTCGCAAAATGGCTTTTCTTCATGTTTTGTGAGTAGTACAATCAGAATCAGCCCTTATTTCGAACACGATTTTTTTCGCCATCACCATACTTTCATTTCCTTATGAAACATGGAAGTAAAACCTTGTATTCGGGGTTATGATATTTTTGATGCCATAAGAGCAAAGATATGTAGTAGGATCCACAGCACCCATAATACTAGCTTCAGTAGCTGGTAAACACGGGCGTCACAGGCGGGGAACCCAATATTTTCCCAAAGGTTAAATGCTCAATAATTTGTTATCCAAATTAATTTTTAATTTTTTTTACACAAATTATTAGTTGAATAAAATATTAACTTAAATTCGGGCCTTAAACTGATGGTCTAATTTGAGGCCCAATAATTAATTTTCTTTGTATTATTGTGTAGAGATTATAGGTTCCCGCAAGTAATTTTGACGGCTAGGACGCGGGTTTTTCAGTTTGTTGACAAGATGACACTCCCATAAACAGGGGCCTTAAACTGATGGTCTAATTTGAGGCCCAATAATCTATTTTCTTGGTATTATTGTGTAGAGATTATAGGTTCCCGCAAGTAATTTTGACGGCTAGGACGTGGGTTTTTCAGTTTGTTGACAAAATGACACTCCCATAAACAGGTGCCTTAAACTGATGGTCTAATTTGAGGCCGAATAATCTATTTTATTGGTATTATTGTGTAGAGATTATAGGCTCCCGCAAGTAATTTTGACGGCTAGGACGCGGGTTTTTCAGTTTGTTGACAAGATGACACTCCCATAAAAATGTAAACAGTTGCAAAAAAATAACGCCCCCATCCGACAAACCCTCCGTCCGCTATATTCCCACTCTTCCGACGGATTCGGCTGCCACTCTGTCTTGTGTCGATTCGCCATGTTAATTTGTCTCTATGTATTTGAGAACGGAGCGGTATATCTTGGTTTGATCATAGGACGAGACGTAATTCATCTCCTAGAAATTTTAAATTACTGCTTCCAGGTGAATAACAGATTTGTAGCTGGACTTTAAAAATTAGTTGATGATCAGTGATGGATTGAGTGCCCTGAGGATAAATGAAAAGTTTTAAACTGTATTTAAATAATGCAATGATACGATTTCTGAGCTTGAGCTTTGTTTGGAAGAGTTGAAAATTCCGAGACAAAATAAAGTACCAAAAAGAATTGGTAGAACAACAGACCTACATGTATATTGCCAGTCATGTGAAGAATAATGTAGGCAAGAGTAATTTGAAGTCATAGACACAGCTGTAGCAGGACTTCAAAATCGAATTCTGAATCAGCCTGGTGTAGAGGAACAGTTTTTGCTAGAAAACGGGTTTTTCAAAAGGAAGGATGTGAAGCATTACTTACCTAGAAGGAAAAAACACTTTTTTCAAAAGGAAGGATGTAAAGCATTACTTACCCAGAAGAATAAAACACTTTTTTCAAAAGGAAGGATGTGAAGCATTACTTACCCAGAAGGATAACACTTTTTTCAAAAGGAAGGATGTGAAGCATTACTTACCCAGAAGGATAAAACACTTTTTTTAAAAGGAAGGATGTAAAGCATTACTTACCTAGAAGGAAAAAACACTTTTTTCAAAAGGAAGGATGTGAAGCATTACTTACCCAGAAGGATAAAACACTTTTTTCAAAAGGAAGGATGTGAAGCATTACTTACCCAGAAAGATAACACTCTTTGCGAAAGGAAGGATGTGAAGCATTACTTACCCAGAAGGATAAAACACTTTTTTCAGAAGGAAGGATGTGAAGCATTACTTACGTAGAAGGCTAAAACACTTTTTTCAAAAGGAAGGATGTGAAGCATTACTTACCCAGAAGGATAAAACACTTTTTTAAAAGGAAGGACGTAAAGCATTACTTACCCAGAAGGATAAAACACTTTTTTAAAAGGAAGGACGTAAAGCATTACTTACCTAGAAGGAAAAAACACTTTTTTCAAAAGGAAGGATGTAAAGCATTACTTACCCAGAAGGATAAAACACTTTTTTCAAAAGGAAGGATGTGAAGCATTACTTTCCCAGAAGGATAAAACACTTTTTTCAAAAGGAAGGATATGAAGCATTACTTTCCCAGAAGTATAAAACACTTTTTTCAAAAGGAAGGATGTGAAGCATTACTTACCCAGAAGGATAAAACCCTTTTTTCAGAAGGAAGGATGCGAAGCATTACTTACCCAGAAGGATAAAACTCTTTTTTCAAAAGGAAGGATGTGAAGCATTACTTATCCAGAAGGATAAAACACTTTTTTCAAAAGGAAGGATGTGAAGCATTACTTACCCAGAAGGATAACACTTTTTGCGAAAGGAAGGATGTGAAGCATTACTTACCTAGAAGGATAAAACGCTTTTTTCAAAAGGAAGGATGTGAAGCATTACTTACCCAGAAGGATAAAACACTTTTTTCAAAAGGAAGGATGTGAAGCATTACATACCCAGAAGGATAACCCTCTTTGCGAAAGGAAGGATGTGAAGCATTACATACCCAGAAGGATAACACTCTTTGCGAAAGGAAGGATGTGAAGCATTACATACCCAGAAGGATAAAACACTCTTTGCGAAAGGAAGGATGTGAAGCATTACTTACCCAGAAGGATAAAACACTTTTTTCAAAAGGAAGGATGTGAAGCATTACTTACCCAGAAGGATAAAAGACTCTTTGCTAAAGGAAGTATGTGAATCATTACTTACCCAGAAGGATAAAACACTCTTTGCGAAAGGAAGGTTGTGAAGCATTACTTACCCAGAAGGATAAGTAAACGTATCATCGTTTAAAGTAAAAATACACTTTTTCTTACAAAATACAAATACGAGGTGATTTCTCTAAAAGATGAGAGGGTAGCTTTGATCTCGATGACTAAAGAGGTCAAAGATCTTTTCAGAAATGTTGAAAGTTTGGTTTGGTACTTGTGTGCCCAGCATCTAGTTGGTAGGCACAAAGTAGCTTCAGTGCTCCACGAAAACTAAAGACAAGACTTACCGTAGGTCCGACTATGACCTAGACAAGGGTCAGCCATGTAACCCCTATGCTATGTCTACAGAAAGATATTGGACGACATCGAGAATGAGAATGATGCTGAGAGAAATGTGTTTGGAGCTTTTCATGATTAAGCGATGCTAAGAATATTTTGAAATGTCGAAATGTTTAATAGTTTTAATGTAATGAACAGAAAAATTACCAAAATAATGTTCAATACTTACTGTAAATAAATACTGGATTCCTTTATTTGCGTCATCTTAATTTCTACACCTAATTAATCTAGTGAATAAATACAATCTTAAAATTACCTGACAATGTAAAAATAAATTATATATGTACATTATTGTATCAATTGCATTAGTAATATTAAAAGATTAAAACTTATTAAAACAGAAAAGAATGCCCCTTGTCTTTTAGAAATTTGACCATACAACAAATATTCAATATTACTATAATGTTCCCCCCCCCCCAATAATTGGGTACTGGTGACGCTCAAAATTTTAATATATGTAGACGTATTTACCAGATATCCGTCTTGCGACTTCGTTTTTCTTGTCCTTTATGACGAGTTTCGGCAACGAATTGCCATCTTCAGAAAACTTGATCACTCATTAGAGATCGTTAAAAAATTAAAATACTAAAATCATTACAGTAAAAGTGCATTTTTACGACAGCGGAAATTCACATACGCGATCATGAAATTTTATTTTTCTCGCGTGGACATTATCAATCGACTGATTCACTGTTTATATATCCACTGATAAAACTGTTTTGTTTATTATAGCCCGTGTGTACTGTAACTTTCTATTTACCGGCGCCCGTGTGCAAGTATTGCCGTGTCGTACAATATGTTATGTGAAAATGTAAGTTTATCGTTCAAGACATAACCACTGTTGATTTTGACGGCTTTATATATTTCATACTCCTCAAGTGCGTCCATGTATTTTCCTTTCCTGCAGCAATGCATGGGCTGGAAATTTGTCTCAAAATTTTGTCAAAGCCGCGAAAACGTCAAGCTACGTAAAACGAAGCATGGCTGCGAAAACTTACTAAAGCTGCGTTAAGTTTTACGTATGGCTTCGGAAGTTGCAAAGAAGAATCAAAAATGAGGAAAGAGCGTGAACGGTAGACTTGAAAGATCCAGACGAACCAAACTACGAAACGGACTGCCATTAAGTGAATGTGTATACGAAAATTAAACACGTTCACCCAAATATTTTATCGTTTTTTATACAAGCTTTCTCATTTTCCTCAAAAATCACTTTGCATATTCAACATCCTATTTTCAGGTCATCTCAGGCTTGAATAAATTAAACTTTAGCGTATGATTTCAATATAAAATATTTGGCTGTTTTTGAAACACACATATATATATATAATGTGTGTGTGTGTGTGTGTGTGTGTTAATTTTTTTACAAAAAAAAAATAAATAAAGAATATAAATAAATAAAATAAAGAATGAATAAAATAAATATAGATTAAATAAAAATAATGTAAATTATTTTTACATTCTTAATAAGTACAGAATACTAAAGATTATGAGAATTAAAATTCAAAAATTTACGCTGTCAGCGAGAAAGACAATAACAGTTTAGTGAAAGTTTGGTGTTGATAAGAAAAATTGTATCCAATAAAAAAATGAGCATGAACGTCAATACGCGATGCACAAAGTGCCATGCCGACGGCCAGTGATTAGCACCTAACAAGAAACCGTAAATCACACACACACACAAATACCGGTCATTTCGATATTACTCGATTTATTAATGGTTCCACTGAGATCATTCTGGTTTTCCCGAAATTCCAAAGCGGACCGGATGAAGTGGGCCGCACGGCACTACCTACGCCTGCCGTGAGCATCAGCCTACACGGGGTTGATTGGGACAACTGGCTTACCACGACTGACCGCCCCGCCACATGCTGTCCAGTAACGTACAGGTGATAGACTGGAATACGCTTTGAGGCGAATAGGCGCGTTAATTTCCATGGTATTCCACTGTATTCACACTGTGGACCTTATCTATTATAAGACGATAATAACCAGTATGTCGGTGAACTAACAAGAGTTGAGAGTCGTGAAATTGAAGTCCGGGAATAGTCAGCCTGTGGGTATCCTGGACACACAACAGGACGTGCTGCCTAGCCTGTCAACGACAGTTCGCACAGGCTAAGGATTTACGACAGCGGAGAAGCGACGGCGATACCCTGGGGAATGTCAGTCCCGAGGTCAAAGTTGCTGGCACTGCCTCTATTGGGACGCGATGAAACGTTAATGTGAATGTTTTGGTTTCAGGAACTGAAATGTCAGCTACATTGAAATCATCGTAGTTGGACGAAAGTACTCGTAGTAGAACAGGTAATTGGCTGCTTTATGCACATCTTGCGCGGATTAAGAAGACGAAGATAGGTTGGAATGTGTCCTGAGGATCCACATTATACCGAGAATGTTTTCTTCTCTTCTCCTTCCATCAGGGAATAGACGAAGCGCCTGTTCCGGTTCCAAAGGAATTACGTCCACATAACCAACGCTTCCTATGTCCAATACTTCTTTGTCAACTACCAAACTTGCCAACCTCCGAGCAACCTGCCATCCGTCATATGAGCGATTCATCTCTCTTTATTTTCTGCAGTGATATGTAGAATATTAAACATTTTTAACCAGTTGCTTATATCTTCATTCTAATGTCTGTTCTTCCGTGTGTAACCTTTAACAGATCGCAAGAATTTCATCTCCGATTCCTACACCCTACTCACGTGTTTCTTCACCGGAACCCAAGTCACAAAACCCAAGTTACTCGCAGCCACTTCCTTATAAAATGTCACTCGAATCTCTTTCATTGTTTTCCTCGATAACGTTGACTAATCACGACTTACGTCATAAGTGATGTCATAACTAAGAGGGCGGAAATGTGACGCCTAATCTACACTCTTACTATGTGGCGTAACTACGGGGAGGAGGATCAGGGAATCGATCCCCCCCCAGAGTTATTAAAAATTTCAGTGAAATTCCGTAATCACTTAACGTAGGCCTATTCCAAACCAATTGCGTGTTAAAATAAGTCTTATAAATGGGAAGAATCTTTAGTATCTCATTTGTCATCATCATCGTCATCATCTTCACGGATTAAACCAAAAATGGTTTCTTCCGGTCTCAAATAGGAAAATATTAGAGCTGGTCACTCCAGCGCTTCCTCTCCGTCCCCTCGGCTTATAGTTCCAGAGTTGTTTGGGGATGCGGCAGTCATCCAATCGGCAAAGATGTTCCCACCAATTCAGCCGATACTAAGCGTTCCTGCCGAGTATACTCATAATATTCAGTTCCTGCCGTATATCTGTGTTTCTTCTATGATCATGGAGAGTATACCCTGCCACGTGCCTGAGAAATCTCATTTCAACCTTTCGTTAACGTCCAATTCTCAGACCCATAAAGAAGTGTGGAAAAAGCCAGCACCATGTAGAATTTTAGGCTTGTTCCTTTATTTGCTGACTTAAGGGTTCGCCTAATGGTCCCGCACTTAAAGCTTGAACTTATGCAACTTATTCATAACGTCGTTGCATGCATTATAAGACACACTGTAGCCAAGGTATTCGAAATTGCTAACTTGTTCCAGGACAAGGATTTCATTTGTCCTAAGGAAAATGAAGAGTCCAGCCTTCCAGTTAGTCTCTTCCTGCCCCCTCCAGAAGCAGCTTCTAGTTATGCCACTGGTCTTATTACCTAATACAATTTTAGTTCTTGAGGGTATATTCCCAGGAAAAAAATATAGTTTCTGTCTTCTGCACAGACATTTTCCTGCCGTACTTCAAAGAAACTTGTAACTGACACACTAGTCTCTAGAGCTCGCATTCGTTGTTTGGATGATTACCTGGCCATCAGCAAACAACATTGTACAAAAATATGTCCTGTTATCTATTTTTACGAGGATTGCTCAGTAGAAACACGTTTGATCTGCGCAGCCTTGACTTCGTCGCCATGGCAACGGAATTAATTTTTTATGTCTGTTTAAGTACTAGTGACGCGTCTGTCAAAAATATTTGCAGTTTACTCTTTTCTAAGCGTTGTGACTGGGTTTAAAAATGGCATCTATGATAAAAAATCCGTCCAAAGATAATCTGCGTGCCATTATTCAGTTTTTGACCGCTGAGGGGCGTCAGCCAATGGAAATTTATACGTGAATGAAAGCTGTATATGGTGACTATAGTTATTCTCATACGGCAGTGGTTGAATGGTGCAATAAATTTCGACAAGGAAGAGAATCCACTAAAGATTTGGCCCGTCCCGGACATACACGTGTTGCAGCATCAGATGAAAATGTGAGACAGCTAGAAACTGCTTTACGCGCAAATAGGCGCATCAGAGTTAGAGAACTTTCTAAAATGTTGAGCATCAGCGTGGGAACTGTTCATTCCATCATTCATAGTCTTGGTTATCACAAAGTTGCTGCTCAGTGGATTCCACGACTACTTACTGATGAGGAGAAAAATTTGCGTTCGGCCTTATTATTACAGCATTTGATGCGCTATCAACAACAAGGTAATGCCTTTCTACACCAAATTGTTGCCGGCGATGAGTCTTGGTGTTATCACTACGAACCAGAATCCAAACGTCAGAGTATGCAGTGGAAACATGCACAATCTCCGAAGGCGAAAAAAGTCGGTCCCAACCTTCGGCAGGAAAAGTAATGGTGACCGTATTTTTTAATTATCAGGGTGTGCTGCTCTTAGATTTTAAAGAACCTGGTGTCAACATCAACGCTGAGCGATATGGAGACAGCTTAAAACGCTTACGGGTCAGCATAAAAAATAAACGTCCCGGGAAGCACACAAATGGTGTCATTTCTCTGCATGATAATGCTCGAATTTTTGCGGAGAGTCTTTCTACCTTGAAATATGCTACTGAATCAATAGCAATATCTTCAAGAGACTGTGAGAGGGCTGATTTCTTGCCATCATATAGCATTAGGCACAAACAATAAGGAAAGGCCAAGAAACAAACAATATGACGACATAATGATGAAACAATGGAAAATTTTTTTAAATGTCCGAACCACAGAAACCATCACTTAGAGTTTGATTGAGGCTCCGGGATGACGCCATCGTGAGTGAAATGTTTTCGATTGTCGTGCGGCTAGCCTGACGATGAAGCTCTTAAGAAACATCTGTAACCTTTATTATGTTTTTAGATACAAGTTTATACGTATCTTACATATTTTATAAGGCTTTAAAAATGTAGGGCTCCTTCGTAATAACCTGATGTAAACTTATACGATAATATAAAATATAAGTATATTTGTGTCTGTACAACTTTCGAATGGATGCGTTCCGGCACCTATAATCTTAGAAATTAACCAATGATGAAAACCATACAACCTGGAAATAATAACGAGACAGTGAAATGATCGACCTATATAGCGAATGGTAGGAATGCGAGTCGTACAACAGAAGACACGGGTGTATGAACGAGCATCATAAAACTAAAGAAGAATAAGATGAAGAAGAAGAATATCAATACAGATTACACTGTTCAGTGGAAATACCTCAAAATTTCGGAAAATGGAATTCTTTGAGATGAGCAATTTTCTTTCTTAACATGTTCTGGGTATCGCCGCAATCATCAGTCTCTGAGACTCCACAGATGTACATTGTACATTGTACGCCTATATGGATTCCGGGGCATGGGCTGTATGCACGTTCATTATATTATAGTCTCCAAGTCACGTGTATAAGTATTTAATTGTAATATTTGTAAACACTTGGTTACTTACCGTCTTGTGATTTCTTTAAAACTTTCAATAATTACGCGTTTCAAGGATAAATCCTCATCATCAGGTTATATAAAAACACCAATCCTTCTGGAGAAGTCGTCAAAAAATCAAAAATACCAAACATCCCGGTATGTAGGCCTATATCGTCTAAGAACACATTATTGCAGCACTTCACTCCGCGTCGCGACCTGGTGCGCACCACTACACGCGATCGACTGCTAAGCATCGTTATCGCCTAGGATTATTGCTGCACCGCGATTGCCTGTACGTATTTCGATATCTATGGCAGTATTATGTAGACGGTTAGATTTAAAGGAGAGTTTATTATTAAAGTAGCTTGTCTCCTGACAATTTTGAGGCCTTATCTATATCTCGTACCCCTCTATGGCGTCCATGTACTCTCTCTCTTTTTAAAATTATGGAGTAACTTAAAATTATTTGGGAAATCCGTATAATTGTGATTGCATATTGCATCAGGTGGTGAGGAAAATTAGATCTAGTATTCGAAATGTCCCTCTTCGGTAGGTGTTCTTTGAAACGTTCGACCGACCGTCTGCCGGACTCTCCTATATAGAATCTGTCACAGTCGTCACATGTAATTTTGTAAACACCGTTTTTCTCTTCATCGGGGGTATGAATAGTTTGTCCCAGTATTTTACGAAGGGTATTCGTGGTTTTAAAGGCCACTGTGACGTTTTTTTTTTCAACTCGTTTTTAATTATTTAGCGGCATCATGTTTGTGTACTCTGTGGTTATAAACTTATTATCTCTGTTAGTCGCGTTAACCAATTTGCATTTATTATCAATTTTCCGTGTATGTTTTCTCATTAGTCTATCTATGTGTTGTCCGTTATATCCATTAGCGTTGGCTATGCTTTTTATAATATTTGTTTCTTCCATTCGGTTTTCCTGCCAGAGGGGTATTCCTAGCATTCTGTATACAAACGCGTTAAATGCAGCAATTTTTTTTAGAGTAGAGGTGGTGTGAATGTGTGTATGCACGTAACTAATTGTAAGTTTTAAGTCATCATATGCTTCTGACGAGCCTGGGGACTTACAATCACATATGTTTCCAAACAACGGTTACTTTCACAAGAAATACAGCTGGTATACATGGCTTCGCTTGAGCCAAGCTCGCAATGCGCGATTAAAAAGAGCATATAAAAATAGAGTTCAAATCAATCCTTAGTTAGTACTAGCCGTCATTTAATAAACTAGTAAGTTCCCTGCTGAGCTGCTGAACGCGCTCACTATTCCAGAACGAAGTATATTTATTATTACACAAATTTTGATATTCCATCTATCAATTATTGAAAAAATTACAAAAATCCTTATTTCTCTATTACTTCTTTAGTAATGTAACAGTTGCAGATCACACAAAGTTACAATAAATTCTCAAAATTCGAAACATTGGGATTTGGGTTACAATTCCTTCAGTCTGACACCCTGCTGGATTTTCACAAATTTGTATCAAATTTTTTATCTCTTTTTTAGGCCCTGGAGTCCCAAAATTTAGAAATTCTCTAAACTTTACATTCAAATGTTAGTTAAAATCCTCTTTAATTTGATATGCAACACGAATTTTTGTGAGGAGGTCAAAATTGTGAAAAAATCGCAAAAGGCCGTCTGGGGTACACAATTAAAGAAAATTTTTACTACAATCTGAAAGCCGTATTTATTTTTGAAAATTTCAAAATTTTTGGACGTCAGAGCCCAAAAAGCATGTGAAAATTGTGATCAATCGCAAAAATTCATGTAGGGTATCAAGTTAAGGTTAATTTTAACTAACATCTGAATGCGGTGTAAATATTTAAAAAATTTTTAATTTTCGGACCCCAGGGTCAAAAACCGTTGTCTGAGGCACAAAATGAGAACTTGGTGGCCTAAGACCATCTCGAACAGAGATCTATGGGAGGACACAAGTCAGAGTCCGATCCAACTACAGATAAAGAGAAGAAAATGGAGGTGGATCGGGCACACCCTGAGAAGACCACCAGAAAATATCGCTAGAAAGGCACTGAATTGGAATCCGCAAGGTAGCCGCAGACGCGGAAGACCGAGGAATACCTGGAAGAGGACTGTGGGAAGGGAGTTGGCTGGTCTCAACAAGACATGGAGGAAGGTGAAGGCCCGACAATGGCAATGGACAGAACACGCTGGAGAAATTTCGTCGAGGGCCTATGATCCTCGTAGGAATTTAAGGACTTAAGAAGAAGAAGAAGGGGCGAAAACAGAGATCAAAATTTTGAAAAAATCTTGAACATCCAGCAGTGTGTCAGAGTAACGAAACTGAAACCTAAATACGAATTTTTTTTTAATTTTTAATGTTTATGGTATGATTATGCACACTAAAATATTGTTATATTACTAAAGAAAAAGTAGAATAATCGGGACTTCTATAAGTTTTCCTATAAATAAAAAAATTATCTAATATCCAAATTTATGTATAATAAATAAATGTACAAAATAGTGAGAGAATTCTGCAGATGAGGATCCATACTACTTACTTATTCTAATCGTATCTGAATTCTTTAATTGTTACTTTACCTGTCGGTGGCAGTCTGCAGCGGTGTTGCAATTACACATTGCAACATTGTAGAATATATAGTACCTACAAGTACCCGTTAAGTCAAACACGTTAGGTTCTTTGTTTTAAGTGTTACTGTGTTATAAGCATTGTATATACACATTAAACGTTATGTTTTCCTCAACCATGACTTTTATTTATTTCAGCAGCAAACTAAAAACCAAAAACCGTTGCCACCTAACCCCACAAATGAAAACACCACGTACCACCTATTTTCCCTCTGGCTTAAGAAATAGGACAATTTACAATTAGTACACTTCTTCTTTTTCACATCGTACAATATCGATACAATCGCATGTTAAAAACATCGAAAATGTACTGCAGGAACGGATAAAAGTACAGTTCCGATGCCGTTAAATAGCATTTGTTTATTTACTTGTTAGTATGGTAATTAATTCTGGTCTCGTGGTGTTGTTGACATGTTTATACACGTCAAGAAAAGGGCATAATTAAAAGGGCCTAAATCGTGCGAACGGAGCAGAATATAAAATTCCAAGTTAAACAGTGTTTTTCGCCCTGTGTCAAAGGTTACCTGTTCAAACTTTGGTGGCAATCGCTGCACGGTGTGGATTTGTATTCAATACAAATAAATCCTCAGACTTTGAGTTTTATATATAATATATAGTACTGTAGCCTTTATACAGTTGTCTTTCGTTTTTTAAGAATCAGATGCGACAAATCAGTTTTACACTGGCTGTTATCCGCATCGGTAATAGACCGATTTATTATTGTTTCAGAACAGAAGGCTAATTACAATGAATTCGCTCACGTTAATGTCGTACATTTGCTGCTGTTGTGTTTTTATTTGGACCCCTTTCTTACCGCCGTAATTGTTACCAGAAAGATATTGAAAATCTCGTGTTTTCATAGGCTTTGTTTAGTGTTTTTACACTTTCGCTCCCAGACACCGGTGACAGGAAAACTTCTCGCTACCAGACCTGTGAAGAGTAAATTTCCCCCCGGCCCAGAAATGTTTCTTATATATGTTATAACAGCTGATTCTGTTGACAGTACAGTATTGCCAACTTAACCCAAGAGCATATTTCTTTCACTCTGGCCCAGAAGAATGTAAAACTCTATCTAATAGCACTGATCTGTGTCCACGTGTTGACAAAACCTTCAAAACACTGTCATGCAATGTGTCCAACTTTGGTACACGGGGGCTGTACGGAAAATTTAATATGTCCAGATATGGTACACACACACGGACTCTAGTAAAAGTGGTTTGTGTCCAAAAATTGTACACATGGTAGCAAGAGTGTTAAAATGACACAGTTTTTGAAGGGGAAGGCTTCAGACAGTCAGGAGACAAGCAAGCTTCGTTACCGTATGTAGAGAGTGCGGCTTAATTGATTCAATAAAACGGTCGTTTGGCCGCCGGACTTACCCCATCGTCGTCGTCTTCGTCGTAGTCGCGTAATAAACAACACACACACACACACACACACACACAACACAGGATGGATGGATGGATGGATAGTACTGCGGCGTATGTGCGTGCGTGGACGGTGGGTAGGGCAGCTGGAGCTGTGGTGCCTGCGTTGGTGTTAGTTGGACTCAGTATTATAGCTTTTTTTCTTTCTCTCTCTCTTCACTTCAAACAACATCTTGCTCGCTAGTTGTACCCAACCACTCCTTTGAAGACTACAACGCGTTCAATGAAAAAATTTCCTCGCTTGTACACGCGCGCGCGCTTCCGCGACAACTTGCACAAGAAAATGTAACAAGCGGAGACGGAATATACGACTTGCGATCCACGGCGAAAACGCTCTCATATTGCAGAATAAACAAATGGAAACGGCGACGAAACTATAATTACACAATTTATTTAATATTTATAATTTTTTCTCAGTGAAGGGTTTGTAAGCACCGGTCAAAAATATAACACAAATTTTAACTTATTTGTGTCGACGTTTCGACAGTGTTTATTGTCATCATCAGGACAATTGTTGCTGACGCCAACACACAACTGTGACGGTTGACAGTTGTGTGTTGGGGTCAGCAACAATTGTCCTGATAATGACAATAAACACTGTTGAAACGTCGACATAAATAAGTTAAAATTGTGTTATACTCGTATTTTTTCCGATCCTCACAAACCCTTCACTGAAAAATTCATTGATTGACGGTCACTACTAGTTTAAGGATTTAATTAATATTTATAATAACTTTACCTTAAGACAATATTGTTCTAAGGCTTTCACGGCCGGTGTCAGTTGTATCAGAAGTATGTACCGGGCTGTTTGGCCGTGGTCCAGGCTTTACAAAGAAACCAAACGTTTCAGCAGCACCACTGGCTGCCATCATCAGTGGAATGCGAGTCTACCTGAATGCGGTTTGTTAAACGTCAGGCCCACAACCCGCGTACAGGTAGACTCGAATTCCACTGATGATGGCAGCCAGTGGTGCTGCTGAAACGTTTGGTTTCTTTGTAAACCCTGGACCACGGCCAAACAGCCCGGTACATACTTCTACCTCAAGATGTTTTTTCCTTTATTTGGAACATGTTTCGGGACACTTATTGTATCCAGCCTCAGTCTTATTGTTCCCATCCTCAGGCATCCTCCCTTCCTCAGAAAAAGGCTAAGAATAGGAACAATAAGTGTCCAGAAACATGTTCCAAATAAGGGGAAAACATTTTGAGTAAAGTTATTATAAATATTAAATATATTATATGCATTAAGAAATAGACTGTAGCAAAAAGTGTTTGAATTACACAATTATAATTACGGGCTGATAAATGGCAATACAGCAATACTTTCTTCTTCTTCGTCTTTGCGAGTATAAGGCTCGAAGTCTATTACGTCGTCCGTTGTTACAACTGATCACTCCATTGACCGTTCCAGGCTTCTACCTTTAGGCACTGGCACTTACCTATGCACTAACGTGCATTTTATTTTGCAGTTACGTGTGGTATTCTTGATGGGCCCATACGTGATCAAGGCATTTCTGTCTATATTCTCTCACCATGTTATTCACTGGGCGGACAGCTAACTCATGACGGACGTCCATCATTCCTTTTCCTATCTGACCTAGTATACCCGGGTATTGAATTAAGGAATTTCATCTCTGCACTTTGCAATTGATTTTCATGTGCATTGGTCATTGTCCATGTTTCATTACCGGTCATACAGACAGCAGCTTGGAATAGACATCACCGCGTGAAATTTTAATAACGTCTCTTGCGTAACTTTATTCCTTAAGGTACACTTCATAGTGGCAGCGATCTCATTACAGCGTTCTATCTTATTCCATACATAAATCTCTCCAAGATATGATGTATTCCTAAGAAATTAAACGATGAAACTTGTCCAGTATCCTCACTATTTTCAATTTTTAAAAATGTTTTTTCTTTTTGGAAATGATCCACAAAAAGCCATTACTATACATTTTTCAACAGATAGAATTAAATTATAGTTTCTTAATTATTTTATGAATCTCGTGCAGTGCTCGGTGTAAAGTATCTTCGTTATCGGATATGCCAACCTGGCCGTCAGTCGAACACTCACTCCGTGATCTCCGAAGTTCCGATTATAAAATGGCAAACAATTTTTCAACTCGCCTAGAACGTCATCTATGTACACGTTAAATAATACTGGAGAAAGGCTCCATCTTTTCAATACCAGAGGGGTACCAAATCATCAATACTTTCTAAATGTGCAGGGCCTACAATTCTCATCGCCACTTTTACGCATGTGAAGAGTTCGGCTGGAATTTATTGAGTTTCTGAATGAGTCTTTCAAGATGAGTTTGTTTTCTGTTTCCATTGTAGAGTCACTTTTATCAAAAGATAAACACAAAAACTTTACCGCAACTATCATCAATTTACAACGATAGTAAGTGCTACCAGATGTCCTTGATTCCGCGGCTTTACACAGTACGGCGTAAGCCTATTGGAACATAGTTAACTTTTTAATCTTGCACCTGTGAAGTACAAAAGAACTTTCTAGACTTCAGAAAGTGAAGTATACGAAATATAGTTCTTACACGGAACTAACGATTTCGTCTGTTCTCGTGACGAATTTTTGCAGTTCTGATCGTCTCATAGAATGTCTGCGTTTCCGATTTCATCCTTTCGTTTACAACCTTCAACACAACTCAGAAATTACTCGAATAAAGTAACTCAGAGAGTTAAACCGTTAACGCATTGTTAAATAAAGTGTTTAAAAATCTACTATGCTGGCCCACATAAAAGTGTTGGAAATGCCACGACTTTACAAAACTGTGGCTAATAAAAACATTTATGATGTAACTTGAAAGTATTCTCCGAACGTTTTTCAAAAGATCAACTCCTGTAGCCAGCCAACTGCTTTTTCACTCCAACAACTCGAATTGGTGAATCGAACCCTTGAAAATCAAAACTGCTAACAGTAAGGAATACAGGAGTGTACAGAGGTCCTGACACAGATTCCATTGCTTTTATAGTTATAACGACTTTAAGTTTAGATGAAGAATGGAAACATTTAAGAAGCAACAGGTGAGAACTGGAGACACAACCTAAGAACGAGAAAGTATATGGAATACTTACTTCTTCTTCTTCTTCTTCTTCTTGTCCTCCTCCTCCTCCTCCTCCTCCTCCTCCTCCTCCTCCTCCTCCTCCTCCTCCTCCTCCTCCTCCTCCTCCTTCTCTTCTTCTTCTTCTTCTTCAGCACTAACGTGAACCCTGGCTTCCAACATCAATCTTCTCCAATGTCTCCTATCCACTGTCCTCCCAGTGTAAACCCTCACATCCATTCTTCTTAGATCTTCCATCACATCGTCCAACCATCTTATTCTAGGTTGGCCCCTCTTTCTGATTTTATAGACTTGCGCCCTCGAAAATTTTCTTTGGCATTCACTGACTATCCATCAGCTCTAGGTGACATAACCATTTAATTCGTTGAGTCTTTATGAATCTTACAATGACCTCATGCTTCAATACATCATCTATGTCCTGGTTATTTCTTATTCTACATTCATCATCTTCTGTAACCGGGCCATAAACACGTCTTACAATCTTTCTTTCAAACCTTCTTTGTGTTTCATGTTCCTTTTTTTTGTTAATATCCGTGTGTCGCCTCAATTAGTAGCAACCGATATGATAAGTATCTTGTATATTTTTATTTTTGTGTTACGCCCAATTATAGAATATCTACTGAACGGTGAAAATATTAGGATCCTGCGTTAAGATAAGTGAATGCTCGTTTCTCATAAGGGTGTTCGTTTCACACAACTTAAGAGATTCAGAAGATAAGATATAAGTTATGTACCAAATATGTTTAACGTCAATGAGAGAATTAAGTAAAAAGAAGTAAATGGAAAGAAAGTCTTGATAGAAAGAAGTGGAGAAGAATCGGTTACCTCTTAGAGCACCCAATTATAAATGTAGGGGTAGAATCAGGGCCGCCGTAAACAAGGCGTGCACTGCACTTGGGCGACACAATCAGGGGGCGGCAAATCTCATCATCATCGACTCAATCACAACGTATCTTAAAGTCTTCCAGTTACATCCATATTTAGTATTTCTCGTATAAACTTGTATGAACTTCAGAAAAAGACCCCGAAGTCGCGAAAAATTAAGTGGATTCGAAAAGTAACTGCAAAGTAGTTTTTTTTTTTTTTTATAAAGTCAAGGATCAGATCTCATCATCTTTGGACAGCAGGTTCGAAAACTTAAAAACATTGGCTAGCTTATTTGGATTTTTTAGTAGTAATTTGTTTAACCGAAAGACGAAGTATTTATGTAATGGAAATTTAATTAAGAAAGTTGTGTTACTGGTTATAATCACAAACAGAATTATCACTGTTGCACACCACTATAGAAAAATTATTCCGATTAGCGCTTTCAAGCTTCACAGCTCATCGTCAGATCGGAAATCTGATTATATAGTGGTGTGCAACAGTGATAATTCTATTTATGTATTGTAGAGATATACACTCAAAACGATTCTCGATATGAGGCAGAAGTCGACGGGTCTGACTGAATGAACTGAATGGTTTAAAACTGAATTGTTTCCAAAATCTGCTAGATGAGCCGAAAGGCATTTTTCACTACCTTTTTCAGAATAATTTGTTCTCAACACTCCCAAATACAGGAATAGCGTTAACAATATTACTTATAATAATGGTATCAGCTGTAGCTGGGGAAGATAACGCTGTAAATTAAAAACTATAAAATGTTATTTAAGGTTGACCGTGGGTTAGAGACATTGAGATAGAAGCGGCGACAAATTCAACATTGCGCGTAGGCGTACGAACGTCTAGCGGCTGCCCTGCATAGAAGGAACGTGGGTTGATCGAGAAGAAAATGAATGCCGTTCAGGTATACCTGAAGCAAAGATGAATTACGAGCGTCGTACCTTGAAAGGCTATCGTCCAGTTGCTTGTTAACCGATCTTTACGGAATATAAATTTTACAACCCGACAACTAAGATTCTTATGGACGTGTTAAACAGTAGATTCTAAATTGTGAGATACGTTTGAACCGAAGATAAACGGAACTGAAACATACTAAATATGGGATCTAGTGGAAAAGTTTAGTTCAACGGCCAGAAATGAATGTTTGGCTTTACAGATGTTAGAAAACCCTAAACTGGTCTGACCATTGCGTTTTCCATACGTTTGCAAGGAAAACGTTCATGAAAAAACGGTTAGAAAATCCAGATTTACTAAAAGTTTCATAAATCTTTCTAAGTAAAAATAAGTTCATGGGACTTATTGAATGTAGAATATTCCCTCAGAGTATTAACTTTTCATTATTTATTAATCCTGTTTCTACTTTACATTTTGTACGAATCCTTCATTGTGAATTTCATAAAAAGCGTTATTTATTTTAAATACCTCGGCTGTACAGTCGTGAGTCCACTTGCAAAGTCAAGCGACACGTGTGAGAACAGAGTGTTGGACAGATGACCAAACGGGGTGGTTGTGCAGGTATAGGCCTACACTCACAATGATAGACAGAAGGAGGCGAATTAAATAAAATAACACTAGCGTACTAGAAAAAGTTACCAACGACAGGTGACGATAGGCACCAGAACAAGGGAAAGACAGAAGGCCGGTGGGCGGGAAAATTTTTAACGAGACGCCGGTAAGAAGCTGTCACCGCAAGAAACGGACAAAGTTTGAAGAAGGTCAAGAGTCAATAAGAATTGTAGCACCACTAGAAAATGAAGAAGTAGGAGGAGGAGGAGGAGGAGGAGGAGGAGGAGGAAGAAGAAGAAGAAGAAGAAAAACATGAAGGAGGAGGATGAAGGTGATTTCATGGCTGCGAAAATTGGGAACTATCAAAACAGAGTATGAGGAGAAAAGAAACGGAAGACACGACGTTGTGACGATCAGTTCCGGGACACCCGTTGTCTGACACGAAAGAAATGAAGACATCGGACAAGAACTGGGAGTATTTAACCGGAATGAACAAGTATCCAGATGGAAACACCTGGATAGATACGTTGACGAAGAGCACGGAATGAACTTGAACACCAAGAGGAGGAGGAGGACGACGATCATGAAGGTGACTTCATGGGTGTGAAAATTGGGAACTATCAAAACAGAGTATGAGGAGAAAAGAAACGAAAGACACGACGTTGTGACGATCAGTTCCGGGACACCCGTTGACTGACAAGAGAAAAGTAAAGACATTCGGACAAGAACAGGGAGTATTTAACTGGAATGAACAAGTACAGGATGTTGTGGAAACACCTGGATAGATACGTTGAGGAAGAACTGGAATGAACAAGTACAGGATGTTGTGGAAACACCTGGATAGATACGTTGAGGAAGAACTGGAATGAACAAGTACAGGATGTTATGGAAACACCTGGATAGATACGTTGAGGAAGAACTGGAATGAACAAGTACAGGATGTTATGGAAACACCTGGATAGATACGTTGAGGAAGAACTGGAATGAACAAGTACAGGATGTTGTGGAAACACCTGGATAGATACGTTGAGGAAGAACTGGAATGAACAAGTACAGGATGTTATGGAAACACCTGGATAGATACGTTGAGGAAGAACTGGAATGAACAAGTACAGGATGTTATGGAAACACCTGGATAGATACGTTGAGGAAGAACTGGAATGAACAAGTACAGGATGTTATGGAAACACCTGGATAGATACGTTGAGGAAGAACTGGAATGAACAAGTACAGGATGTTATGGAAACACCTGGATAGATACGTTGAGGAAGAACTGGAATGAACAAGTACAGGATGTTATGGAAACACCTGGATAGATACGTTGAGGAAGAACTGGAATGAACAAGTACAGGATGTTATGGAAACACCTGGATAGATACGTTGAGGAAGAAATGGAATGAACAAGTACAGGATGTTATGGAAACACCTGGATAGATACGTTGAGGAAGAACTGGAATGAACAAGTACAGGATGTTATGGAAACACCTGGATAGATACGTTGAGGAAGAACTGGAATGAACAAGTACAGGATGTTATGGAAACACCTGGATAGATACGTTGAGGAAGAACTGGAATGAACAAGTACAGGATGTTATGGAAACACCTGGATAGATACGTTGAGGAAGAACTGGAATGAACAAGTACAGGATGTTATGGAAACACCTGGATAGATACGTTGAGGAAGAACTGGAATGAACAAGTACAGGATGTTATGGAAACACCTGGATAGATTCGTTGAGGAAGAACTGGAATGAACAAGTACAGGATGTTATGGAAACACCTGGATAGATACGTTGAGGAAGAGCGTGGAATGAACTTGAACACCAAGACTGTCAGCTGAACGTAAACCAACAGGTGAAACACAAAACGACGCTCAGAACGTCCACGAAAAAGAAGCTCGAGTGATCAGACGCGGGGAAGAGGAAGAAGGCAGCGCAGCGGTGCTAACTCTGTACATTAATAATCAGGGAAAATACGTCTGTGTTATTTTGATTAATGCAGTGTTACACATAATATAGCGAGCGATGTAGAATGCTGGGCGCGTCCATTGGGGTCGTGACGTAGGTAGGTAAGATAAAACTGAACAACATTCATAAAGCTAGGCAGGTATGAAAATGTGTTGGTTTAGGAGAGAACAGATGTTCAACTGCAACCCCGTACTTCCGGTCTGTTTGGTTGCTGGCCCCCTCCCTCAACACTTGCTCATTCTTTATAATTCCCTTCACCAATCACTGTACCTACGCTACGCTATACGCTACTACGAGTACTGCTTCTCCTGTACCACTATACCGGTACACAAAGCGCAGCCAGTCGAATGCAAAATACTGTTTAAATAATCATAATGCTCCCCCACTTTAAACAAATTATTACAAAATATTTGTTTATTACAGACAACGTTAAAAAAGGCTAGCCATTTCAAGAAACAAAAATGATTCTTTTATGCCACATAATTTTTTATCTACAGAGTTTACACGGACTGTTAAAACTGATAAGTTTTTCGTTATTAATTATTCTATTTTAACAGCTTGAATTATCATTTCTTCCTTCTTACCTGTATGAATATTACATTCGCGTACAGGAATACGGGGGATATAAACTGTTTTTTGTTAAATTTCCTTTGCAGTTTCTATTTAATCCTCTTCTACAATAGTATAAACTCTTTATAACGTCTACAAGTTGTTTAGGGTAACCCGTCTTACACATAATGTCCTACAGAATGGATCTTTTAACGCTATCAAATGCTTTCTCGTAGTCAATGAAATCCTATGAGTTGGTCCATATGTATTTTCTTGATGTCTCTCTCATTGTCTGCACTCTCCATCCTAATCTTCTAGCTCTAATTTCGCTATGAGGAGTTGACCCGTTATTCTTCTAACTTCTCCTACTCATAACATATTATGTTACTTTGTGTGCCGCATACCGCTTCAACGATTTTCTTTAGGAGTTGATTTCTTTTCCAAACCCATTAGCTTCTGTTGTGTCTAAGCGATATAGCTCTACATATTTTTTAAGGTTATTATAAATTTTTAATTTGCTATTTAAAAAAAAAATAGGCGCTTCTTTGGTCTTACACCCCCTGTTCCAGAGCAGAACAATTGCCAGGAGCATCAAGCTGCTTCTGTATAAAACACTGATCCGCCCAGTTCTCACCTATGGTTCTGAAACCTGGACCATTTTTAGAATGTCTGAGTCAAGCCTGGTGGGTCATGAACGCAAAATCCTCCGCAGCATTTTTAGTCCAATATGTGTGGGAGGTTAATGGAGGAAAAGGACCAACCAAGAACTGAACACACTTCTGAATGAACCAGAAAATTATAAAACTTGGTAGACTCAGGTGGGCTGGACATGTGATCAGAATGGGGGAGAATGAAATACCCAGAAAGGCACTCACAGAACAGATCTGTGGCACCAGGAGAGTTGGTAGACCCAAACTACTTTGGGAAGACGGTGTGAACTATGATGCGCGCCATATCCTTGGGACACGGAACTGGAGAGCAGCTGCACTTGACCGGGAGGCTGTTAAAAGAGGCCTTGACTCAGTAATGGGTTGTTGCGCCGCTGAAGAAAAAGATTATTTTTCAACAAACCTTTTGCTGCAAACAAGTGACATAAGGCCGCAAATCGTCTGTTTCCAGCGTTAATTCTGGCAGTAATGGTACAATAAATAAAACATATAAAAATCCAGTCTGAATGTAAATAAGGTAGTATAAAGTGACAAGCTGTGCCTCATGGACGATAGACTTGGGCTCTGACGCGTTAGGAAGCTGCAAACTACTGAAATGAAGTTCCTCAGTTGTAAACGATCCGACACAATCGTGATTCATGACTCTGAATACACTGGGTGTCATAAAAGAAACAATTAGCCATTACCGAGTGCAACGGGTCCAATTTGAGGGATAGCAACCGCATCGCATCGCCAAGACAATATTGGCACACAGGTTGCCTGTACACTAGACCTGATTAGAATCGTAGTGTAGGCCTATTTACGGATAAAGTCGTAAGAAGACGTTCCGCGTTACGAGTTGATTTGGCCCAAAAGTGTGTCACAATTTTAATAAAATCGCAGAAGAACATGTAGTGACATGTGTACAGGTATACAACTAAAGGGAATTTAAACAAAAAGCTGAATGTAGTTTACACTAGGGACCACAAAAAGATTCAAAAATTTGATTTAAAAAACTGCAAAAGTCGAGCCGGTTGTTAGACTGAAGGGAATTTTAGACCAAATCCGAATACACGTTTACTACGAGTTTGTTTTTTACTTCAGGGGCAAAAATAAAACTTAAAATTTTAAAATTCTACTTAAAATTGCAGAAGTCTCTGTGATGAAACTCGGTATCTTTAATAATTTCACAGAGTCAATATTTCTCAACACTCCTGGCTGGTTTTTGGATCGCCTTCAAAAAGCTAGTAAGCTATGTTTACAAAAAATCTTTATGTATTGTTAACGGTTAGCCTATGTGTATTTGTGAAAAGTATATCAGAGTCAGTATTTCTCGACACTCCATGCTAACTTTGGATCGCCTTCAAAAAGCTTGTAAGCTATGTTTAGAAAACGTCTTTACGTATTGTTAACGGTTAGCCTATGTGTATTTGTGAAAAGTATATCAGAGTCAGTATTTCTCGACACTCCATGCTAACTTTGGATCGCCTTCAGAAAGCTAGTAAGCTATGTTTACAAAAAATCTTTATGTATTGTTAACGGTTAGCCTATGTGTATTTGGGAAAAGTATATCAGAGTCAGTATTTCTCGACACTCCATGCTAACTTTGGATCGCCTTCAAAAAGCTTGTAAGCTATGTTTAGAAAAAGTCTTTATCTATTGTTAACGGTTAGTCTATATGTATTTGTAAAAAGTATGTAAGTTAGATATAAGTTTAACTAAAATCCAATGCAGTAGTTTTAGTCTTTATTGCATGATAGAAGACTACATGTTGCTGTATATTGGAGTTTCTCGGAATACTTGCTTGTCATGGAGTAGGTATAATGGTAGACCAAAAGTGGAAAAATCGCATTAAATCGTATACTCTAGTAATCATTTTTAATATCCAAGATTGTATTGAAGAAAACAAAGAAAAAGATTCCTCATTTAATAATATTCCACACGGCAGGATTCCTAAGGAAGTTTGACAATACACGCCTGTTGGAAAACGAAGTACAGGAAGATCTAGAAAGCGTTGGTAAAAGTAGATATATTCGTTTGGGACCGAAGCAAGCGATTTGCTAGGTCCCCGATAGTATAAGTTCCTACGACTACGGGATGCACCTTAAAGTGAAAAGATTTTTTCTTCTTCTTCGTCTGCACCTCACGGAGTCACGGAGTAGGCACTTTGCCTGTTCCGTCTTCACAGTATCTCTCCATCTCATTCTCGGTCTTCGTACGTCTCTTGCACCAAAGGATCTATATCGAAACGCAACCTTAGGTAGTCGTCCATCCTCCATTCTGTCCAGATGCTGTAACCATTCCCTGCGATATGTCTGGATCTTATCACTTACGGAGAAATACCTGTAGCTCTTCTCTAATATCCTCATTGCGCGAACGATTCTGTCTCGTGCAACCCTTTTTTCTTCTATGAAATTTCATTTCCGAAGTTTGAATCCGGTTTTTTAACCTTCCTTGTAGGAACCCATGTTTCACATCTTATAGTAAAACAGACACTGCATTGTTTTATAAAATTTAAGGCCACACATATCTGAAACCTCGATATTTTTGCAGTGATATCTCGGCCTGTGCCATTCCCAATACTGATAGTGCAACCCAAGTAATTGAAGACAGAGACTTGTTTCAAAACTGTTCCATCAAGAATGATTTTTGATCTGACTGCATACTACCCCAAAAAGCCAAATATTTTTGTTTTCTGCTTAGATATTTGAAAATCATATAGTTTACAAATATGATTTAAACAATGTAAAGGATACTGCATAATATTTAATACAATGAAAAGAAAAATATTTTCTTTTGTTTTTTATTTCAGTAGAAAAGATTTTTTTTTTTATAAATCCAAACTTCACTGTTTGACAAAGATTTGTTTCTTTAATGCTTTAACTAACTCTAACTTTAGTCAGACAGCAAAAATTAGCCTTCCCGCACTAAGTTCGAGACTTACTGCATTGTAGTTGTGAAAACTGGTTTTAAATTTGAGAAAGAATTTTTGTAAGTGGCGGGGGGGGGGTTCGGTTTTACTGCGTAAGGAACACCGTAGTTTGCAATCCGAGACTATGTCTCATCCCATCCGGTAGGTCTGCGCAACGACATGTGTGATCGCTTTTTTTGTACGTGAAAAATACTGAATCAAGTTCAGTACACCAACTGAAGGATAAGAAAAACGGTCATCGAAGATGAAAAAAAATATTAGCAAACAGGTCAGCTTTCCAAGCCTTTTGTACTTTCATGTTCCGTAAGGAAATAGAAGTATGGTGATGGCGAAAAAATCGTGTTCGAAATAAGGGCTGATTCTGATTGTACTACCCTCAAAACACGAAGAAAAGTCATTTTCTGAAAAGTGTCTGTGTTGAATTTTTCTATAGCGAACTATAACTGCCGCCAATTCAAACAGAATCAAATAATTATTTGCATATGTGCCTAATTTGTAGAGGACTCAAGGCCTATTGATTTAGGTAAATATCTTTTAAGGGGAAGGGGTAGTTTACCTGCAAAGTTTTATGTTTTAACAGAGTAATTTTTTGCTATGGCGAACGATAACTGCCGCAAATTCAAACAGAATCAAATAATTTTTTGCATACAGCCCTGGATTGTAGAGTATTCAAGACCTATTGTTTTTTGTGAAGATCGATTAAGGTAAAGGGATAGTTTACCAGCAACACTTTATGTTTTAAAAACGGTAATTTTTTCTATGACGAACGATAACAGCCGTAAATTCAAACAGAATCGAATAGTTTTTTGCATGCAGCCCTGAATTGTAGAGTACTCAAGATGTGTTCATTTTGATGAAGATCGGTTAAGGGAAAGGTGTAGCTTACCCGCAACATTTTATGTTTTAACAAGGGTAATTTTTATTATGACGAATGGTAACTGCCGCACATTCAAACAGAATCAAATAGTTTTTGCATACGTTCCTGAATTGTTATGTACTCAAGGTCTGTTCATTTTGGTGAAGCTCGGTTAAGGGAAAGGGGTAGTTTACCAGCAACACTTTATGTTTTAACAACGGTACTTTTTTCTATGACGAACGATAACTGCCGCACATTCAAACAGAATCAAATATTCTTTTGTGTACGTTCCTGAATTGTAGAAAACTCAAGGCCTATTGATTTTGGTGAAGATCGGTTACGGGGAAAGGGTAGTTTACCAGCAACATTTTATGTTTTAGCAAGAGTAAAGTACTTAATTTTGATAAATAAAGTATCCTGATAAGAAGATCATAATAATCCACTGTAGAAACGTAGATGAAATATCTATAAATGAAGAGGCTAGTTGAACGGGGTGGGGGTAATTTTCTATAAATGGAAATTATAGTTGAGGGGGTGGGGATAATATTTATTTATGTCATGTGTACTACGTTATCGGCAACAAAGAAGTAGTTTGTTGTTAAAATTCCTTCCTGGGCTGTTTGGGCTTGATCCAATGTTTTCTACAAAACCAGACGTTTCGGCAGTGCTATCGACTGCCATCGTCAGTGAAAATTGAGTGCACTATCGTGAGGTGGTAGGTCTATACGTTAGTGATCACAGTACTGTGGTTAAGGCTGAAGAAAGAAGTAGTTTCTATGGAAATAGTTCATTTCGAAAAGTATTTTAAATATAAATCTTAGAACATGGATGTCATGTATGGTTCTCCATACCGATATTTTGTATGTGTACTACGTTATCGGCAATAAAGAAGTAGCTTGTTGTTAAAATTCCTTCCTGGGCTGTTTGGGCTTGATCCAATGTTTTCTACAAAACCAGACGTTTCGGCAGTGCTATCGACTGCCATCGTCAGTGAAAATTGAGTGCACTATCGTGAGGTGGTAGGTCTATACGTTAGTGAACACAGTACTGTGGTTAAGGCTGAAGAAAGAAGTAGTTTCTATGGAAATATTTCATTTGGAAAATGATTTTAAATATAAATCTTAGCACATGGAAGTCATGTATGGTTCTACATACCGATATTTTTATTAAAACGAATTTCTGTTACTGTTAAAAATATAGAGTGTTTATTAAAACGGAGAGTTACCGTTAACGGACTCAATCACAGTCACCACGTGACCAACTCCTGGCTGTTTCGTGTCTCGGCATCTCTGGTGCTTTCAACTTTTACCTGATATCATCATTTTGAGGTGTGTGGTTAGATCTTTGACATTTACCTTCTAAGGTAACGTGAGGTATCGCACTAATACGAAGCGTCTGTCGCTCAGGTAAACGATGTTATCAAAATATACTTTCGAAATGCAAAAATGTTACTTAACAGTCTTTTTAATATAATTTAAATTATTTTAAATACGTGGTATTTTCGAAGTTATACTTTAAATATTTTCGAAGTTATAGGTAACTGCTCAGTTATAATAACTGTTGTTTCATTTTCCTTCATCGTCAACACCATACCTTCTATTTGTCGCCCGCTATTTCATTGTACTCCAGCTGTTCTTTTCTTTTTCCCACCTCAGCTTTCCTTTTTCAATCTTTATGTGTATGATAACGTGTATCAGTATTAGGATTTAAAGTTGTAGCTCTACTTGTAAAGTCAAGCGCCACAGTATCCCCCATGACCCCTCGAAGGCAATGGCGCAGTCCCCACGGGAGCAAAAATTGTTGTAGTCGGTACAGTCGTGGAGGAAGTCAGTAATTTTTAATATCTGGGTTGTGATGTGTCTTCATGATATGGTGAAGAAGCTGCACAAGTTCAACCGTATGTGCGGGACATCAGGAGAGCTCTGAAATAAACCCCAGTAAGAAACACGCCTGAAGTTCTACAAGGTGGTGGGCCTCCCCACAGTCCTCTATGGGTATGAAAATTGGACTTTAACGAAATCCCAGACCAATCGTATTCAAGCGGACGAAACGAGATTTCAGGCACGTGGCAGGATATACTCTTCAGGATCGCAAAAGAAATTTCGAGGTACGGCAGAAACTGAATATTATTGCCTCGATAGTATTGCCCAATGGTTGGAACATCTTAACCGAATGGACGATTGCCGCATCCCCAAACAACTGTGGAATTATAATCCGGAAGGGAGGAGAAGTGTGAGACGTCCGAAGGAGGGATGGAGTGACATCTCTTATCTATCTGCTTGGGACCGGAACAAACCATTTTTGCTTTAGTCCTTGCTGAAGATGATGATTTAACCATTTTTGCAAGTTATTTTATTTTAAAACTAGTTGAATACCGGTGCTTGAGTACGGGTTAGAAAATAATGGAAATCAAATTGTCAATCCAGCTTATACTCGATGTGTTTTACTATTGGAATTTTATTTAACTAAGTAAAAAGGTTTGAAATTAAAACTGTCACATCAAAACTCGGAGACAAACTATTATTGTTCCGTGTTTGATACCGTTAATAAGTAAAAGATAACAGTAAAATAATTGCAGAAAATGTGATCAAATTTGACAGAAACCCAAGTGGAAGTTTGCAACTGAATCTCTTTGTGTACGTAAAACATACCTATTACTTCTACCAAAATTGATTCTTGTACATAGAGTTAATAAAAAAATGTGGATTTGTGAATATTTAGAGAAATTATTGGTTTCTAATAACGTAAAAAATGTTTCTAATAGGTTGGCCAAATGTTAATGTGGAGCGTTGCTTTATATGGTGCAAAGACATGGACACTGAGGAAAGAGGATGAGAAAAGAGTAGAAGCATTTGAGATGTAGGTTTGGCGAGCAATGGAAAAAGTGAGGTGGGTTGATAAAGTAAGGAATGATGAAGTTTTAAGAAGAATAGGGGAAGAGAGAAGAATCCTGAAGGTAATAGAAAATAGGAAAAGAAATTGGTTAGGTCATTGTTTAAGAAGAAAGTGATTGCTTATAACTGCCATGGAGGGTGTCATAGAAGGAGAAAAAAGAAGTTAATAGATAGCATTAAAATCAGAGGGTGTTACGAAGAAACGAAAAGATTGGCATGCGATAGGACAGCTTGGAGAGCAATTACCATTTAAAGACTTGCCTTAGGGCAGAACACCAAATAATAATAACGTACATGTGGGGTTACAAAGATCGAATTTGAAATTTAAAATTAAAGCACTTCCTTATACAGTACGTTGTAGAATCCTCTGGTTGAAAAATGATCAGATTGTCAGCGGAGATCTCCCGGAAAAAGGCCACAGACGGCTTCCCGTGGAGAAGCAAGCAGTCGTGTCTTAGATCGACCCCGATCATCTTCAGAGACTGCCTCTCAGCCTTGTTGATGGACGCGATGAAGTAAATTTTCAAGGGAAATTAATGGCTGGCAGGGGTAGTCCGATGAATGAAGAGATGCGGGGAGTGAACAGTTTCACCCTCCCCACAACCTGAGAAGATGATTGCTTCGATTACGTGTTTATGGAGCCCCTACATTTAAAGGCTGGTATCATTGCAAAGTTTTTTTTTTAGACTTGTCCCGAAGGACAAGTCTCAGGCTGGCTTGGGGCAAACCCCTTCAGCCGAATGGAATGTTGTGAGGAGTCGCACGCCAGTGTGGGCCGGAGGCGGAGAACGTGGAGGCACTCAGGAGAAAGAGTAGTGCGTGGATGTGTATTTGTGTGTTAACGTAGTGTGTAGAGCCAAATGGCCATAACATTTTTCATAAAGACAGCCAAGACGGGGTCGTGTAGCGCCAAAGATGGAACAAGGCGTCAGTGCGGCGTCAACGTATAGGGGGGGGGATAGAAAGCAGAGGCCTAAAGACAGGGTGTGCAGATACGGAAATCTAAGAAATGATCAAGAAGGATGCCAGATGGAGTATGTTTATAGATGGGATTTAGGTACTTCTATTTCTGTCGGCGAGGGTTTCTGGGAGGAGGTCTATTGGCAATAGTAAGGAGACGGTTTATGAGGTAGGAAGGTCTGCGTTAGTTCTGTTGATGGGGGTAGCGATGGATTGCAAGGAGGCGCGTTGCTTTTGCGGTTTGGGAATATTTCCAGTTAAGCTTGTATAGGAAGGAGTCTAGGTTGGGGACCGTTGCAAAGTTCAGGTTTTGTAAGAACTTGAAGATCGGTGTCCCGAGGCAGTACTGAAGGACGCTTTAGTTATCTGTTTATGTAACTTATTTTCTACCAACCTGCAAGGTTTCATAAGCAACTGGTTGGAAAAATTCATTGGAAAGTTGATACTTCTATTTAGGGGGAAATCCCCCTAAAATCCCTCTTAGAAGTAGAATTTACCAAAAAGATTTCTTAGCACTCACGTACCTACGAGGAATCTTTGTACAAATTTCATGTTTGTAGGCCTTGTAGTTTCGGAGATTCCGCGAACAGTCAGTGGTATTTGGATCACACACACACACACACACACACACATACACAGACTGTAATGTAATACGTTACAATGGTTAAGGATCCTCAGGTCCGGTTCGGAGGGGATGGGGCCCTGACTCCACGGTCGCTACAGACACAAACTGTGTCGTACCAAATGTCATAAACACACATAATTCAAGAAGTATGCTTACGGCATACTGCCCACTGTTACTGTCATCCTGATCTTTGCGTGTTTTTATAATAAAATCGCTGAATGTTCCGTTATGTAGATAATAATAACGATGTCTTATAAAATAAATAGAGTCGTTAATTTTATTATATCAAATTAAACGGATGAATCGAACTTAAAATTGTAAGAAAATTCTGTCATTACATGCGGCCCAAAGTTGAGTTGCCTGGAGACACCCGACTTCTCTTAGGTGATAAATGTAGGTATGTGTACTATCAAAAGTTCACCTTTGCTACCGAACAAGGAATGTGGTGACGTATGCCATTCCACTGCACGCATCACTGTAATACTGTACTACACATTTAAAATACGTTTAACACAGTTTCCGTGTGACTTGACTGTCTCTCACAAGGTATTTCTTGTAGCGAATAAAAAAACACTTTAACAAAATATTCAATAACAATGGCTTCCATGTGTACCACCGAAGTAGCTTATGAGTAGGCAGGGTAAGCTGCCTAATGTGAGCCGTACGGCATACAAGGAAGGCAGTGTGGCCAGCACTACGCTTCAGCCGCCCAATTCAGTAAATTACACTTACCTACATATAACGTACGAACTCCAATCTAATACGCACACAAAATTACAACTAAATACGTATGAACAATGTTTTCAGAGCCAGTAATACCCCACCAACACAAGCACGCACTATCATTCGGTAGACCCCCCCCCCACCCCCACTCACCTGACGTCTCGGCAGCGAGCGAAACTGGTGTGCATAAAGTAGATCTTCATACAGCATAAACCAATCTTGAACCTTTCAATGGAGTGTTTTTTGACCATCTATATGATTATCAACAGAGGCGGCGCCTCAATATAAAATTTTCGGCAAGGTAACTTTTTGGCGCCTCCCTCTTCATTCCATAAAAATATTACCATTTCACATTGACATTATCAATTTCGAAATTTAAATCTCGTTTGACTAATGTTACTGGAAACGCCTGTTTTCAGAAACATTTTTGCAGCAGCTGCGAATCGTTCCCGCGACTCGACCAATAACATCCTCTCCCTCCGGTTGATAAAAAAAGGAGGTCTTTCCATAAATAAAAGCAACAAGACCCGCTACCAAGTATTGTACACCAGCATCAGGCAGCCATCGCCGCACCATCCGGACGCTGCAACCACTGGGGGTGCACGCATGAATCTGCGCCCCTCTGGATCTGGCATCTGGCATTTTTGAATTTTGTATTTGGTTACGTGGATGTAAAAATCGTGAAAAAATTATCTTCATTTTTATTTATTAATACAATAATAAATAATATGTCGAAGACATATGACGTCGACAGTGGTATCAGAATTGCTGGAAAATTTGTAAAAGTTTTTCAATATGTAAGTAGTCATCAGCAAAGTTAACACAGTTAATGCCAGTGGCGGCTCGTGACTTACGAGGCTGGAGGGCGCGGCCTTTAGGCTTTATAAAAATTTGAACTCGCCTCAAACATTGTGAGCTGCTGTAGATAGTCTGCGATTTTATTAATAAATATAACTAGACACATTCTTAGTCTCTTCACTGTCTCTTTATTGTCGAAAGTGTCCACAAAAATGTCTATACTGTTTTCACAAAAAAAGTAATACACTATATTTACACGAGGCCTATATTATTTTTGTGATAGCTACACTCTAAACAGATCATTTATTTGTAGACAAAGTCCACTCGCCTTTCCTAGAAATTCATGAATTTTTCTAGCACTCTATCATCAAAGTACCTCATTTCTTCAACAAGTTCCTTGTTGATAGATAGCATCGCAAGAGCATTCAGTCTCTCGTTTTTCATTGTATTTCTCAAGAACGTTTTTAGTCTTTCAGAGTCAAAAAGCAGCGCTCAGGTTTGGCAGTTATCAGAGGGGTAGTTATGATAATTTTTATAAGTTTCAATACATCTTTGAAAACTGACGTAAGATTGTTTTTTTCGTAAAGTTAAGAAGTCTTATTGTGCCTTTAATATAATATAATTGTTTAAATTCATTACGAACTTTGTTTTCTTGTAAGAAAGAGTAATGCTGAATCACTCGCTTGAATTTTTCTGCCTGAAAGTTTGTGGAAAAAAGTGGAAATAAATCGTCATTGGACATCAACGAAGCTGCCACCAGGTAAATCGTGTAAGTAAATCTACCTTTTACTTGAGTTATAATTTATAATGATGTCACATACCTCTTTTGCATCCCCTATTCTAGTGCTGCATCCAACATTATTGATCCTTTTTCTTGGTTGGTCAAGGAATCCTCGTTTATTTGTGTTTCTATTTTATTTATTTTCTCCCTCCCTTTCTGCATCTCATTTTCAAAAATTCTGATCTCACTTTGCCACATTACACTGCCTTTGTTCCTACTCTATAGTTGTTGGTATATTATGTTCATGTAATATAGAATTAATTCTATGGAAAAAAGTTAGCCAGAACATGAAATTTTGGTTCAGAAGAGTCCTTCTGTGACCATTCCTTCATTAACTGAGAGTTTCTTTTACACTTTTCTACGAAATTTCAAAACATTCTTCCAACTTATATCGGTTTTCGTACACAACGTTGATTGTACGAATGTAGTAATTCCATTTTGTTGTAGAAACTCTGGGTAACCTGGCTTACATTACTTCCTCCAAAACGTTCGTTCGTAGAAATGAGTGTGACAAAAGTGCTGGAATGGCAGACAGATTTGAGAAAGATCTCTAACTTTGTTGTTTTTTCTAATAACAAATTATTTGATGAGTGTTACAGTGTACAAATTATGCGAGCGGATACACTTCTCTAATTTTTGCCTGTACACCTCCAACAGAACCACACATAACATTAACCCCATATAAGTCTCAGCTATTAACATTTTCTGTGATGTGTGCAGAAGAGGATTTATGTTGTCCATTATGCACTTTGCTACGGTTTCTGCATATTTACCTTCAGGACTGAGAAATCCGCAAAACCTTGCGTATACCGATCCCTTAAACACGTATCTAAAAACTAATACCATATGCAGTACCTTGTCACATCGGTTGTCTAGTCACATTCGATTGCCACAAATTCAGAAGCTTGTATCTCCTTTTCTATTTCTTCCCTGCAGACACTTTGGTAAAATGATAAAACAAAACCTAATAATTTGACACTACTATATTTGCTTAAATTATTCGTGAAGCTATTAAATAAATACGCTCAAAACCTAAACACTAGACAAATGCCTGTACTGAATTAATCACAACGGAGAGAAAGTCTAAACACCTAAAAGAGCAAATCTCACACTATCAGTAGTCTGCGATTAGTTGTACGGAGTGAATCACGTCAATTTTTGCTCAACGAGGCGCCATAGGAGATGCGCAAATTACCAGTGGAAATACGGCCTATAAGCTTACAGGTTCATTCAACGTTGGACAGAGTGCGGGATGGAGAAATGGGCGCGATTGGAAGAGCGCCGTGATTCTGTTCCGAAAACATTTCTGCTATTACCTAACACGAAAACATTTTCTCGTCCAAAGTATTAAATAAAGTTATAATGACTTTCCACGAGCGGTGATAATGGATTGTTTAGTGATATGATTTAAATTGGAGGGCGCGCGCCTTAGCGCCCTAAGAACGAGCCGCCCCTGGTTAATGCATCAATATATGCCTATGATTTGACTGTAAATAATACGGTTTTACTAATATAAAAATTGATCACGTGCAGTGATAAAAAGTGCAAGATAGTCAACAATCGAAATATTTTACTTTTTAAGACTTTATTTTCTCCCCCGTGGGCATTAAGCCGTCTTTGATTATCAATAGGCAAATTAAAACTTATACACACTGTGGTAATCTAATCATGCAAGCAGTTGAATCCAGATTATCTTTCGAGGCTGTAAAACCAGAAATCAATATATTAGGAAGACTTATGTTAATAGTAAGTGTATTTATGTGAGCGCAGCGCCAAAATACGGACCTCTTATAGGCGTCATACTGCCTCGGCCAAATTCATGACAGTCGGAATCAAAGCAATTGTTATCAGTGGTAATTAATCTTTTATCCGGCATCAGTCTGTTACACGTTTGACATGTTTATGCTCATCAATAAACAATGGCTATTCTACCGACACCAGAATGACGACGACAGGACGGGTGATAAGCTGCGGTTGAGGAATGCAAATTGTGGCAACACAGCAGCAACGTGGACTCTGAACTGGTGCAAAGAGACGGTGTCGGAAGTGGCTGCCCAATTAAGAACACATTATGGCCGCTGACACACGGGCCACTCAGTCGCGCCGGGTTGTTTTGCATAGTTTTAAATTGTAACCTTGCACACGAACGACTGTGGCAGGCAGAAGCCAGTCCCCGCCACTAGTGGCGACGATTTGTGACGTTGGAGCTTGTACACGGGCCACTTTCAGTGGCGCCACAGCAGTGTTCAGAATAGTGTTGTGAAGCGTGTATTAACATGTGATTTCTATAAAACTTTGGGAGTTTTCTTAATAATGTTTTTATAACTTGTAAGACTTTCTTGTTTCTAAAACCTATTTAAAAACTTGTAAAACTACCATGTCGGATTTTGATTCTGATCAATTAATAATTGAATTCAGTATAATATAAAAATAATACAAGCATAACTGAGTAAATATGAATGTAATAGTTTCTCTAATAACTATTGTATTATATGGCATTGCACCATACAAAAATTTAACATCATTCTCTGCAACAGTCGTATACATTTGCATCTATGGCTGCTACAAGTGTAACAATATTCTCCGTGCAAGATCAGTCTCTAGCCATATCAGTGTACTGTTGAGTGTCATAATTACAACACACGAAAAACAGCAATGACTTATAAATTACATAATAGCATATTAGCGAATTCAGGCGAGACGGTCTCAACAATGTTTTATGGAAACACTACTTGAGCTGAGCACATATGAGCCAAAACAATCTTGTGAACAATGCACACAGTTTACAGTTGCAGACAAGTTTAGGTCTGGCTTACAGGAAATCAATAGTTAATCGATTACTCAACACCAAACTGATTAATATATCGTCTACTGTAATACAATTATTGTATTGTGTGTGTGTGTGTATGTGTGAAAGAGAGAGGGATGTAGTGAGGGAGGAGGAAGGTAAAGAGAGTGTATGTGGGTGTAACGTTCTTAACATAATCTATCAAAATCTTTGAAACAAATTAGATGTGACAAACGAACACTATTCATATTAATAGAAACCCTTTCTATTTTCAAACAAATATTTCTACTTGGAGATATATTTTAGGTAAGAACACATTTTGACACAAAATAAGTTATTAAAATATTTTTTATTAGGACTATGGTTCGATAGTGAAACAGTATCACACAAGGTTTTTCTGAAAAAGGTCAATATATCATTCTGTCTTCCCATAGCACTGATCCTTTTTGTGCACAAAAGAATTCGGCAAACTTCTCTCTTATTACTACAGCCGTGGGCACCCTGCTTGTATGAGAGGTCGATCTTCTTCCAATCCTACAACATCCTTCTCATGTTTGTGTTTTGCCTCTGTATATGAAATTGTAGAAAATTAAGAAGCTGATTAAATGTGTCCCGTGACATCCTGAAGTAGTTTAAAAAATTCACATTGTCTGCTTTTAGCTCACTCATTAGTGTATAAAACTGTCCCACTACCAACCGTTCACACGTTATCTGGTGGATCCAGAATCGACGTTGTGTACGACGGCGTCGCCGACATACGAGAAGAGCAAGAAGAAGATCTTCCTCGTCAGAGTCCATGGTGAAACTGATATAAAAACTAAATGAAACAATCTTTTATCACCGAGCAAATGGAGAGTGGCGCGTCTCTGAAGCGAACCCATTTACACGAGCCACTGAGTGGCGCCACAAAGAAGCTGGTACAAGCGACTAAGTGGCGCCACTCAGTCGCGCTCGGCTGTCATGGTTATAAATTGTACCCTTGCACACGAGTGTTAGTGACAGGCAGAAGCCAATACTCGCCACAAGTGGCGACGATTTGTAGAGTTGGCGCATTCACACGGGCCACTTTCAGTCGCGCCACATACTAACTCTTTCAGTGTTTATAGTTAATGTTGTCAAGGTTGTATGAGGTGATTGAACTGCTGTTACTTTACTACAGCTATTGAACTGCTATAGTTAAGTTTTCTTTACTATGTCATCAAGCCGAATTACGATTCGGACCGATTTATAATATAAGCCAAGTAAAAGCCAACAATTTGGGACCCAAGGTACACGGGTTATTCAAGCATGTGCTCTGATTTCTTTGAAATTGAAACCTTCGTTTTTAATTTTAACAAAGTTTTAAACATTGGATACAAATTTCAATGCTTATATGTGTACGAATAAAAAAAAAAAAGAGTAATTATTAGTATCATACAAACATTTTACCCTATAAGTAAATTAATTAATCTTTTACAGAAATTTAATTAAGAAAGTTGTGTTAGTGGTTATAATCACAAACAGAATTATCACTGTTGCACACAACTATAGACAAATTATTCCGATTAGAGCTTTCAAACTTCACAGCTCATCGTCAAATCGGAAATGACCTAAGGTGAAGCTGTGAAGCATAAAAGCGCTAATCTGCATTTTCTATAGTGGTGTGCAACATTGATAATTCTGTTTGTAATCTTTTACACCTAGGAATACAGACTTAGATATTTTGGCAGTTTTTATTTGTGAGGCAACAACATAGTTTCGTAACTTCGCGCGCGTGCTCACACACACACACACACATTCCGGAAACTTTATACATACGTCGAATGTGACGTAGTTTCTTGGAACTTTTACTAATTAAATGACATATCATTTTCTCTCTTGGTTTACACATTATCAGTAATTTAAGTCGTAACATACGTAAAGGAAACTAGACAGAAAACTCGCTTAAACATAGCATTTCGGTTCGAGTCGTGTATTTTTTAATGATTATATCTCCATTAATTCAATTTTTTTTAGTTTTCCTTATAACTAGCGCGTACGTCGGATTTGGACTATGTGTGTGTGTGTGTTAATATTATACTCACGTCAAAGGATTGCAGACCTCTCTTCAGCAGGTATACTTCGTCTCACGTTTGTGTTTTTCTTCTGGGTATGAAATACTACTAAATTAAGAAGCCGATTGAACGTGTTTTATGACGTTCTAAAATAGTTAAACAATTTCACATCGTCCGCTTTCAGATTACCCATTAATGTATAAAACTGTCCCACTACCAACCGATGACGTGTGAACGGTCACCTGATGCATCCGAATGGAGATTGTCTAAAACGGCGACGTCTTCGTACGGGAAGAGGAAAGAGAAGAACTTATTCGCCAGAGTCAATGATTAAACTGATGTAAAAAGAAAAAAAAACATTCAATCTTAGGAATAAAACTGTTTTCCATCACTGAGCAAACGGACAGTGGCGCGTCTCTGAAGCGAATCCATTCACAGGAGCCACTGAGTGGCGCCACAAAGAAGCGGGTACAAGCAACGGAGTCGCGCCACTGAGTGGCCCGTGTGTCAGCAGGCTATAACATCAAAGACTTCCGACTGTTAACCTGGGCGAGGCAGTATTACTACTGTCTGCAGGTTGGGGAGTAACAGTTTGCTGACGTCACACCGATGCGAGAATTCTCTTGTTTGGGATATAGCAAGCAGTGAGACTGTTACAGCTTCCAATTGGTTACTGATAGTGGCTCCAAAATTTTTTTGAAAGTACATTTTCCCTTATGCATACCGTGCACATACTAATGCTGAGATAGTTGCAACTCGGTTTTAAATCTTTGTCACAAGCAAGCTAGTAAGCGCGCGCACGCACACACACACATTAACTTGTGTACTAGTCTTCTGAACGTGAATTTCTATAGCGACTTCTCGGTCGTTCAACATCTGTCCTTTCTATGGGACGACGAGTGTGTACCAAACTCCTGGCTATCTTGCGTAGTATGACAAATTCCAATTGTTCCCACTTATCCGTATGTTTTCAGACATTCAAAAAGTCCGCCGCTGGCAGTATAACGATAAAGAAAATGAACTGTTGAAAAGCTCAAAGCAGCGCAAAAGTTTCTCAACTCTGTTAGTAAACTAACCGAGTACACAGCTCTCGGATTAGACTTCCTTTAGTTTGTACGCCTTCAGAAAACCCAAAAACCCAAGCATCGTGATTTACCAGCGACAAGTCTTTTTGTAAACCTATGCCTGTACTGGGATGCCACAATATCCCCGAGTGAAAAGTGCATAAAATGACACAGGAACAATAGTTTCGGTCATACCAATTCGGTGCGTTGTCAAATACACAAATGGGTTGTTAGTTGCATTTGTAGAGGATGCTGAATGATTGACCAAACAACAAACTTACATTCGTGTCCTTATCTTGTTTTTGGTCGGTACTTCACCAACGTTTCAATAGGCACTGTGGCGTCCTTGAGGCTTATGTAGCACTTTAAACGAGAAACATGCATGAACGATAAGAAAACCATCGGAAAACTATTGTAAAAACACAATTATACTTAAGAATTTCATCAATATCACCATCTTCAACAAGGATGGTTTCCAAACCATCTTCCAAAAATGGTTTGTTCCGGTGCCACGCAGATGGACTTGAGCTGGTCACTCCACAATTCTGCGTCCTTTCTGCTTATAATACCAGTTATTTGGGAATGCGGCAGTCATTTATTCTACTAAGGTGTTCTAACCATCTTGGCCGATATTGGGAAATCCTATCAAGTATAATACTCGTAAAATTCAGTTTCTGCCGTACATAGAAATTTCTTTTCCAATCTTGAAGTGCATATCCTGCCACGTGCCTGAGAAATCTCATTTCGCCCGCTTGAATATAACTGGCCTGGGATTTCGTTAATAGCCAATTCTCAGACACATTGAAAAGTTTAAAAATTTAATTTATACATTACTTATATAAGCAAATGTTTTAATGGTTTCGAAAAACTGGGTTCTGGATGCAATAGAGCTCTGTAAGAAAAAAATTGAAAATTACAGCCAATCACCCCATGTGACTTAATATAAAAAAAGACACGACTGTCTACTTGTTCCTTTGACTGCAGACTTCCGCAGGTAGAGATGAAGTACCTGGGTGTACAATTCCAAAAACTGTACAGGTTGACTGGCAGGAAGACTCAGGTGAGTTGGGAAAACAAACTTCTAATTTATAAAGCTATCCTCAAACCTGTCTGAACTTATGGTATACGACTGTGGGGTATCTAGAATTCAGCTTTGGGGGGGTCCGGGGTCGGGTCGGCTTCATACAAAAGGAAAAAAAAAAACAAGTTAATGAACATTACTATGTTTCAAGTGGCTGAAAAACGCGCGTTATTTACATACTGAAATCAGTCTCTTTAAAGTAAACGGTAATAACACAATAAAAATACGCGTCATTGAAATACTGTTAAAAGATACTGACTGACTGAAATGTTTTTTTCTATATTTCGTATTTCAAACGCATACCCTAATGCTGTGTAATAAACTTATTTGTATATTTAATAAAGAGCCACCACTATATTAGCATACACAGCCTATTTATTTCATTCTTAGAAAAATAAAACAGTCTAAAAATTAAGAGATTACCAAATTTCTCAACTTTTTGGACCCTCTGGGGGGACGGTCCCGTTCGTCACCTTCGTAAATACGACCCTGGGATTCCACCAGTAACAGTGACAGTAACTCCAACCTTTGAACACTCCACTGCTTTCAGAACAAAGTACTCGGAGCCATCACGAATGCCCCACGGAGCCTTCAGTCACTGAAGAGATAAAGCAACGAAGCGCCAATTACAGCGGCAGCCTGACAAACCATCCCAACGTCCTCGCCAAGGAGCTTCAGTCTAGGGCCGGTGAAGTGCGTAGATTGAAACGTTTCAAATTCAAGTGACTTGGGGACAGATTATAGGCTGTGGTGACTGTTTCAAAACTACATGTAACAATTTATAAAGTGTATTTGCTGTAAAATTTGTTCGTAATACAGATGTTTCACTGGAAGCACATCCTGCATACTTTTTTTCAATCGATCGTTTATAATATTACTGAACCAATAGCGTGACGTTCATGTAATCGCTGTAGCTGGTGGCAACAATACTGGAAATAAGAGACAATAATATTAATTATATCACTGAATAAATACATTAGTTATTGAATGATTTGAAATCTGAACAATATTAATAGGGAAACTGTAAGAAAAGCGTAGCATTGCTTTCAAACTGCTGGGCCTTGCACCATCTTGCGTTGCCGGCTCAGACATCTGCAATGTTTACTGCGTACGGTCATTGACCTCGTAGTAGTTCTCACTGTACAAATGATGTAGGGGGGGACACATTCGTCCACCCAATGTGTTGTCTCTGTATAAACCGGCAAAAATTTCAGTTAGCAGTTATGTTCGTTTAGTCATGTGTTTCTCTTTATTATTTTAAATTCGATTATTTGTGTTCTTGTTTATTCTGTGGAAGTATAATGAGAGTCAGATCCCGTTGAACCGGAACCCTCTTCTTCTTCCAGCGAATGATAGAAAATGCTCTAAAAAGAACACTTGGTACAAGAAAAAATTCGAATGAATATTTAGGTTAAGTTTTAGGCCTGTCACAACCGGCAACAGGTGTTATGTACCCACGCCACTGGTGAATACCCTTGTGGGTAGAGTATAATACAAATTAAAAAAAAAAAAAACTAAGTATATGATATCCGTTTCCTGTCACTGAAGATTTCGTTTTTTAAAGTTTAATAATATCAACCTATAGTCAGAAATGGTATTTACTATTTCCGTTTCAGTGAGTTTGCAAATCACAAGGCATAATTCCTAACCATGTGATCTGAATGGACTTCAACAAGAAAAAGTGAATATAATATTCTATAAGTTATCTCAAAATATCTGTATGGAGAAGTATACATGACTTCCATGATCCAAGACTTGCATTTAAAATTATTTTCGAAATGAAATATTTCCATAGAAACTACTTCTTTCTTCAGTCTTAACCACAGTACTGTGTTCACTAACGTATACAACCTCACGTTAGAGCACTCGATTTTCACTGATGATGTAAGTCGATGGCACTGCAGAAACGTCTGGTTTTGCAGAAAACATTGGACCACGGCCAAACAGCCCGGGAAGGAATTTTAACAACAAACTACTTCTTTGTTGCCGATAACGTAGTACATATGTAAAAAATTATCCCCTCCCCCTTCAACTATCATTTTCATTTATAGAAAATTACCCCCTCGCCATTCAACTACCCTTTTCATTTATAGATATTTCATCTACCTTTCTACAGTGGATTATTATGACCTTCTTTTAAGGATACTTTATCAAAATTAAGTACTTTCTCTTATTAAAATATAAAACGTTGCAGGTAAACTACCCCTTCCCTTTAACAGACTTCACCAAAATCAACAGGCCTCGAGTCCTTTACAACTCATGCAAAAAATTATCCCATTCCGAATTTTCGGCAGTTATCGTTCGCCATAGAAAAAATTCTACATACCGACACTTTTCGGAATATGAATTTTCTTCATATTTTGAGGATAGTACAATTAGAATTAGCCCTTATCTCGAACACGATTTTTTCCCCATCACCATACCTCCATTTCCTTACGGAACATGGAAGTAAAATCGCTCTGCTTAGTCCAAACTGTGCAGCGGCAATAACCTGAGAGGATACTATGCATATGTTTATCTTTCAATGTATGCAAAACTCAAGAGTCTGAGGATTTATTTGTATTTAATACAAATCCATGCCGTTACACCAACTGCCACCAAATTTTCCACAGGTACCTTTGACACAGGGCGAAAAAACACTGTTTTAACTGGGAATTTGATATTCTTACCTGTTCACACGATTTAGTTCGACCTTTTAATTACGCCCTTTGGTTGACGTGTATAAAGATTTCAACAACACCATGGAGACCAGAATTAATTTCCATAGTAACAATTAAATATACAAATCCTGTTTAGCGGCATCGGAACTGTACCTTTATCCGTTACTGCAGTACATTTTCGATGTTTAATATGCGATTGTATATTACAATGTGGAAGGAAGAAGTGTACTAATTGTAAATTGTCATATTTATTAATGCCAAGCGAAAATACGTGTTTGCATTTTGTGAGGTTAGGTGAAGAACGGTTTTTAGTTTACTGATGAAATAAATAAAAGCCATGGTTGGGGAAAACATAACGTTTAATGTGTATATACAATGCTTATAACACACTAAACTTGAACAAAGAACCTAACGTTTTTGAGTTAACGGGTACTTGTAAAAAATATATCTTGCAAGAGTAATTTCCAATGAAGAATAGTTACATATTTTTATTAATAATATTTTTCCTGTATACTTTAACACTATTTTTTAGTTGATTAGGCGAGAATCGGAACACTTCCTGTTTGTTTGTAATATCTGTCATAAACTGACGAGTGTCCATTTTCCCAAAGTTAGGTTCAAGTTGCACCTAGGCCATGAATATCCTTAATAAGCCTATATTGTCAAATTCCGCTTTTACTAAGCAGAAGATTACCAAACAGAAATCTTTTATCTCTCCAGAATATACAACTGAAGATGAGGATTTCTCTTAAAACTATTAACACAATAAAACTAAGGGATAGACTCTGACGAAGGAAAGGAAGAAGGCTGGTTATCGAGTCCCACCAGAAAGAAACCAAACAACGTCTTTATGTTTGTTACATAGTATATATTTTGTTAACTATATTTTTTATATTTATAACCATATAATTATATATATACACATAGAGAATATAGCAAAAAGCTGTTTGCATCTTATTTATTTTTTAAAATTGGTTTCATATTTGTTTCGTCAAGAAAAATCTACTAGTTACGTTATTTTTAAAAACACAACAGATCGGAATTATTTATTTATATAATATGCAGGACTATGACGGTGAACGACGATCGGCCGAAAGCCAGACAAAGATAGATTTTTCTTGTCAACAAAAGTAAAACCAGATATCGACTGTGTTCCACAATTTTTACTGATAAACGTTATTTTTCAACCTTAAAAACTGAAAACAACAATTACTTTACTTAGTGTAATCCCACACTCAAATTGAGAAAAACAAATTATGGAACACAGTGAACTGCCGGTTTTAATCAAAACTTGAATTTGATTGTTTCAACTAGAAAAAAAAATAGAACAAAGAAACTGTAAAAAACATTAACAATATATTTTGCAAAAATATAATTTTATTACTTATTCACACTCAAAAAAAAAAAAAAAATTGTAGAAATCAGACTAGATAATACTGTACCTCCAACCATAACATTACCAACAAAGTAAACATCTTTAGTTTTTTTAACCATTTTATGGTTTCATTTTTATTTATTTTTTTTTTTAATTCACAATTCAATAAAATATGTCTACTTTGTTCACACATAACAATGACAGAGGGAAGATTTTTGCTACTTACAACAAGACAAATTTGATTTAAACCTGAATTAATTTGTTTACCATTATATATACACGTACGTTGTATACATATACATATAACATAAACTGAAATACAAAAATTCCCTCTTTCTTCGGTCACCATACATTATTAGTATCTTCGTGTACCTTAATATAGATTTGTATATATTTATACATATATAAAGCCAACATACAACTGTACAAAATATACATTTATATATATATATTGTATCTTTTAAATAAATAATTATACATATAACTGAATGTACAATGTTCTCTCAAATAAAATAAACAAAACTCAATTATATAATATATATATTTATATGTATGTATAAGTTAATACAAATTTACATGTTTTTATATATATATTTTTTTTCTTAAATAATTTTGCCTAAAATTTATTATTCTATTAATAATAATAATAATAATAATCATAATAATAATGACAATAATAATAGTAGTAGTAGTAATAATAATATAATAATAATGATATAATAATAGTAATAGTAGTAATAATAATTCTAGTTTGAAAAAAAACATTTATAATGAAATGGCAACGTCCCGATTTGTGATAACAACAATAATAAATAATAATTATTTACTTCCAGTTCGTAAACGGTGAACAGTGACGAAATTTCAGGCAATACGCACGACATTTATGTATGATTTAAAAAAAAACAAAAGTAATGAACAATATTTGCCGTTAAACATCTACACAACATTTAAATGACAACATACGAATGTCTGTAAGCTGAAACTTTTCTGAAAACTGTTCGTGTGCGGGGCAGAGAGTCTGTGGCTGGTAGATCTACGAGTATAGATTTTATGGATTACGGATGATTAAGATAAAGAAGGCCGTGCTGTAACGGACGATGAGCAACAAAGCACAGGTGTTGTTCCGTCGAAAGTCTAGCGGAGGCATCGAAATCGCGATTTACGGAAAGAGGGTCGATGATATCTAGTGAACCGCTGTAGTCCACACACGAAATGGGTCTCGCCATCCAATCGAGATACACAGCGGGTAGTGACAGGAGGAGTAGCCTTACTCACTCAAACAGTTAAAGAGGACAGGACCGTAAAATTCGTTCAGTCGTACTGTATATACTGTGGGCAAGTACATACGGCACTGGTATATCGTTCGTTCGTTAATTCCTGGCCACGTCTCTTAATTCGACCGCACTGCATGTGGTTTTGTTACAGAAACGCGTCTTTCTCGTATGAAACATGCTTCGACTAACCTCAGCACCCATTTCTAACGTATCTTTAAAATTAGCCATACAATAAAATTACCTCTCTACATCCAGAAACAGTTCACCAGCCACAAAACGGAGGTTGGTTAACATTTTTTTGCTTTTGAAAAAAGTGATAAAAGAGAGAGAGAACTAGTACAGAATCACGGCTTACTGAAAGAGACAGATAGAGGCAGAGAGAGAAAACACTAATAATATAATAATAATAACAATACACCCAAATACGAACAAGCCTGCTGGGGGTGAAACGTTATTTCTCTTAAAACTGTAATTTTCAGTTAACAGTTATAGTACTAGTAGTAGGTCCAACGAATATAATTATTGTATAATAAACAGTTCATTACTGGTATTTTTATTTATCAATGTTTCCTATGAGAGAATAATATTAAATGCATTACATGTCTTGATGAGATTCATATTATACACAAGTGGTACGCAATATCACTATTGTACTTCTGTTTTTGTTCTTTAACATTATACACATAACAAAATGAACTAAAATAATGTTAACAATATTACAAACGTTCGTTCATTTCTCAGTTCGTTTCCAATGCGGTAATTTTCCACCCTTTCCACGACTCGTAACCGTTTTTCACTTATGAGTCTTGTCGTTAATAGCACTTTTATCACTTACACTCTCGCCATCCGTAATAGATAAAAGGCGTTTTTGCTCGGACGACAGAGGAAAAAGACTGAGAAATGAATCTGCTCTGACTTCGCGACAAAAGTTACACAATTTTACAAAACGCCATTCCGTGTTATTTCAAATTCGTCTCCGGAAAACGACGGTTTCAAAGGAAAGCGCTTTTCAATCTCGGGCAATAAAAAAAAGTAACCACAGACACGTACAATCGGCTAACAGTTAATATGCTTGTGTCTTCTTCGTAAGCTCTCAAATAATAAGAAACGGGACCATCTTAAAAATTTCGTCGCATTTGAGAGCAGCGAACTAAAATTGACTTTTGGCGAATCCAATATTTTGCACAATAAGCTTTGATTTTTTTTACCAAAATCAATTAAAATTTCTGATTTGAAATGTAGGGCAGTTTAATTAAAACAGAATGTTTCGGACTTTGTGGTTTATTTACTGAGCGCTCTTCAGAAGTAGTGTCCATTGCAACTACGCTCTGCAATAATAAAATATTCCCTGAACTTTGGAGCCGCAAAATATCTTCTCAACATGCTGCTAACCCCCCTCCCCTCCACATTGCCTAAGTATTAAATTTTCCGGAAACGAATGTAAATTAACATTTCGGCGTTTAGTTCCTTTTACTTAAGGAATACTAATTGAAAAATTAACAACATATGTCTGATACAAAGAGGGTGAGGGAAAAAGGGTAGTAAATACTAACGGAATTGAAAGAAATCAAGCTTTAGAGCACTTACGATGGTTACAGTAATGATGACAGATTATTGCTGGTAAATATTTTACAATAATTTAAAAGGGTAGTGTAAGACTGCGATTTTACGCAACACTACTGCCAACCCATTGCTGCACTTGTCACCATGTGACAACATGAAACCGGCCAAGGTGTCTCGTACAATCAGAAGGAATAGCAACAGAAAATATTTACCAACAAAGGATTAAAAAAAAAGTCGGACAAGAAAGAGCAAGGAAATTAAGATTACCTTTTACAGTATGTACACATTTAATAATAATAAAAAAAAAACAAGTAAAAATTCTTACTGACACCAGGTCTAAACCTTACAACCTATAATTAAAAAAAAAAATTAAATTTGGTTTTTGGTGGCTTTCTAACACTTACTTATATTTTTACACCAAGAAATCTTAATCAATCCCTTTTCTGTCCTATGTTTAGTTTACATTACATACTTACAGTTGTATTATTTAAATAATATTAATAACATAATTTTAATAATAATAATAATAATAATAATAGTAATAATAATTAATACTTAAGAAAATAAGAAACAAAACTTTAAATCAGTTATAAATTTCTTTGGAATGCTTCTTTTTTTTATTCAACGAATCTTAAATTAATCTAAAACAAACAAAAAAATAAATCTGATCAACAAAAAAATTTAATAAAAAACCTCCGAATACAGGAATAACAGGGGTACGGCCAGCTGAGGGAGAGGAGAGGTCGGAGATTCGGTGGCCGGTACTACATACGAACCAGAACATCACGGAGACCTCCGTACTGGGCCTGTGATTAAAAAATTTTAAATTACTCAACCGTTTTCCGACTCGCAGACAACTGACGCACGCACGCACACACACACGCGCACACACACAGGTTTTGAATCGGAAATGGTAAAGCTTTACAACAAAATCGACATTCTATGTAAAATTATGCTTACGTATATAGAAAAAGTGTTTACAATTTGGGGGAACAGTCGGCAAAGCAAGAGATTCTTACTTGTCAAGTAGCCTACTGATGCTAGAAAGAGTTAAGTAAACAAAAGTATTTGTGAACTCCGATTGAAATTATTTAACGAAAGCATACGTATTTAAACTATAAATGAGGTAATACGGGTACATTTATATATGTATAATAAATATTTATTAACTGCATTTATACAATAATAATGCAACCAAACTAACACGCCACAACCCGACTGCCAGAAACGAAATTACTTTAACTCGGTTCGTAATTATGCAGTTTATCCTGGGTTGCATCAAGACCAACGATAATACTAATATATTACATAGTTATATGTGCGTAATATTATTTGCATAAAAAGAGATATACAATTTTAGATGGTGCATTATCTGTTTTATATACTGTACGAAACTGGGAATGACGAAAATACGTTTTACAAAACCGAGCGAAAGTGATAAATATTCAAGCGTTTTGAGTTGAAAACAAAAACCTGTTGTTTTATAAAATAACATTTCGTTTTTTTTTATTGGTAATTATTTTCATGAAAAGGGGTTGAATTTAGATTTTTTGGTTGCAATATTAGTATTCAGGGCTTGAGTCGAGCAGCCTTTTCTCCGGCGTTAGTTCAGTGGACTGATGCGTGGGATGGTGGTGGTGATGATGGCGGCCGGTCTCGCACCGGCATCCTCTCGTGGTACACCTGGCGTAGCAGGACTCGCAGGCGGCCGCCACTCCCTTCAACGGCCAATAACAACACAGACAGGGTAGAAGTAGCGAGGTGAATCCCAAGCAGGCCCATCTGCCGATACGTCGGTGCGGGCCGCAGGAGCACGGGTCGTCGGCGCAGGTGTCGTCGTCGCCGTCCCGCGTCGCGCAGTGGTACATCAGCCCTTTGACGCAGCACAAACACGACGTGTAGTCCACGCACGATTCCACGGAACAGTAACAAAAGTTATCGCACAACCACAGCGACGGCATCGGCCTCGGCTGTCGGCACGCGTCGCATCGACACTTACCGCATTCGCGGCATATTATGGAACACTCTGTCTGCGCGTCGCTGCCGCTGGGGCCCGCCGCCGTCGCCGACGCACTGTCCTTCTTGAACGTCGCCGAAGCGGCCGGCTGTTTCGTAACCACCGAACGACTTCTTACTACCTTCTTATTGTTGTTATGGTTAATTGGAAAATTTAACATGTGACGATCATGTCTATTTAAAACACTACTACTACTAGTTCTCGCCTGTTGATGGCTGTCACTTTTGTCACCACCGACACTACCGCCACTACCACCACTACTCTTGTCGACCACATGGCAGACCGGTCTGAACGGCGTTTCCACGTATTCGTTGGTCGTCCTCTGAACGTCGGGTCGTGGCTGCGTTAGAGTAACCGGTTCCGGCGGACTGGCTACGGTCTGTTGTCTAGTACTGGCACTGCGCAACGGCAGGTGTACCCGCGGCGGTCGCTCTTCGGCTGCCGAATGTGCCAGTCCGCCCCCGGCCCCATACTGATCGGCCATCAAGAGCTCCACGGTTCAACTGCTGACGATTCTACTTGGTAGGCTCCTGCTGGATAAAGCGCCCGTCGCTGCATTCTGTAACAGAGAAACAATACCAAACTGGTTACTATCTTTATACTGCAAAACATACGACTAAATCAATTAAGTTACAGTGGAGCTCGCTTCTAACGAGAACTCGGGTGTAACGAGCAAAAGTACGAGATTTGTTTGGTTTTGTATCTTAGTAATGACAATTAAATTCTCTTTAACGAGTATGAACGCATTAGAGACTTGGTTATATCGAGCATTTAATCCCAGGCTTCTTCATGGGTTAAGGTCCTAACAAACATTCGTTTAAAATCATTAACGTAATTTTGTGAAACTATTTGGTTTTGTATCTTAGTAATGACAATTAAATTCTCTTTTAACGAGTATGAACGCATTAGAGACTTGGTTATATCGAGCATTTTATCCCAGGCTTCTTCATGGGTTAAGGTCCTAACAAACATTCGTTTAAAATCATTAACGTAATTTTGTGAAACTAATAATATAAGTGATGAATTCGTGGAATATTTAAATAAATTACAAAAACTGTTTTGATATCTACAGACACAAAATTACTAAACAAACAAAAATAGATGACCTTTTTTAAGGTTAATTAAGTTCTGTGTGCAAAATATAATTTTAACGATTCCATTTAGAACGAAGAACAAAAAGACAAATAAATTAGAGTGAATTTTCTTGTAGGCTAATTCAAAAATAAATATTGTAGGCCTACATGTGGCCTGGAAAGTTTTGCGTCTTTTGCCAGATAGCCGGCTGATTTTGTAAGTTTTTACCACAGTTACTTTATACTACTACATACACTACAACAGTAGTGTTTTATAGTACTTTATACTACAGTTACTTTTATAGTTACTATATTTCGCGAGTGCACTATACGTCAATATTCAGCAAAGAATATTTTCGTCTAAAAAATGTTTAAAGTCTAAATTTCACTTTAAGCGTAGAATATAAAACATGTCAAAATTTTACTGTACAAATCCTCTTCTATAGCAGACTTTTGTTGTTGTGTGTTCGATAAGCAGGGTGTAAAAATTTCTGCTCGCGAGTCGACAACTCGGATGTAGCGAGCACCCGGTTTTAACGAGTACATTTGTCTGGAATCTTATTATAAGCGAGTTCCACTGTACATGAAACGTAATCGCTTTTTCACGTTCTCTCAGATCACACTCTGTCACACCAGAACATTTCATAATAATCGAGTTTATGCTCTACACAAAACAACTATCGACACGGACGCTGTCACGTGATACTAGTTTATCGATCCGTCTTTACAGGGCTTAAACCTAAACAGTGACGGAATCATTTCATTGTGTCGACATCTCGTTTTGTTCATATTTGCAGCGACGTTTCGGAAACATATAGCTCGAATCGCCATCTGGTCACAACCTAACGCTTTGTGATCCCGCGTTCCTTTCCTCGTTTTCAAAACTGAAAATCTCGTTACCCCCGACAAAACTCGTAAGACTAATAACAGTTCCTACTGTAAACAAAAATGGTTTACTGCGAAACTGAAAACGGCAAAATGTTGCACACATACACACAACATACGGTAGAAACGAACGGCCCACGTGACGGTTTTATCTCTTCCAGATTCTTGCACGGTGTCATCGTCTTCCTCTCACAACACTTTCTGTCACTGTATACATACTGTACACATATTCCCGAACGGCAAAAAACGTTTCGTGTAGGCAACGGAACCTAGATTATACATCAAACGTTCTAAAATTAAGTACGAGAGAGAGAGAGAGAGAGAGAGAGAGAGAGAGAGAGAGAGAGAGAGAGAGAGAGAGAATTTTTTATTATTACGGGAAATTTATTTGGGTGTGAGGAGCTGTGTATGCCGTAGGCGTGGGTAGGGCCGCCTACATGAGGTACTTGTTAAGGAGCATGCGCGACGCTGCCCCGCCTCCGACCCTTTTGGGCCCACGCAGCCCCCCCCCCCGCCAGACACCACAACACAATGTGACCTTCCTTCTACACACACACACACACACACACACACACACACTACTTTCTACACATATTTTTGAAAACAAGAATTCGACACTATTACACTACTACGTGCACACATGTACACCATCTATGCTGACAAACGCACCAGATAACAAATGATATTTTTTTTCTTCGTTCTCGTGAAGGACGGCCGCAAACCATGTCACAGACTGTCATTATCTATGAACTCTCTTGTGACAAGATGTCTACAATACGTGTGATTGTAGACACAGATGGTTAATCTATATAATGGGTTCATGGCACACGATGAGAAATTCTCGAAACGTGACCTTGTGCGGAAAATCCCCCCAAATATTTGAAACTAACACACGTTGCGGCTATTAATTTAATAGATTATAAGGGACCACGTAATGATACAGAGCGATTCAGAAGAAACACCTGTGCCTTGATGACCGATAATGAATCGATGTGAACTATCGGAGCTATAACGAGTTTCAGCCGTCTAGAATCTTGCAGTTCTCTTACAAAATAGGTATACAATATAGGATGCAAAAAAAAGTCTACAACTAAGAATGCTATTTGTAGGTTTATTAAAACGAGTTTTATTTGTTTTCTATTTACCCGCCGAATGTATGGTCCATTCTACGACAGATGGACGAGCCACGGACAACGTCTCACCGCATAGCGTCCGAAATGTTTGCTTGGTGTTACAAAACATGAAAACCTGTACTGATTCTTCAACGTTGTTCTTAACAATAGAGAACGTTCAAGCGGAAAAATCATGAGTAGTTCAATTTCTAGTTGCATGGGGTGACCCAACCCAATCGCTACGCGCGTAATGCGTTGGAGTGGAGACCGCTAGGCTCCACTGCAGAAGTAGTCAAATTGAGCACAACTGACGCTTAGACGATTGGGAATACGAATTGTAATTTCTAAATGAACAAAACATCGATCGCGGACAGCGGGAAAAAATTAGTTACAAGTACACCTTGTAAAAAAAATGAGATGATGACCAATGCGTTCCTTCGGTGCTCCAGGCCTGACCTTATTCGAAACCAAACAGGAATAACTCATAAGTCAATGGAAAGAGAAACGATAAACGCAAGTTATCGGATAGAGGAGAATCATCGATTCGGTTACGAAACATCAAAAACCGAAAGTCGTTCCAAGTCAGGTAGCAAACTTTAAACGGAACGTCGCAGGTCTTAACTCCAGATACAAAGACAGAGAAAGTGGAATAAAACTACGTTAACGTGAACACACCGTACGAATAGGATACAAAAGAAAACGAAAATACCACAGACGAAACGGAGGAGGGAGAAACGACGGATCGAGATGATGCGTGTGGCTCGAGGGACGGGAAAGTGAAGAACTGCAGGTGAGGTCAATATCCAACATTGCAATCTGAAGTCAGAAGAACGAAAAAATGAATTTGTATATTGTATATTAATTCTCTACAGCAATTTCCTCCGCATGTAAATCTTCCGCGACGACTCACGATTACACCGTAGCTGTACGGGAAAGAGTTATCTTTTAATAAGTAAAAAATATTTTTTCTAGGTAAAAGTATTAAAAAAGATTACCTCAGCTTTCAAGAAAACAGAAAGACACAAGTACCATGAGTGAAAGAAGTCCATCACGATCTAGAAATAGAAAAATGTGGAATCCGGAAAAACGATACAATAAACGGAGAAACGTTCCGAAGAAAACTGCGGAGGCGAAGGATCTGTCCGAAGAGATACAAAGGAGAACCAAAAGGGTGTTACCGAAAGAGGAACGTGAAAGAGCGAGCCACAGAATGATAAAGGAGTACTGGCGAAAAAGAAGAGAACTCGAAAAAGTTAAGACGTTGTGAAAATAATCGGAGCCTACAGACGGGTGAAACCAGGCCCGGATTTCCCACTAGGCACGTGCCTAGGCGCGGCAGGCTCAGGGGGGGGGGGCACGAGGTGAAAAACTATTTGTTAAAATTTCATGTTTTCGGTTTTTTAATTACAGTATTTGTATTGGGCACTTGCATTATGGCCAAATTGAAGAAAATGGTTTTGAAATAACCTTTAATTATATCATTGAATAACACGGTATTGACACTGGGCCTATCAATAGCGGTGGTCGGAGATATAGCGGTGATCAACATTTCCGAATATTACAATAGCTCTTCGTATGTATTTGTGTACAGCTACAGCTATCTCTAACTGTTCGGCAGAACGTAGCCTACGTTTTCTGTTTTAAAAAGAATTAAATCATGCGTTAAATCCACAATGAATGAGGAAAAACTCAACTCACTGTCAATCCTGCATGTTGAGGCAGAATTTTTAAACAGTGAACAAATGAACTTTGAAGGCCTTATTGAAGAATTTCACTGATCAAAGCAAGACGAAAGCCAATGTAAAATCAAGCCATTTGTGTAATTTGGGATCTTATTCAATCACTCTTAAATTATTTGCTCTATTTATCCAATTTACATTACTTTCATTGCTTTTACTATGTTTGATGATAAAACCAATCTATGGTAAAACCAAACCAAACCAGATCTATAAATAAACCTATAAAAAGAAAGTAGGCCTACGTATATTACTTGTTATAATCTATGTGTTATTAAAGTGTACACGTAAATAAATATTAATAAAACTTAAAAAAATGTAGGCTTTTCCACATTTCCACCACCCATTTCTCTTTTAGATTTAAGTTCAAATGAGATATTTGCAACAGAGATAGTTGAAATGACTATTTTCAGCAGTAAAGGAGAATTGAATATATAGAAGTTACTTGTTACTAACAATAGTGCCTAGGGGCGGCAGGACACCTAAATCCGGGCCTGGGTGAAATGATAAGGAAGGAAGAAAAGAAGAAAATCAATAAATTAATTCTGATTAAGTTTTAAAATTCCTGTTTCCAGTATCCAAGCCACAACTGATTAATTATTATATTACCTCATGTCAGTTCCGTCTTGTTTTGTTACTTCTGGTAGCTATGCGACGCGTTTCGGAACGATCGTTCCATCTTCAGACAAGTATATATCCCTCATAAGAAACCGTCACACAAACACAGTTATATCAACAACAAACGGCGTGAACCGTTCAAGTAGCGTACACGCAAATCAGGTTTTGTTGTTACGAGGGATATGTCTGTCCGACGATGGGACGATAGTTACGAAACGCGTCACGTCACAAGACGGAACTAAAATAACGTAATCTGATTAAGTGTTAACAGTGATAAATAATGAAGTGACCGTGTTGGCAGTAACGTACCCATACAGAGAATACAAATTTAACTGTTAGTGGTAGGCCTATAAAGAAGTAAGCAATTTTACGAAATACGTATCAACAAACGACAATGATTACCCGTATTTAATGACGTTAATAAATAAACATTATGTCAATAATGAGCTCTGTATACTTGGGGCATCCACTTAGACAAAAAACACTGACTTGGCGCAACCACATTTGGATGAAGAGAAAACAACTGGACACGAAGTTTCGCAAGCATCATTGGTTCCCTGAGCAGAAAATCATTACTGTCAACGCGAAACAAGCTGTTGGTGTACAACACTGTCTTCAAGCCTGTGTGGACATACGGCTTACAGGTTTGGGGAACTGCATCTAAATCCAACATCGCCATAATAATAGGAAAGGTTTCAGACCAAGGTGTTGCGTGCCATAACCAACGCACCGTGGTTCATCAGCAACAAAGACATCTATAGAGACCTGGGGACCTGCCCTCAATCAGTGAAACCATTGCGATGTTCAGCGAAAGGTATGTGAAACGGTTTGAAGAGCACACGAATCCTTCAGCCATAAATCTACAGTACCGGACAACAGCCTACAGACAAGACGTTTGAAGTTAACATTTCCTCTGGACTTATAGACTCTAACACTATACAGTAGATATATTATTCATAATCTGTTACTTTCAAATACTCATACTAGTCATACTAGAGAACTGGTCAATGTATTCTGTAAACAATTATGCTTATTGTTATGTATTAACAGATTGCAAAATAAATTTAAAAAAATAGGACTGTAAGTAATATGCTCGCGTTACCAAGGAGATAATGTATAACGTATTCAGTAACCTTAACGGTTGTCAAATCTTCTTGACAATAAATAATATTACGACTGCACAAACATTATTTAGAATTTCTTACAATCATGTTACGTCGTACTTAATCCCAATAATTTCTTCTGACAGCGTATTTTACGCACGTTACGCGGACAAAATCTGCATCATGAAATAGATGAATTTTCTTATTTATAAGAACGCTAATAGATGACTGTTCTCGTCTTTATGTAGGGTTACCATTTGACCTAGGTGAAAAAAGAGGACAACCTGAAAATTTAACAGCATGATCGTTACTTTACGGATAAAAAAAAAAAAACATTATACATTATGGATAAGAATCACATCAAACTTGTTTTGCTATGACTGAGTCTGTGTACAAGACCTTCTGCAACTTACTAATACAGTCCATATATTTTTGAAACTATGATGATGACTAACTAGAGTTCATTCAGCTTCATACGTACATCTGCTCATTAATATTACTTCCCTTTGGAACAAAGATAGAATTAATCTTTGAGGAAATGCTACTGCACTGTAAATATTTTTTATGTTTGTCACTTTGCTCACGAGCATCCAGATCTAAAGCACATATTAAAAAAAAAAGAAACAAACCGAACTACTCTTTGTTGCAGTACCATCGTAGTTAATTTGAGGTTATACTAGGGAAGTAAATTATCAAAGAGCTATATGCAAGCAACATATGAATGGTACATTTCTGAGCGGCGCCGCTGGGAGCGCTCTTGCGCGTGACTAAATTTTTCAGTTTTACGAAAAAAAGAAAACATTTTCCTGTTCTTTAAAAAATCCTCCCGGACAGGTTTTTGACACTAAAAAAACAGGATGTGTGGTAACCCTAGTTTACGGGAACACTTCAATCTCTGTACAACGTGCGAAATCAAAATAAAATACGTTCGCCGGCAGAAACAAATTTACTATCGTCGTGTTAACTACTCTGAACGCACACCAATTCAACTACAGAGTCTCGTCTGATTTCAATAGTTTTATGAAATTTGTAATCCTTATTTCAAATGGCTCGTGATAACCGTTTTCATATGTTAGGTCACTCTGAAGAGTGGACGAATGTTGCAGGTCTATATTATGTTTACAGAATGTTGAGACTAGATCTACGCAAAGAAAAATGGTACTGACTGGTCGAAGCATTTAATATGCATAAGATTAGCGGGAGCCGTAGAGACTGAAACACGTAGGCCTATTGTATAATTTCAACAATTAACAAATTAATTAGAAACGAGATTAATTTAACTTCAGAAAATGAGAAAATTTAACTATCTAGAGGAAATAATTCAAGAGAACAGTTTAGAAAAATCTGCTATAGAGGAAAGGATTCATAACATGCAAAGAGCATATGGTATAACTACAGATATTTACAATAAAAAGTGCATATCTAAAAATGCGAAATAAGGCATTACAGTATAGTAGTGAAGCCAGAATGCCTATGTCTAGCACTGAATTATAATTTAGACAAACTAGAAATATTGGAAAGACGAATTATTAGGAAAATATTAGGCCCACGAAAAACTTCAGAAGGTTGGAAATTAAGAAGTAATGATGAAATATATCAAAGTATAGAAAATATAACAGAAACCGTGAGAAAAAGAAGACTATTATTTTTGGACATTTATATAGAATGGACGACAACAGGTTGACAAAAGCAGATCTTCAAATATCTGTGGGGGAAGAAGTCAACAAAAGAAGTCCACAAGGATTTAGGAAAAAATAATAATATAAACGCAGAAGAAGCAATTGAAAGAGAAGTTTTACGGGCAAAAGTGTTAAAAATGGAAGGAGTCCAGGGTAGGAGAGAGAAAAACGCAGGTTCAAAGTGGACTGAATAGGCTACAGGAAGAAGAGACACAGTGAAAAGAAGAAAGAATATTGGAGAAAAAGAAAATAACAAAGAATAAAAATTGAAATTGGCGTGTGGTCCCTAGATGTCCGATAAAAAAAAAATGGAAATGAGAAATTGTTAATAACAAAACAAAAATGAATTTATAATAAAAAGTCAAAAAATACTGGAGTAAATGCTGGGAGCTGCGCACAATTATGACGTTCGGCCACTACTGCGGAAAACAGCTTGTTATATTTCACCGTAACGATGAAAATGTGTGTAGACGGCAAATCGGTTACACAAAACCCTTATACGTAAACAACACTACTGGAAATGTTATGGGTGCTGCTCAGCTGTCTCGGGACTACTGTAAACGCTCGGTAAATGGGGTACGAGTTGGCATGTTGTCCGATCCGAAGAAGAGGTAGAGAAATCCACGATACTGGATTACAGATTTTCACTCTCGAGCAAAATATCACTTCTACCAATTCAAGTGTTTTGCTTTTGAAATTCTTTAACCATACACTGGCCACGTTTCTGTCAGCATGTGGCACAATTCGCCGAGTGTTTTACTTTTGAAATTCTTTTAACCATACACTGGCCACGTTTCTGTCAGCATGTGGCACAATTCGCCGAGTGTTTTACTTTTGAAATTCTTTAACCATACACTGGCCACGTTTCTGTCAGCATGTGGCACAATTCGCCGAGTGTTTTACTTTTGAAATTCTTTAACCATACACTGGCCACGTTTCTGTCAGCATGTGGCACAATTCGCCGAGTGTTTTACTTTTGAAATTCTTTAACCATACACTGGCCACGTTTCTGTCAGTATGTGGCACAATTCGCCGAGTGTTTTACTTTTGAAATTCTTTAACCATACACTGGCCACGTTTCTGTCAGTATGTGGCACAAGTGTTATCGAAAAAAAAAACAAGAGACTGGACTACAATTATACAAGGTAACGGCTGTTCCGAAACTTGCGTTCCGGCGAAGGATAGGATACACGCATCGGAGATGAGATTCCTGCGATCTGCTGAAGGATGCACACCAAGAGCTAAGACTCTATAATGAAGACATTCACAAAGAATTGAACATTTTTAATATCCAAATCGTACTGCAGAGAACAAAGAGAGGTGGACTGCTCATCTGAATAGAGTGCCAGATGGTAGGATGCCTAAGGACGTTTGGCAATACAAGGCTGTTGGACAACGAAGTATAGGAAGGCCTAGGTAGCGCTGGTGAAGTGGATGTATTCCTTTGGGACCAAGACACATGATTCGTCTACTCCCTGATAGAAGAAGAATTGTTTTCCGATTAAACTCTGAACGTTGTATCATCGTCTGAAGTAACGATCATCATCAACCGTGGCTCTACAACCCTCGGTGGGTCTTGGCCTGCTCCAAGAGTCTTCTCCCTATTGCATGCCTTGGCTTTCCAGTTTCTTATGTTCAGCTTTCCGAGGTCCTCCTCTATCTGGTCTTTGAATCTACTTCTGGGTCTTCTCCTTTTTCTACTACCAATTGGTTTCTGGTAGAAAATATGTTTCGTAGGCAGTCCTTCCTCCATTCTTTCTGTGTGTCCAACCCACCTTAGCCTGTGTATTTTGATTACCCTGACAATGTCCGGTTCTTTGTAAAGATGGTATAGTTCATAATTATAGCGCCTGCGCCACATTCCATTTTCTTGTACTCCTCTAAATATTGTTCTCAGAATCCGTCTTTCAGAGCGACCTAGAAGTCTCTCGCTATTTTTTGTCATTGTCCAGGTTTCTGAAGCATATGTCAGCGCTGACCTGATAAATGTTCTGTAGATTTTCCATTTCGTGCTGCTTGAGATGAAGCTAGATGTCAGGTGCTTTTTTTAATCCATATGTTTTATTTGCGAGATATATTCTTCTTCTTATTTCAGTGTTGATGTCGTTAGTGCTGTTTCTGAAGTAACGATACACGAGGGATATGTCTATATACATATATGTCCTTCATAAAGCCAGGCACAAGGTCACAGCGACACCAGTCAAGTCTTCTCTTCTAACCCGTCTAAAAGCTGGCCTACGATGACGATGTAACCAGTGGCGGCTCGTGACTTAAAAGGCTGGAGGGCGCGGCCTTTAGGCTTTATAAAAATTTGAACTCACCTCAAACATTGTGAGCTGATGTAGATAGTCCGCGATTTTATTAATAAACATAACTAGACACATTCTTAGTCTCTTCACTGTCTCTTTAGTGTCGAAAGTGTCCACAAAAATGTCTATACTGTTTCCACAAAAAAAGTAATACACTATATTTACACGAGGCCTATATTATTTTTGAGACAGCTACACTCTAAACAGATCATTTATTTGTAGACAAAGTCCACTCGCCTTTCCTAGAAATTCATGAATTTTTCTAGCACTCTATCATCAAAGTCCCTCAATTCTTTAACAAGTTCCTTGTTGATAGATAACATCGCAAGAGCATTCAGTCTCTCGTTTTTCATTGTATTTCTCAAGAAAGTTTTTGGTCTTCTCAGAGTCAAAAAACAGCGCTCAGGTTTGGCAGTTATCAGAGGGGTAGTTATGATAATTTTTATAAGTTTCAATACAGCTTTGAAAACTGACGTAAGATTGTTTTCTTTCGTAAAGTTAAGAAGTCTTATTGTGCCTTTCATATAATATAATATAATTGTTTCAATTCACTCCGAACTTTGTTTTCTTGTAAGAAAGAGTAATGCTGAATCACTCGCTTGAATTTTTCTTCCTGAAAGTTTGTAGAAAAAAGTGGAAATAAATCGTCATTGGAGATCAACGAAGCTGCCACCAGGTGACCCGTGTAAGTAAACCTACCTTTTACTTGAGTTATAATGATGGTACATACCTATTTTGCATCCCCTATTCTGGTGCTGTATCCAACATTATTGTTCCTTTTTCTTGGTTGCTCAAGGAATCCTCGTTTATTTGTGTTTCTATTTTATTTATTTTCTCCCTCCCTTTCTGCATCTCATTTTCAGAAATTCTTATGTCACTTTGCCACATTACACTGCCTTTGTTCCTACTCTGTAGTTATTGGTATATTATGTTCATGTGATATAGAATTCTGTGGAAAAAAGGAAGCCAGAACATGAAATTTTGGTTCAGAAGAGTCCTTCTGCGACCATTTCATTAACTGAGAGTTTGTTTGTACACTTTTCTTCAAAATTTCAAAACATTCTTCCAACTTATATCGGTTTTCGTATTACAACGTTGATTGTGCGAATGTAGTAACTCCATTTTGTTATAGAAACTCTTGGTAACCTGGCTTACACTACTTCCTCCAAAACGTTCGTTCGTAGAAATGAGTGTGACAAAAGTGCTGGAATGGCAGACAGATTTGAGAAAGATCTCTAACTTTGTTGTTTATACTTGTTGCTTTTTCTAATAACAAATTATTTGATGAGTGTAACAGTGTACAAATTATGCGAGCAGATACACTTTTCTAATTTTTGCCTGTACACATCCAACAGAACCACACATAACATTAACGCCACATAGGCCTAAGTCTTAGCTATTAACATTTTCTGTGATGTGTGCAGAAGAGGATTTATGTTGTCCATTATGCACTTTGCTACGGTTTCTGCATATTTACCTTCAGGACTGATAAATCCGCAAAACCTTTCGTATACCGATCCCTTAAACACGTATCTAAAAACTAATACCATATGCAATGGGTTGTCACATCGGTTGTCTAGTCACATTCGATTGCCACAAATTCAGAAGCTTGTATCTCCTTTTCTATTTCTTCCCTGCAGACACTTGGGTAAAATGATAAAACAAAACCTAATAATTCGACACTACAATATTTCCCTAAATTATTCGTGAAGCTATTAAATAAATACGCTCAAAACCTAAACACTAGACAAATGCCTGTACTGAATTAATCACAACGGAGAGAAAGTCTAAACACCTAAAAGAGCAAATCTCACACTATCAGTAGTCTGCGATTAGTTGTACGGAGTGAATCACGTCAATTTTTGCTCAACGAGGCGCCATAGGAGATGCGCAAATTACCAGTGGAAATACGGCCTATAAGCTTACAGGTTCATTCAACGATGGACAGAGTGCGGGATGGAGAAATGGGCGCGATTGGAAGAGCGCCGTGATGCTGTTCCGAAAACATTTCTGCTATTACCTAACACGAAAACATTTTCTCGTCCGAAGTATTAAATAAAGTTATAATGACTTTCCACGAGCGGTGATAATGGATTGTTCAGTGATATGATTTAAACTGGAGGGCGCGCGCCTTAGCGCCCTAAGAACGAGCCGCCCCTGGATGTAACCTATTTGTTTGTACAAACTGCATTCTTGCGTGATAACGGGCTCTGCACGAACCTTCTATCGAATGCGGGGGAAAACGTTCAAGACAACGCGTCGACGTAGCGCGCGTGATATGATGCAACACAAAACGTTTGTAGCAACAACAACAACAACAACAGCTGTTTGACAAACGATTACATTACGCACACATTGTACGACTACTAGTTAGTGAAACGTCATCGGGGCAACTGTAATAATAAACCAAACGACGACGACACAAACAGCTGCTCACTATTATTACCCTCTTGGAATTACGGCAGATCTTAAACTTGTTATGCTTGAACGGAATGGACACCACGGAGACGAGTTCAGTCTGGACCCTGTCGTCTTCTGACGGTACACCAATGATACAAAATTTGTTGCTTCAGTAAAGAATAAAAGCGATACACAGTAATGAATACAGTAGAGCATCGATTATCCGAACATCCAATAACCGAACGCTCTATTATCCGAACTAAATACAAAGTACAATTATGTACTGTACTGTACAGTATAATGTAGGGGCATCGGATATTTATTGAACATAAAAACATTGTATACTATAAATTATTATAGTACTGTACAGTAATAAATAAACGCTGTAGCTATACAGCCTTACAATCGATAAACACACTTACATCAACAAACTTTGATAAACAAATTTACAATTGATAAACAAACTGTGTCAACGGAAGTCTCTGTCACCGAATTTCTAATTTTTTTTTTAAATTAATTTTATAGTACAGTGTTTGCCATTAAACTATAACTTTTGTCATTTAAATTAACTTTTGGTTTTTATTAATTACACTCGGTTTTAATTCAGTCGTTTTTAGCCTTAGTAATACATTACAGTATAGTATACAGGTTGCTGTTATTATATAACAGTATGTTTGGAATGATTTTGTAATAAAAACCTTTGTTTCTGTAAAGACAAATAATGTTTCCAATGTACGATCTAATTATCCGAAATATCGATTATCCGAACGGGCCCTCGTCCCGAGAGGTTCGGAAAATCGATGCTATACTGTACCTGAACGGCGTAAAACAATCACAACGAGAATAACAAAACTGAATCTTACTTTTCTGTACAATGAAGGTTGTTCAAGCCACGGGAATATGTTTAAAAACGCCGTTTTAAATTGTACATATTCTAGCTCTGTTTTACCGACATAAAAAGCCCCCCACGCGCGCACAGACACACTGACACACGACTATCGGTAGCCTATAATATACAACGTTCTCCGATCGCCATATTTTTTTTTCGTCACACAGAGGTCATCGTCGACATCCTTTCTCTCATCTGTACTTGTCTCCGACTTTTTGTTCTTAGTTTCCCTGACTTTATTATGCTTTATGCTTGTTTTTATTCGCGTCCTGGACAACTGTCACTCTGTTCTGTGCGACATGACTGAGCAAAACAAAGAGGACGAACTCACAATTCTCAGCAACCGATCGCATTTATAGAAACTGAACAACGCAGTGCTGGGAGCACAGAAAGGGGTTAGGAAATTCGCTAAAACCTTACAATAAAGTACTTCAGTATAATCAAAATTAAATCCTTAAATTTTTTTAAGGATGTAGTGAACATCCCCTAATCTGTTTTAGTTATAGGTAATATATTTTACTTTGCTATATGTTGACTGCTGTAGGTATAAACAATTTATGTACCAATCTAATATCCAATTGTTGATTACTGTTTGATTAATTAATTAAAATATCATTACATTTAGTAATTTAAATTGTAATACTGTATAAATTAAGTTCTCTCATACTATAATTTGCTTGTTTTCTTGAAGATAATTTGAAGATGTAAACAAACTATCATAAGTCATCACATATACAATGATACATACATACGCACGCACAAACTCACATACACGAACACGTTCACCCAAATATTTAATTGTTCCGTTGTGTTTGACATTTCTTTTGTATTTCATACACATGTCCTGAAGATGACAATAAATGTTGTCGAAACGTCGACGCAAAATAGTTAAAATTTGTGTTATTTTTGACCGATCCTCACTAACCGTCCACTAAAAAATTCATGTAATCAAAATAATAACCAAGACCATCACCTGACGGTGTTCGAGTATGGATTGCCTTCAAACGCTCACACGGACACTGATACATACATTTGTAATAAAAGGCGATTTAAGATTTAAGAGTCGGGCAGACTGAAGCTGACCCACCTCTAGGAATGACCAGGAAGCACGGTTTTTCAGGATTTTTGCACATTAGTTGATTTCGCCCTTGCCCTCTACTATTTCACAACATTTCGCGGTCCGCAGACTTCCAAGTTGGCCAAGACCGTCATTAGAAGCCACGATCGCTGCCTGCCAACGTCCTTGTCAAGTGCACACGTGCGCGCGCGCGCAGAGAGAGAGAGACTGACAGAGGGGGGTATAACCATTCATGAGCCACTTGGTATTGCGCGTGTAACACCAGACTTTAATAATCATAAAGCGACAAGACACGCAGTCCAAACGCAGAAAATTAAAAGATAAAACAAACAAAAGAATTAAATTTTAGTATGGAGAAGTGATCGCGCGCGCGTTTGCGATTTCAAGGTTGTAACAAAAACAGCTGTGGCAAAAATGCGCGTTGCCATTACATTACCATATATGCGCGTCATAGATACGGCACCCGTTACCGACTACGGCCTGTGCAACAACACAACGCACCGACCTCCGGTTTTATATTCAATATTTCTGTACGTGCTACAAAACATACGCGGTAATCCAATACGCGGACTAACCTCGCGCTTTTCTTCACACGAATTATCACGCTGTTTATTTCTTAAGCAGATTTCACTGACAAATATTGTAATCAATAAAGCGTTCATACTTATCAAGCGTGGTTTTAGGCCCACGAAAAACTTCAGAAGGTTGGAAATTAAGAAGTAATGATGAAATATATCAGAGTATAGAAAATATACCAGAAACGATGAGAAAAAGAAGACTATTATTTTTTTTGGACATTTATATAGAATGGACGACAATAGGTTGACAAAGCAAATCTTCTGTGGGGAAAGTAGTCAACATCAAGTTGGATTAAAGAAGTCCAAAAGGATTTAGACAAAAATAATATACACGCAGAAGAAGCAATTGAAAGAGAAGTTTTTCGGGCAAAAAGTGTTAAAAATGGAAGGAGTCCAGGGTAGGAGAGAGAAAAACGCAGGTTCAAATTGGACTGAAGTCAGGAAGGGAGACAGTGAAAAGATGAAAGAATATTTGAGAAAAAGAAAAGAATAAAGAATTGAAATTGGCATGTGGTCCTTAGTTGGCCGATACAAAAAAAAAAGCGTTCTTATTTCCAATGGAAATTCAATTCACTTCCAATGAGAGGTATTAGGTACAGTTTAGTAGAGCACTAATCGAAAGGTTCCGGGATTCGATTCCCTGGCGCACCATAAAATCAACGTTCCTTTTATTCAGCCTCCAGGTCGATTCAGCCTGTGGGCAACGATCGGCGTCTGAGGCGCAGCGCTGGCTACACATAAGACGGCTCCTGAACTGGTTCGTAGGTAAAAAAGGATTCATTATCATTATCGCTATTATTTTTTTCGTATGAGCCACTGTGGACTACGTTTTGTTCAACTGGTTTCTTACGTCTTCTCTTCTCTCTTCCTCCTCTCCCCCATATCTCCTTCATTCCTGATCGATGTCTTGATTATTATATTCTAATAAACTGCGAATAGATACCGGTAAGATGGTCGCGTATCGCAGGTCTGCAAACAGAATGGCTAACCAATATTTGACGAGTCAGATTTAAATTTTCACAAGTTCGGCGATTATCAAACTGTGGTTCCCGTTTCACAGTTTGTAAGACGATCCATCCAGCGGAGTGCTGAGGGGCACCGCTAGCAAATTCTGCGATCGACAAGGCGCTCCCAAACGACATACTCTGCACACACACCGGTGAGAACAGTGTTGACGAGAAAGGAAACGGGACAGAGGAAATGGTAACAAACTCCGCCGGAAAGAAACGCACACCCAACTCGGTGAAGGTGTTCGTAAGGAAATGGAGGAAGTTGCAGTTTGGAAGTCGTTAGCATGCACATAGAGCTGCAATCTCTTGACTCAAAGAGTCTCAAACGGCCTCTACGCGGGAAGTTGACTCAATTGTAATAAATTTACTTAATAAATTAACAGGTGGAGTTGTTTAAAATATCTTGCAAACTTGATAAGTGAAGATATGTCCTGCACTCGTGAAATTAGAGCAAGAATTGCTACAGCGAAAGAGGCATTTTTAATGGGAAGAAAAGACTGCTGTGTGGTAAAATTAATAAGAATTTAAGGTAAAGGTTGGCGAAATGTTATGTGTGGAACGTTGTTTTATATGGCGCAGAGATACGGACACTGAGGAAGGATAATGAGAAAACATTAGAAGCATTTGAGATGTGGGTTTGGCGAGCAATGGAAAAAGTAAGGTGGGTTGATAAAGTAAGGAATGATGAAGTTTTAAGAAGAATAGGGGAAGAGAGAAGAATCCTGAAGGTAATAGAAAATAGGAAAAGGAATTGGTTCGGCCATTGTTTGAGAAGAGACTGCTTGCTCACAACTGCCATGGACGTTGTCACAGAAGGAGAAATAAGAAAAGGGCGTAGAAAAATGAAGTTAATAGATAGCATTAAAATCAGACGGTGTTACGAAGAAACGAAAAGACTGGCATGGGATAGGACAGCTTGGAGAGCTTTTACCATTTGAAGACCTGGCTTAGGGTAGAACACCAAATACAAAATTAATAAATTGAACCCGGCATTATACACAATTAAACCCGAGGGCAGTCAATAAATTCCGGAAATACAACTATATGACGACATCACTGTACGCCATTTAAAATTGCTACCGAGAAACGAGGAAAACTTGAGAAAACGTATTCCTCTATTACAAACCTTAGGCATCATTATTCCAGAAACTTCCGCTTACTGTTTTCCTTGTTTTCCTTCTTTTACTTTTTCACGTAGCACTTTCTTTTTACTTTCCCTAGCTTTTAACATCTTCCCTATCAGGGGCGTCCTTTAACAAGCTGGAAATATCTTAGCTAAGGGAATAACGGGCGTGGAAGAAGCGATGAAGTACGATAAGAAAAAAAATGGTAGAAAAAATAGAAAACAAGAGTCGAAGAAGTAAAAGAACTGGTCGTTTCAGTACAGTGACAATCTGACGACGCGTTTTCGACCGGACCGGACTTTCTCCTACGAACCCACGTCCGACGGATATCAGTTATCACCGTTTCACTGATTTTCACCTACGACTCTGCCTTTCGAAGACAACGAAATACTGGGTTTACGTTCAAGTAAAATCTGTAAGAAATTCTAATCACCACCTGGTATTAGATTAATGGAACCCACGAAAACTTCTGTTCCGTTAGAGGTTGGGATCAAGACGGAGAAAACGAGAAAAAAATCACACACGAGAGATCAAGATTTCACACACGAGAAAAAATACATTTGATTTTGGTGCTCGAAATGCTGTCCTGAGCGTGAAACTACGCGTTAAGATTCATTTTACAAATTACACCCTTAGAAGAACTACACTACTCAGAGGGGGAGTTGAAACCCCCTTTAATACCCCACTCAGCTACAAAACCGTAATACTGTACCTTTTGAAGGCAGGTTCACATATTGCTACGAGATTGCAGAACATGGTACGTGTGTCCGGCGGAGCCCGGCTGTAATGTGTGTGTGTGCGCGCGCATTGCAGCTACTTTGAGATGAAGGACAATTACGTGACACTTGTCACCCGTCCGCAACGAGACTGATTCAGATTTCACCAGTCCATGCACACTGTGTTCAAGGTGGCACGCAAATTACACTCTAGTGTTTTCTAGTAGCGTTGTTGACGCGTAGTATGGATTATTCTGGAATATCAGCGGGGTATAAATGCAACCACTCAGCGACGCTTAGTTCAGTTTGAGTTGCGATTTATTCCAGTGCGGTTCGAAGTACGTATTGTGGCGAAGTGTTGTGTTTTATAATTGTGCGGAACCCTATTAGTTGACATTATCATTGCGTGTGGACAGATTAATTGTATTACTGTACGAGTATAAACCTACAGACTGTACTTGTGATAATTAAAGCTGGTGATTAGCGACTTAATTGATGTCTTGTATTTTGTTTTCCACTGTACCATACGACGATCAGTAGGACGTCGTAACAATATTATAATAAAAAGTATATAATAAATAATAAACAATATTAATTGATTTTTAGAAAGATTGTTAGGAGATTTGTAACCATATCATTTATCACGCCCACTTTTTGTTGAACCCATCCAAATGAAGTTCTCCATACGAGAAATTTTCTTCGAAACTCAACAGTATTTTTAAAAGCATTTATACAGGACGTGTGAATTATCACTACTGAATTTCGGTAATCATCTTCTTAACGGTTTTAGGCTTTAGCGGCCTGTTCCTATTCCACGCCACCTTCTCTTAGGTCTACCAACTTTTCTTCTGCCTCTAGGGTTGAAATCTTTCCCCATCTACGGTATTCTACTTTCTTCCATTCTATTGATGTGTTGAGTCCATTTTTTTTGTATTCTTTAATCCTTTCATTAACTGCAAAAATATCTAAATCACATCTTATCTCTACATTTCTTATATGATCTCGTCTGTTAGACCTGTCAACTGATCACTACTGAACAAATATTGCGAATTAAGAAGCCCTCACCTCCTTGGTGCACCATCTACAGAGGCTGGAGATTGTTACGGCAAACCGACCTCTCTGTGCTTTGTGTATTGAAGTTACATCATTGTAATTGACGTCTTTACTGTCTGTTCATATTGGTCTGTCAGTTTTGCCTTCTAGCAAGCTGCACATAATATTCCTCCTACTTATTACCTTGTGGTTTATAAACAGGAGCTCTATGTGCTGTGTAAACAAATGGCATTAGTTAATTAGTAACTTGCATCTGTGTTCAGTCAGTCTCCACAGATTCTATGCCGACCGTTCTATGAGTCGACTTGATTCGAAACGGTCTTCTTCTCCATACACATAAATGCGCGCACGCACACACACGCACGTCAAAACATTCGTTGGATACGTTATCGAAACGCGATTAACACGGCGCAGTGTAGAAAACAAATAAGACGTTTTTTCTTATATCACAGTGTTTACTACAAAAGTGTTATCATGTGGCAGCGACGGAGCGTGCGGACGCAGCCGGGTTCGACCTCTATCTTTCTTATCATCGTATTTACTACATTAATAGGCTCTCCCCGTTGGTTTTCCTTCCTGTATTTGCTTTTAAAACATAACGCGCAAAGACAGGACTAACGCTTTCCATTGTTACTATAACTTCGATTAATGAAACATCTAGTCTTGCGCTTCGACAATCCACTCAATTGAACGCATAAAGAAGTTATTACTATTAAACGTATACAGAGAAATTTATTGCTAATTGGGACCGAATCTTCGTTTTTGGCCCGTATTACGTTTTTGGAATTGACAGTGTAAAAACGAAACAATACATAACGATTTAGGGATTCTAACTAACAAGAAGTCGTCGAAAAAACTGAACGAAAGAAACGCTACTCAAACAATTACTCAAATCCATTAAAAAAAAGTTCACAAAACGGCACAATAAAGAAATTAACATTCACGACTGGATCCTGGTAAAAGAGGAAACGACTTTGTATCTAAGCTATGAGTCCAAACCAGCTTTACAAAACCGTCCTGGCTGGTGATTTTCACCGGCTATACTGTTGTAATCGTATCGGCTTACAGTTCTACTAACAGCTTTAACACCACTTATACTATTTTATATATTCAAACACTTTTTGCTACAGTCCGCTTCTTGATGTACATAATATATTTAATATTTATAATGAATTTACCTCAAGATATTTTTTCCCCTGTTAGGAACATGTTTCGGGAACCATTGTGTTCCCATCCTCAGCCTTCGTGATTTTGTGTTTGGTGAAGTACTTGTGTGTTGGCTGGTTGTTACTGTGGTTTCCTGTTGGCCTCTGGTACTTTAAATTGGTATTATTGTGTGTGATTGTGGTGTATGTATTAGTATTTTGTGTATTTTCGATGTTGAGTGCTTTGAAAATTGTGTCATGTTTTGTATTGATTTGTATTTGTTCAGGTATTAATTTGTTTTGTGTTTTATGTTTGTATATTTGTAAATTTTCCCAAATGTTCATTATGGTGTGTTCAAATGGCCTTTGTGTGGTATGTGTTTTATTAGTGTCATGTTGGAAACTAATAAAACATTTTCAAAATAACAACTGAAAAAACGTTATTTTTAACACCTAAACGCGTACAAAAAACCAGAAGTATACAAATCTAATTTGGCCACACATGCAATAAACACCAACATGAATTCCCAGACATAACCAACATGACACTAATAAAACACATACCACACAAAGGCACCATAATGAACATTAGGGAAAATTTACAAATATACAAACATAAAACACAAAACAAATTAATACCTGAACAAATACAAATCAATACAAAACACGACACAATTTTCAAAGCACTCAACATCGAAAATACACAAAATACTAATACATACACCACAATCACACACAATAATACCTATTTAGTGTACCAGACGCCAACAGCAAACCACAATAACAACCAGCCAACACACAAGTACTTCACCAGACTCAAAATCACGCGAAAGGTGAGGATGGGAACACAATGGTTCCCGAAACTTGTTCCTAACAGGGAAAAAAATATATTGAGGTAAATTCATTATAAATATTATATATAATACCAATATATATATATATATATATATATATATATATATATATTGTAACATTACATAATCAGTGATCAATACTGATAAAAAATGAGTATTTGTATAATAATAATAATAAAGTCAGTAGTTACCCATTCCAAAAGTCAGAAATGAGGGATTAAGTATCATGCTATGAAACATTTGTACCATAAAACACTTTAGCAATTAAAAAACAACGTACTAAGTGTTACCATAAAAGTGCGGTGTGTACAACGTGCAACATAGTATGATACGTGTAAATTAAAAAAAAAAAAAAACTGAAAAGGACATCAATCACAAATAGTGAAGATGCTGGACTATAGTAATAAACTATAAGTTTAGTAATAAGTTGTTGTAGTTTAGTTTTGTTAGGCCACAAAGGCAATATCAATGTAATTAAAATATTATTTTGTTTATGTTTGAAGGATCCAGGGTTATATAAGAAATTATTAATTGCTAAATAGAATAAAGTAAAGAGATGGTAGAAAATAAAAATAGTGCCTAGAGCAATAATACATTTACAGAAGTATAAGTCAGAAATAAACCAAGTTAAAAACCACTAAATTATAAAATACAAGTATCTAAGTTTATGTAAAGATGTGAAGAAAAACATTGTATAAATTAAATGTAATTATAGTTAAACATTATAAAGGAGTATTTTTCCTAAAAAAAGCGAAGAACTAATAATAATTAATACTAACCTATTTACTAAAACTGTACCTAGGTTAGCCAATAAAAACTCATCAATTTCTTGGTTACTAAGAGTAACCGGATTAACAAGGATGGTAATTGTTAAATTGGATTTCAAGAGAGCAGATGACCAAAAATAATGTCCAGCAAATTTTAAAAATTTAGTTACTACAATTCGGAAAAAACACGATTCTAAATTAATGAAACGATTCAGCACAAGCCACTACATGTGAGACATCCGTTGAACCACAATGATTAATGCCAGAAAATCGAAGAACAATGAAAATTCATCTAAACATCTGATGGTCTGAAAATTTTGAACTGTCACTACTTGGGTGAGAACGCCTACCTTAATAAACTAAAAAAATTACACATCACCAACAAGTAACGAACACTAGAAACAGTACAACATCTTCCAACTTATAAGAAAACTTAGTGTGAACATTATAAACTTTATTTATTTAACCAAAAATAGTAAAAACGTGTGTTCATTAGGAATCCACTGCAGCCATCTTTATTTTCTCGCTTTCTGTATGAATACGTAATCTGCGCTCTGGCGTTTAAAAAACGAACTTGTTGAATCAGACTTTAAGGAAACAAATATTAATTATTGTAAAATATGATACTATTAACTAAGCATTTCTGACTTTCTTATAGTTCAAAGAATCCCCAAATAACCCTGAGATACATAATTTATTAATTTTAATAGTAACTGTAATTGAATATATCTGTTGTATTATATAAAAAAAACTAATATCGAAAAATGTTGTGATTTTCGTAAATAATCGATTTGTAAACCGATGAATTGGAGGTAATAATTTCCAGAAAAATAAACCAAATTCAATCAATAAATACCTTTCTTTTAGGTAATTGGCTTTGTATTATTTCTTGTAGATAGCAGCTTTGTTACAGGAAACAAGTGAATAGCAGAGAAGAGTAAGAAAGTTAGCTCCGACATCAGAACGTATGAAGTATTACGGATAACATAACCTGTAATTGGTTCGCAAATTGAAAACAGCTGATGCAACGCGCGTAAAAAACAAACGATCAAATCGCACTCAAAGATAGGAATTCTCTCTCTCTCTCTCTCTCTCTCTCTCTCTCTCTCTCTCTCTCTCTCTCTCTCTCTCTCTCTCTCTCTCCTACCCTTTTACAAACAACTGAATAGGAATACCTGTAAGAAGATATAATACATAATAAAGAATACCGTGGTTTATTTGTTAATACTAAAGAATTACACACACAAAATACAAACTTTGTAACCAGAAGAGACGAGATAAACTCGCGGGACGTTACAAATGGCGCCCAACGTGGGGCTAAACTAACGTAATTATTATACTGTAAAGGTCTCCAATCGACGGTTACTCGCGGGACGTACCAATATATATATATATATATATGTATATAGTATATATATATATGGTATATGTATATATATAAAACGAATGTCAACTGAAACTTTCGTTGTAGTTATTCTCAGAATATGAAAAATGACACACCTAAGATTATGTTTCGTTTAAATTGCCGGAGTCTCCATGGTCGATTATCTGAAAATCTGAAAGACAATGCGTCTTGTTCGCATATGAATAGACGTTAGTCGTCGTCATCATCAGCATCATCATCATCTTCAAGGATTAAACCAAGAATGGTTTGTTCCGGTCTCAAACAGGTAAAGATTAGAGCTGGTCACTCCAGCGCTTCCTCGGACGTCCCACACCTCTCCGTCCCCTCGGGTTATAGTTTCACAGTTGTTTGGGGATGCGGCAGTTATCCATTCGGCAAACATGTTCACAGCAATTCAGCCGATACTGGGCGAGATCCTGTCGAGTATACTCATAATATTCAGTTCCTGCCGTCTATCTGTGTTTCTTCTATGATCAAGGACAGTATACGCTGCCACGTGCCTGAGAAATCTTATTTCAGCCGCTTGGATGCGACTGGCCTGGCCTTTCGTTAAAGTCCAATTCTCAGACCCATAAAGAAGTGTGGGAAGAGCCATCACCTTGTAGAATTTTGGGCGTGTTCCTACACTTGCTGACTTAAGGGTTCGCCTAACGGTCCCGGACGTAAGGTTGAACTTATGAAACTTATTCACAACGTCGTTGCTTGCATTATAAGACACGCTGTAGCCCAGGTTTGGGAAGTGCTTACTACAAGCGACAACCGTACACCGTATCGTCGCACGCGCTACATACCAACGTGGAAGAATTACTCTAATCAAACAATAATTTAATTAATCATAGACTGTGGACGCTTATACCTTAAATTACCACAGTATGGGAAACAAAAAGCCTTCGATTGGATTAAAGACATCATTAAGTCAGCGAAGATTACGTACAAAAACTACTTCCGTTAGCTGTGGTTCACTGCACTAAAAAACATCCCTCTCAAAACGCTACGTAGTGCGTTAGGCCTACATCAGAAATCGGTGGAACGATGTTGAAGCACATACAAATTCTGATCGTTACATCCTATATTTTAGAAATACGCCTATGAATTTGCCGGCACTTGTGGCTGCAAGCGATACTCCATTGTAAATGATATACACAATTTCTACTTATTATTTGCTGCGTATTTACGGTTAACCTCTAAAGATGGCTACAGAGTTAATCAATCGGGTCGGCTTACATGTTTACAGACACTGAATGCCAATCCAACTTCCGGAACAAACCATTTAAAAGGATTCACGCCGAAAAGAGAAGATTACGGTCCAGGTTAGTATACCAGTGTTAATACACAAAGGTAATGTGCAGCTTCGACTAAAATGATGACAGTCGGCATCGAAACAAGTGTTATCGGTTTATTTACGTCGTCGAATGCTTCCGAACATCACTAAACAAACGCTGTACTGACAGCAGAATGACGACGACGACATTTGTAACGCGTGTGGAAAAAACGGCAACGTTTGTGCATCACCCTTACTATCCCGTTCCGAGAAATCTTCTGTGGGTAACTTTGGTTACATTAGTATTTGAAATATCTACCGGGCTGTTTGGCTGTCGTCTAAGGTCTAGATTCAAACCAAACGTTTCAGCAGCACCACCACTGACTGGCTGCCATCTTCACTGGATATTCGAGTCAACCTAACGCGGGGTGTCGTACGTCAGGCCCACAGTACTGCGGTGAAGGCTGCTGAAACGTTTGGTTTGTCTGTAAACCTTGGACCACGGCCAAACAGCTCGGTAGATATTCCAAATACAACTGACACCGGCCGGGAAAGCCTTACAACAATATTTGGTTACATTATTTTAGCAGGTAACAGGCGCTAAGCAACGTTGAATCGCGTTACAAACACCGTGCAAATTTTCGATCATTTCGCACAAGCGCACAACAGTCTTGGACAGTGCTTCATAGTCTGAACATCGGCTGCAACAAGACTAGTGAGAACAATGGGAGCATGTGTGTGTGTGACAGAGACTGAGGTAGTGCGTGAGTGAGACGGTGTACTGTTATCGCGTTGTCTGCCCTCTCTAGACAACTTAGCTATACTTGTGAGTAGGGGGTAATTCATGCGTTGGATCGGCGAAGCTTACTGTCCAGGAAACGCTGTCGGGCCTATGCTATCGTTTAATGAACTACAATCCGCTAAAAGACGGCGTTTTAAGTTTAAGAAACGATTCGGCTATTTCACAGTACTTTATTAATTAACCCCACACGTTTCGGCGATGGTGTTCTGAGTAACTTACCACGCACGCGCACGCGCGCACACACACACACACAACGTTGTCACAGTAAAGAAGGGTGTGCATCGTGTCACGCGTCCGTCGTGAGTTATTATTACGTTTTGTGAAATCTCAAATGTGTTTCTTCGTTTTGTTAAAGAAAACTTCTAGAAATGTTCAAGTGTTTGGCGAAGAAATCAAGTTAATTTTTCTTTACGATTATTTATGAATCTGTTAATACATAACAATAAGCATAATTAATTGATACTAGACGCCTTTACTTGATGAAAATCCATAATATTTAAAGAATTAAAGAAAACTACAAACTTGTTTTCGTGATTTTGACTCGTCAATTTATTTAAAAAAATAATAACCACGACAGCTGTTTCGGCACACAGTGCCTTCTTCAGATGGTAAGAGCTGACTAATTACGTACAATAAAATATCACATAAAGCCAGTGCTATGAGAACGATAATCGAATCAAGCTCGACCAATAAAACAATACACATTACATATACACAACTATATACAAATTATAAAGAAACTTTTTAATTAAATTTAAATTTAAGCTCTCCACTTTTAAATTTGAAATTATACATGTAAATGTACGTTCCTTTATAATTTGTATATAGTTGTGTATATGTAATGTGTATTGTTTTATTGGTCGAGCTTGATTCGATTATCGTTCTCATAGCACTGACTTTATGTGATATTTTATTGTACGTAATTAGTCAGCTCTTACCATCTGAAGAAGTCACTGTGTGCCGAAACAGCTGTCGTGGTTATTTTTTTTAAATAAATTGACGAGTGAAAATCACGAAAACAAGTTTGTAGTTTTCTTTAATCTTTAAATAAGCATAATTGTTTACAGAATACATAGCATGAAGAGAAGTAATCCACTGACTAGTTCTCTATATGAGTACTTAAAAGTGGCAGATTATGTATAATATATTTATAGTGTTAGAGTCTAGGTAAGTCCAGAGGAAATGTTAACTTTAAACGTCTTGTCTGTAGGCTGTTGTCTAGTAGATTTATGGCTAAAGAATTCGTGTGCTCTTCAAGCCGTTTCACATATCTTTCGCTGAACATCGCAATGGTTTCACTGACTGGAGGGCAGGTCCAGGTCTCTACAGATGTCTTTGTTGCTGATGAACCGCGGTGCGTTGATTATGGCGAGCAACACCTTGGTCTGAAACCTTTCCATTATGGCGATACTGGATTTAGATGCAGTTCCCCAAACCTGTAAGCCGCACAAAATCATCAAGTTAATGAATACTACGTTCGGCCGCTCACGTGGTCAACAGAAATACCCGTTACTCACAACTTTTAGTCATATCTGATACAGTAATCTTTTGTTACAGACTTTCAGAATTACAGATTTCAGACCCAATTTGATTTTTTAAATTTGATTTGAGACCTAATTTTAAAATTAAAAATTGGATGTTAGTCACATCCACGGAAGGTATAACAAAAAACCGGCGTAGCGTTACTTGCCCAAATGTAATACAATATACCAACTTTCTCACTACTTATTGGCACACTGCTAAATACTTCGTTCTTGACGAGGCCTTTCCGTGTCTCCGCCATCTGAAGGTGGAGTCGTTTAAGACCTGAAGATGGTGGAGACACCGAAAGGCCTCGTCAAGAACGAAGTATTTACCAGTGTGCGTTTAAGACCTGAAGATGGTGGAGGCACCGAAAGGCCTCGTGAAGAACGAAGTACAGTAGAACTCCATTTATCCGAATCGTTATCAGGAAATTTAAAATATGCAAATTCTGAAAAGAAGTTTATTTAAATTGGATTTGCCGTATTAACAAAAAACATAGTAAGCAAATGAAATACATATTAAGACTGTGTTAGGTATGCATCATAGTTTACGTACTGATCAGTAGGCTACAGTGTTATCTAGCCTACTGCTCCCCTAAAATTATAATTATGTGTGAGTATTATTTTTAATTTTTTTTTTTGTAGTAAAAGTGAACATTTTAGTGCAAAACACGTGTGACGTGGTTTTTATTAAGTTACTGTATTCATGTAATGAAAATAAACAAAAGTGATTTTTGAGCAATTTTCGCATTTTCTTTCACAACATAACCTTTTTCTCATGTTTGTCCCAATTATCCGAATTTCTGCATATCCGAATTACGTCTGGGACTCATTAGTTCGGATAAATGGAGTTCTACTGTATTTAGCAGTGTGGCAATAAGTAGTGACAAAGTTGATGTTAAGATGGCTGCTAATACATATATAACTCGCGAGTGTAATGTATAACGGTACCATATATAGATCGACAACAAAATACTGCATTCGTATCACAATATTCTCTCCTCTGACTCAACCTGAATGAGACTCAATAACAATGTTACTATACGTTAGTGGTCCAGTCTTCAGACGGACGCAATGACCTTCCGACATTCTCTCTATGTGCGGACAGGAAGGGTGTGGCAGCTGGTAGCTGTGCGCTGTGTTGCGGGGGGCAAATCATCCCACTTGCTTTAAATAAATTAATTCCTCGACACGTTCCACAATATCGGCGACGTTTTCGTCCAGTCGTCCCAACTTTAAACACGATCAACAACAAACTGTAAACTTCGTCGCTTATACGCACCGCTGCTGGACTGAACAATACGCCGGGAAAAAGGGAACAATTTTTGGCCTGCATTTTCGCGATAATCGTTGATATATACAGTTCCTCTATACCTGGCGGAAATCTGTCAACGAGTCCTCACTTTGGCTTCCTCTCGTCTCGATCCAGTCTGTCCCAACAGTTCACTACTGCTCATCTTCATCTTCTTCACTTCCGGAGTTAGGCATGCGGCCTGTATTCGGCTTCGAAAAAACCTTCTTCGACCGGTTTCTTGTTCTTCTTTGTGGAGTGCATATCACTGCTCGTCTACTGTGCGAGATTCTCACAACATAGGCCTATATCCTCTTATTAATTCTTAATTTCTTCAACGTACTTTCTTGTTCATCTTCTATTCTTCTTTTGACAATTTTCTAAACCCAGTAACTTGGGGATCCGGCCGTAAAAACTAACCCAAAACCACTATCACAGCTAAAGTGTCTTATAAGACCAACCATGACGTAGCCTGGTGGATCATGGCTAGTAAGGACGTGTGGAGTAACCAAAATTGATAAGGTCAGCAGCAACATAATAAGAGAAAAGGAACAAAGGAGATAGCAACGAGGTCAAGTGAAGAGAAGAGAAGAACGATTACGTGGGGATAAGGGTGGCTGGGTGAAAGAACGAGAGGCAGAGATGGACGGATTGTGTAAGGGACTGCTTTGGGGGGGGGGGGGGGTAAGCAGCTATCAGTGTACGCCCAGGCCAAACGGGAACGAGTCCAAAACGTCGTCGGAAAAGATGTAGTAAAAGAATACGAGTAACTTGGGCTTCAACGCGATGGGTTTCAACTGGTCAAATCTGAAGCGCATTCAGTTACTTCAAAGAACCTTAAAAAAAGTAAGACCGTAGCTATAAAGAAGCAGTCTTGTCCACGGCGTAACACAACTGAAAGATCGGCCCATTCGTAACTTCTTTGGTAATAAACGAAAATACAAGTCAACAACTCTGTATATTAATAAATTTAAATCCCGTTTCATTTTGAAGAACGCTAACATTTCGCGCGCATCCCCAGTGACAACCATACACTGAGACACCCCAGAGAAAACATGTGCTCAGAAGTGTTTAAGTGAATTAATACATAGAATATTTGATTACAGAACAGGCAGATCTCCCTTGTATCTCACTAGGTGACGTGGATTTTCTTCCCTACGTAATAACAATAATAATAATAATAATAATCATCATCTTCAAGGAATAAACCAAGGATGGTTTGTTCCGGTCTCAAATAGGGAAAGATTACAGCTGGTCATTCTAGCGCTTCCTGAGACGTCCCACATCTCTCCGTCCCATCGGCTTATAGTTCCATAGTTGTTTGGTGATGCGGCAGTCATCCATTCGATGATGCCACCAAGTCATCCGATACTGGGCGAGATCCTGTCGAGTATACTCATAATATTCAGTTCCTGCCGTATATCTGTGTTTCTTGTATGATCATGGAGAGTATCCCCTGCCACGTGCCTAAGAAATCTCATTTCAGCCGCTTGAATGCGACTGGCCTGGCCTTTCGTTGAAGTCCAATTCTCAGACCCATAAAGGAGTGTGGGAAGAGCCATCACCTTGTAGAATTTTAAGCGTGTTCCTTTACTTGTTGACTTAACGGTTCGCCTTATGGTCCCGCACATAATGTTGAAGTTATGCCACTTATTCACCACGTCGTTGCTTGCATTATAGGTCATACTGCAGCCGAGGTATTCAAAATTACTAAACTTTTTTGCAGGACAGTACCATCTATAACAATGTTTGCCCGTACGGAATCAGTTCCACGAAACGCCATCACCTTGGTTTTAAGGGTGGATATTTGCAATAGAATCTTTGCAGATTCGATTTAACAAATGTACACCCATCTGCAATCTGTTTTCAGAGTCCGACAAAATAGCCTGATCGTCTGCAAACAACGAGGTGTCAAGTGTAAAGTGACCAATCGTAAAATGTTCTGGAAGACACATGTTACGTATTAATCCTGACGTAATTATAAGATTATCCTTGTCGGAAGGAAAAATTTCCTACCGACGTATCGTATCGTACGCGCTCCAATTGTACAAGGTCAGTGTCGCCAATTAGCCTACAGACACCGCCTACGTAAAACATGCTGTCACGGGCAACGTAATAAAACGATTACGACAATGACGATGACTAGACCTATGACGAACGAAGTTCCTACGAAGAAAAACGGTCATCTTTCTTTACAGGAACTGTGACAGTAACGCAGGTATCGAGAGACGAGAGTTATTTTTTTTACTAAGCGAGTTATTTTTTTTAGTAAGCGAGAGTGGCTTGTTTTACATCATTATTTCATGGAAGCCAGAACAAAAAGTAGCCAACGCAACACAAAAGACGAGAGAGACGTTTGTTTGTGTGTGTGTGTGTGTGTGTGTGTGTGTGTGTGTGTGTGTGTGTGTGTGTGTGTGTGTGCGAGCAAAGACCCTATAATTATTGAATTCAGCAGAAATATAAACCACATCCTGTTTTTGTCATTTCACACATACATTGACCTTTCGTCTGCTGCTTCACAGTGCTAAGTATTTCTTTGAAATTATCAATAAACTGCACATTTTTTGTTTGATTACGTGTACCAGTTAAAATGAATTCGTTTTTTGCTGCCCGGTAGCTAATGGTTATGCTTGACCAATAATATGCTGTTGACGAATCCGTCTCGTGGACGCGTATCTTATTCTCAGGTGTCTCAACAATGTGTAGTGCCTTAGCGCAATACAACACGGAAAACTGCAGTGTCTGCAGGCACCAAAGTATCGCTGTCCATAAACATTATAATTTCCTCTTTAGTTCAGTACGTATAGAGAATTGTATACTGTAAATTAATCACTACTGCAAAGTTTCACGCACAACAAAGAATAATCTAAACAGTTAAATCTATTATATTTGAAATATCTACCGCCCTGTTTGGCCGTGGTCCACGGTTCACATAAAACCAAACGTTTCAGCAGCACCACTGGCTGCCATCTTCAGTGGACATTCGAGTCTACCTAACGCTGGCTGTCGTACGTCAGGCCCACAGTACTGTGGTGAAGGCTAAAGATGTCTCGCGCTGCTACCTGCACTTATAAATTAATTAAATCCCACGTACAGGTAAAAATTGCACCAACACCCGATCAGAATAAACAAGGTGTATGTGAGGCTCGCATCGCGGTCTCCCATAAAAAGTACTCAACGAAATGCTTTCGCCCCGATCACAGCATGCTTCTGAATCAAGACGGACTCCATACGAAGGTGAGAGAAGTACCCACTCACCGCCGACAAGAACTTCGTCTCATCGAAGAGGATCCGACGGTCATCTTTAGCCATCACGGGATTCTTCCTTATAATCGCGGGACATCTTTACCCTTCGCCACAGTACTGTGGGCCTGACGTACGACACCCCGCGTTAGATAGACTCAAATATCCACTGAAGATGGCAGCCAGTGGTGCTGCTGCTGAAACGTTTGGTTTTTAATGTAAACCTTGGACCACGGCCAAACAGCCCGGTAGATATTTCAAATACACCTGGCACCGGCAGTGAAACGCTTAGAACAATTTTACGGTTTCGTCTTTCATTCAGTACGGTGAACATACGTACGTATAGAGAATTATTGTATACTGCAAATTAATTACAAACGGAAGGTTTCACGCGCAAAAACGAATAATCTAAACAGTTTAATCTATTGCAAACAAAACGTGTTATTTGACACATATAAATTTGGAACGAGACCGTTACCTATTTGTGAAAAAAGTACGTTGAATAAACGCACACACACGTACACAAGAAGCTGACAATTCGTAGGCTATAACTGGCTTTCGGATTATCAACGTATTCCGCATTACAATCCGTGTCAGTAAATTGAGGAAATTCCAGAACACTTTTTTTTTGCACTTGCCACTTTTCTTTCGTTTTTATTAACGGAAGAAGGTCAGACGAAGGTCAAAAACTGTTTGTTTATCACCAATCGTGACCCCCTTTTGATGAGCGCAGAACATCCGAACATCGGCCGAGAAACGTATTGTAGCTCATTCATAACACGACGATGATGATGATGACGACGACGACGACGATATGATTACGAAATTAATGCAAGACGTCCAAACCTCAATGTCATTATCGGTCACAGCAGCCACTCTCATGTCACGATACTCTTCACTCTCCGGTAGCTTATTGGCAACAACACTTCAAAGTTCAATTTCAAAACCAATCTGACATAAATGCCAAGGCTGTCTCCTGCTGTTTTATTATAACGAGGCAAGGTTTAGGATTCATGTCAGTCAAGTTACATTCCATTAGCTGTATACGGTATTCGCGGGCAGAAACTTCCTCACTATTACCCTCAGACGAATGGCCAAAAGTAGGCATCGCTATAAACGATCCACACTTTGTTGACTCAAAAAGATTTCCATGAGACTTTTATACAATTTTAAAGATAAGCTACAAATCTGAGTTGCCTGAATTTGTAGACCTTGAATTTCTGTTGTTTTTTTCCGCCAGTATAGGCTACTAGATAAATCGTTTCAAATTCTTGTTATATGTTTCCAATCTTCTTAACAGATAATACAAAAGTTCTGATACTGATAAGAAAAAAAAATTAATTTTCATTCGCTCCGTAGTGTAGTAAGTATTTGTGTTATCGTTTACTACTGCTGCTGATTGGTTATGATCGACGGGAATCTTTTGGTGTCATTGTGCTTGTGGTTAGTTTTAATGGATAATACTGGAAACACTCGACAAAACAAAATTATTCGTCAAAACCAATCACCCAGCACAACTATGAAATAGAAAAATTTTCGTCAACAAAAGTTAACCAACGTCGATAGCAAAAGAAAACAGAAATACCAGCAAATGAACACGGCTGACGAAGAGTTTAGGCTACCTACTTGCAATGTTAGGTTCTAATTAATAACTTTAATTTGAAATAAAGGAGTAAACGTGATTTATTCAGTACAACGATTACAAACATTAAGTGGTTGCCATGGACTACGCATGTCACATCTCTACATACCTATATTATATTAATACGACGCTGTGCCGCTAGATGGCAAAACCAGGTCTACACGTCACATTTCCCTTTCTTTATAAATAAAATAAGAACATTGGTTTATACTTAAATAATACTTATGATCCTACACTCAAATTATATAATAAGTATCACAAATCGAGTCTATTTACTGGTTTTATTACTCTTCCAAATCTTGATGATCGCTGGGTTGGTTGATTACTAGTGTTTGACTGCTGCGAATGGTTCTTTTGCTGATCGAGGCAGGACTTTGAAGTATCCCTGTTGACATTAGGCTTTGAAGATGTAGAAGTGGATGCAGCGAGTGACGTATGGGCAGCAGGTGATTGAGCTTGTGCTTGAACCTGTACTTCTGCTGGTTTGTCAGCATATTTGGTTTCAGGAAGTACAACTCTGTTACTGCTGGCCAGGTCTGCTTGTGTTTTGTGCAGATGACTGTAGTTTCTTCTTAAAATTTGGCCTTGATCTGTTTGGACGATTACGGATCTTGGCAGACTTTCAGGCTTTTCTATCACCCTTGCTCCCTCCCATTGGCGGTGAGCAACTTTGTGTCTGACTTTATCATTAAGTTCATAATTAACTGGTTGTTTAGTGTGTTTGTTGCTGTAGTTAGCTTGCTTCTTTCGTAGACGTTCAAGTTCGGATGTGACTCCTTGAACTATTTTTGGTTTTAAATTGCTGTCTGTTGTGGGTATCGGTGATCTGGTGATTCTGCTAAAAAGGCGTTGATTTGGAGAACCTAAGCTGTCGTTTCTTGGTGTATTTCTCCAATTTAAGAGGGCAAGTTGGACATCAGACTTGTCAATACTGCATTCTTTTAGTAGATTCTTCGCGGTTTGAACTGTTTTTTCAGCTAGACCATTGCCTTGATGGTGATGTGGACTGGAAGTGACATGGTTAAAACGCCACTCTTTTTGAAAGTCCTTGGATTATTTGGACATGTATTGTGTGCCATTATCTGTTTCGAGCACTTCTGGTATACCATGTGCGGAGAACCATTTTTTAAACTATTCGATAACTTCACAGGATGACTGACTTTTTAGTTGTTGAAAGTCTAAGTATCCTGAATAACTATCGCAGATCACCAAATACGTTTTTCCTTTCAGTTCAAATAGATCTGATGCAACTATTTGCCAAGGAAGTGTCGGGATCCTTTTAACTAGCACTGTACCTTTGGTATTGTCTCTTTGTGTTTGTTCGCAGACAGAACAGCCACTGACTAGTTTTACAATATCATCATATTGTCCTCTCCAGTAAAGTGATTGACGAGCTCTCCTTAAGCAGCTCTGGATTCCTAGATGTCTTTGGTGGATACTGCGTAACATTCTGGGTATTTGTGTTTTTGGTACTATAATTTTTTTACCTTTAAAAATTAGTCCTTTAAGATATGTTAATTCCTCTTTGAAGTTGAAGTAATGTCGCAGTTCTGCAGGAAGTTCATCGGCTCTTTCTGGAAACCCGTGCATTATTGTTTTAAGTAGCAACTGTAAATGTGGATCCTCTTCTGTTGCTTGAATTAACTCCCCTTTAGCATCCAATGAAATTGGTAGAATGACTGCTATTTTGAGGATCTCTTCTTGGTCATATCTTAACTTAGAAGCATCACAGTCACGACTTAAGAATCTGCCAGAGGTATTTCTGTGCCCTTTTTAAACATAACGTTTGGTGAATATGGTGCAAGATTAAGCATTATACGTTGCAGTCTTGCTGGAGCTGATTGTATATTTTTCTTGAAGATTGTTTCAAGCGGTTTGTGATCTGATTCCACTGTTAGTGCTTTACCGTATACATACTCGTGAAACTTTTTGCATCCAAATAGTATAGCGAGTGCTTCTTTCTCAATCTGAGGATAATTCTGCTCAGATTTAGTCAGTGTTCTGGCTCCATAAAGCTACTGGCTGGCCTTCTTGAAGAAGTGCTGCCCCAAGGATTTTTGAGTTTGCGTCAACTGTTAAGAGTTACAGGTTTGTTTACATCATATAATCTTAGTACTGGTGGACTCAGTAGTACTTGTTTTATCTTGCTGAGTGCCTCTTCATGATGGAATTCCCAGGTAAAACTTGTGTCTTTATGTAACAAATCTCTTAGTGGATTTGTTAGGTCTGACATGTTAGGAATAAACTTGTTTAGGTAGGTTATCATTCCTAAGAGTCTCTGCAACTCTTTTTTATTTTTTATTCGTTGGTGTTTTCATGGCTTGTATGGCTTCTACTTTTTCTGGGTCTGCTTCTAGTCATTTAGCCGAAACAATGTGTCCCAAAAATTTTAGCTTTTTTGCTTCAAAAATACACTTGTTTTTATTCAGTTTAAAGCCTGAAATTTTTAGCACTTCGATTACTTCGCTAACTGTTTTGTGTAACTCTTTTCTTTTTTTTGCGTGTATAAAGATGTCGTCGATCGACACTCTTACATTTTTGAATTTACTAAGTAAATTTGATAAAATTTCTTGAAATATTTCAGGCACTGAGGATACGCCGAAAGGAAGTCTCTTGAAAGAATATCTTCCCCATGGTGTGGCAAATGTTAATATCTTTTGTGTTCTTTTTGACAGTTTAATTTGCCAGAATCCTTTCGTGCAATCTAGTAATGCAAAAAATTCTGATCCTTTGATATCAGCTGATATCTCTTCTATTGTAGAAAGAGGAAAATGCCGCCTCAAAATGCTTTTGTTCACGTCTGACGGATCTATGCAGATTCTTAATTTACCTTTTTGTCTAACTACCACCATTGGACTCACTGCAGGTGTAGGCTCTGTTTCAGGTTTGATGACATCTAACTTTACCATCCTGTCGAATTCTTGCTTTACCTCGTCTCTTATTGCATGTGGAACTCTCCTTGAGGGTTTTATCTCGAATCTAGGGTTCTCGATCAGGTCGATGTCATATTCATAATCCTTGTAGCAGCCTAACCCTATTTAAATATATCATCTGTAGATTGGCTTTTTTTTTAAGTTTTTACTCTTGCAACAAGTCCTAATCTTTCACAAGTTTGGAGTCCTAGGATTGGTGTAACTTTTTCTTGTACTACTTTAAATAAGACTTTTGCTTCTTCGTTTTTTAATTTACACTGTAGTTTTACTTCACCTAGAACTTTCATTCTGTCGTCTATATAACTTATTAAGTTTTTTGTACGACTTGGTTGTAAACTAGCTTTGGTTTTATCCACTAGATGCCTAGGTAATACATTGCATTCTGCACCAGTATCAAGTTTGACAGAAAACTTTACGTTGCCAACTTGAATTATTTCAGTCCAGTCTTTCCTTTCACCAGCACTTATGGTACTTATGTATATTTCATCTTCTGAGTTTGAACTTTCTTCTAATATGTTCACTTTGTTTTTGCGCTTGGAATCAAAGTTATCCTTATTGCGACACATTTTGGCAAAATGACCAGTCTTACTGCACTTAGCACATTTTTTATTGAAAGGTGGGCATTCTTTGCTTTTGTGATTTGAACCGCATCTTTTGCAGTCAAAACTCTGATTTTGATATTTATTTTTGGTACTCTTGCCTTTGACTGCTAAAATTTTATCTGCTTTACTTTTGCCTTCAAACTCATCCCGTTGTTTGGAAGCTTGTTAGCTAGTTTTGCAGATAGCTATAGCTTTTGTCAAGTCGAGTTTGTCCTCAGTTAGTAGTTTTTCTCTTACTTGACTAGATTTAATTCCAAATACTATTTTGTCTTTTAACATTTCGTCAAGTAGCGTGCCAAATTCACATTTGCTTGCTTGTGTTTTTATTCTTGTTAAAAATTCGTTGAACTGTTCATCTTCATTTTGTTCAATCTTAAAAAACATATATCTTTCAAAAGAAATGTTTGTTTTTGGTGCGAAATACTCTTTAAACTTTTCTTTGATGACTTCCAGCCTATTTTTGTCAGCATCGCTAAGGTTGAAATTATTGTACATTTCGATTGCGTCTGGCCCTATAATCGCCATAAACGTTGCAGCCTGGACTTCAGCAGGCTTCTTATCTAGCTGGATGACAGCTGCATACCATTCGAACTGCTGTAACCACTTCTTCCAGTTCGTAGATTTGTCAGGCTCGATTTGTAGGTTACCTGGCGGTTTGATTCCAGTTACCGCTTCGTTTTCCTTTGTTGTTGTCATCTTGCAACTTTTTTACTCCTTTTTCGGTTAATTTTGTGATTTTAACCACACCTGACACCAAGCAATGTTAGATTCTATAATTAATAACCTTAATTTGAAATAAAAGAGTAAACGTGATTTATTCAGTACAATGATTACAAACATTAAGTGGTTGCCATGGGCTACGCATGTCACATCTCTACATATATATTAATACGACACTGTGCCGCTAGATGGCAAAACCAGCTCTATACGTCACACTACTGTTTGGCGCTTGAAAAGTACGCGACAGATATCTTGAATACATGTTTACATAAAATTTTTTAATTCTACCGAAACCGTAAAGTACTGAAGAATTTTTGTTTTCAAATTAAAACATAAATCGCCCTCCATTTAACACTTTCGCTCCCAGACACTGGTGACAGGGAAACCTCTCGCTACCAGACCTGTGATGAGCAAGTTTCCCCCTGGCCCAGATATGTTTTCCCATATATGTTATAACAGCTGATTTTGTTGACAGTCCAGTATTGCCAACTTAACCCAAGAGCATATTTCTTTCACTCCGACCCAGAAGAATGTAAAACTGTATCTACACGGCTTGATCTGTGTCCACATGTTGCCAAAACCTTCAAAACACAGTCATGCAATGTCTCCAACTTTGGTGCACGTGTACTGTACGGACAATTTAATATGTCCAGATATAATACACACGGGGTCTAGAAAAAGTGTTGTGTGTCCAAAAATGGTACACACGGTAGCAAGAGTGTTAAGAAAAAAAACCCTAGGTACCTAATCAGAAAGAACTGCGTTACAGAATCATATATTGTCTTTTCCTGTCCGTCGCCGGAAGACACAACTGTGTACGCGGGTCACCAACCGTCCTCCGACGCGACGCACAATGGGCTCACTGTTCGCTCTGATTACACAGTACAAACACTGTCACCGCTACCAACTTACTCCCCCCCCCCCCCCGGCGACGATAAGATTAAGACGAACCCGTCGGACAGCGTTCGTCTGCAAACAGAATCACCCCGCTGTGGTTTCTGAGACACGTCGCATAACAGAATACCACTCTGACGCGTTACCAACAACTGGATATTATATAACATTAGACAGTAATTGCGTAGCTGTGTGCGGATAGTAAACGTGCGATTGGCAAGAACCAGGCGTAGACCACCTTGCGGGGGACACGATAATCTGTAGTTAACTCCGTTTCCCACTGTCCGAGGTTACTTCTAGTTTCCGCCGCCCTCATAATAACCCTTAACAAACCTCAACACGGGAACTTCAGAAAACTGAAACGTGTAAACACGTGCATACATACAACTCGTGAATATCAATTTTACAAAAACATTACTTGTCAAAGAACGATTGTGGACGCTAAGTGACAAACGGTTAAACGGTAATTAAACCAGAACGAAAAAACAGAATAATGTTTGTCACTGGAGTAAGAACGTTTAACGAACACTTAAACCGGAACGAAAAAACAGAATAACATTTGTCACTGGAGTAAGAACGTTTAACGAACACTTAAACCGGAACGAATAAACAGAATAACATTTGTCAGTGGAGTAAGAACGTTTAACGAACACTTAAACCGGAACGAAAAAACAGAATAACGTTTGTCACTGGAGTAAGAACGTTTAACGAACACTTAAACCGGAACGAAAAAACAGAATAACGTTTGTCACTGGAGTAAGAACGTTTAACGAACACTTAAACCGGAACGAAAAAACAGAATAACGTTTGTCACTGGAGTAAAAACGTTTAACGAACACTTAAACCGGAACGAAAAAACAGAATAACGTTTGTCACTGGAGTAAGAACGTTTAACGAACAATTAAACCGGAACGAAAAAACAGAATAACGTTTGTCACTGGAGTAAGAACGTTTAACGAACAATTAAACCGGAACAAAAACAGAATAACGTTTGTCACTGGAGTAAGAACGTTTAACGAACAACTAAACCGGAACGAAAAACAGAATAACGTTTGTCACTGGAGTAAGAACGTTTAACGAACAATTACAACAAAATTCTATAACTGGACGGAGTTGTTTTTCCAAATCCTGGCAACGGAAGAGTCTTTCTTGAAGGAACTTATACAAACCAGCAATGTATTTAAAGACACATATTCCGAAATTCAAAATGATTTAAACGAGTCTGCTTCCATCGCTATTAATGAAACAATTCGTGATGAAATAAACCAGACTGACTTTGTTTCCGTTCCAGCTGATGAGCCAACTGACGTATAATTGTGCGATATGCTCACGGAAAATTGAAGAACGCTTTTTAGGCTTTTTTGGTGTTTCTTCTAACAAAAGCGCAGAAGCCTTAATACAATTTTTTCGGTTTTGAAAGACTATAACATTGAAAATAAATTAGTAAGCAAAACATATGACTGTGCTTCTGTGACGGCTGGTTGTCAGGGTGGAGTACAAATCCTTGTCGTCAACAGTATCCACAGACAATACTTCTGCATTGCTGTGTTTACCTAGTTAATTTGATCTTGTTACATAGTGCAAAAATATTAAAGAAGTTAAATTGTTGACTTGTAATTTAACCACATTTCATAGTTTCTTCAGTAGATCTGCTGCAAGATCTGATTAACTCCGAGAACAAGGGTTTAAACTTCCTCGCCCAACATCATCGCGTTGGAATTATCATTCGCGGGCAGTTTCAACACTCAAAGAACATTACAAGGAAGTAATTCGTGCGGTTTCTCACATTATCGAGTATGATGAGTGGTATCCTGAGTCTGTGAGTGCTATCTCACGGCCGGTTTCACGGGTTTGTCACTTCATCAAATTCTGCACCAGAGTACTGGAAGATCAATGGGGAAGTTATGCCTATATAGAGAACGGACTTCGTCTAAATAAGCGATATAGTTTGGAAAGGACGACGCGTCTCACTACGAGAGTCACTTACTATAACAATTAATTACGTTCAAGAAAACGGAATGTGTCGTGCACACACACACACACACACACACACACACACACACACACACACACACACACACACACACACACACACACACACACACACACACACACTTATCACATTCTCGGAGGACAATTAATTATTCCTTTTCGGTTTTCTTGTATTTCTTACTTAAACGTTCATTCAAGTCAATTCTGCAAATACATTCTTAAAACATGTTGTACAATAAATTCAATGACTGACTAGCAATTACTTCGAATTTATTCGTGTCAACACACAGCTTGTAGAGCACACGCACATGAGGTCGAAGCACTCCACACACACGCACACACACCTGCGGCGACACTGACATCTTAATGACGTCACCATGCAGGTGTTCTCCTTGCAACGTCACAGTTACGACATTTGCCAAGGTCGGACTTGCTCAGGCCATGCCATGGTATGTGCTTCTCGACCGTGAGCATTACACGATAACTTCTGTGACACGCATCGAGGCCAAAGCCACAGCTTATTGCTATAATAAATAAAAAGGGTCTTTAAAAGGATTTCTGTTCCATCCAAGTCTGTCCGGACCTCTCAGGAGCGGTCTGTTCCATACGGCACACATGCCCTTAATCTTTTAGCAGCAATTGTATCAAATTCGGCACATGTGTAACAGAAATAAAACATGGCACAGGACAAGGGAAACAAGTGACGAGACGGTTAATTCCACTATATGCCGCAATCAACTAAAGCCAGAACAAAAATCAAAATATACAAGACATTAGTGGAACGTATTGTAACATATGGAGCTGATATGGGGGGGGGGGCTACAGAACATGTGAGGAAAAGATTACCAGCCACGGAAATGGTATACTGGAGAAGGTGCTGTAGACTTTTTACATTGCTGGACAGGGTAAAAATGAAGACAAAGACTGAGTATATGTAACAATATAATTGACACACTGGAAAGTTAAGAATAACAGACAGTAGTTAGAGGCCTGTTAAGAAAGTAGACGCAGTGGGAATGGACGCTATTAAGATGTGTCATTATATCCGGAAAGGCAAAAAGCAAAAAAACAACTTTTGAAAGTGGAAATAAAAATTTCGTTTAAAGTTACAAACAAAACTCCAACATGGCGACAATTAAAAGAGGCAGCCGAAAGAAAGAAATCTTGGAAAACAATTAGAGCTAGAATCAGAAATCACAAACCGACAACGTGAGTGAAGCCACGCTGCAAGCCGGCCAACGTCTCGGGTCGATGTAATAACGTTTATACGTAATTCTGTTCCATACCCCGTCATTGTCACTTGTTTAATCGTGAAGACGAATGCGGCTGATGCACCCGAAACGCCCGGTCAAACAACGTCTTCTACCGGAAAACGAAGATTATTCTTTGGACACGATAACTGAAAACGTATGAACGCCAAAACGCTGACGAAATTATGATCAGCAAAGCCAGGAACGTGAAGACGACGATGACTCGGTGACGAGCAGACATATACACTCCACACAAGACTATACTGTTTATTAGAATGTCCTCGGTGGGAGTAATCGCGCGCGGTAACCTTGTAGTGAATGGCCTTCGGTACAATGGCCAGCAGCTCGCTTATGAATGACTTTCCCGACCAACGGCTTTGTCTATTTATAACGTTTTTCCTCCCCGTCATACACAACGCGTACAGCGTTATTATGCACAGCTTCTCGTGTAAACAGTACACGCCACGAACATTCTACTGACGGTAAATACGTACCGAACACGCACCTGAATATACACGATATTTCCGGAAGTCATATATATAATTGTCTTACATTCTCGCAACATTAGTACCACCGTGAAGGTATTACTTACTACCCGCTAAACCAAACAGAACTAGGCCTAATTGCCGCAATAATTGAGAAGAAAGTTGTAAATCTGTTATATATTTTTATCGATTTAATATATACTAACACATACTCAACATGTTTTGCTAAATCCGTACACGTTTCCACCATCAAGCGGTACACTTTCCGTGAGCTGCCCGGTGAAGTAGTCTATTTTTGTTTTGGTTAACTATTGCTCTTTCCGTCGGTGGGAATTTTTTTGTTTTACTGTTGTGCTTCGAACCCTTAAGTCAGCAAGTAAAGGAACACGCTTAAAATTCTACAAGGTGATGGCTCTTCCCATACTTCTTTATGGGTCTCAGAATTGGACTTTAATGAAAGGCCAGGCCACTCGCATCCAAGGGGCTGAAATGAGATTTGTAAGGCACGTGGCAGGGTATACTCTCCATTATCATAGAAGGAACACAGATATACGGCAGGAACTGAATATTATGAGTATACTCGACAGGATCGCCCGGTATCGGCTGAATTGGTGGGAACATCTTTGCCGAATGGATGACTGCCCAACCCCAAACAACTATGGAACTATAAGCCGAGGGGACGGAGAGGTGTGGGACGTCCGAGGAAGCGCTGGAGTGACCAGCTCTAATGTTTGCCCATTTGAGACCGGAACAAACAATCCTTGGTTTAATCCTTGAAGATTATGATGATGACGACTGTTGTGCTTGTGACTGGTTTGTCGAACGTTTCCAGTGTTACTCAGCAAAACCAACACACACACCACAACGAACAAAAAAAAAACTGTCACCGATCAAAGCCAACCAATAGCAGTCATCGATCAGAGCCACGTGCCAGGGGAGCCAACCTACATGGGCGACGAAGGGTACACGTCGATTGATGCTCCACATCTAAAAAAAAACATCTAGACCGCACGTTTACATAACCCCAGGAAAGGAACTGTAACAAATGAAAAAAATGTGGAAACAATGGTGTTGTAAGAATTACATACTACTTCAAAACTACAACTGTTTGTCATAAGGAAGTAGCAAATAAAATTAAGGCCAAAGGAGAACCATCAGACTGATAATTAAAAAACGTGCGTCTTCTGTTACCTATCAGGCAGTGATAACTACAAACAACCATCAGTATACAAGTGCGAAAACCAATCTGATCGTACACGTTGACCGCGTTTGTACCTTTAATGTAGACTTAATGGAAATAACTTTGTACAGCATTTAAAAATACAAGACCTCAGCAGACCACTATTCCTGCCGTCTTGGATACGAGAAAATACAGTCTTAAAGAGAACGCCCGCCCCCTCACCAATCAATCGGCCAACAGCACGACTGTTTCTCAAATTGTGCATTTCTTTACCGGTTCTTTCCTGAACTCGATAAAACAGTTGACTGACCAACTAGCGGATACGCGTATTTAGGCTTCACACATTTTCACAACATTTAGTTATAAACTATTGACAATCGGATAAGAGCCAACGGATACAGCGATTACAGAATACTATTGCGAATGAGACACCTAACCTTATGAAAATCAAAAATGCGCGCGTTGCAACGTAAGCGTGGTGCACAATTTTTGAAAACAGAAAAACAGCAAATACTAAACTCTTTTTAGGTTCAAAACAAAACTATATATGAATAGTGCCCTCAAAATGTGAATTTTGTAGTACCATCCAACAAGCACCGTCCAGCCGCAAAATGATTTAATAATGTTGAAAACGGACTTTAACAGTCGGGAAACAAACGTTCTTTTAATCGATTAAAACACTTCCTATCGCCAATAAATTCTGAATGCGACTGGTGAATACGATGGCCAGTTTATTTTTTAATCGATAACCTCAACGCTTTCCCCCGATCCTTGATCGCGTTGTTTCCTACTTTCCCTGAAAACAGGTGTATTTTCGAAATATTCCAGTGAGCTTTAATCTATTCTAATTCGATTAGTCCAGAACTATCACGCGGATATAACAATGGAAAAGAATGATTAATCGTAGTCCAAACACAACACTCTTTGAGGTATCACGACATGAGATTCATCTTACTTAAAGTCAGCAAGGGGAGTAAAGACTTAAAGACGTTAAAAGAAACGGGTTACAGCGTTCACGGCCAAAATTTACAGCTACTTTAATGCTGAACAGGACCGAAAAGCCGATCGGGTTGAGCAAAAAAAAAAAAAACGAAATCGTAGGCCAGAAACTTCGCACAATTATGTTTTTAAGTTAATTTCTCTAAAATCGACATAATTAATTTATAGGTAGATTAGGTACCGGTGTGGCAAGATACTATGATTATCGAAGATTTTTTATACCGGCGTTATATTTCAATATATGGTTAATAGAGCCAATGTACGAAGTCATATCACATAATTATTATTTTTTTGTTTGTTTTCAAACTAAGCAAAAACAAAAAATTTGCAAAAAGCCGGCTGTTATCGTCTGCAGTAAAAACCGGAAAACCGTATATAGTTGTCATTATTATAAACGCAGCGAATGTCAGCTGAAAAACATTTTATACGTAACAGAAAAATTATACTTCTTATAGACTCAGTGAACGAGGAATACATAAAAATATTCAAACACAGGTTATTATAAACATTCAGTCTTCCGATATAAACCACAAGTAGTTTTCGTTTTAAACTCCCAAAAACATTCCATACACCAGAAAAAAAGAAGAAGTACACTTGTGACATTTTTCTTCTCGCGCAGCTGACAAACAAAACTGGAGAAAGAAAACACACAGGGTGAAGCTCCTAGATTTAGGTTTCTGTAATAATAAACGACCCACGATTTCGATCCCAGTAGTGGTGTTCGCGCGGCGCGTTGTCGAGGCCGAACTGTTTGACCTATTCACCTTTTATTAGATATTACAATATCAATAAGATGTATACGAGTAAAAGGTTATCTGCGAGGCAGTGTGTTGTGATTATATTTTGCTTCGATTCAGCGTCTGAACACGTCTACTAGTATACATACTACGGGGCCCGCTCCAAACACACACACGCATACGATATACAGCAAACTGATTTATTCTGCAAAAATATTTCTAATTTTAGACACACGCAGTGTTTCGTAATCAACGATTGATCTGTACGAGTTTGCCCGTTGCTGTACGTACAACGAAAACAAGTCTACATTATCATTATTATTATTTATCAAGTTTTTTTCTCCTGACTGTTCACGATCGTTAATTGAGGAATTCGATTATAGATTCGTGCACAATTGTACACAATACGTGATGGAAATAAAGAAGAAACTTGAACGTTTGGTCCCATCAAACTTGTAACATATAAATAACTACAAACCGTTCAAAATGTTTTTAAATCTTCTTTCCATGCAGACCATTTAGCTCGCGTTTATAAAAAAATACGTATTTTTTCAAAAATAAATTAACTGCCGTTTTTTGTTATATGGACGAAAAACTAATTCCATATAGAATTATGAGAAAAGTCTTAAAAATATGTTATAACTATTTCATGGGTTTCATATGTCTAAGGAAAGTCGCATTTTAATTGATTCTAGTTCAGAAAATGACGCTTTACATTTTCTTCCTTTACTGTTAAATCTATTTTCTGACATCCTCTCTCAAGACATATATCAAAATTCTATTTATTGACTTTAGAATACAGTATTTCAGACGAAAGTTAATTACACGCTACCCGAGGCTAAGATAGCTTCAGCTTGTTTTCCAGAGGTTCATCCATAACATACTCCACAAATTTAGCATTTGTAGATCGTCTCTTGTTGATTCTACAAAAATGTAGGGACAACTTGGGCCGTTAAGTCACATTTTCAAGATGCCATCACTTTTTGGATAAAGTATACCAATTGTTACTCACATAGCGTCTACTGAAGGAAATAAAGAAGTATTAACACTGTCTGTTTTCATATTTGGACTGACATAAAGGTTTTGTTTATATCTTGTACTGTAAACTATAACTTCCTGTAATCGATTACCACATTTCTTAAAAAAAAAAAAAACCTTTTACCGGATTACTACAGTAAATCAATCACTACCTCGAGGAACGGAGAAACACAATAATTACTACATCGTATATCATATTAAAAAAACAAACAAATAAAATCATTTATGTTCCGAGCTAAACTTAATATTTAATTATTGCATTGGGCTTCACGACAATATTTGTCTCACTTACGTCTCTACAAATGTGAACCTACAAAATATTTTATCACAACACAGCAAGATTTGTTTTTTTTTAATGATCACGTTTCTTAACGAACGTTACAGACAGTTTACAGAGGTTTCCAGTAACGGTTCCATGATTAAATTTACAAAAAATACATAAATTAAAATTCAGAAGTCACAACACATTTCCTTAATTACTGGACTTTTACAAATAAAAATAAATCGTACAGAAGCACATTCGAGCACCACAGATAACCACAAAGGGTAGCATTGTATCCATTACGGTACTTACAACTAAACCATATTTATTAAACATGACAGGAATCGAAACCATGTGGTCTGGAAACGGAACGTTCCTGTCTATATAGCAACTGACAACAATCAGAAATGCAAAGAGAATAAACTGAAATCCCGTATCCGCTGATAATGTGTTTACAAACGTCCGCCATACTGAAAACCTTAACACTCCTTAACAGTTGACAATTGCACCAACTTTACAGACTGGTACAAACAAAAATTTCCCAACCTGCCTACTACGAATATTGTAACAAAATGTCGACAGATTTTTTACGAAACGTGTTTTTAAAAATCGAACTTTCGTTGCATGAAGAAATCTGTACCCATACTGTCAAATGTATACAGTTTAACGCCTCTCGCAAACATAAGTGAAGTAAAAATACACTTCGTAAACATTATACTGCTTCAAAAAAGCATATTTTTAATAACAGCACACACAAATAGGTCACGTTGAAGTGGTTCTTTTTAAAACAAGCACGCCAGCTCCCATCGCGGGTACTACACAAAAACGCATTATTGAACGCTAGAAAATTATACCGGAATCGTACAGCAGGCGCCAGACCGGAAACAACCAAGACAACACAAATCACGCTGGAGCCGGAAAGAGAGAGGCGACTGTGTTATTATCAATCTCGTCTTGTTAACGCCACTTGAATTTTGATTTTCGTTTATTAAATCCCATCGATAAAACAACGAATGTAAAAAATTACTACATTGTAAAACGATTGTTCAATGTACGGTGACAAGGAGTCTGGAGACGTAGCACTTACCCTACGACGCTTTTGCAACGACATTTCTAGTCCCACGGATCCGTCACTTTCGCTTACATCGCGTTTGACACGAGATAAGCAAACACGATAATTCTACGCCGTGTACGATAATTTAATGTCATACATATCCCTACACTGACTTTATTTTCAAATCAAGAACCGGACCGTTGTAAATACGGACTGAAAGTTAAAAAAACGCACAGAAGTTTCGTGTGAAACAAAAATCTGATCGATATAGAAACTATTTTGTTTACAGGTGTAAAATAAGTAAATAAACAAATAAATAAAATCAGGTCATGTAACAAAACGTTCGTATTCGTTACTATCAAATCGTGGATGTAGTACGTTTGATGAACTCTATGTGATGTAAAAAACAACACATCATCATCATAATGCAAGATTTCGTGAGAGCGCGCGCGCAGATGGGAGGCGGGAGGGGAAGATAAAGAGAGAAGCTTGGAGCACAGCGCGCGCGAGGGTGAAGAACAGGAAAGAAGACACACAGCTGTCTGTGCCCCCTACATAGATTGCACATGTTGCTGGGAATCTCAGGCACACACGCACTCCAAAATTATTGCATCAACACGCTGTATCTCTCTCTATTATACACGAACACTACCAACGCCAAGAATAAATTCTCGCATTACTAACTGTAGTAGGAGTAGTAGTAACAGAACTAGTGGACGGCTATAACTCCTACATGTCATGTTTAGAAGAAAATGCTATTTGGTCCACGAAAAGCTATTTTTACCTGACAAGCTTTCGCATACTTTTCTGTATAACTCCTACATGTCATGTTTAGAAGAAAATGCTATTTGGTCCACGAAAAGCTATTTTTACCTGACAAGCTTTCGCATACTTTTCTGCATCCTCTTAAACTTTTATCGTTAGTTACCCTAGACCAGTGGTTCCCAAAGTGGGGTCAGCGGACACTTTTAAGGAAAATGAATATAGCATACCGTAATTTTCTCGGATTTTTTATGCTCTAAAATTTATAAATTTTAGAATCTTAAAACAATTAATAGAAAATTCCGGTACTTTGTTTTTGTTCAGACTAATTGTAATTGTAAAAGTAATTTCAAACTAACAACTTTAATTATGTCTTTAAATCATGTCGTATAGCAGACCTGTTTGTCAGTCGAACTGACTAGAGCGCCGGATCAATGCAGAACTGATCGCGCTGTTTTAGTCCACGTACGGGTGTATCTAAGCAAAACGTTTTCTCATGAAGCTGGTTTTACGTCTAAGTAGCTGGATTTCGACACGTGTGGCTGGAAAGATAGAGCCGAGGATGGCAAAGTTGAGAAATAAACTTGATGTCGAGAGTGACTTAATATTCAAATTATCAGACTTTAAACCTAATATTGCAGTGCTAATTGTTCAAAAGCAGCTTCATTGTTCACATTAAACTATTAAACCTGCTTTTGTTCACTATGCTTTTATTATTAAACTATGTTTAATATAATTAATATTATAATTTTGCAAGTTAAGACAATTTTGATTTTAATACATTTTTTAAATTAAAATATAAGAGGCTGTATCATACTTGCTGTTTGTTTTATTTCATAACTCAGACGAAGTCCGTGAAATTTTTAATTATTTGAGGTGGGGTCCGTGGACTGAAAAGTTTGGGAACCACTGCCCTAGACCACTGATGTTCCCTGAACCTTTTTGAGCCGTGAAGCAATTTTAGGAGAGAATTTCCTCAAAGAGCACCTTCTGAGGAAAACAAACTTGACTTCGCATCTATACAGGTTTTAGATTTCAAGTCTATACACTTATAGACTTTTAGTGCATCTAAACACTAAATATCAAGTTTTATTTCGTTACACATCGTATTTTCTCTACGGAAGTAACGAACTTAACGAGAAACAAAAACAAAAAACACGATGGTACACGTTTGAGAACGAATTAAAACGGGGTCGATGTACCAAATTGTGAAGGACTGCCACGATTTTTTATGGAGATGGTCAGCGGAGGCCGGGGAAACGCTGCCGTAGACGTTCAAAAGTCCCTAACCCTTCCCTCCACCTTAAAAGAGCCACTCCCTCCCTTCCTCCTTAAAAGATTTTAAACCGCGATTTTTACGCAAATATCCTACGGCGGTATGTGACAGATTTACTAACAAACCTCAAAGGGGTTAGGTGGAGAAATCGCTGCTGCCAATAATATCATCCTATAACTGTCTTACCGAGCCTTTCTGTAACGCGAAAAATTACTGAACTATTTTAAATAAATTCAAATTGGCAAACAGCACATTACACGGCCAGAATAACCATCACGACTACCACCAAACAACATCCCAAGTAGGTGGCAACGTTTGCGTATCTGATTTCTTATGAGCGGTTAGTAAAATTCTGGTACATACTGAAGACACTACGTGTGGTACGATACACTACTCCAAAATACAAGTAACTCTAATAATAAAAATAAATTATATCACACTATATAACGGGACTAATCCTGAATTTTTTGGTAGGATCTTATTGATAACACTATCTCTAGTGTTTTCATCGCGAAATAGTAGTAGTTCTCAAGTATAATGAAATACAGTACACACATACGCGCGCGCGCGCTCAGAAAAAGAGAGAGATAGAGATACTGTCGAGTCATTTTATCTTACCAATAACTATCCGAAACGAATTCTAACGACACTTGATCCAAATGAATCCGGAGAAATCGACAAAAAGAGTATTGAGATCATTTTGATAAAACCTACCGGGACGAAAATTTGGTAGTTCATAGCAGTTAAGAGGAATTTAGCTGAAATGAATATTCGTGAACAGGAAATTTTTAACAGGAATACTTTTCGGAAAAAGATTAAGGCGTCATCCAAATGTTCTAAGAGAAAAAAAAGGACAGTCTCGATAGAATAAAGAAAAAAAGAAAGAAAGGGCAACGATGAAACAAAACAGTGAGAAGTACTGAAAAGAGAAAAAGATGAGAGAAGATTTCACGAGAGCCAGAGCTGACCAAGACTAAAAAAAAAAAAACCCAACATAAACGCACAAAGAATAACATAATTTTAAAAACAAAACAACGCGTTATGTAAATCAGCTTGCACAGTTGTACGACAAGTAACGTAAGCGGCTTTCTGCAGTATCGATATAATGAGCTAAACAGCTGATTATCTCTGTACGTTATAAGCCACAGTCGTGACCAAATACAAACGAATTCTTTATTGTAATGTTCAAACGGTGAAAGTACACCGCCGTATACAATGCACTAGGAAACAATAAGAACGGCATTGATCCGAGTCTTCGCCTTTCATCAGTGCTTCCCATATTTACAATTTTCACAATATTTTCCGACACTTAGCCGCCGTATTCAAGGCTGAAGGCCTCGATCTTCCTCCATTCAACCAGTCTCCACTCTGCATTTTAGGTTTTCTCCTTTCTGGTAGCGTCAATTCCACTTGCCTACCATTTCACTGGTATGAGGTACCTGATGAACGGTTTTTGGTCTTATAAGAGACGCTCAGTACCTTACTAACTCTGTATTCGCTATCTGAGTTGACAACTACAGGTTATTCACAAAAAAATAAAATAAAAAAATACGATCAGCAGAAATATGGAGACGGAAGAAAGGTGCATTGATACGGAGTCCCTGAGAACCGGATTTACAGTGGTACGATCACGTTTGAACAAGGCTGAAAGTAGACGACCGAAAAGGCGCAGCTCGCGGAGGACTAAAATGAGATGACAGTCTCTTATCATGCGATGTCACATATTGCTCGGACGTCACATAATATACCAATTTTATGGAATACAAATGAGTTGTGAAAGAACGATTAACGTTAAGGATCCACAGTGGTGAACCACATTTCTCATACCAGCCGGGCCCTACCGGACTCCCAACGGGTACATCATCTCAAGTTCCTAGCAAAATTGCTAGTCACAATACTAAAACCTTCTCTACACCCTACAGTGACAATCAAGAGTCAACTTAACAAGTACGCCCAAGATTCACTTTCTAAGCCACTAATATAAGACGGCTGTTGTTCGGCTTTTACATTTTGCACGAACAAAAAAGAAAGAAGGAAAAGAAATTATTCTACGAAATAGTGGCTCCATATTTCTTAACTGGAAATTAAAACAAAAAAAAAATCAAAACTCGAAGTGTGTGTGTGTGTTAGAAGACTTGATGTCTGTTATCAAAACAGGAAGGAAGTACGCTCTTATAAAGAAACGATTAGAAAAATAATGATATTTCTTTGTTTTCTCTCCCGCCCCTCATCGAATGACTACTGTCGAGGCGTTTATCAGTGTCTGCCCTCCCCCTCTCCTCCCTTCACACACAACAACACGCTGTTAACACTAAATAACAACATTGCTATGGGTATTTATCAGCGTCTGCCTCCCTCCCAACTCGCGCACAACAGAGGCTGCCTTTCATGAACACCCCAAAACGCGTTCTACGTACACACGCTCGTCTCTTACACACTTTGTCAAGACGGCAACCAGAAGTCTGTGATCGGGGACGAAATTTTTGTTTATAAACTTAATCAGGGTCTTAAACTCGTTCGTATTTGCGTTTGACGTTCGTCTATACTGTAAGCAGTGAAGTGACGGAGACGTTGTCAACCCATGTCAATAATACAGGATTATCCCAGAGTGATGGGGAATCCCCAGAAGACAAAAATCCACATCGTGGGACTCGAACCCACGGATTAAAAGTTGTCTTACACTCTTGGCGGTTCTTTACAGTTAGAAACCATCAAGTAACCACCGTATTCCAAAACAAGGAAACAAATTTTTTTATTACGTTTATGATTGCCTATTTTTCGTTGCAAACTCCATTCTATTTCTCGCCTGTTGTCATCCCAATCACAGAATCTTGCGCCATCAAAATTCTGACTGCGTCTTACATCTGTCTGTTAAGCCGGACACACAATGTGGCCGTAGCGCAATTATAAGACATATATTCCACGAAAATCTTGCGTCCACAGCTTTACCAAAAAATAATCGTCCACCAAATAATCCTTCTGCTCCATCCTCTCTGACGGCGACACGAGTTCTGAATTCTCCTCGATTCATAAATTTCATTAATTGTTTTTATACGAACGTTTTTTTTTCAAGTAGAACCGAATATTCAAAAGTTAGTACCATTACCGCTGATTTGTGTACCCGCAGCCAACATTAGGAAACAAAAGGCGTCAGAAGTCGCACAAAAAACGTTGACCACGTATGTAAGGAAAACTGCTGTCAAACGTACGAAACTTCAGATTTAGAGAGCCTGTCAGAACGACCACGGACTTGACCGATCATAATATGAAACTCCGATTAACACGTTGAAGAGACGAGATAGGCCTTAATTCGCCATAAAATGATCCTGCAGTTGACTTCTGTCGCTGAACAGAATTGAATATGAAATGTCCTGGTCACGAAAAAAAATAACTCACACGCCAGAAAAAAAACACGGTAAGAAAATTTCCGTTACGTGCTAAAGTACTTCCTGCGTATCTCAACGCAATCGTCATACATTCAAACTGGTCGCAAGCCAGACAGCTGGAGATGGAGTCACAGATAAACGTAGTATTCAGGCCAGCAGCAGGTAGGCGTCTGTCTGCTGTCTCGGCTCTGAGGACTCTTGTGACTCCCTCCCTCCTTCGTGCTCGAAGCACCTTAACGTACAATTTTCTTGAGACGGCCTATTAACTAATACTGACGAAACATCGCTCGCATTCTTCAACAGTAAAAGAAAATTAAAAAAAATAAATAAATAAATAGGTAATTCCAATATACTCCAGTTATTATAGACTAACAAGATTTTTACAAGAAATGGACTAATGTTCTTGCGCCCAACGATCGGGTCCATGGCTCAGAAGACTGATAATAGCTCAGTAGCTTGCCGCCAATATTATGCGAAATTATTGGCTAGTGTAACAATAAAGAACCTGACTATTTTTCTCCTTTTTTCCCAGCAAGGACGAAAAACAGCCGAATGGAAACGAAACAAAATGTTTTTTTAAATGCAATACGAAAAAGACCCGATTAAATACCATAAACGTTTTCTCGTAAATTCCCGTTCCCGTTTCCACTGGCTTTAGGTACGATGGTTCATTAAAAAAAAAAATAAATAAATAAATAAAAAAAAACGTTAAAACCCTTGTGATCTACTTCCGATTTGACGATTGAAAAAGATTTGTATTTACGAAAACAATTTCACAAGTAAAACGATACTATTCTCTCTCTCTAATTCCCCTGCTCATTATCTCCTCTTATACAAACAAGGCGAGCGGGAGGAGTAAGCAACGATGAGAACGGTCTAGAGGTGGCGGTGGAGGAGAATCAGTGAGATGAGCGCGAGAAAGATGCAATAAACTAAAAATATCCAATACCTCTCTCTCTCTCCCCCCTCTTTCGACACTGAAAGAAAAGGAAAGCAGCAAAGGGAAGCAACAACCAGCACTGATTGTTTAGATATATCTATTTCCGTTATCTGAAGAAATACAAACATCCTGTTTTTCTCTCTCGCTCGCTCGCGCTATATTATCCCGCCCACACAAATTAATCACATTTTCCTATATATCTATCCGCCTGTAAACACCGTTGTTGTTTACCTAGACCGGTGCGTATTATCGGCGTCCAGTTACCTCCTACATTCGCGCCCCGCGCACAACAACAGAGGACAACGCGTTTCCAAATAAAACTCGCTCAACTTTGACGGCAGACACCACAAAGTCCAAAGAGTCAGGAACAAAGTGTTTCGAGCAAACAGTCGACCTTCACATAGAGACCACCACGATCCTTACAGTCGACGAATTAATAACGCCTCGCAAAATATGAACGACTGCAAAACGATATGAAAATCGAGAGGCTGCAGCTTCTGGAAAACCAAAAACTAAGAACACTCAAAAGAACTAACTGAACCATCAGTTAGAACTGAATTCGTCCTTAAATTCGTAGTGACCGTCAATCAATGAATTTTTCAGTGAAGGGTTTGTGAGGATCGGTCAAAAAAATATAACAAATTTTAACTTATTTGTGTCGACGTTTCTGCAATGTTTGTTGTCATAATTAGGACAATTGTTGCTGACGCCGAACACACAACACTGTCGCACACATTGTCGAAACGGCTACACAAATAAGTTAAAATTTGTGTTATATTTTTTTGACCTATCCTCACAACCCTTCACTGAAAAAAAAACCATTCGAGTTAGTGCAGAGTGCCACATGGAAAGGCACAGTACGCGAGTTGTTTAATTTGCCATAAGAGAGGGAAATGACACCGGTCTGGGTGAGCTATTAAAAGTTTAGCTTAACTTTACGTTAATTCGTATGGAGGCAAATTGCTGGTCTTGTTGAAAACGGTGCAAAAAAGCGCGCATATTTATTTATATAAACTTTTATGACGTCATATTGAAAAAAATACAAAGAACAGACCGCAAGTTACTGTCCGTATTACCTCATCGTTCAACGGGAGGTGTCGTTTGTTATTAAATGTATTAACTGGTAGCAGTCTGGTGCTATGGCGGGGAGCTACCAAAAATCCATTGGCGACAGCCGCGTTACTCGGGGTAAACTTACCGGCTACCTGGGTCATACGTCACTGGTTAACAACGACTGCTGTACACCTCTCTCACGTTGAAGTACCCTATATCTGTCTTTCTAAGATAAGCCGTTGGACCCAACAACATACTATTATTGTTAATGTTTACAAAAGGAAAATACTGCGGAAGAATGCGAGAGAGAGAGAGAGAGAGAGAGAGAGAGAGAGAGAGAGAGAGAGAGAGAGAGAGGGAGGGAGGGAGGGAGGGAGGGAGGGAGGGGAGAGAGAGAGAGAGAGAGAGAGAGAGAGAGAGAGAGAGAGAGAGAGAGAGAGAGAGAGAGAGAGAGAGAGAGAGAGAGAATATTCACACTCCCGTTGAGTTGAAACAACTGAATGTACCCGGAGGCCAAGAGGATACAGGCCTACAGGGCGGAGCCTCAAACAAAACAGCACATTTACTCATAGTAGTTCACGAGAGATGTGACGAATGAAGTTTATCGTGAACGCAAAAAATCGTTACGTTACACCAGTAACATTTACGAAAATCTTAAAAAGAATGTTAAGATTACGGATGAAAAGACCATAGATTTTATTTTATTTTTTTTCTTGAAGTAGAAACGAGCGGTACGCCTAAAAACCCGGGAGTAAAAAAGGAAAGACGAAATAACAAATCTGTACTTAACATTAAAAAGATAAATAATATTTAACATCCCGTTTAAAATAGCATTTTCCTTAACTTACCAGATTTCCCCGCCAGAGCCCTACCGTATTCCGACAGGAATCCGCGGTACCGTTTGTCGGGCATGCGCAGCGTCCGCACATCCTCGATCTGACGAGCTCGGCGTATTTCCAAAAGACCCTATTAAAGCGTTTCCGGTGAAACGTTCAGGTGGACCGTAAGAGCACACGATAAGACCCTGAATTGAAGGTCTAGTACCGGCTTTCCAACTGTTGCACGAAAGGCTAAGAAAAACTACACAGTGTCTCGATAAACAGGAAATGAAAAAGAAAAACAAGTGAAAAAAGACGTTCTTCTATTAGTCCCAAAGAATGATTGTCAAATGACTCTTTTTTGTTACCGTCCTACATTTTTTGAAGCTCAGCTTTTTTGCCAGTTTTTACTAACAAGGTAATGTGTTTTTCTACATATACCGTGCTGTAATTAATTAATTCAAGCAACGTTTAGTTAGACACAGTAAACCATACCATTGGCAGCGGTCGCGAAATGACTGCTTATAGTGAACGATAATTTTGCGCTCATACGTTTATATAAGGAACTCTTACAGTCGGTATCGAAAAAAACTGGGCGCTTTTTGTAACTTCCCACTACGATGACGTTTTACCAAAAAGTTGTGATTATTTAAAAGTAAAAAAATTAAAAAAAAACTGAAAATACGCCACGAAAAACAGATCTCGGACGGACGTTATTCTAGGGTATCCTTGAACTGCCCCGCCCTACCAGCGATATAACAAAACCTAATACGTGTGTATAAAATACAATCTCAAATACTTGAACTTTTCCTAAAGTACCGGTATCCTCAGTTCGTGTGGATATACTTATTCTATATATCCTCAGTTAACCGATATACTCTTGTTAACAGGCTAGTATAATATTAACGCAACTTTCGCATTGCTTGCACAACTCGGCACAGGAAACCTGGATAATAGATCGGTTCGTTCGTACTGCTAATATTACTGAGCGCTGTGCGAAGGTTAGTTTTGAAAAACTAAATTTCGGTACGGCTTCTACACTCAGGAAATCGAGGTGAGAACTGCAAGGTAGGCTTTGCATATTCCTACTGACGTTTTTTTACACTATAAATAAAAGCGAACTCCTTTTTATAATGTTATAACATAAAATCTCATTAATCACTATTGAAATTACACGCCTTTCACAGAGTAGGATCATATCAGCGTATTCACAGAATTTACAACTAACTGCGTTTATGTTTCGCGCCTTATTCTTCTTCAGGTTATCATTCACCACCGAAGTAGTAAAACATTTAACAAATATTATTCCAGTTAAATACGTTAACGGATTCGCGGATTCGAGTCTCGTAGCGAGAAAAACAATGGAAGAATTCGAACATCTGTTTTGGTTTCACACTTTCATTCGCGGCGGTGACAAAATTCCAACACCTTGTTGTACACATATAGGAAATCGAGTCACAGTCAAGCAATAAAGCGAACCGTTCGAATTTCAGCGTTTCACGACACACAAACGCCGGTATTCAACTTAACAGTATCCGCGAAAATCCACATGTCATGGAGCGATCTCATCGTTGATATCGCTTAGAAAAAGAAAGTTACGTTTAACAAAAAACTGCGTTGGGACTGACACCGTACAACAAATCGTCATTCACAACTCAGTGCCACCTCTATACAATGCCGTATATCCTCATAACGTAATTATTCTTAAATTGCCAAAACGACTTTTAATATCGTCGACACGCAGCTATAAAAACCGATAATTTGACCATAAATTTCCGATTCACAAATCTGCGTTGAACGTAAATGTTTTTTACCTGATGTTAAGATTTCTACAGTGTATCCAACAGTGTCTCACTGAATTAACAGTTACGTAGAACTATCGTTTGTAATCAGTATATCTTAATAGAAGAAGAAATCTAATTCTCCATCGGTAACAACACGCACAACATAAAAAATACTACACATAATTTATTTATATCCTTAAGTTCGATACCCTCGACATATCTTTTATCTTTACGTCACTTAATGCGGAAGTTACAGTCATTATCTGATTATCTCTTTCGATAGTGAATCGTCATTAAAACCTTTCATGCGCGATGATGCATCCACGATCACTCATCGTTAAACGTCTATGTGCAACACACGCTTGTTATTTATAAGCCACGGTCGTAACCTCAAAACCGACCCGTCTGTGTGGTGGAAAAGTGACATCAGTGGTAGTATCCCAGACGTCCGTTTATAATAATAACAACTTATAAAATATACTCTGGCCGTCATTATCTTTTAGGAAATAAATTTCGCGATCTCAAGAGGGTGCTTAATAATTTCTCCTGCCTTGTGGATATAAACACCATCGTTAAATTTGCTTGCCATTTCGCTGTAGCTGAAAATTCGCGGATTGGCCTTTGGTTTAAGGATCTAACTACGACGTCCCGAAACGCCAAGAAAACTAAAAAAATCGTGGTGCTTGTCCGCGTTAGGAGAATTATAATAAGCAGATTAATTATTTGAACGTTCCCACAAGTGCTGGCTCGGTGATGGCACGCAATTAACAAATTACCATAGTATCAAAATCTTGGATTTTGTTGTCCATGACGTGTCCGTTAATTATATCACTGCAGACTCGGAGCACAAAGTTTTTTTTATTGGTAAAAACAATAATTACGACGAAGCTTATGATAAGCGAAAACTGGTTCAGGCTAAAAGGTAAAAATTCTAGGATTTTACTAATAAAAAACATTGTGTTCAGAGTCGGTATATACGTATAATTAGTATGAAATTATTAAGATTACTATTAGGCGTATGTCGACAAATGCATTACACTGTAATTCACTTTTCTACCATCTTACGCGTAGAATAGGCCACATATAATCATCTGTTAACAATGGCATTGGTTTTACATTGTGTCGTTCCTTGTGAATACCAAATATTACATTAAACTACAAAGAATATTTAAAATTCGGTCAAAATATAGAAATTCCTAAGTTTTTGAAAGAACGGAATGTTCTATCGAATAGGAACACTTCGATTAGTAACTAATAAACCACTTATTGTTAAAAAATGTTTATGTTAAACTTTTTGATATTATGAACGTTTAAATAAATAAAACATTTTTCAACTAAGCTAACACGTATTATTTACTACATGCGAAGTATAATCTCTAAGCGTAAATGCTGTTTTTTTCGTACGGAACAATCTTACACTGATCGCATGCCATTTAGATATTTTGGTTTTATCAACGAGCAACAGCGTGTAGATGTTGCCGGAGCGGTCGCGAGTTTGGATCCCACCAACTACACGCGTACCAATTCCCATACGACGACCCCGGCCTGGTCGCCACCTGCCGTCTCCTCTTCCTGTGATTCTAAATTAATAGTTTTCTTTTTTATGAATGTTAATTTATACATCCAACGATTGAAACTGATCGAAAATCTTATTTAAACATTGCGTATCTTTAATACTGATTTCAAAATGCAGTTTTCAATGCTACTCGCGTTGTAGACAATATTTATAATCATACAACGCTTATCTTAATTACTTGCACTGTACAAAATGATATTTGGATACTTACTGGTGTACATTGGGCAACAGTGAACGACACGGACCTTCTCATAATCGTGTTATCCATTTTGCACTAAAATTTCATCAACAAAGTCGTTGGTTTGTATTTAAATTTAATACTCTTTAGATAAAACAACAGCTAAATTACAATTTTAATATCACTTGAAACGATCACCACACTATTTTCATAACTTCAATAACACCCTTCCATTCGATCGATGAATGACTATTACAACGTAACAAACACAATTTCCACTGTATAATATTTTAATAAACTAAATTCACTTTTCTTCTTTACTTTAAATTCGGGTTTTAGCACCAAAAGATTCACTCGAGTTTCCAAACGACTGCACTGTATTACACGTGCAACAAGCAATCGACTTGTAATAATGTAAAATACTAATAGAAATGAAATATAATTTCTCCGCTGTTGCTACGCTCCAGCTGCACTAAACGCCAGAAAACCCACGACACAACTGAACCATACAATACTTTTTTTTGTTAAAGTTTGCTTCGATTGCTTGCGCAGTACGCTACGGCGCAAGCTGTACAGTGCTACGATCTGTCGGCAACAACTGAAAACTGGGTTTTTATGAATGAACGCCGCGCCACGGTGGGGGTAGCCATTGAAAACTGCAAGAGTAAGCGAGACAGACTGATCGCCGTTGTAACAAGCGGAAAGAAGATAAAGATAGTTGTTGAATGAATGAACGGAAAGGAGAAACGCAATGTGGGAGGAGGGGAAAGCTGCTTTTAAAGGACACTTGGAAAGTGTAACTAAACTAAGTACTGTAAGATAGGTGCAAATGCGCTGTACGAGTCGATAAACGCGCGCGCACGCTGTGTAAATCGAACCCGTGGGGCAATTAATAGAACACGCAATACCGTTGTTGTTGATCGCGAAAAAAAGGTATTGCAGTTTTTAAAATAATCGCAAGTATTTCTACTCGCGTCCTTGAACATCACCTCGTTTGAAAGTTGCAATTCACAGTGTTCGTCGACTGCGCAGTGCGAAACGCACACGTGGACACAATAAAACGAAATTCTAAATGCTGTTGCGTTGCTAAATTCTAAAAAAATGTTTCCGTTTCTGCCGGTAAGACCGTAATGAAAAGTGGATAAATTCAGTAAATTGATAATCAGGCGGATTTATTTACTCCACAATTATACGATTAATCAAGAATATTAAGTAACAAAATAACAACAAATAATAACGCGTTGTTAACATAACGTTAAACGTATATAATTAATTCACTACCGACTCGGAACACAAAAGTGTTTTTATGGGTAAAAACGTAAAAGTTTAACCTTATAGCCTGAACCAGTTTTCGCTTTTAAAAAGCTTCTCCAGAGTGATCTGAAGAAAACCTTTTTAAAAGGCTCTGAAGAAGCTTTTTTTTTAAGTAACGGACACGTCATGGACAACGAAATCCAAGAAGTTAAACGTATGTTACAATAAATATGATCACCTTAGTGGTGAGTAAATATTAACTTAATACTAAGAAAAAATTACGTCTAAAACAACCTCTGTTAAAGATTGTATTTCATCCATTAGTTCGTGAGATGTATATTTTCCCAAGTAGCCTACTATATTATATTCAGGTACACCCCAGAACGTGTAAATCTATTATTCACTATCTCAATACTTTCGCAGCTAAAGTCATGAAAAGTGTGGTAGTTTTTGTCACCAGAAGACATATATAGGCCTACATCTTTACTGACCCTAATAACGTCACGGGAATTTCGTCAGCGGACCGAAATGGACGGATCTACGAAATCGGCAAGTCTTAAATAAAGAGTTCGACTTGTGGATTTACAATATAATTTCCACAACCCACGATTTTCCGCAGGGCACTGCACGATCCACAATCCACACTGATTACGTGATTCTCTCACACTTCTTTTACAGAACAAATCTGAGATAGAGTACCAACAATTTGGCATGATACGCAGAGTATATGCACGGGACTATATCCAAACAGACTGTAAAAAGAATTTGGCAAAATTGATCAATTGAGGAAAACTTGAACAGAGGTTACTTCGAACCCATTTTGTTGCTTTACAGTCAAGTGCTGGAAAACGCGAAATAGAGAAATTATAAACAGTTATAAACAGTTAAATAAAGAAACCGCTAAGAGTTCCAATAATAGAGTAGTCTACATCAAGTAATATTTAAGTTACGTATTATACAGATTTAAAGATCCTAATTTAACAAATCACTTGTATAAGATTACAAGACCAAGGAATAAAGAATTGAAATTGGCATGCGGTCCTCGGATGGCCGATACAAATAGAAAAAGAAATTACAAGACATGCGGATATTTCTGTAGCACAAAGTAAACACAATTAATTTTTTCTTATCTTTTAGTTATTCATGAATTATCCATTCATACATACATACACATGCGGCACTACAGTCCAGTGACCTTGATCTCCCTAATGATCTGCCTCCAGATAGTCCCATCATGTGCCTTATAAAATGGACGATATCTTCCTGTTTTAAAATGGAGTCTATTGAGTCTATTTCTTGATTAGGTCTGGTCATCCATTCTCCATTACAACATACTGGTCCGAAGATTCTTCTAATAATTTTCCTTTCAAAATCTTCAAAGCCTTCTCATCAACTGCTGTTAATGTCCAGGTTTCGGAACCGCATGTCACCACAGACCCGATCATTGCTCTGTACATTTTCAGTGTGGTCTCTTGGGTGAGAAGACTGGATTTTAATAATTTTAACAGACCAAAATAAGCTCTTATTCCCCGTCATTATTTTCTTAGTTATTTCAATTATCCATTCGCCTTCCATTAAATTCTTCTCGTCCATCCCTCCGGTAATACAGGATTTACGTAACAGACAACGCATTCCTACTTTTGAACTTTCCGGGGCCCATTCTAATTCGGTTATACTTTCCCTTAACTCGGTGTCCTTCTTTCTGGTATTTTATTTCACCAACGGCAGTAGGTAATAGGCCTATATTTCTACAGGCCTATTTCGTGAACTTCTCTCTCTCCTATGGCGCTACAGCCCAAGTCGGGCCCTGGCCTCCACCAATCTCCGCCTCCAATCCACTCTATCCACTGCAACCCTCCTCCAGTTTCTTATCCCCATGTCTCTCGCGTCCTCTGCAACGCCATCTTCCCACCTCTTCCTCGGTCTACCTCTAGGTCTCGTTCCCTCCCATGTACCCAGCAAAGCCCTCTTAGGGTTCCTGCCACCCTCCATTCTCATAACATGTCCGGCCCAACGTAATCTTTGAATTCTTATAAATTTTGAGACTGGTATCTCTTTATATATTTGATACAGTTCGTTGTTGTATCTCAGTCTCCATGAGCCATTTTCTTGTATTGGGCCTATAATGCGTCTGAGGATTTTCCATTTCGTGAACTTACTGCAGTGATAAAACTACAGTACTGTACCCTATACCGATATGTATATTTTCGTATACTAGAACTATAACTATTACAGTAATGATTACCACCAAAACGTAATGCTGAGTAAAATCATTCAAAAAATGTGAACGAATCAGTATCGAAATATTGTATACGAATGATAAAAAAAAGTAACTCACAAATAATAAACGAAAATATTACAGTATTATAAAATGTGAAGTCCTAGATGAGATTTACAAAATCGAGTTGCGAGAAACACGACTGGCCTAAGGCCTAATGACTGGACGACGTCAACTAATCGGTCCGTAAGACTATTTAGGCCTATAGTAATTGTTATTCTTAAAATAGCGCCGTCACAGAATACTGTTGTTGTTCAGTTGGGTGCAAAATGTTTACCAAAAATGGTGCGCGATCAAGGTTGACAGTGGCAGCAGAGGAAATGATGCAATGGAACTTTCCTTTCCGAAACTTTCTGGTGGGGCAATTATCGCCGCAATCGGACACAACCCGGTTTCGCTGGTACGGTAATCGCGTTTCCATACTTCGTGCATTTCACGCCCGAGGAACGGAAACGTATCCGCGCTCGTATAGCCTACTTCATTAATTCTAAATATGTACCCCTGATAACGGTTTTCGTCCTAACTTACCGCCCTTTCCACGGAAAACACAGTAATAATCAAGATTTTTTTTTTTTTTTGAAGTGTATATAAATGCTTATTTTGTGAAACTAAATACTTTTCGGAACTATTACTGAAAGTTTTTCACACGTTCGAATACCGACAGTCGTCGGCTCGAATCTATCTTAGAACGAACGTTTACAACGATGCTGGGCCACAGATTCTTGAGACGCTCGTCAACTCGGTCCTCATCGGCTGGGGAAGGTTAAACGAGGTCAGTAGTACCAGCCACATCGCCTTGCCCGGGTACTGAAGGTTAAAAAGAGCCATGATATTCGTACTCTCGTCCCTATATAATTTGGGACATACGGTACTGAACGGAGGAGGATATGTTGCGTAATGCAGTTATCCACTACGAGGGAAGAGACGAAAGATGTGGGGCGTTCGGCAATGAAAAGAGAACCAGAACAAGTCGCTACTCCTTACGGCGTAGCAGAAGAAGAAAAAGAAGAAGACAATGATGAAGATGAAGATGATGATGATGAGGAGGAGGAGGAAACGGAGACATCAACTTTTGCACAAAAACTTAAAAATTTCCACGTTGTAGCTTTTACGAAAATGCGAGTATTAAACATAAGACATAACTGGTTGGTTCAAGTAGAGCTGACGTCGGCTAGAGAGGACAGACAATACACGTTTTCTCTCAATACCGTAACGCTTTCCTACAACCAGTAAAGAGTAAACACACGCCCGACGTAATACACAACGGACATGAGGGTAGTTCCTAAGCATTCCGATGTAACTACAATAAACAAACGATAAAAACAATCCAAATCCAAATAAAAACCAAGCAAGACAACTCAGTAAACATTATTAAAAACTAACTAAAAGGTTTATTTTCGCAGTCCTGCGGCGAAACGCGTAGGTGAGAAGACTGTCGAATAAAAGGCCCGACTGTTCCTGTACTGTGGCCAGTACTACGTTACCTTCCCGTGTACCCATTGCTAAGGCCGAGTCGGACATGGAAAAAGAGTCCAGTAGGAAGTGGGATCTGTAAAAACGAAACTTTATACTATGATTCTGGCGGCGATAAAATGCAGTGTAATGTCATGTAGTCATATGTGTGCGTGCGCACGCGCGCGTGTGTGTGTTATATTTAATGTTTATAATAACTTTACCTCAAGATGTTTTTTTCCTTATTTGGAACATGTTTCGGGTTCCCATCCTCGGTCATCTTAATTTTGAATCTTGTGGAGTATTTGTGTGTTGGTTGGTTGGCTTGTTGACCTGGTTTCCTGTTGGCTTTTGGCACTTTAAATTGGTATTATTGTGTGTGTGATTGTGGTGTACATACAATATTAGTATTTTGTATATTTTCGATGTTGAGTGTTTTGAAACATGACACTATTTTCAAATCGGAAATACACAAAATACTAATAGCCCTATATACTCCACAATCACACATAATAATACCAATTTAAAGTACCAAAAACCAACAGCAAACCAATAACAACGACCGACCAACGCACAAATACTCCACAAGATTCAAAATTAAGAAGGCTGAGGATGGGAACAATAAGTGTCCCGAAACATGTTCCAAATACAGTAAGGGAAAAAACATCTTGAGGTAAAGTTATTATAAATAATAAATATATTATATGCATCAAGAAATAGACTAGCAAAAAGTGTGTATATATATATATATATTTCAATCACTTGAAATAAGTATTATAGTAATATATATATACATAGGCCTATATATCTTTTTTAAGTAAAGGCCAAACGGACTGCACTACTTTATGAAAATGGTAATTTGTAGTTCCCGCCACTCCCAAACAATAACATTACCCGTACAGCGAACGAATTAATGGCCGGCGTTCAGCGGGAAGTTTACCAAACGCACAGATGCCGCAAGTTGTGAAAAACATAGCCGGGAAATACGTGTATTGGGAAAAAATTAAGTGCAAATACGTCTGCAATAAAAAGAAACGGATAAACACAAAGTTGTTACGGTTAAGTGCCAAACGTCGATACGACACGAGCTATATCTGTCCGCCGGAGAAACGGCGGCCGCGGGATCGTGACACGACGCGACGTTCCTAGCATTCCTCTCTCACCGTGTGGCCCGCCCGTATTTAGCTCATCCGGTTTCCACCGCGTCCATTTCCGCTACTGGCGGCCGATCCAGTTTTCGTCCGTCCGGACACAGTCGCTACCGCCAGAGATCGCACTTATCTATCACACGCACACGCGTGACAATTACTCTCTGACAGAGGTCACACACAAGGTTACCGTGTGTGCACACAAACGACCTGACGCCTTCCTTCCTGCCTGTCTGCCTGACCTATTCGGTTGTGTGCGCGCGTACTATAAATCTGTACGTTTGTGGACGAGTCAGGTAACCTAAAAAGTGTTATTACTGCTGTAAATATTCTAAGTAGTGTTAATAAATGTCGCATAGATATGTTACAATTCTATATTACACAAGATATATACAATATTTCACATCATTACTAATATTTTATTTTCCTATAATTAGCCTACTGCACAGATTTGTGTGTATCACAGAAAATGACTGGAGAAACGTTCAGCTGGGTGGAGGGGAAACGGAAAACTCGTATGCTTTTATACATAAATCTCTCTCTCTCTCTCTCTCTCTCTCTCTCTCTCTCTCTCTCTCTCTCTCTCTCTCAGAGCATATAAATATAGTACAAAATACTGGATAATAAATAGTTTTCTTACGGGAGGGGGGGAGTCAAGTCCACGCCCCCCTCCTGCCCACTGGGACGGTCTGTAAAATGTAATAAAATGTGCATACTGTATCTAAAAATGCGAAAATAAGGCATTACAGTACAAGTAGTGAAGCCAGACTGCCTATATCCAAGTGAATGTCTAGCACTGAATTATAATTTAGACAAACTAGAAATATTGGAAACACAAATTATTAGGAAAATAATAGGCCCACGAAAAACTTCAGAAGGTTGGAAATTAAGAAGTAATGATGAAATATATCAAAGTACAGAAAATATAACAGAAACAGTGAGAAAAAGAAGACTAGTATTTTTTGGACAGTTATATAGAATGGACGACAATAAGTTAACAAAGCCACAGATCTTCAAATATCTGTGGGGAAAGAAGTCAACATCGAGTTGGATTAAAGAAGTCCAAAAGGATTTAGAAAAAAATAATATAAACGCAGAAGAAACAATTGAAAGAGAAGTTTTTCGGGCAAAAGTGTTAAAACTGGAAGGAGTCCAAGGTAGGAGAGAGAACAACGCAGGTTCAATGTGGACTGAAGACAGGAAGAAGAGACACAGTGAAAAGATGAAAGAATGTTGGAGAAAAAGAAAAGAACAAAGAAAAAAAAATTAAAATTGGCATGTGGTCCTTAGATGGCCGAAGAAAAAAAGTATCGATGGTCCAATGAATTTGAGGAACAGCAGTTAGCGCATTTCGCGTTACACAATCGATTGATGGAGGGTGTAGGCTATTTACCAGTGACTCGTTTGGAAAGTCGAGTAATCATAAACGTAGTTGCTTTCACTGGCGGAAGAAGAGCGTCCGTTACACATGTGACGTCACTAGGTGACGCTGAAATCCTCTTGCACCGTACGACTGTGTCAGACAAAACTGTCCAGTCTGGTGGTAAGAAAATTGAATAGATATAGTCCAATCTCCGAAACGGTGCTAATGTCATCTTCTCCTTCTTCATCTGTTCCTCAAAGGCGGGCTTGCACATTCTTCCCTTCCGAAAACAGTCTCTTAATCACCACATAAATTCTTCCTTCTTTTAGCCCACCCATATACTCCTGTCTGGGCCTTCCTCTTCCACTGCGCTCCTCAGTCATTCCCTCGATCAGGGTGATGAACCAGTTTGAACGGTGTAGCAGGTGTCCAACCATATTACTTCTTTTTTTTTTACCAATTCTAATATATAATTGTTGATTACTGCTTTTATAATTAATTAAAAAATACCATTAAATTATGAGTAATTTAAATTGTAATAGTGTATAAATTAAGTTCTGTGATATTATAATTTTATCGTTGTCTTAAAGAAAACATTTGAAGATGTTAACAAACTCAACTCCTTCACATATACAAGGATGCACAATACGCACCCACACTCATATACACAAACACGTTCACTCAAATAATTGTTCCGTTGTGTTTGACATTTCTTTTGTATTCATACAAAGGTCCTGATGTATGAATAAACATTGTCGAAACGTCGACACAAAGACGTTAACATTTGTGTTGATCCTCACAAACCCTTCACCGAAAAATTCATCGATTAACGGTCACCAAAAAAATTTAAGGATTCATATTACTTCTCCCTTCCGCAAATGTTGCTTTCTGTCTTCATCATCAGTCAATCGTAAATCCGCGGTGTTCTTAAGGTGCTCCTCCGGCACCACATCTCAAAAGCTTCAAGCTAGCTCCTTTTCAATTTTCACAGGGTCCAGGTTTCTGAACCATACGTCCATTTCCTCCAAATGAAACTTTTTATGAATATCTTTCTGGTTTCAATTGATACGTTGTTTCTGGACGCTAAGGCAAGATATTTTCTTGAAAATGCTCCTTTCGCTAGGGCAATTCTACATTTTACAACATTGGTGCATCTGTCATCTGATGTAATTACAGCTCGCAAGACAATAAAAAGGTATCAACTTGCACTATAAGGTATCGGTTCCACGTTTGGGAGAAGATCCGTGGGTAGGACCCTGCAGAGATGATCGTAGTGAAGACAGAACAGACTAAAAGCGTATACGATAAAATGAAGACGATAGCAATAATTTGTTTAATAAACTTCTTTCTTCTTTCTTGTACACCACTGAAGGAAAAATAAATATTATTTTATCTTATCTTAAATTTAAATTTAATCTTATTAAATTTTATTTTATGATTCCAACGATATAAAAACCTACAAATAGTTATGAACACAGAAATCTTTGACACAGCATTGTATTCAACACGACTGACTATCTAAAATCTTTTACATTGTCTGCTGGTTACAGAAACAAAAATACCGATAAAAAAAATCATTTCAACATTTTTTGTAGTCTTTTTTGTTGTTTTATGAATGGAAGTCAAAGAAAGCAACAGAAATGATTGGTGATGATGTAACAGAGAGAGAAGAGAAACCGAGAGAGTGAGAGAGGAGAGCCCGGCACGGCGTAGGGAGGACAGGAAGTCACTCCCACCAGAAACCTACGCGCAAGCCGCTACAAACAGTTGGTGGTTCCACGTAGCTAGCACAAACCCAATTGCCGCGGCCTCGATACCAAACAACAAATAATAACGCATACGATTTTATACAGACGAAAAAATGGGAATGCGTTTACGAAATAAAACGTTTATAACATTACTTTTATTATTAACGATTTTAATTAATTTTTCACTATATCGTTAATCGCGAGAGAGTCAATTATTGTATACAGTATACGAGTCTAATACATGTGCATTCAGATTTTCCTGGAAAACATTATGTAAAGCTATAAGACCTATAAAAGCGAATACGTAAAAATAACAATACATTATGAACAATGACGTGGAGCATTATAGTTAAATAAACAATAAAGAATCGTACAGAATACAAAATTATCTACATTAAAAGTTATTATGAACTAAAAGTTTTTAATTAAAGGTTTTTACTCCTATAAATACAATACAGTTCTTTCCGTGACACTCATGTAGTCCATATAGTCCGTATTCCCCGTCAAATATTCGTTACAGGAAGCACATAGCGATTAAAAACTTTCCTTGTTTGAACACAAGCTCATTCATTCCAAAAGCCAACCAGACTCTGTCGACTGACAATTTCTCCGATCATATGTTACCTACCGTTTTTCCCAACTACTTCAGCTGTGCAAGCAAGAAGCGAACGAATCCTTGAAAACACTAATGCTGCATAAATCTAGCTTCACTCAAGGGTTCTAAGCAGTTATGCAGGTCTAACCACAACAAAAGATCCTCTGACATCGGACCATTCAGAAACCAACAATCCTATTCAGAATGCGTAGTAGCCTACATAAAGAGACATAATCTACTGATAAGGACATTAACGTTTTACATTATCCTGTTCAAATGACAACATTAATATACTATCACTACCTCATCTCTGAGAGGTGAATTGGCGGACACCATGCCAATCTAGACACTGATGATGGAGCCGAAACGATTGTCAGTAACGACAACTGTGGACCACGACCTAAAAGGCCGTGTGATATAACGATTATCGAACAATTATATCGAAATGTATCGAACAATTATATCGAAATGTACCGGTATGTAATAATAAATGTACTTCGTTTAAAACAGCGAGCGACTACTGTAGCAGTAGCACAGGGAGGTTACTAGTTTGTAGTAATAAGCTATTCTTTTCTCTTTTTCTACCGTTAGTTTGATATTTATTATTGATTTCCTTTTCTATTTGTCTCTAGACATTTTCACATTTTCTTTGTAACGTCCAGACCTGTGACCCCGACTGTGAGTGCTATTTATTCTGCAAAACATAATTTTGATCACAAAGACTTACATTCGTTCTGACCGTTAATCAATGAATTTTTCCAGTGAAGGGTTTGCGAGGATCGGTCAGAATATAACACAAATTTGTGTCGACGTTTCGACAGTATTTATTGTCATCATCAGGACAACTGTTGCTGAGGTGCTGCGACACACCAAACACACAACTGTGAACATCTTAGCAACAATTGTCCTGATGATGACAATATATATTGTCGAAACGTCGACACAAATAATTTAAAATTTGTGTTACATTTTAACCGATCCTCACAAACCCTTCACCGGAAAAATTCATTGATCACAAAGACTTTCACAATGTGTACAAGTATTTATTTCGTTAACTTATTATAGAGGTCACTGGCGTAACTTCGGGAGGAGGATCAGTGGAGTCAATTCCCCCCCCCCCCAGAGCTATTAAAAATTTCAGACGCATTCCATAATCTCTTAACGAGGGTCTATTTCTATAAGTGACTTGCGTGTGTTAAAATAAGGGTTAAAAATAACCGTAGAAATAAACGGAATTAAAATATTCGTAAAATAATAAAATAAAGTTACTTTTCTTAATAATGATAACTACTCAACCTTTAGTACATTGAATACGTATTTTCAGCAAAAAACAAAAAATTAATACGCGCGCGCCGCGAGACGAAGCCAGAGCCTATTAATCTACCTATAACTTCCAGAAACAGTTCCTCTTACAGGGTTGTCTATGTCATGACTCCTCTGGTCTAACATCTCTATGGTTTGAACCATCGTCTTTGCACAGCTAAACTAGCAGTTTATTGATGTTAATTCGGAAAAATGAGAAGATTTTATTGCAGGATTTTACGTAAAAAATTACGTATTCCAACACGAACTGTAAGTTGCTTAAAACATTCTTGGAACCACATCCTTAAAATGTGCAGGGTAATAAATTGGGTTTTTCAAAGCACTCATTTTATATTTTTCAAAAATAAAAATACTCATTTTCATACGATCTATTAAGATTACTTAGAACTAAAGTGATTCCTAATGACACGAGATTTATTTTAATTTGAATGACAATTGAAGTTGAATCGGTTATTTCAGAAACGACACATGTGACATGTGTGAAAAAATTTGTAAAGCAATTTTCTTATGTAATTTTTTTTTCATTTATTGCATATACATTTAGTTCATTTCGCACGTCTTCATTTCTTACTAAATCTCTTCTTGTGGCACCCTTTGACCCGTCTCAAAAATCTCATTTCTGCTGCCTGTATTTTGCTGTCTCCTTTTTTGGTATTTATCCAACTTTCACTCCCATACATAAGTACAGGTACAGCCATCGTTTTATAAAATGTTATCCTTGTGTCTTTTCGTGTTTTGGTATTTAATGTTTTATTTATTGTGCCACATATTGCCTGGAACTTATTTATTTTATTTTCCATGTCATTGTCATAATTGTAGCTTGTGTCGCAGCCCAAGTTTATAAAGAAAGATGGAACACCACGTAAATAGAATAGGAAATGGGAGAATACCCAAACAATACTTAACTACAACCCAAGAGGGAAAAGAGATTTCGGAAGACCACGAAAACGGTGGTCGTAAGTTTGTGAGGACGGAACAGGCAAATGCCTAATCCTTGTAGTGCAGAAGAAGAACAAGACGATTTTCTTATGTTTAAAAAAAATATTAAAACATTTTTTCATGCCAAAGTCAATTTTAAATATTCCCAATTACAGCATACACTTTTTTCAGAATTTTAAAACAGTAATTTACATGAAGAGAATGTTTTTTCAGTTTTTCTCAAAATGTCACATGGTTGTTTCTGAAATAACCGATTAATTTATCCTAATGACACCTTTACTTTGAACAACAGTTAAGAATGACAGAATATTCTGTAATCAGCGCTTTTCCATATTATTTCAACACTTATACTTCTCGCTGGTTTATTTAAAAACTTTATAAGACGCAACGAATTTATAAAATGTATTTATACGGGGAAGAATCCAGAATTTTTTTACTTGTCTTGAGGAAAACGGGGAGTCCACAACTCTCATCCCCCCCCCCACCAAGAGAAGCTCTTGGTAACGCCACTGGTGAAGGTATCGCACACGAACAATAACATGTGTTAAATCTATTTTCGCATTAACTTTATGAAGTGGGATTTCCTCGAAACGTGGATACAAAGTAACAGTTTACTTTATAGCTGTATGGGATAAACAGTTTGCCTTTTACACTATTAAACAAACAAATCCTCAACGAGTTTCGTCCAGAAATTGGAGCAGGCTAAAACGAGCTGCAGTAACACACGGAAAAGTATTTTCTTGACGTTTATATATCTTTTTGGCACGCTGAATACTACTATTAAGAAAAAAAAATTAAAAAAAGATGTTGGAACCGGATACTTCCTTGTACCTACCGCGCAGCCAGTTTCCGTCTAGGAAGTGGGGGGGGGGGCACGGTGACGGCGCCAAGACAAGGTAACAGACACATTCGTACGTACAGCACATCGGAAACAGAGAGACAGAGAGAGAAAGAGAGTTTCACACACCAGCTGAGCTCCATACTCGACACAATAGTCATTTCCGGCTTAACCTAACCTTTCTAATAATTTCATTCATTCGCTCATGCATTCGTCCTCGTTCACCCATTCATTCCTGCCTGCCGACTTACCAGACGGAGGAGAACACAATGCGAGAGTGAGGGGGAGGAAATTACACGCTGCGGAATGCATGCATGAATAAATACATTCAGTACCGACTGTGGTAGCCGAACACGCAGCCACCTATGTATGTTTTCCGTTCCGAGGAAAAACTTATAACACAAGGCCGCCTACGCAGGGGCGCGCTCACCCTCCTACCACCCCACACGTGCGACTGACGTCACCCAAAAGCCGTACACGCTATTTCTGAATGAACCGTTTGACTTTCCACTGAACGGTGTTAATAACAAACGTCAGAGCTACAACCAGCTGTACTCAGCGAAGATTTTGCTATAATCGCAAATATATATCAGCACAAAACGGTATTTTAATTCAATAATAAATACGAGAATGCTTTGGCGCTTATAAAGGATGTTATAGCTACCTTGTATTATAATCAAAAATCTTGTAAACCAAAGGTTCCCTGCTTCACTCTCTAAAGAGAATTGCCAAGTAGATGCAGCGCCTGCAGATTTACCGTTCTTTACCTGCAGACACAGCTTTCGCTACCACACTGAACAGTTACAACCAAAGCGATAGGTAGCTAATAATTTGTAAACAGAATTATCACTATTGCACACCACGATAGAAAAATTATTCCGATTAGCGCTTTCAAGCTTCTCAGCTCATCGTCAGATCGGAAATCTGATCAGATTTCTTATCAATCAGATCAGTGGTATGCAACAGTGATAATTATGTTTGTAATTATAACCACTAACACAACTTTCTTAATTAAACTTCTAATAATTTGTAGTAAACATTACCTCCCTTAGCAAAACTGGAATCCCTTAAGAAACAAAGGTAACAGTTTTTGAGAACATGTATGTTCCAATCCTTACCTACGCGAGTGAAACTTTGGCACTAGATTCAAGTCGCTTCATTGCTATTCAAAGCCAGGAAATGAGATACTTAAGACGAGTGGAGGGTAAAACTCGTAGGGACTGCATCAGAAATGTTACAGTAACACCAGCATTAAAAGTAAGACCATTGGCTGACACAATCGTAAAGTCCCAAATGAGATGGTTGGGACACCTTCAGCGAATTGGTGATGAGAGACTTCCCAGGAAACTATATAAGGCATGAAGAACGGGACGACGATCTAGAGGAAGGCCCAGAACGACATATGCAAGTCTTCTTGGAGGTCAGTGGCATCCTTTGGAATCGGGCAAAGCCTCTTGCTCTCCAGAGGCAACAAAGCCGATCTCTTTACAACTCCTCGACACCCTAACCGAAAGATTGTTTTTTACAGCTGATAGTTAAACTACAAAGTGTAAATGTTACTACGAGTCGTTGGCTGCTAAAAGAGGTACAAGACACGGAAGATTGCCTGGAGATGATGGAACGAGAAGTAACACACACACACACACACACACACACACACACACACACACACACACACACACACACACACACACACACACACACACACACACACACACACACACACACAGAGAGTGAAACTTCCAGGATTAGAAAAGAAAGATATGAAGACAGGATCTGAAGGAATAATGTCAAAGAAAACGAGAGCGTTCCGTATTTGAGAATGTCGGAGAGAAGAAACACAAGAAGCGGAAGCTAATAAAAATAAGCGCCGCCGAAAATAACGCTAAAACCGTATTACGCCATGCACGAAAATTTATTAAACAAACAGGTAATGACAAATATGAAGATGTTTATATCAATTTACGAACGTACAGTTTCGGACACGAGTAAAAAACGAAAAAGCAGCAAAATACACACTGTAGAGATGAAGTATCTGAGAAGTCTTAGGAGTTACAAAGCTAGATACGAGAAGAAACTTAAAAAACTTAATGAGATATAGAAGTGTAGAGGATGACTTCTCCAAGTAAAGCTACCTTCTTTGGTAAGTCCTCTACTAGACTTTATCTGTCAGAGCAAATTTTAAGCAATAAACTAGGCGGTACTAGTGGCAGGTATATTAGTGCCGGTGCCGAAAAGTGAGAAAATAGGAGAGAAATCAGCAAATCAAGAAGGCTCAATTACAGTACTTTATATATTTTCAAGTAGACCAGTGATACTGGCTTTGAATTTGTAACAGGCCTCCATGTAGTAGTAATGTGCACATCACACTGTAATGTACCTACTTATTGAATATTACATAATTAATTATAATGAATCCATTTGAGTGTTTGTGGTGTTTTTTTTTTTTAATTTTCCTAATGTCTAAAGCATTTGTGTCTATTTTTATAGTTAATTTCACGATTAAAGAATGAACATGATCATGGTCAAGTTAAATTCAAATTACATAATTTTCAATATTATATAAAAATCATATTTGGTATATTTGGTTGTTTTAGTGCCGCCTAGTACAAATTCCTTAAAATATGCTCTGTTATGTACGTTAGTAAAACTGTGTACGACAGGTTTCTACCGGATGCTCTCCATTATTTTTCCTGTTCCTGCGTATTTGCCTTCATCTGACCATTGCTCCTTCCGTTTGTCATTTCATCAAGCACTCCAACCTTTCTTTTTCTCCGTCCTCTCGTTCCTTCTACGATCCTTAGCGTCAAATAGTTCCCATGCAATATATACTCCAACCAAGACGTCCTCTACTATTTACTACTACTACTACTACTATATGCTTTCATAAGTTTTCTTTCTTCTCCTTTCCTCGTCAATACTTCATCGTTTCTCATCTATCATTTCATTGCGCTTAATTATTCTTTGCCACATTTCGAAGCTATCTAGGTACCTTTCTTCTTTCTTTTTGATGGTCCGTGTTTCACTACCACATAAAACCACGTTACAAATACAGCATTTGGCAAATCTCTTTTTCATCTCAATCAGAATCCTTCTTGCTGTCAGTAACCCTTTTACGCTTTCAAAAGCCCTCTTATCCATTTATATTTATACGCCATTTATAAGACGAATGCAGTCCATTTCAGCACCATAAGATTTTTGTTTTGTACACAGAACAATTAACTTCGATAATAACCATTTACTACCTTGTGTACCGAACGGATCACATAATACAGCTCAGGGAGTTGTCGCCCTCCTAATTCTTAGACGGCTTAGGCGATAAAATGGGAGCCATTATCATAATAATAATATTAATAAGAATTATTATTAAGAATAAAATTAATTTTTGAACAACTGTTCATTCACGAATATTTTCATTGTTCACCCACTCTGGTCTTTAAAATGTAAACTCGAAAAACGTACACTTTCCAACACTTTCTATTTATTATTTTCGTCCTAAAGCAATCCATATACTTAACCCCCCCTCTTACACGAGTATTGAGATACTGAGTTCAATACATGTACAAATACCTCCAACCCCGTTCGAAAGGTAATTCAGGAACGGCCTCAGACAAAAAACCTTTTAACTCAACCCAGTTTTGGAAATTTTGAGCAATTTTAGAAAATAATCTTTTTTGCCGTCCATGCATTCACGCTTGTAATGTATCGTGCTGTGTGACTATGGGCGTTGTTTCACTTCAAGGTAGGGTACTAGGCCAACACCGAACGGACCTTGAACACTCCAATGAAACCTGTTATGTCGTGTTGAGTACACACACACAATTACATCTTCATTTATGGGGATAGTTTACAACTACACGACACACGGAAATAACTTAATCTTAAACGTGAACCAAACATGTCACTATATTAAACGTGTATTAGGCACACCAAAAGCTTTCCCAATACAAATGAACTCGAAGTTCATTTTTAATTTAAAAAAAAGGTGAATAAAATATAATTGCGAATTACACAACTTTACACTGTTCGCAACACAATTACTATAAGTTAAATGCATTATGCTGCCGTGACCTCGCCATTACTTTCTCTTACGTCCAAGGAGAAAGGACTTGTTACTTCCTGCCTAAAAAACAATTTCAACATGTCCAACGACTCGACTGATTTCGGATAATCTAATATGTAACCAGTGAAGATAAGAAAGCTGCAGTATCTCATGAGAAATGAACAGATATTGCGGTCCATACTACAGGGAAAAGTACTTGGAAAGAGAGGAGCTGGAAGACCGAGAAATTTAAGGATTTGGTTTGCCATGAATACAACTTACTTATTCCGTGCAGCAGTACAGAAAGTTAAAATAGCCTGTATGATATCCAACATCCGAAACGGATAGGAACTACAGAAGAAGAATATGCAATCAACATTAGCACGTCTCCATCCGTCCATGTGCCAGTGGTTGTACAGCTAGTGCTGTCCTGTAAAGGGGAATCTTCTGTTGTTCCGATCACCAGGATGTAAGCCTCTTTTCACCACATCATCGTGCGTCTCCTGGCTCTAACCCGTTTCCTAGTTGGAAACCCAATTTGGGCCGACGACCATCAGGCATTCATCCCACGTGGCCATATCATACGAGAAGCGCTTTGTACTTGCGGTCTCCAAAATTGTTTTTTTTTTCAGCACGAAGATCCATCCTGATATCTCCACTTCCAACACACTGGAGACTGAGCACGAGGCTTTTGATGAATGTTGCTTGGCGATGCCGGTGCTTGGCAAAGAAGCGCTCACAGAGTGGCACAGCAGCCGAAGTGACTTACAGTCCAAAAAAATTAAAGAAATTTTGACGCAACCGAAACATCGAAGCATGATAATTTTTTAGGCTTTTGAATCGTATAATGTGCATATAACAAATATATTTACTATATAAGAAACATTATCATGTTAAAACGACAGAGACCGAAGATTTCTAGACTGTGGGGAATCGAAAGTATGGAAGCGTTAAATTTTTCGATGACGTTACATTTTTGTGGAATGACCCCCAGCCTAAAAACATTATCATGTTAAAAAAAAAAACACCGTTATTTGGATAAAGAGACAGTATCTGAACAGTTTCACAGATAAAGCGAAACTGTTTACTGAGGTACTTCCTGTTTCTTACTCGGTAGAATCGGGTTTCAGTCATGTGAGTAATTTACCCAGCCAAACGCATAATGAACAGATATGATTGTCGGTAATCTCCTTTACAACAATGGGAATCAGGTAAAAAGGCTTGTTTCTGGTGAAGCACAATGGTCACACTGATCGTGGAATACTTAAACGTATATAATTTCCTGTTATACAACATATACTTAAAATTATACGTTTTCATGTAACTATATTTTGAATAAATTATAAAAATCATATATTCAATGAGTTTCATCTACAAACAAAACATTTACTAAATATTTCTTTCAGTAGGACTGAGGGGCACAAGAATAAAACGGTTGAAAAGGCGGTATGAAGCTCTGGTCGGGAAAAAGACTGAGAAACTCTGTGGTCTGTGATACAAGACCAGCGGTCTGCAACGTAATAGCGCTTGAGGACCACACTTAAACTCAACTCAGCAACGTACCGTCCGGCCACACCGTTAGCGATTAATTTTCGACAAATATGAAAAAAAGAAAATTCGGTATGGAGAACCATACACGACTTCCATGTTCTATGGTTTATATTTAAAATCATTTTCGAAATGAAATATTTCCATAGAAACTACTTCTTTCTTCAGCCTTAAACACAGTACTGCGGTCACTAACGTATACCACCTCACGTTAGCGCACTCGATTCTCACTGATAATGGTAGTCGATGGCACTGCCAAAACGTCTGGTTTTGCAGAAAACATTCGACCACGACCAAACAGCCCGGGAAGGAATTTTAACAACAAACTACTTCTTTGTTGCCGATAACGTAGTACACATATAAAAAAATTACCCCCTCCCCTTCAACTACCATTTTCATTTATAGATATTTCATCTACCTTTCTACAGTGGATTATTATGACCTTCTTTTCAGGATACTTTATTTATCAAAATTAAGTACTTAAAATACTCTTGTTAAAACATAAAACGTTGCAGGTAAACTACCCCTTCCCCTTAACCGATCTTCCCCAAAATCAATTGGCCTTGAGTCCTTTACAACTCATCCACATATGCAAAACATTATCCAATTCTGTTTGAATTTGCGGCAGTTATCGTTCGCCATAGAAAAAATTCCACACACACACACACACACTTTTCGGAAAATGACTTTTCTTCGTGTTTTGAGGGTAGTACAATCGGAATCAGCCCTTATCTCGAACACGATTTTTTTCGCCATCACCATACTTCCATTTCCTTATGGAAAATGGAAGTAAAAAGGCAGTACTTTATTGTAAATAAGTAAAAAGAAGCAATGTACACAATCAGCAGATCTTATTACATGTCTTTAACGGTACAAGTTTATTACGTCAGCATTAAAATGTAGATACAAGAAAGATATTAAATGTAGTGTAAGTATCGTCTCTTTTGTCTAGCCAAGGGTTGGAAGGAATACACTGGATCTTGCAACATAATATGATGAAAATAAAAGAAAACTCGAGGAAATACCCATTCCATTAAACACACAGAGTGACATCTACTGTATGTTTGTTAGTGAATCAGCGATACATTTGTTAATGTTTCCCCTGCAATACTACTTTAAATTCACATAATAATTTATTATTCATTTGTTTATTATAAAAAATAAAATCGATTGTTCAAGACAATGTCGCGGGCCGCCGTCCGGTTGGAACTCACTGTGCTAGACGGAGGGTAGCCTACTAAGTGCGACAATTACTTACTAAGTATAGAAGTAGCCTCTCCGTTCTTGTCCGGTGTAATAAAGCGTCCATTACCACTTCTCCCAAAGTTATCGGCCAAAGCCCTTTCTGTTGTCAACATTTTTAAAATAGTTGCATCACAAAACACGTAACCGTCGCGTCGGTACAGCACCGTGGGTCACGACCAGTACATGAACGTCGACACGGAAGCTCTACATCTATCACGGAAGAACTGAGAGTAAAGATTAGATTTGACTCGTTTAACGTAGCCGAGCTGAAGCCAACAACTTGGCGTATCTACGCTACAATGGCGTACGCAGGGGGGCTCAAGCCCCCCACCCCCCAACCACAAAAATGTAATATGCACTTCGTTAATTTACTTAGGCTCTCGTTTAAAATTACAAAATTGGATATTTTGACCGATCTGGAAGGGGATATAAATACTAACAAAATAAGTAGATTATAATAACAATTATTAGTTCAGTTATAATTTATAGTTCATTGAGCGATGTATTATGCTGAGCGTAGCATTCAGTAAGCTACCTGTTTTCTCTCTCTGTCTCTCGCTCTCATTTGACGGCGCGGAGGCCACCGCCCACTACTATAAGTGAACCCTAAGAATTTTTACTTAAGTATTAAAAAGAATATTTTTATGAAACTTAAATAAGTACATAAACCTTTTTCATAAACTTTATTTTATACATTAATGTATAAAATATTATAGTCTAATTGAAGTAAAATGAATCTATTGTTAAATATTACAATGAACATAAAAAAACAATTAAAAAAAAATAGAATGAGACGTAAGTTCCCCAGTCACGAATAATACATTTTTAATAAAGAAAACATGAAACCTACTGAAAGTAATACGCCTACTAATAAATTTTAACCATTAACTGGCATATGTAACACTATATGGGATTATTATACTACAAGTTGTAGAAGAGTAGGCTAATACATGGACTGCTAAGGTTCAAACCCCCCCCCCCCCCCGATTGATTTCTGCGTACGCCACTGCTACGCTACAACGTTTTCAGTACCTGACACATTTCAATAAAATAAGAATCGCTGTTTAAAAAAAATTCGCTAAGGTTTGTAGGCGGTTATTCGTAACAATTAACAGTGGCGTATCTAGAATTTGGTCTTTGGTGAGGGGCTTCAGGAGTCAAGTTGGATTCATTCAAAAGAAAAAAAAACAAGTTAAGACCAATCAATGTTACTATCTTTTAAGTGGCTGAAAAACGTGCGATAACATCCTGAAATCAGTCCCATTAAAGTAAACGTGTAACAACGCAATAAAAATACGCGTTACTGAAACATTGTTACAAGATACTTATTGACTGAATTGATTTTCCTAGCAAAATGTGTAATCAGGGAACAGAGAAATGTACACAAGAAAAATTGCGGATGTGAAAGATCTGCCCGAAGAGACCCAGAGGGTGTTATCAAAAGATGAACGAGCACGAGCGAGCAGGAGAATGCAGGAATATTGGCGAAGAGGAAAGAATTGGCACGAATGAAGGATTAATAATGATAATAACAACAATACGAGTAATTATCAAATTCATCTCGACAAAACAAAGTCAGTACTATTACTCTGAATAGATACTGAATCCCAGGTAAACACGGCTTTACAGTTTGCATTTAGACATATTTCAAAGCCGTATATAATTTTTTTCTACCTCACAAAATCTGGTGGTTTGATCGGGTTCATCACCAATCTCGTAGTCTCGTTTGTTTGCTGACCAAATTGCCAAAACGACAGATAAAAACGCGAGTAAAAAAAAAAAACGAGGCCTGCGGTTCCACGCACAGTAGTTGTGGTTCGAACCCACGATCCCACCTCCACAGTGCTATTGTTTCCAGTCATCATCTGGGTCTCTCATCTGTTCTCGGTGTAACGCACGCGCGCGCACACTCACACAAAATATCCGAAACACAACCAATAACGTGACGCAGCCTACAACAACGCAAACGTCAATTCTTCGCCCGAGATCACAGCAAATTTATTACATCGAGTGAGCGTTCTTTACACTTCGCTTTACACATAACCTTCGATCATGTCACCAGCGCTGCACTGGATGTACTCGTACATACACCATTTCTCGATGAACTCATGTGTTATCGCTAACCTGAGATTAGTAAACCTCCTAAACGAATGTGGTAAAATGATAATAAAGACCTTTTTGTTTTGTATTAATCAAATTGTCACTGTTGCACACCACTATAGAAAAATTATTCCGATTAGCGCCTTCAGGTGAGCTGTGAAGCTTGAAAGCGCTAAGTGGAATAATTTTTCTATAGTGGTTTGCAACAGTGTTAATTCTGCTTGTGATTATAACCATTAATACAAGTTTATCAATTTAATCAAATTGTGTTTACTCGAAAATGATACCCCACTTTTCGTCAGAATTTTGCTCTAAAATTTCGGAGGGTCTTATATTCGAAGTAATAGACAAGAAATAAAAACAAGGAGTGTAACTGAGAAATGTTTACATTAAAACAAATTTTATAATTTTTTTTTTATTAGTATGGGGTCGAGTTTGGAGAGGGTCCCGAGTGTTGACTGGACACTGGTCCTCACAAACTCTCAGGATTGGATGAAGTGATGTTAGTTCCCAAAGGAGCCCTCAGCCTCTCTCCAGCCAAGACAGTACTGCGTGTGAAGTGACACATCCTAAAAGAGGTGACCCTGTTGATGCGGGACAGTACTGATCTAGACCGGAAGGTATTCCTGGTGGAGGACGGCAGCAGTCACAAGTACCAAGTTATGGCGTAAGGCAAATAATCCTGGACCACGGCTTACCTACAGGCGTGGATCTAGTCGGGTGTAATACTGCATACAGGGAAAACCGGTCCCTTTAGTCCGGTAAGGCAGCCAGTTTATGGGAGACAACCCAAACAGAAAATCGGGCTGGACGTTAATCCCGAAAGTGCCAGCCCCATCGTCGACTTGCTAGTAACATAATCAGGGGACATATTCATCACTAAACTGTCACAAGCAAGATGTAACCGGACGGACAGGATTGCCTAATATCGGCTGAAGTGGTTGGAACATCTTAACCGAACGAATCCATGACTACCACATCCCCAAACAACTATGGAATTATAAACCTAAAGGTCAGAGAGGTCTGAAGAAGCGTTTGAGCGATCAGCTCTAGTCTATCTGCTCGGGACCGGAACAAAGCATTTTTTGTTTAATCCTCGCTGAAGATGATGATGATGTATTAAATCACTAACCTAACAGGTTTCTGATGTTTAAGCCTATATGTAAAGAAATTCGCCCCAAAATTTAGTGGGGGTCTTATTTTAGGAGCGTGAGGTAGGGAAGGCTGCCTAGGTACTGCCTAGGGTGCGAAGGTGAACTGTTCGGCACACAAGGAAGACAGTGTGGCCAGCACTACGTTTCAGTCACTCATTATTGGCCCATCACGTTTTACCACGTAATCGTTCCACACGCCGAGTGATCCTGGAGCTGAAGTAAACTCACCTCGACTGCGCGGTGCTGCTCGGGAACTGAACCCGGGTTTTCTACCCCAGTAACCAAATCCCATGCGCCCTGGGCTGCTAATCTCCGTCATGTATTAAAACGTTTTTGTATTACATTATGTTTGCACTTACTCAAACCTCGTACGTTCCCGCAGCCCGTTGGATCGGACTTTTTATTTTTCCGGAATCGACAGTAGCCCCTACACCGGTTTCTACTCAACGTTTTCCGACATCGCCTCCTTCTTCTTCAGACGTGCCTTCGTTCACATTCATGAGAAAAACATCAGAGCAAGTCTCCGAAACGTCGAGCCGACAGCCAATATCTCTGCCCAGAACGGTTTCAGGAAGGGCAGATCATGTTTAGATTGTATATTTACAATAGCCCAGCTCATTGAAAAGCGTAGAAAGTATCAGCTGCCCACATACACAGCTTTCATCGACTTCGAGAAGGCTTTTCACAGAGTGAATAAGAGCAAACTATGGGCGGTAATGGCAAAGAACGGGATCCCACATCTAATTAGAGCAATACAGAGTCTGTATATGGGGAATAACATCTTAATAGAAGCAGGGAGACCGAGAACAGCTCCTAGAGTTGGCCTAATCAATTGTGGAGTACGACAAGGGTGTCCATTATCACCTCCTCTTTTTAATTTATATATTGACGATGTCATACAAAACTGGCAGATGTGTCTTCCGGAGCATTTTATGACTGGTCATTCTACAATTGGCACTTTGTTGTTTGCGGACGATCAGGCTATTCTATCGGACTCTGAACACAGATTGCAGATGGGTATACATTTGTTAAATGGAATCTGCAAAAACTCTGGATTCCAGACATCCACAATTAAAACCAAGGTGATGGCTTTTTGTGGAACTGACGCCGTACGAGCAAAAATTGTTATAGACGGTACTGCCCTGGAACAAGTTAGCAGTTTTGAATACCTGGGCTACAGTGTGTCTTATAATGTATGCAACGACGTGGACGTTGTGAACAAGTTGCATAAGTTCAACCTTATGTGCGAGACCATCAGGCGAACCCTCAAGTCAGCAAGTAAAGAAACGCGCCTAAAATTCTACAAGGTGATGGCTCTTCCCACACTTCTTTGTGGGTCTGTAATCTTTGCCTATTTGAGACCGGAACAAACCGTTCTTGGTTTAAACCTTGAGGATGATGACGACCGTTTCCCAATCGCCATTCTGTAGCGCGCTATAGGCTACCTACTTAATTCCTTTATTTACCTTCAACTCTATTTTTATCGACACCTGTCTGTTTCTTCCGTCTTGTTGTAGCTAGTTTGACACAACATTTGGTGAACTATTCGTTGTTATGTTCTGCCATTTGCTGAACACGTTATCATTTCATCTGTAGCTGTGTGACGATCAGACAGCTTTTCGCGTACTTCCGTTCCTTATTGTTTCGATGATTCTGGCGCCGTCTCTAAAAGCCTGTTTCAGCTGCTCTTAATAAACTATTCACCCTTTATGGGTCGTGCTTCAGAGTTGCAGGTTATTAGATTTTTTACAGCAGACATTCAATCACGTCTTATACTTTCGTTTGTGACGCCTTATATCAAATAATGTCAGCCACTACGACGTTAGTTATTTTATGGCTAATCCAAGTTTCTACGTATTCAAACAGAAATAAAGTTTCTATTTAAGTACCGGCAATGGCTCCTTTGTTACTAGCTAAGCAGTGTACTGGTTAGCCCGTTCGGTGGGAAGAGTGTGGCCAGCACTACGCTTCAGCCGCCCGTTACTCCCAGAGGACGTTATCAAAGGAACTCGTTTCCACACGCTCAACCGACCTTGGGGCCGACGAAACGCACCCTGACTCCAGGTGCGTCCGGGAATGGAATCCTGTACCTCTACATTAGTGACCAGACTCCATACACACCAGTCTACTAAGCTTGTCTACTACGTGACGCACTCAAGTGTGGCCAACTGCCAGTCACGGGAATAAGGTTGCAAGAACATTATCGATCTATGCAACGTTATGGTTGCAAGAACCACCGTTGATTTCGTAGGCTATGTTCGCATTTCTTCTGTACACGATTTCATTTGTCAGATCCGATCATCAGGAACAGCAACGGTTTTGAAACCGCTAGCACCTCCAGTCGAAATAATAAACATTTTCAAACTGTTTAGAGACAATATTGTTCTAAGGCTTTCGCGGCCGGTGTCAGTTATATTACAAGTAGCCCTATCTACCGGGCTGTTTGGCCGTAGTACAGGGTTTAAAAACAAACCAAACGTTTCAGCAGCACCATTGGCTGCCATCTTCAGTGGAATTCGAGTCTACCTGAATGCGGGGTGTCAAACGTCAGGCCCACAGTACTGTGGTGAAGGCTCAAACACCACAGTACTCAGCCTTAACCACAGTACTGTGGGCCTGACGTTTGACACCCCTCATTCAGGTAGACTCGAATTCCACTGATGATGGCAGCCAGTGGTGCTGCTGAAACGTTTGGTTTGTTTGTAAACCCTGGACCACGGCCAAACAGCCCGGCACATACTTCTAATATAATGTTTAGTTTCAATTCACCTTAGGAAGAAATTGGTGAAAATTAGCGAGCGGTTTGTGAAGCACTTTACAGTAAACGAAAACATGTTGTACATCTGAAATCTCCAACTTTATCCATAATATTGTACATCTGAAATCTCTAACTGTATCCATAATATTGTACATCTGAAATCTCTAACTTTATCCATAATATTGTACATCTGAAATCTCTAACTGTATCCATAATAGTGTACATCTGAAATCGCTAACTTTATCCATAATATTGTACATCTGAAATCTCTAACTGTATCCATAATATTGTACATCTGAAATCTCTAACTTTATCCATAATATTGTACATCTGAAATCTCTAACTGTATCCATAATAGTGTACATCTGAAATCTCTAACTTTATCCATAATATTGTACATCTGAAATCTCTAACTGTATCCATAATATTGTACATCTGAAATCTCTAACTGTATCCATAATATTGTACATCTGAAATCTCTATAACTTTATAAATAATATTGTACATATGAAATCTCTAACACATTTCCAACTAAACTAAGCGCGTCATTAGGACTACAAATTCTCCGTCGAATTTACACGGTGAATTTTCTGACTAGCGGACTGAACTTAAATAACGAAAACTAACATATTCATTATTAACTTAACGAAACAAGTGACCGGTTTAGTAAATTTGTCGCGTACGAATTGCTTGAAACAGTGTTCGACTCGCAATTCCTGGCTTCATGTCTTCATTTACAACCTACACCTAACAGTTATCGGAAAGTGAAAAACGTACAGTCGTATCAACAAATACTTGAAAACTTCAGTTTAAAAAAAAAATCAAGAATCAAAAGTGAAAGAGCCAAACACACACACATGCACAAATGTTATCAGTTATCAATACTGGCACGACTGATACACGCGCGTGTCAACTGTTATCACTGATATGTCGTACCAAAACGCCACTGACCGATACTTTCGTCCGTCAATCAAACGACAACATGAACGTTTTCCAATTGATTAATAATTTACACAGCAGCGTATGTTTTCAACGCGCGTAATATCAATGATTCAGGTTATACTACCGAACAGAATGAACAGATGTAAGAGAAGGAAGAACTGGCAGTCTATAAGCCTCGCGCGCGCGCGCCTGTGCTATTCAGTTATGTGCTGCACTATTTTTAGAAAATCCCCTTCTCTATCTCTCTCGCTCGCTCAGTCATTCTGTCTCCTTTTCTCTCTCCCACTCACTCAGTCGCCCGTGCTCATTTATAAATATGCTTTTTTTCGTATTTTGTAAATATTTATTTCTTTCGTTTCAGTCATTCCCCGTCTGAGCAAAACATTTATTTTAAGATATATTTTTAATTTATAAAAGCCTTTCAGAAACCACGCGCTTGCGTATACAACAAGCGCTCTCTCGAAGGGAGAGAAGAGAGGGAGGGAGAAAGAGATAGAGACCTTTGCACACCTAAACTGGAATTAAAAATGTATCAGCTAGCATATGAATATAAATGTATCAGCTAGCATATGAATACGAGTATAAATGTATCAGCTAGCATATGAATACGAGTATAAATGTATCAGCTAGCATATGAATATAAAATTTTGTTTTTTTTTTATAATAGAGCGAATTATAGCCACAAACCTGGAATGGATTCGCGTCTCCACAAATTATCTTGGAAAATATTCTTCAAATTTTGCCAAACATTTTTAACTAAAAATGTTACACCGTGCCCTCCTTTACCTGCCTCGTTAACTAGAAGTGGGTCTAACAGCAAGTATGGCAGTTCCTTGGCTCAGCACACGGTTGAAGACCTGTAAGCACACTGGAGGAACCGATGTGGTGGCTTCTGATATGGAGTACAGAATGATGGCTTCAGGCTGTAAAGGTGAATTTCAGAACAAGCAACAGTTATGCCCAGGGCCGGATTAAGGTATCTTGGCGCCCTAGGCTAATTATATTTTAGCGCCCCCCTCACCACCCATAGGCTACTCTTATGTTTATTTCCAAGGGGCTGAATGAAGCTTTAAACACCCTACAATATATTTCTTAGTTAGGAATATTTCAAATATCTTACTGTTTTTGGAAATAGTCTCAAGAATTGAAAACTGAGGCTATTTTTCAGAGATTATTTTAGAGTTACACCGTCAACCATTTGTAGTTTGCATGGGTTTTATACGGAAAAAATTAACTAAGTAGTTACAGAATTTTAGCAGTTTTATTAAGGGTACATTTAACATCATTTACACAAAGAAGGCAATCAGTTAAATATCTTTGGGTTTGTTAAGACTCATGTAAAGTTCAAGATAGATTCTTTTTACTCTCTTTAGATTGAGCAAACGTTTTAATCACCTCACTGAAATCAAGTCCTTGCAGAAAGTCACTTTCCATGAATAAGAGGGCTACAATGGTCGGTTTATCTTGGTCCCGGCGATAGAACCACTAGTTCTATGAGCGCCGGCCGCCGATGACGTATAACCGGAGAAAACAGTTTGGAAAGCACTTCTATTATTTATGTACAGTTTTACCATAATTTCTCGCAAACAGGCGTCTGTGTTCAAAATGAACTCAAATTTTTATCCTTGTAATTTATTACCAAATTTACATTTAGCTGTAAAATTTTATTATTTTTTAACTAAAATTTTGCGCTCCCCCCCAAAGTGCCGCACCCTAGGATACAGCCTAGTCACCCTGATGATTAATCCGCCCCTGGTTATGCCTAACCGTGAAAAGGTAGACAAGGCTATTGGTTTGATTTACGGGTTTTGGCGGAACAATATTCTCTCTCTCTCTCTCTCTCTCTCTCGCATATGCACAAACCTAAATTTTGAACGTTACGAATTACGAATGCTGTATTATCCCGAATAATACCAAAAGTGCTAAAAAGAGAAGACGGTTGTTGGTACCAACTGGGCATGCGTGTTAGTCTGAGCCGGAGAGACCACGGGAGTAACACTGTGTTAAGGTTCACCTACTAAGGAGAATGTGCAGTAATCTCTCGACATGTTTTTGTCTCTATAGACAAATTTAAATACTGTGCTGTAAAAAATAGTGGTAGCTTACAAACCTTATTCAGTACTGAAATCTATTCTATTATGTTATTATAACCATTATTATTATTATTATTATTATTTACAATAGTAGTAGTAGTGCTGGCGGTGGTAGTAGTTTAATGGTGGTACTGGCAGTGATAGTTGTAGTACGTTAGGTTAGGTGGTACCACCACCACTACTACTATTACTACTACTACTATGACCACGAGCGGTGTATATTATGTGTTTTGCAGATTATTTAATTAACTTAAATATATTTTAGATTTCCAATTACACTGTAAAATTAGTACACTGATTCAACACCTGATCTCTATGCTGTGAAAAGGTACAACATTTGTGTCTGTGCTAAAGAATTGCAAACGGTAATGCTGTAACAATTACGTGTGACCAAATTGGGGAGTGGTGGTGGTGGTAGTGCTACCTTATACACTGTCAGTTGTTACTGAGAGTTTCTGTTTTAAGGTCGAGACAAAGGTAATGCTGTAACAATTACGTGTGACCAAATTGGGGAGTGGTGGTGGTGGTAGTGCTACCTTATACACTGTCAGTTGTTACTGAGAGTTTCTGTTTTAAGGTCGAGACAAAGGTAATGCTGTAACAATTACGTGTGACCAAATTGGGGAGTGGTGGTGGTGGTAGTGCTACCTTATACACTGTCAGTTGTTACTGAGAGTTTCTGTTTTAAGGTCGAGACAAAGGTAATGCTGTAACAATTACGTGTGACCAAATTGGGGAGTGGTGGTGGTGGTAGTGCTACCTTATACACTGTCAGTTGTTACTGAGAGTTTCTGTTTTAAGGTCGAGACAAAGGTAATGCTGTAACAATTACGTGTGACCAAATTGGGGAGTGGTGGTGGTGGTAGTGCTACCTTATACACTGTCAGTTGTTACTGAGAGTTTCTGTTTTAAGGTCGAGACAAAGGTAATGCTGTAACAATTACGTGTGACCAAATTGGGGAGTGGTGGTGGTGGTAGTGCTACCTTATACATTGTCAGTTGTTACTGAGAGTTTCTGTTTTAAGGTCGAGACAAAGGTAATGCTGTAACAATTACGTGTGACCAAATTGGGGAGTGGTGGTGGTGGTAGTGCTACCTTATACACTGTCAGTTGTTACTGAGAGTTTCTGTTTTAAGGTCGAGACAAAGGTAATGCTGTAACAATTACGTGTGACCAAATTGGGGAGTGGTGGTGGTGGTAGTGCTACCTTATACACTGTCAGTTGTTACTGAGAGTTTCTGTTTTAAGGTCGAGACAAAGGTAATGCTGTAACAATTACGTGTGACCAAATTGGGGAGTGGTGGTGGTGGTAGTGCTACCTTATGCACTGTCAGTTGTTACTGAGAGTTTCTGTTTTAAGGTCGAGACAAAGGTAATGCTGTAACAATTACGTGTGACCAAATTGGGGAGTGGTGGTGGTGGTAGTGCTACCTTATACACTGTCAGTTGTTACTGAGAGTTTCTGTTTTAAGGTCGAGACAAAGGTAATGCTGTAACAATTACGTGTGACCAAATTGGGGAGTGGTGGTGGTGGTAGTGCTACCTTATACACTGTCAGTTGTTACTGAAAGTTTCTGTTTTAAGGTCGAGACAAAGGTAATGCTGTAACAATTACGTGTGACCAAATTGGGGAGTGGTGGTGGTGGTAGTGGTAGCTTATACACTGTCAGTTGTTACTGAAAGTTTCTGTTTTAAGGTCGAGACAAAGGTAATGCTGTAACAATTACGTGTGACCAAATTGGGGAGTGGTGGTAGTGGTAGCTTATACACTGTCAGTTGTTACTGAAAGTTTCTGTTTTAAGGTCGAGACAAAGGTAATGCTGTAACAATTACGTGTGACCAAATTGGGGAGTGGTGGTAGTGGTAGCTTATACACTGTCAGTTGTTACTGAAAGTTTCTGTTTTAAGGTCGAGACAAAGGTAATGCTGTAACAATTACGTGTGACCAAATTGGGGAGTGGTGGTGGTGGTAGTGCTACCTTATACACTGTCAGTTGTTACTGAAAGTTTCTGTTTTAAGGTCGAGACAAAGGTAATGCTGTAACAATTACGTGTGACCAAATTGGGGAGTGGTGGTGGTGGTAGTGCTACCTTATACACTGTCAGTTGTTACTGAAAGTTTCTGTTTTAAGGTCGAGACAAAGGTAATGCTGTAACAATTACGTGTGACCAAATTGGGGAGTGGTGGTGGTGGTAGTGCTACCTTATACACTGTCAGTTGTTACTGAAAGTTTCTGTTTTAAGGTCGAGACAAAGGTAATGCTGTAACAATTACGTGTGACCAAATTGGGGAGTGGTGGTGGTGGTAGTGCTACCTTATACACTGTCAGTTGTTACTGAAAGTTTCTGTTTTAAGGTCGAGACAAAGGTAATGCTGTAACAATTACGTGTGACCAAATTGGGGAGTGGTGGTGGTGGTAGTGCTACCTTATACACTGTCAGTTGTTACTGAAAGTTTCTGTTTTAAGGTCGAGACAAAGGTAATGCTGTAACAATTACGTGTGACCAAATTGGGGAGTGGTGGTGGTGGTAGTGCTACCTTATACACTGTCAGTTGTTACTGAGAGTTTCTGTTTTAAGGTCGAGACAAAGGTAATGCTGTAACAATTACGTGTGACCAAATTGGGGAGTGGTGGTGGTGGTAGTGCTACCTTATACACTGTCAGTTGTTACTGAAAGTTTCTGTTTTAAGGTCGAGACAAAGGTAATGCTGTAACAATTACGTGTGACCAAATTGGGGAGTGGTGGTGGTGGTAGTGCTACCTTATACACTGTCAGTTGTTACTGAAAGTTTCTGTTTTAAGGTCGAGACAAAGGTAATGCTGTAACAATTACGTGTGACCAAATTGGGGAGTGGTGGTGGTGGTAGTGGTAGCTTATACACTGTCAGTTGTTACTGAAAGTTTCTGTTTTAAGGTCGAGACAAAGGTAATGCTGTAACAATTACGTGTGACCAAATTGGGGAGTGGTGGTAGTGGTAGCTTATACACTGTCAGTTGTTACTGAAAGTTTCTGTTTTAAGGTCGAGACAAAGGTAATGCTGTAACAATTACGTGTGACCAAATTGGGGAGTGGTGGTAGTGGTAGCTTATACACTGTCAGTTGTTACTGAAAGTTTCTGCTTTAAGGTCGAGACAAAGGTAATGCTGTAACAATTACGTGTGACCAAATTGGGGAGTGGTGGTGGTGGTAGTGGTAGCTTATACACTGTCAGTTGTTACTGAAAGTTTCTGTTTTAAGGTCGAGACAAAGGTAATGCTGTAACAATTACGTGTGACCAAATTGGGGAGTGGTGGTAGTGGTAGCTTATACACTGTCAGTTGTTACTGAAAGTTTCTGTTTTAAGGTCGAGACAAAGGTAATGCTGTAACAATTACGTGTGACCAAATTGGGGAGTGGTGGTGGTGGTAGTGGTAGCTTATACACTGTCAGTTGTTACTGAAAGTTTCTGTTTTAAGGTCGAGACAAAGGTAATGCTGTAACAATTACGTGTGACCAAATTGGGGAGTGGTGGTGGTGGTAGTGCTACCTTATACACTGTCAGTTGTTACTGAGAGTTTCTGTTTTAAGGTCGAGACAAAGGTAATGCTGTAACAATTACGTGTGACCAAATTGGGGAGTGGTGGTGGTGGTAGTGGTAGCTTATACACTGTCAGTTGTTACTGAAAGTTTCTGTTTTAAGGTCGAGACAAAATAACAGCAACAGTCACTGCAAGAAAAGGGAAATACAACATGGAAAAGTACAGATATTTTGGAGTGTGCTGGCGACATACTGGAAGAGCAAAAGTGAGATTAAAACAAGCACCGTCTTAACTGAGCTTCATTTAATGAAAAGAAGGGCTTAGTTTGCAGCAGCGTCTGGAGGCTATTGAAATGCATGTGTAGAAACGTGACTATATGGAAGTGAGATGAACGGAGAAAATAAATTGGGTAAATAATGAAGAGGGGTGGCACGTGTGTTCAGGAAGTAGTAGTAGTAGTATCATGCGAGCAATACTGGCCACACGCTACTTAAGTGTGAGTACGTCAGCCCAGTCCATACTTGACACCGACTTTCATTTGTAACCTCCAACAGCTACCATCTGATAACGGTGCTGTTCTATCGACTCAACCAAATGAGGGGGGGGATCCTCCAGTTTCTGGATATCCTTGGGAGTGCAGGAGCACTGTCCCAGGGAGTAGGTTAAGTTACATAACACTCAGCAGTTGAAGCAACCTTGGATGCCTTCACCAAGCTAGGGAGCTGTAGACTATCCCCCTGCACTCCCGAATATATTCCAATTAAAAGAAACAAAAGAGCAAACTGGGCGGAATATTTATATTTCTTTTATGAATTTGCTCACTGCTATAATTTTTATTGTTCGACTAAGCTTTTCGTCATCACTGACATCTTCAGGTCTTAAACAACGTCTATCAACTCTAAATTATAGCAGTGAGCAAATTCATAAAAGAAATAGTAAGGATGGCTGCTAATTTAAACAATACAAGGAATATTTATACCTCGAACTTGCAAGGATTATGTACAAAAGATGGAACGTTAAGAGGATTGGCGTCTGTAGAATGAAATATCGAAGATACCCTAGAAGACCGTGGACATCATAACCGCGGAAGGTGAAAGGAGAAGAGGAAGACCCAGACTGAAGTGGGAAGACAGTATTACTGCGACAATGTGTAGAAAGGAGAGAGGAGTAGTGTGGACTTGGGCTGGAGAACTGGTGTTAGATAAATAGGACAAGATGACGTGACCTCAGCAAAACCTCGACACCTAATGGATGCAAGAGGAGGATTAAGGAAATAATAATAATAATAATATTATTAATAATAATAATAATAATAACGATACGAAAATTCTAAACAAAAAACGAAAAAGAATACTTTTGGGCACAATCCTGAAGAGGAGAAGAAACTAGGTAAGAACGTTATAAGGTAAAAGGAACGGTTAACGAGTTGCTGACGGGAAAAGAGAAGAAGGATGAAGTGATTAACAACGACAGACAATGTTCAGAGTGAAGAGTGTTCGAGGGCCACGACAGGGGCAACTGGAGATAACATACGCGTACAGGATCTACCAAGCGAAGATGAAGATGAAAAAAACTAGTTGATAAAATTCTTTGTTAAATGAAAATATAAAATCTTCGCCAGAAGATCCATATATAAGGTCAATGTAGCACCTTCGTCACATCCAGCCCCAGATAATGGACCGCAAATTTTCGCAGTGCCAGGGTGCCCGGACCCTGACGGGGTTCAAGATGCCCATCATGACGAAAAAAAAATGTACATCTTCTCCATCTTTTTGGGTAATCAACCCGTAGACCTCTAGTTGGTTCTATTCTCGATACGCACAACCATCGATATATTGTAAACGTGGTCTTCCTCTGTATGTCTTCCCTCTAGTATAGTATGTCCTCCCTTCAGTATAGTTTTAGGTAGACTCTCGTGTGTTAGAATATGTCCTACTAATCCGCTCCTCCTATTAATATAATTCCAAGAGGCATTATGTTCCTCTGCTCTTCGAAAACTGTCTTCATTTGTCACTCTGTCTCTCCCGCTAATCTTCATCATTCTTCTATAGCACCACTGTTCAAATGACATTAAATTTCCTGTCCTGTATTTTCCTGTGGTCCAGGTTTCACACCAGTACAAGGCAACACTCCAAACAAATGCCTAACGACACTGATGGAAGGCAAAATATACACACCGAAGTGAAGGAACCAGGTAATAATGCTGCGAAGCCTGCATTTTTACAGAAGGTCAATGAAAATAAAAGAGCATTCTGAAGAACTAGCCAAAGATCATAGATATTTCGACTCAGAAACTTTTTTAATGTCCTTTCTATTGTTACCGACTACAAAAAGTAACCGTTTTCAGTTCTGTATTGTTCCCCAAAGTAAATTACGGGCGACAAAATTTTAGCCTGAGCTGGAAAATTAAAAAAAAAGCGAAAGCTAGTGATCCATACCAAACCACTGGAATTTACCTCCCTTCGCTCAAAGAGAATTTACATGTAAAAGAATTTGCATTAATTAAATCGAAGAGGAAGAATTCCTTAACAGATCTATGATATCATTCCATTTTGTATAACGTGGATTGAAACTTACGTCACTAATCTCCGTGTAAACGTTATTTTACTATCTGGACTAATTACAAAATTGCTAACAATATTGCAGTGAAAGTCACTGTTACGAGGTCATTGTTGTTTTTAAATTTCCACAAAAAATGCCGTCAGTATTATGTTTATTATATATTAAGTCTTATTGTTAAGTATTACAGTATTCTGTTATTAGTAATGTGTGTGCGCACGCGGGTGTGCATACTTTATTTTGTTAAAAGGGACTGTCGGAATTTGCACGGAACTCAAATGTTTCTAGATCCTGACCTGCATATACCAGATATATAAAATACATTTTTGAAACATGCATACATGAATGAAGCACACACATACACTCCTTTAACTCTCTAACGTGAAAATTACAACCCTGTTTAGTAACACTGTTATCAATAATAACACTATCAGCCACAAAAACCCAGTCGGCAGACCTAATAAAGTTTTTTCTGTAGCCTACTGTGGTAAAACAGACGGTATCAAGGGACGCGAGTTCAGCTTCGATATTAGAATGAAACATTTCATCTCCTTGGGTTCGTTACTCTTTCTAAACTATCGACTATTTCGTTCTACGAAGTTTTCGTATCAAAACAACGGAGGTTATTATTACCGATTATAATCACCAGTTAGGACAGCTTTGAAAACAAAACTGAAAAGCATGTAATTTACAACGTGAAGCATTTATTTAATGTACCATTTAATGTAGCCTATCATTTTTTGACGTTAAAATTCAAAAGGAAATAAACGAGATGTTACCAGTCTTTGTTTACTTGATATTAGCCTTCTTTGAGGAACAATTTGGACAACGCTCGATAAACTGTGCGTACAAAGAAAGTGGAAAGAAGTTCAAATAAATAAAAAAAAACGAACAAAAACTATATTAAAAAAATATACATCTTTCATATAAAAATGCTTATTAAGTTGGCTATACTGGGTCCATTCTTTTTAACTGGCAAGAGAGAGAAAGAGAGAGAGAGAGAGTGTGAGTGAGAGATGTGAACCAAGGTTGTTGTCTTCGCCACACACGCACGCACGCACACTCACAACTGGCTCCTGCTACCGGAGTTACACGCGTCCATGTTACACGTTGCCGAACGCTGGCCACGAACTTGAACCCGACAAACCGCTTATTGTACGACCATGTTACACGATATCGAAATAGAAATTTTCAAAACACAAAACCACAAGTAGCAGCGATCGCCACGGCCCAATAGTCCGCTCCTATTGTTAACTGACAAACACTAACTGTACAGTATAATTATTATTTCTTTGTTATTCCACCAATCTCTGTGTTTTGTAATTGTTGTTTTCATTTCGACAAAATTTATTGACACAATTTCAGTCCAAATAGAACCTAATCACAGTTACTCATACACACACAAACGCCTAGTCCATATGTTTCTCGAAAAGACGTGCAAATAATTACATTTTTTCTCTTAAAGGTAGCCTATAAAAGTAGGACTAGTCACGCTTTGTTTTACTAAACCCCACCAAATAGGTTTACACACAATATGTCCGCGATTGTCAAGCCATAACAGGTACGGTGTGTGGCGTATTAGAGTATGGAAGGCAATCACATAGTGGATATCAAAAAATCAACCAATTTACCAAAAGTATACATACATACACAATCTCAATTTAGGTGTAAGTGGAAACAGTACTAATTACAATAACATATTATAATAAATCTAGCAGGAAGTCTGACGGCTTATTAAACGTCTAATGCGATTATTAATATTATAATCGATGGCGCAATACACTCATTACAACTTATAAGATTTCGGACATTAGCCAAAGTAAGATAAATCTATCACTAGACATCGTCAAAAAATGCAAACCTTAGTTATAAAATATAGCCTAGTGCTAAAATAATAATAACAAAAATACTCGTCTAGCATTGAATTATAATTTAGACAAACTAGAAATATTGGAAAGACGAATTATTGTGAAAATATTAGGCCCACGAAAAACTTCAGAAGGTTGGAAATTGAGAAGTAATGATGAAATATATCAAAACATAGAAAATATAACAGAAACAATGAGAAGAAGAAGAAGAAGACTATTATTTTTTGGACGTTTATATAGAATGGATGACAATAGGTTGACAAAGCAAATCTTCAAATATCTGTGGGGGAAGAAGTCAACATCAAGCTGGATTAAAGAAGTCCAAAAGAATTTAGAAAAAAATAACATACACGCAGAAGAAGCAATTGAAAGAGACGTTTTTCGGAGAAAAGTGTTAAAAATGGAAGGCGTCCAGGGTAGGAGAGAGAAGGTTCGAAGTGGACTGAAGACAGGAAGAAGTGACACAGTGAAAAGATGAAGGAATATTGGAGAAAAAGAAAAGAACAAAGAGTAAAGAATTGAAATTGGCATGTGGTCGTCAGATGGCTGATACACGTTTACGTTGCAACCACGGGAGGAATCCTTCTTTGATGTAATGGTGAGTAGGCCTACTGTTTTATTTTATTGTTATATTGGAGTGTTAGTGGTCTCAAATATTTCTACTAGTAATTTTATATAAACCACTATGTTGTCTTTGGTATTGACGAGCGCTTTCGGCAGTCAAGCCACCTTCAGGTCATTTACCAACTGTGTTTCGGCAACGTTTTCGACTGCCGAAAGCGCTCGTCAATACCAAAGACAACATAGTGGTTTGTATAAAATTACTAGTAGAACTACTGTTTTATTATTATTATTTTAGCACTATATTATAATTAGCACTATATAATTAAGGTTTCGATTTTTTGACGATATCTATTTGCTAGTAATAGATTTATCTTTGTATTAATTTATTATTCGCCTGAAGACAACCTCTGATTCTATACAGGTCGAAACTTCGTATTTATTAATTTTAACCTACGATGGCTAATGTCCGAAATCTTATAATTTGTAATAAACGTCTAATGTTGGGTTCGTTCATTGACCTATTGGTAAGTTCACTTCGAATACGTACAGCTGGATTAACACAGAGTTTTGAGCACCTACTTTCACTGTTAGAAGTCTCCATATCACATGCCGTACGACAGCACGTGGCTGTAATTGCTGTACGCCTACAAGTTGGAGTCACTGCACACAGAATACTATATTATTTCCGGATCTGTTTTAAGGGCTACGGATCTGTTTTAAGGGATCTGTTTTCAATATCTGGGCTACAGTGTTACTTATAATGCATGCAACGACGTTGTGAATAAGTTGGCATAAGTTCAACCTTATGTGCGGGACCATTAGGCGAACCCTTAAGTCAGCAAGTAAAGGAACGCGCCTAAAATTCTACAAGGTGATGGCTCTTCCCACACTTCTTTATGGGTCTGAGAATTGGACTTTAACGAAGGGCCAGGCCAGTCGCATCCAAGCGGCTGAAATGAGATTTCTCAGGCACGTGGCAGGGTATACTCTCCATGATCATAGAAGAAACACAGATATACGGTAGGAACTGAATATTATGAGTATACTCGACAGGATCGCCCGGTATCGGCTGAATTGGTGGGAACATCTTTGCCGAATGGTTGACTGCCGCATCTCCAAACAACTCTGGAACTATAAGTCGAAAGGGACGGAGAGGTGTGGGACGTCCGAGGAAGCGCTGGAGTGACCAGCTCTAATCTTTTCATATCTGAGACCGGAACAAACCACTTTTGGTTTAATCTGTGAAGATAATGATGATCTGCTTTAAGGTCGTGTATAGACCTATAAGTTTTTTTTTTGCTTTTTTTGCAATGATTTAAACACTGTGACGAGGTTTTTGTACAACTACGAAGTCCAGATTTCGTGAGAAATTTACTAGTTGCAAGAGCAGCTTATAATTTGTACGCCGCGAGGCATACGACAATTTTTGTTTTCCCGACTATAAAGAAATTGACTGGACAGCCTCGAAACAATATGAGAAATCCGGAGCTTGATTTGAATTCTCACTAACAGAACTATCTCTCTTTCTGATCTTGATCTCCGATAATCATAATTCATTATCTACTAATTTGTTTCTGTAGTGAAACTATATTTTTAATGTACTTAAAAAAAACATGAAAAAATCAATAATTAAAAAGAAGAAACGACTTAATGTTATCAAACAATGAAGTAAAAACAACAGGTACTTTCATTTATGCGTACAATGGAAACGACTACATCCATAAACGTGCAATAAAGAGAAAGTATGTATAGTTATTAAACACATATTACACACACATAAGCTTCCCAATCGCAAGTTTTTCCTTCCTTTCAGAATCACATACACCGGACGTACAAGATAGAAAATATATTTTACTACGTTTAAAGTTATATCGTATTCACCAGAGAATATCGTTATAGGTCTATCGTTTGTATTTCTGTACAAAACAAAAACAAACAAAATAACATGAACAGCAGGAGAAATTATCAATAAATGGATATTAACCATTCCAGAAAATTTTTAAAATCGGTAACGTTTTACTATAACGAACTAGGCGATAACTAGTAAAGTCGACGACGTTCGACACAGGCACAACGGACGAATCTAGCCGAGGGAAAGGTGACGAAAAGAGCACACGCGAAGGTCAAGAAAATGTAGTGACCGGAGGTGAGGAATGATTTGGAAGGACGAAGTGTTGACAAATACGGGGAGGAAATCGACTGGGCCTGTACGCTTTACAACTCGCACTCACTAAGCATTGTTTATCACCTCAATTTTCCTTACCCATTACACACCTGTACACATGTTTTTGTTACTGTATTTGTGGGTGTGCCGTATAAACGAATAATAAACCAGGAACGAAAAATAATTAACGTAAGTTATGCTTACATCTTTTTTGGATTCTCTAGAAATGTAACTTTACCGTAGAATACTGAACATTTCATGGACAGCACATGTAACTAATGTTGAAGTTCTTAGAAAGATGACGAAAGAAAGGGAAGTTATTAACACAGTGAAAATAAGGAAGCTTCAGTATCTGGGACATCTGATGAGAAATGAACAGAGATTTTACTTATTGCAGTCCACACTAGAGGGAAAAGTACTTGGAAAGAGAGGAGTTGGGCGACCGAGAATATCATGGCTGAGAAATAGCTATTTCGATCTGACGATGGGCTGTGAAGCTTGAAAGCGCTAATCGGAATAATTTTTATATAGTGGTGTGCAACAGTGATCATTCTGATTGTACGGAGAAAGTCAGAGCCGCCCGACCGGGTGTCTTCTGTACAAAACACGTTTGTCTTCAAATCCAGAAAACGATTATTTATCTACAGGAAAAGAAATGTCCTACCATTTGTATATCTTATTTGAGGTGATCAGGAATACGTAGTTTCTTGCCTTTGGCATGACGTGAAGACAAGTAGGAAGAAGAAAAAGAAGAATATGAAGGTATCACCCACGTACGCACTAGCAATGCTACTGTTTAGTTTACTGACGTATAATCACATCCAAAGATTATAAAAACAATTATTTCTCCTTCTGCCTTCCATGGTAACGCAAAGCTGGCTGTTCCAGTTTAGGCCACCCAGCATTAGCCAAAGTACTGTGGTTTTACCGACTGAGACCTCTTCCAGTATTTTCAGTCCTTTCAGCACTGAAGATGGCCACCGATGGAGTGGCTGAACCATTTGCTAATTTCAACATCGAACCACGGCCTGACAGCACGGAAGTGTTAACAAGGTGTACGTTATGATTATTACGGAATTAGGGCTCCTGTGATCCCCCTATTTCCCCCTCCGTTATCGCGTATTGTTATTAGAAACCTTATGATTCTTCCAGATATTTTTTTTTTAATTAGCGGGGGTCCTACAGTCTATGCCGCATCCCGCATTTCGATCGCCATTTCTCCCTATCCTTCCAGTCCATCATCTTCAATAGCTCGATCTCTCATGCTTTTCCTAATCCCTGTTCTCCATTGTGTTGTCAGTCTTCCTTTTCTTCAACTGTTTTGTGGTGTGTAAGTTTTTGCCATCCAAAGTGTATGCTTTCTTTGGCCATCGCATCTCCTCCATCCTCATTACATTACCCTACCATAGCAACTGTCTGGATTCTATTCTTTCTGCTGTTGTAAATACGCACCCTGTTTTCCTTCTTATATCTTCGTTTCTAACATGTTGCATTCTAGAAATATTACACGCTCTTCATAAGAAGTCCATTTCCATAGTTTCTATCATCTTTTTCTCTTTATCTGAAAGTTGCCAGCATTCGCAGCCACACGTTAAAATGGGCTCCACAATAGTTGTGTAGAGTGTCAGTTTAGTTTGAAGTTTTATTTTGTTCGACCAAAGTAACGAGTTTAGCAAACGAATAGCCTTTTTTCCCTGTTGTATCCTATTTTTGATGTCATTTTTTGTTGTTCCCTGAAATAATGCTTCCCAAATATTTGAAAATATTTTTCTTCCAGATACAATAAAAAGTATACACCGTAACTATCGCATAATTACTAATATCTTTACCGTTAAATAGTCTAGTTAATTTACTTTATTAAAAATAATTGTTACTCTCTGTTTCCAAATATTACAATCTGACAAAGAGTACGTCGACAAGAGCTCGTCCTAGACGCTCTAATGAGACAAAACATTCACGCAAAACCTTTATCAGTACACACTGTAACGTAATGTAGGCCTACGCCCGTCGAGACTTATAATTTTATTTTTCCAATAAAGAAAATAATTACTTTAATAATAATAATAATAATTATTATTATTGTTAAGACAAGACACGCGTGTAGAGTTCAACAACCCAGTTTGGCCGGACACCACTACACTAAATCACTGCTAACGCGGTCTAAATCATGCTACAAAAAGTGGGCGAGTAAAAAAAATTCACAAATACTCACTATATCACTAACGGCCTGCGGTGATTTAGCACTAGATCACACCTGCCCCCGATTGGTGGCCGGCTATTAAACGTACTCTGCTGTTTTTTTTGTCACTCTTATGCTACGTCGTAGCGACGACCCGTTAGGTTTGAAAGAAAAGTGATTTTGTTCAGTTTTAAAGAAATTAAGTTTTGAGTAAAAAAAAGACGGATATTTAATAACAAGCTGTCATCTAATGACATTTTAGACAGTACGCGGACACAATGTTACAAACAGAGAAACGTAGTACTTTATATTTCCTTATAGGTGTGTGTGTGTGTGTGTGTGAGCGCGAAATCTTTTCTTCCAACCTCAGTTACGGGATCTAAATTCTATTTTCTATATATTCTAAATTCGTCCAACAGTTTACTATCACAATAATGCAAGCTCAAGACACTGCACACGTTAATGCGGAATGCAGAGCAGAAAAGGAATGCGGCAAGATTCAGAGTGCTGAAATGCAGTTTCTTCGAAGTACTTAAAAATATACATTACAAGATAGAATAAGGAATGAGGATATCAGAGCAGACCTCGAAGTAGAGGACATATATGAAATTATTTCAGCTTACAGAAGACAATGGAGGGATCATTTGCAAAGGATGACGGAGAATCGAATGCCGTAAGCGGCGCTGAACTATAAAGCCATGTAGAAGAGACGCGGGTCATCCGAGGATGAGATGGGTGCCGGAGCAGGTTTATATAACCTAATCCTTGAAGTGAAGAAGAAGAGGAAGAAGACACCGCCGCACTTTCCACAAGTTGGCTGAATTTGACTTTTTCATCTTCCCAAGAGAGATAAAGCATTAAAGACGAACGTTTGCGATCGTCGAAGACGTAAACAAAAATCGCTGACAGAGCTCACACTTATATCACGAAGTGCATTCTAGAAAATTTTGAAGCCTGAAAAACACGTTGACGTAAGTGTGTTTTCCAGACAGAGTCCTTGGTTCCAGTGGCTCCTGTAACGGAGACAGGGATATTTGTACACTAACAACAGGACTAACCGATGCCTACAGAACACGGCCGTTAACCAGAAACAAGACATTTATACACGTCTGACTGGACTGTCCAAAGCAGCGGTGTGGCGTGGGTACATAACAGCTATTGCCTGTTGTGATAGGCCTAAAATTTAACCTAAAAATTAATTTGAATTTTTCCTAGTACCAAGTGTTCTTTTTAGAGCCAAAATTTTCTTTTTAGAGTTACAATATCCCGGTTTAACGGGATCTGACTCCACTATACTTACACAGAATAAATGAAGACACAAATAATCGAATTAACAATAATAAAGACAAACAGAGAAACATAACTAAACGAACGAAACACAAACAGGTACGTAGTGTCTGCTTCACGTTGGTTCCGAAACGAACATAGCTGCTAACTGAGCGTTTTGCCGGTTTATACAGCGGCAACACATTCGATGGACGAATGTGTCCCGATCCCGTTTGTAGCCTACAGGGTAACTACTACGAGGTCAATGACCACACGCAGTAAAACACTGCCGATGTCTGAGCCGGCAACTCAAGACTGTGCAAGTGCAAATCAGTTCGAAGGCATTGCTATGCTTTTCTTCAAGTTTCCCTACTAATATTGTTCGGATTTCAAATTATTCAATAACTAAACTATTTATTCTGTGATATAATCAATATGGTTACATGGACGCCACGCTACTGGTCCAAAGCAAACGTTTCTCTCTAGTCTTTTACATTTTATCGCACGGAAAGTACGGTCAACTTCGCTGGCGCCACCGTTTCAGTCGCAAACGCAGTTTTTTATGTAATCAAATCAACAATGGTTGCCGCACGTAATGACATCAATGAATTGTCATGTGCATATCTCTCTAGTCGACTGTCAAGAAAATTTGAAGGCCGTTACAGCGAAAACGACGGTACTCGCCAACTACGTTGGGAGTCGCGGGCTTCGCTATATGGCAATTACTGAGACATCTGTGTCAGTGTGTAGCCTGATTTAAGCGCTGAAGATGGTCGCCGAAGGGTACTTGGACAAACGTATATTATTTCTTTTCGCGACTGTACGTCCAAATGATTACGAAATGTTTAGCTACCGTAAAACACCAGAACATCCATGACAATTACGACGTTACAGAAACACAGTCTGCACACACATGCCCCAGCGCGCGCGCGCGCACGGGACACATTCTTGGTAAATTGAATTTTTTACGGTCGAACTGGAAGGGAAGGGGTGCTCAAGGGGTCAGATAGGGCAAACGAGACGGAAGACACGGCTGTCGACCGTCAAGGACACAGCTGATGACGTACGACATGGCACCGGTACACATAGTTTCGTGAATACTTTACCTGCTCCAAACAATACCGACAGTATTGGTCGATGCTTTATCGATATTGATCGACCTACCGATGACACGGTCGATTTGTTGCAAACACGCTATATGACTTTTCAAATTTCTCAAAATTATCTATCTAAAAAGAAAAACTGTAATAAGAGCAAAAATTGTAATTGATAATAGTGTTTTGGAGCAGGTATCACACTTTAATTATTTGGGATGTGATATCTCACATATAGGAAGGACAACGATATCGAGAGTAAGTTAAATCAATTTAGTTATACCTGAGGAACAATAAGACGACTGTTGAAGAATAAAACGCAAACTGAGCCACAGCTAAAGTTCTATAAGGTCGTGGCTGTGCCGACTTTAATGTATGAATGTGAAACATGGAATCTCCTGCAAAAAGATGTTTCAAAAATACAGGCCTCGGAAATGAAATTTTTAAGAGCTGTTAAGGGATGTATTTTGAGAGATCATCTACGAAACGACATAAGGAAAGACCAGAAGTCGTCGGTTCTGGAGAGAATAAAGGAATACAGACAGATCTGGAAGTCCAATGTGGAACGCATGGTAGACACGCGTGTTCCTAAACAAGCGTTTGAATACTGTATAGGCCAGTGGGGACGAGAGGTCGTGGAAGACCCTGAAAAAAATCGGTATGGAGAACCATACATGACTTCCATGTTCTACGATTTATATTTAAAATCATTTTCGAAATGAAATATTTCCATAGAAACTACTTCTTTCTTCAACCTTAACGTCAGTACTGTGGTCACTAACGTATACCACCTCACATCAGCGCACTCGATTTTCACTGTTGATGGCAGTCGATGACACTGCCGAAACGTCTGGTTTTGAAGAAAACATTGGACCACGGCCAAACATCCCGTGAAAGAATTTTAACAACAAACTACTTCTTTGTTGTCGATAACGTAGTACACATATAAAAAATTACCCCCTCCCCATTCAATTAGCCTTTTCATGTATAGATATTTCATCTACCTTTCTACAGTGGATTATTATGACCTTCTTTTCAGGATGCTTTATTCATCAAAATTAAGTACTTTACTCTTGTTAAAACATAAAACGTTGCAGGTAAACTACCCCTTCCCCTTACCCAATCTTCACCAAAATCAATAGGCCCTGAGTCCTCTACACATGCAAAAAATTATTTGATTCTGTTTGAATTTGCGGCAGTTATTGTTCGCCATAGAAAAAAATTCCACACACACACACACACACACACACACACACACACACACACACACACACACACACACACACACACACACACACACACACACACACAGAGAGAGAGAGAGAGAGAGAGAGAGAGAGAGAGAGAGAGAGAGAGAGAGAGAGAGAGAGAGAGAGAGAGAGAGAGACTTTTCGGAAAATGACTTTTCTTCATGTTTTGAGGGTAGTAGAATCAGAATCCGCCCTTATCCCGAACACGATTTTTTCGCCATCACCATACTTCCATTTCCTTATGGTATATGGAAGTAAAAATGGTCAGAGACTCTGTGAAGTTGGAACGGCTTACAGGCCGAGCCATATGGTGTAAGAAAAAAGAAAACTAACGATTGTCTTTCCCGACAATCTATCAGGCATTGAGCAGCTTTTACACTGATTACATGTGACAGCTTTACACAAGGACACAATCTAACTGCCAGCCAAACCAGGTGTCAACCTAAGTAGCCGCCATTTTTACTCGAAAAGCTATAAACACAACTGTATTTGTTTAATCCTAAGCATTCACATCTGCGTTAGGATTGTGGTTTTCGCTTCAAACCGAAGGCTCTTCTCCAAGTTCGTGTCCATCGTCAACTATGCTTGATAAAAATAAAATTTACAATAAAAATGTCGTCTTCAATCTTTTGAGCTTCAGGGTTTTTTTTTTTTTACGGGGCGTTTAAATGCGTCAGTTTCAGGAAATTTATAAAATTATATCGCATACCTACATCATGATGCATACAGTGCATGCATTTCCTTTATGTATTCCATGCAAAACGTCTCATCGAGAAAAATAAATTTTCAGTTTCTACAATTGCGCAGGGTTGTGGAACGATGAAAAAGACGCATTTTATGGTCAGAAGCGCGGGCTGCAGGTGGCGAGTTTAACATACATGAAGGGAAGATATTTCTCACTGCTTACAGACGACATGTACTGCAGAAACTGGACGGAGCGTCTACGAAGGATGAACGACAGATGTTTCCCAAAGAAAATCCTCAAGAGGAGTCGAAGTCTCAGACATTCCGTGAAGTGAAACGGTGTTAAGATAAGCTAGGATAACCACGATGTTAAATGTTAACAACACAGGATAGGAGCAACCGGTTTAATCTTCAGAAGCTGATTTCTACTTTTTAACCTTTATCTAGATAATCTCCTCAAAAAATGGAAACAACAATCACCTGACGGTATTAAAATACACAGAAACAAAAGCTTGAAAACCATTCTCTTCGCGGACGATCAAGCTACATTCGCCACTTCAGAAGACGATCTCCAGCAAGCAATACACATCTTACATAAAATAGGAAAAGAATACAACTGTAACACATCTGAATCAAAGACAAAAGCAATGGCCTTTATAGGAGATGAACCGGTTCGGACCAAAATATGCATAGACAACACATGCATAGAACAAGTAAGACATTTCAACTATCTTGGACGTGACATTGCTTATGATCAAGATAGAGATATAGAAAATAAAGTGACGAATTTCACAAGAATGTGTGGAACGATTTGGAGAATGTTGGAAAGTAAATGTAGAAAAGAAACACAAATAAAATTTTATAAAACAATGTCAACACTGCTATGTTACTGCACACTGCTATAAACAATGTCAATACCTACACTGCTGTATGGTTCTGAAACTGGGTTCATAAAGAAAAAAGATGAACAGAAGTTATAAACAGCAGAAATGAATCCTTAAATTTTTAGTGACCGTCAATCAATTAATGTTTTAGTGGATGGTTAGTGAGGATCGGTCAACAATACAATACTGTCGAAACGTCGACGCAAAACAGCTAAAATTTGTATTATTGACCGATCCTCAATAACCATCCACTAAAACAAGCAGAAATGAAATTTCTGAGATCAATTAAAAGGTTTAATAGACGATATCATGTAAGAAGTCAGGAGATAAGAAGTGATTTAGATATTTTTGCAGTTAATGAAAGGGTTAAATAATACAGAAGAAAATGGATTCAACACATAGATATAATGGAAGAAAGTAGAATACCGAAGATGGCGAAAGATTACAACCCTAGAGGCAGAAGAAACGTTGGGAGGGCTAAGAAAAGGTGGACTGTGGAATAGGAACAGGCCGCTAAAGCCTAAAACCGTTAAGAAGATGGTGATGATGAAGTTGATGATAATGATTATAAAAACGTGAAAACAACTAAGGTAAACAGATGTTTTCACGACGACCAGGGCGATAACGCGCTGGCGCGATTAACTTTTCAAATTCCCAAGTTTTCTCTGGACAAATTATTGTCAAAATTCCCAAACGTTCTGTCATTGCTGTACGTGTCATCATAAATATATGCGGGCCAAATAAATAGGGCAGATTATATGAAAAAAGTGAAATTTCTAAATCTAATTTAAAAACCGTGTAAAACAGTGAACATATATAGGCCTACTGTTTCAAAGCATACGATATAGACGCACGTTGTATGAAATATTATAACAGTGACGGCAAAACAGAGATTTCCCACCGGTCTAGGTTAAGCGGATCGGCGCTCCACAAAACCACTGCCAAAACTACAGAAACAGATCTTGGCAGACGGGGATCGGCCGCCCGCCGGACGGGACCACTTTCATTAACAAAGTGCGCCCGCGCTCGCCACCGTCTCTGCGCCGCTTTTTTTCAGGAAATACGTCTACACCTGTCGGGAACCATCTTGCGCCGAGCGAGAGAGGGGTAGAAGCCGAGTTCACGCCGATTATTATAACTGTTTTCATCATATTTGATATACTCTTCATATAATCATTCGTTTGGATTGTTAGGTCTTCGTAGGCCTTTTAAACAACACATTAACGCTCTACGCACGGTTTTTGAAAAAAAGACATGTTTGTAGAATTCACAGACGGTCGATTTTTACATTATGCGGCTAAAACGATAATTGCATACGGTAAATGTACGCTGATTACTTAAAAAACAAAGTTAAGTCGGGAACGTTTTATAGCTTTGATATTCTGCTACGTATCATACTTCAACGCAATACTAACACAAAATGTTTTAAATATTATGCAGCAAAGTTGAATATCCTTTAAAACGTTACGGGTTTCAGATCGTTAGCCTTTTCTCGAATGGGGATTATCTCACCATGTAAGCGAAGGCACTATATACTAAATAAAATGTCTGCTATAACCTCTATGGGATACGAATATAAAAGCACAATTTTTATTATCTTCTCCATCGAAAAATGATGACAACGATCGACGTACTGCCCGAGACAGTAGTAGGTTCACAAAAAAAACTTATATCAAAATAATAAAATATTTAATATAAGTTAAAAAGGAAAATTTTAACGTAGGCATTTATTACGCACTTTGTATCAGCTCGTTCATATTTTGAACTTAGTACATTTATTACTACATAAATTTCGATATTACATGATTTTTCAATTATAGGAAAATTACAAAAATCCCGACTACTCTTTTTTTTAGTGATATTTAGTGACATAACAACTGCAGAGTACACAAACATACAATAAACATTAAAAAATCGAAACATTCGGATTTCGTTGCAATTCCGTTTAGTCTGACACCCTGCTGGATTTTCGCAATTTTTCTATTTTTTAATCTTTTTTTGAGCTCTAGGATGCAAACATTTTGAAATTTTGGATGTTAGTTAAAATTCTCTTTAATTTCATACGCCGCATGATTTTGTTACCTATCGATTAATCCGTTTTTTTAAACTAAAGTAGATCATTTAATCAATTTTACTTTTTGTAAAAAATCCGTAATTGAACCTTTCGATCTTACCAACTGTTTACATACACGAGAAAAATTAATATCTCGTGCGAACGTTTGCGACAGATGATACATACACACCTATTTCTGATCGACCTGAGAGAGAAAACATTAAGGCTGGACACTGTATAGCCTACAACGTTTTAAACAGACATTTTGATCGACCTGTGTTATCGACCTGACAGAGGAAACGTTAAGACTGGACACTGTATAGCCTATAACGTTTTAAACAGACATTTTGATCGACCTGTGTTATCGACCTGACAGAGGAAACGTTAAGACTGGACACTGTATAGCCTACAACGTTTTAAACAGACATTTTGATCGACCTGTGTTATCGACCTGACAGAGGAAACGTTAAGACTGGACACTGTATAGCCTACAACGTTTTAAACAGACATTTTGATCGACCTGTGTTATCGACCTGACAGAGGAAACGTTAAGACTGGACACTGTATAGCCTACAACGTTTTAAACAGACATTTTGATCGACCTGTGTTATCGACCTGACAGAGGAAACGTTAAGACTGGACACTGTATAGCCTACAACGTTTTAAACAGACATTTTGATCGACCTGTGTTATCGACCTGACAGAGGAAACGTTAAGACTGGACACTGTATAGCCTATAACGTTTTAAACAGACATTTTGATCGACCTGTGTTATCGACCTGACAGAGGAAACGTTAAGACTGGACACTGTATAGCCTACAACGTTTTAAACAGACATTTTGATCGACCTGTGTTATCGACCTGACAGAGGAAACGTTAAGACTGGACACTGTATAGCCTACAACGTTTTAAACAGACATTTTGATCGACCTGTGTTATCGACCTGACAGAGGAAACGTTAAGACTGGACACTGTATAGCCTACAACGTTTTAAACAGACATTTTGATCGACCTGTGTTATCGACCTGACAGAGGAAACGTTAAGACTGGACACTGTATAGCCTACAACGTTTTAAACAGACATTTTGATCGACCTGTGTTATCGACCTGACAGAGGAAACGTTAAGACTGGACACTGTATAGCCTACAACGTTTTAAACAGACATTTTGATCGACCTGTGTTATCGACCTGACAGAGGAAACGTTAAGACTGGACACTGTATAGCCTACAACGTTTTAAACAGACATTTTGATCGACCTGTGTTATCGACCTGACAGAGGAAACGTTAAGACTGGACACTGTATAGCCTATAACGTTTTAAACAGACATTTTGATCGACCTGTGTTATCGACCTGACAGAGGAAACGTTAAGACTGGACACTGTATAGCCTACAACGTTTTAAACAGACATTTTGATCGACCTGTGTTATCGACCTGACAGAGGAAACGTTAAGACTGGACACTGTATAGCCTACAACGTTTTAAACAGACATTTTGATCGACCTGTGTTATCGACCTGACAGAGGAAACGTTAAGACTGGACACTGTATAGCCTACAACGTTTTAAACAGACATTTTGATCGACCTGTGTTATCGACCTGACAGAGGAAACGTTAAGACTGGACACTGTATAGCCTACAACGTTTTAAACAGACATTTTGATCGACCTGTGTTATCGACCTGACAGAGGAAACGTTAAGACTGGACACTGTATAGCCTACAACGTTTTAAACAGACATTTTGATCGACCTGTGTTATCGACCTGACAGAGGAAACGTTAAGACTGGACACTGTATAGCCTACAACGTTTTAAACAGACATTTTGATCGACCTGTGTTATCGACCTGACAGAGGAAACGTTAAGACTGGACACTGTATAGCCTATAACGTTTTAAACAGACATTTTGATCGACCTGTGTTATCGACCTGACAGAGGAAACGTTAAGACTGGACACTGTATAGCCTACAACGTTTTAAACAGACATTTTGATCGACCTGTGTTATCGACCTGACAGAGGAAACGTTAAGACTGGACACTGTATAGCCTACAACGTTTTAAACAGACATTTTGATCGACCTGTGTTATCGACCTGACAGAGGAAACGTTAAGACTGGACACTGTATAGCCTACAACGTTTTAAACAGACATTTTGATCGACCTGTGTTATCGACCTGACAGAGGAAACGTTAAGACTGGACACTGTATAGCCTATAACGTTTTAAACAGACATTTTGATCGACCTGTGTTATCGACCTGACAGAGGAAACGTTAAGACTGGACACTGTATAGCCTACAACGTTTTAAACAGACATTTTGATCGACCTGTGTTATCGACCTGACAGAGGAAACGTTAAGACTGGACACTGTATAGCCTACAACGTTTTAAACAGACATTTTGATCGACCTGTGTTAGCGACCTGACAGAGGAAACGTTAAGACTGGACACTGTATAGCCTATAACGTTTTAAACAGACATTTTGATCGACCTGTGTTAGCGACCTGACAGAGGAAACGTTAAGACTGGACACTGTATAGCCTATAACGTTTTAAACAGACATTTTGATCGACCTGTGTTATCGACCTGACAGAGGAAACATTAAGACTGGACACTGTATAGCCTACAACGTTTTAAACAGACATTTTGATCGACCTGTGTTATCGACCTGACAGAGGAAACGTTAAGACTGGACACTGTATAGCCTACAACGTTTTAAACAGACATTTTGATCGACCTGTGTTATCGACCTGACAGAGGAAACGTTAAGACTGGACACTGTATAGCCTACAACGTTTTAAACAGACATTTTGATCGACCTGTGTTATCGACCTGACAGAGGAAACGTTAAGACTGGACACTGTATAGCCTACAACGTTTTAAACAGACATTTTGATCGACCTGTGTTAGCGACCTGACAGAGGAAACGTTAAGACTGGACACTGTATAGCCTATAACGTTTTAAACAGACATTTTGATCGACCTGTGTTATCGACCTGACAGAGGAAACATTAAGACTGGACACTGTATAGCCTACAACGTTTTAAACAGACATTTTGATCGACCTGTGTTATCGACCTGACAGAGGAAACGTTAAGACTGGACACTGTATAGCCTATAACGTTTTAAACAGACATTTTGATCGACCTGTGTTATCGACCTGACAGAGGAAACATTAAGGCTGGACACTGTATAGCCTACAACGTTTTAAACAGACATTTTGATCGACCTGTGTTATCGACCTGACAGAGGAAACATTAAGGCTGGACACTGTATAGCCTACAACGTTTTAAACAGACATTTTGATCGACCTGTGTTATCGACCTGACAGAGGAAACATTAAGGCTGGACACTGTATAGCCTACAACGTTTTAAACAGACATTTTGATCGACCTGTGTTATCGACCTGACAGAGGAAACGTTAAGACTGGACACTGTATAGCCTACAACGTTTTAAACAGACATTTTGATCGACCTGTGTTATCGACCTGACAGAGGAAACGTTAAGACTGGACACTGTATAGCCTATAACGTTTTAAACAGACATTTTGATCGACCTGTGTTATCGACCTGACAGAGGAAACGTTAAGACTGGACACTGTATAGCCTACAACGTTTTAAACAGACATTTTGATCGACCTGTGTTATCGACCTGAGAGAGGAAACGTTAAGACTGGACACTGTATAGCCTACAACGTTTTAAACAGACATTTTGATCGACCTGTGTTATCGACCTGACAGAGGAAACATTAAGGCTGGACACTGTATAGCCTACAACGTTTTAAACAGACATTTTGATCGACCTGTGTTATCGACCTGAGAGAGGAAACGTTAAGACTGGACACTGTATAGCCTACAACGTTTTAAACAGACATTTTGATCGACCTGTGTTATCGACCTGACAGAGGAAACGTTAAGACTGGACACTGTATAGCCTATAACGTTTTAAACAGACATTTTGATCGACCTGTGTTATCGACCTGAGAGAGGAAACATTAAGACTGGACACTGTATAGCCTACAACGTTTTAAACAGACATTTTGATCGACCTGTGTTATCGACCTGACAGAGGAAACGTTAAGACTGGACACTGTATAGCCTATAACGTTTTAAACAGACATTTTGATCGACCTGTGTTATCGACCTGACAGAGGAAACGTTAAGACTGGACACTGTATAGCCTACAACGTTTTAAACAGACATTTTGATCGACCTGTGTTATCGACCTGACAGAGGAAACGTTAAGACTGGACACTGTATAGCCTACAACGTTTTAAACAGACATTTTGATCGACCTGTGTTATCGACCTGAGAGAGGAAACGTTAAGACTGGACACTGTATAGCCTACAACGTTTTAAACAGACATTTTGATCGACCTGTGTTATCGACCTGACAGAGGAAACGTTAAGACTGGACACTGTATAGCCTACAACGTTTTAAACAGACATTTTGATCGACCTGTGTTATCGACCTGACAGAGGAAACGTTAAGACTGGACACTGTATAGCCTACAACGTTTTAAACAGACATTTTGATCGACCTGTGTTATCGACCTGAGAGAGAAAACATTAAGACTGGACACTGTATAGCCTATAACGTTTTAAACAGACATTTTGATCGACCTGTGTTATCGACCTGACAGAGGAAACGTTAAGACTGGACACTGTATAGCCTATAACGTTTTAAACAGACATTTTGATCGACCTGTGTTATCGACCTGAGAGAGGAAACGTTAAGACTGGACACTGTATAGCCTACAACGTTTTAAACAGACATTTTGATCGACCTGTGTTATCGACCTGACAGAGGAAACGTTAAGACTGGACACTGTATAGCCTATAACGTTTTAAACAGACATTTTGATCGACCTGTGTTATCGACCTGAGAGAGGAAACGTTAAGACTGGACACTGTATAGCCTATAACGTTTTAAACAGACATTTTGATCGACCTGTGTTATCGACCTGAGAGAGGAAACGTTAAGACTGGACACTGTATAGCCTACAACGTTTTAAACAGACATTTTGATCGACCTGTGTTATCGACCTGACAGAGGAAACGTTAAGACTGGACACTGTATAGCCTACAACGTTTTAAACAGACATTTTGATCGACCTGTGTTATCGACCTGAGAGAGGAAACGTTAAGACTGGACACTGTATAGCCTACAACGTTTTAAACAGACATTTTGATCGACCTGTGTTATCGACCTGACAGAGGAAACGTTAAGACTGGACACTGTATAGCCTATAACGTTTTAAACAGACATTTTGATCGACCTGTGTTATCGACCTGACAGAGGAAACGTTAAGACTGGACACTGTATAGCCTACAACGTTTTAAACAGACATTTTGATCGACCTGTGTTATCGACCTGAGAGAGGAAAACATTAAGACTGGACACTGTATAGCCTATAACGTTTTAAACAGACATTTTGATCGACCTGTGTTATCGACCTGACAGAGGAAACGTTAAGACTGGACACTGTATAGCCTATAACGTTTTAAACAGACATTTTGATCGACCTGTGTTATCGACCTGAGAGAGGAAACGTTAAGACTGGACACTGTATAGCCTACAACGTTTTAAACAGACATTTTGATCGACCTGTGTTATCGACCTGAGAGAGAAACGTTAAGCTGGACACTGTATAGCCTACAACGTTTTAAACAGACATTTTGATCGACCTGTGTTATCGACCTGAGAGAGGAAACGTTAAGACTGGACACTGTATAGCCTACAACGTTTTAAACAGACATTTTGATCGACCTGTGTTATCGACCTGACAGAGGAAACGTTAAGACTGGACACTGTATAGCCTATAACGTTTTAAACAGACATTTTGATCGACCTGTGTTATCGACCTGACAGAGGAAACGTTAAGACTGGACACTGTATAGCCTATAACGTTTTAAACAGACATTTTGATCGACCTGTGTTATCGACCTGAGAGAGGAAAACGTTAAGGCTGGACACTGTATAGCCTACAACGTTTTAAACAGACATTTTGATCGACCTGTGTTATCGACCTGAGAGAGGAAACGTTAAGACTGGACACTGTATAGCCTACAACGTTTTAAACAGACATTTTGATCGACCTGTGTTATCGACCTGACAGAGGAAACGTTAAGACTGGACACTGTATAGCCTACAACGTTTTAAACAGACATTTTGATCGACCTGTGTTATCGACCTGAGAGAGGAAACGTTAAGACTGGACACTGTATAGCCTACAACGTTTTAAACAGACATTTTGATCGACCTGTGTTATCGACCTGAGAGAGGAAACGTTAAGACTGGACACTGTATAGCCTACAACGTTTTAAACAGACATTTTGATCGACCTGTGTTATCGACCTGAGAGAGGAAACGTTAAGACTGGACACTGTATAGCCTACAACGTTTTAAACAGACATTTTGATCGACCTGTGTTATCGACCTGACAGAGGAAACGTTAAGACTGGACACTGTATAGCCTATAACGTTTTAAACAGACATTTTGATCGACCTGTGTTATCGACCTGAGAGAGGAAACATTAAGACTGGACACTGTATAGCCTACAACGTTTTAAACAGACATTTTGATCGACCTGTGTTATCGACCTGACAGAGGAAACGTTAAGACTGGACACTGTATAGCCTATAACGTTTTAAACAGACATTTTGATCGACCTGTGTTATCGACCTGACAGAGGAAACGTTAAGACTGGACACTGTATAGCCTACAACGTTTTAAACAGACATTTTGATCGACCTGTGTTATCGACCTGACAGAGGAAACGTTAAGACTGGACACTGTATAGCCTACAACGTTTTAAACAGACATTTTGATCGACCTGTGTTATCGACCTGAGAGAGGAAACGTTAAGACTGGACACTGTATAGCCTACAACGTTTTAAACAGACATTTTGATCGACCTGTGTTATCGACCTGAGAGAGGAAACGTTAAGACTGGACACTGTATAGCCTACAACGTTTTAAACAGACATTTTGATCGACCTGTGTTATCGACCTGACAGAGGAAACGTTAAGACTGGACACTGTATAGCCTATAACGTTTTAAACAGACATTTTGATCGACCTGTGTTATCGACCTGACAGAGGAAACGTTAAGACTGGACACTGTATAGCCTACAACGTTTTAAACAGACATTTTGATCGACCTGTGTTATCGACCTGAGAGAGAAAACATTAAGACTGGACACTGTATAGCCTATAACGTTTTAAACAGACATTTTGATCGACCTGTGTTATCGACCTGACAGAGGAAACGTTAAGACTGGACACTGTATAGCCTATAACGTTTTAAACAGACATTTTGATCGACCTGTGTTATCGACCTGAGAGAGGAAACGTTAAGACTGGACACTGTATAGCCTACAACGTTTTAAACAGACATTTTGATCGACCTGTGTTATCGACCTGACAGAGGAAACGTTAAGACTGGACACTGTATAGCCTATAACGTTTTAAACAGACATTTTGATCGACCTGTGTTATCGACCTGACAGAGGAAACGTTAAGACTGGACACTGTATAGCCTATAACGTTTTAAACAGACATTTTGATCGACCTGTGTTATCGACCTGAGAGAGGAAACGTTAAGACTGGACACTGTATAGCCTACAACGTTTTAAACAGACATTTTGATCGACCTGTGTTATCGACCTGAGAGAGAAAACATTAAGACTGGACACTGTATAGCCTATAACGTTTTAAACAGACATTTTGATCGACCTGTGTTATCGACCTGAGAGAGGAAACGTTAAGACTGGACACTGTATAGCCTACAACGTTTTAAACAGACATTTTGATCGACCTGTGTTATCGACCTGAGAGAGAAAACATTAAGACTGGACACTGTATAGCCTATAACGTTTTAAACAGACATTTTGATCGACCTGTGTTATCGACCTGACAGAGGAAACGTTAAGACTGGACACTGTATAGCCTATAACGTTTTAAACAGACATTTTGATCGACCTGTGTTATCGACCTGAGAGAGAAAACATTAAGACTGGACACTGTATAGCCTACAACGTTTTAAACAGACATTTTGATCGACCTGTGTTATCGACCTGACAGAGGAAACGTTAAGACTGGACACTGTATAGCCTATAACGTTTTAAACAGACATTTTGATCGACCTGTGTTATCGACCTGACAGAGGAAACGTTAAGACTGGACACTGTATAGCCTACAACGTTTTAAACAGACATTTTGATCGACCTGTGTTATCGACCTGACAGAGGAAACGTTAAGACTGGACACTGTATAGCCTACAACGTTTTAAACAGACATTTTGATCGACCTGTGTTATCGACCTGACAGAGGAAACGTTAAGACTGGACACTGTATAGCCTATAACGTTTTAAACAGACATTTTGATCGACCTGTGTTATCGACCTGAGAGAGGAAACGTTAAGACTGGACACTGTATAGCCTACAACGTTTTAAACAGACATTTGATCGACCTGTGTTATCGACCTGACAGAGGAAACGTTAAGACTGGACACTGTATAGCCTACAACGTTTTAAACAGACATTTTGATCGACCTGTGTTATCGACCTGACAGAGGGAAACGTTAAGACTGGACACTGTATAGCCTACAACGTTTTAAACAGACATTTGATCGACCTGTGTTATCGACCTGACAGAGGAAACGTTAAGACTGGACACTGTATAGCCTACAACGTTTTAAACAGACATTTTGATCGACCTGTGTTATCGACCTGACAGAGGAAACGTTAAGACTGGACACTGTATAGCCTACAACGTTTTAAACAGACATTTTGATCGACCTGTGTTATCGACCTGAGAGAGGAAACATTAAGACTGGACACTGTATAGCCTACAACGTTTTAAACAGACATTTTGATCGACCTGTGTTATCGACCTGACAGAGGAAACGTTAAGACTGGACACTGTATAGCCTATAACGTTTTAAACAGACATTTTGATCGACCTGTGTTATCGACCTGACAGAGGAAACGTTAAGACTGGACACTGTATAGCCTACAACGTTTTAAACAGACATTTTGATCGACCTGTGTTATCGACCTGACAGAGGAAACGTTAAGACTGGACACTGTATAGCCTACAACGTTTTAAACAGACATTTTGATCGACCTGTGTTATCGACCTGACAGAGGAAACGTTAAGACTGGACACTGTATAGCCTACAACGTTTTAAACAGACATTTTGATCGACCTGTGTTATCGACCTGAGAGAGGAAACGTTAAGACTGGACACTGTATAGCCTACAACGTTTTAAACAGACATTTTGATCGACCTGTGTTATCGACCTGAGAGAGGAAACGTTAAGACTGGACACTGTATAGCCTACAACGTTTTAAACAGACATTTTGATCGACCTGTGTTATCGACCTGACAGAGGAAACGTTAAGACTGGACACTGTATAGCCTACAACGTTTTAAACAGACATTTTGATCGACCTGTGTTATCGACCTGAGAGAGGAAACGTTAAGACTGGACACTGTATAGCCTACAACGTTTTAAACAGACATTTTGATCGACCTGTGTTATCGACCTGAGAGAGGAAAACTTTAAGACTGGACACTGTATAGCCTATAACGTTTTTAAACAGACATTTTGATCGACCTGTGTTATCGACCTGACAGAGGAAACGTTAAGACTGGACACTGTATAGCCTATAACGTTTTAAACAGACATTTTGATCGACCTGTGTTATCGACCTGAGAGAGGAAACGTTAAGACTGGACACTGTATAGCCTACAACGTTTTTAAACAGACATTTTGATCGACCTGTGTTATCGACCTGACAGAGAAACGTTAAGACTGGACACTGTATAGCCTACAACGTTTTAAACAGACATTTTGATCGACCTGTGTTATCGACCTGACAGAGGAAACGTTAAGACTGGACACTGTATAGCCTACAACGTTTTAAACAGACATTTTGATCGACCTGTGTTATCGACCTGACAGAGGAAACGTTAAGACTGGACACTGTATAGCCTACAACGTTTTAAACAGACATTTTGATCGACCTGTGTTATCGACCTGACAGAGGAAACGTTAAGACTGGACACTGTATAGCCTATAACGTTTTAAACAGACATTTTGATCGACCTGTGTTATCGACCTGACAGAGGAAACGTTAAGACTGGACACTGTATAGCCTACAACGTTTTAAACAGACATTTTGATCGACCTGTGTTATCGACCTGAGAGAGGAAACGTTAAGACTGGACACTGTATAGCCTACAACGTTTTAAACAGACATTTTGATCGACCTGTGTTATCGACCTGACAGAGGAAACGTTAAGACTGGACACTGTATAGCCTAAACGTTTTAAACAGACATTTTGATCGACCTGTGTTATCGACCTGACAGAGGAAACGTTAAGACTGGACACTGTATAGCCTACAACGTTTTAAACAGACATTTTGATCGACCTGTGTTATCGACCTGACAGAGGAAACGTTAAGACTGGACACTGTATAGCCTACAACGTTTTAAACAGACATTTTGATCGACCTGTGTTATCGACCTGAGAGAGGAAACGTTAAGACTGGACACTGTATAGCCTATAACGTTTTAAACAGACATTTTGATCGACCTGTGTTATCGACCTGACAGAGGAAACGTTAAGACTGGACACTGTATAGCCTACAACGTTTTAAACAGACATTTTGATCGACCTGTGTTATCGACCTGACAGAGGAAACGTTAAGACTGGACACTGTATAGCCTATAACGTTTTAAACAGACATTTTGATCGACCTGTGTTATCGACCTGACAGAGGAAACGTTAAGACTGGACACTGTATAGCCTACAACGTTTTAAACAGACATTTTGATCGACCTGTGTTATCGACCTGACAGAGGAAACGTTAAGACTGGACACTGTATAGCCTATAACGTTTTAAACAGACATTTTGATCGACCTGTGTTATCGACCTGACAGAGGAAACGTTAAGACTGGACACTGTATAGCCTACAACGTTTTAAACAGACATTTTGATCGACCTGTGTTATCGACCTGACAGAGGAAACGTTAAGACTGGACACTGTATAGCCTATAACGTTTTAAACAGACATTTTGATCGACCTGTGTTATCGACCTGACAGAGGAAACGTTAAGACTGGACACTGTATAGCCTACAACGTTTTAAACAGACATTTTGATCGACCTGTGTTATCGACCTGACAGAGGAAACGTTAAGACTGGACACTGTATAGCCTATAACGTTTTAAACAGACATTTTGATCCCTGTTATCGACCTGACAGAGGAAACGTTAAGACTGGACACTGTATAGCCTATAACGTTTTAAACAGACATTTTGATCGACCTGTGTTATCGACCTGAGAGAGGAAACGTTAAGACTGGACACTGTATAGCCTACAACGTTTTAAACAGACATTTTGATCGACCTGTGTTATCGACCTGAAGAGAGAAACGTTAAGACTGGACACTGTATAGCCTATAACGTTTTAAACAGACATTTTGATCGACCTGTGTTATCGACCTGACAGAGGAAACGTTAAGACTGGACACTGTATAGCCTACAACGTTTTAAACAGACATTTTGATCGACCTGTGTTATCGACCTGAGAGAGGAAACGTTAAGACTGGACACTGTATAGCCTATAACGTTTTAAACAGACATTTTGATCGACCTGTGTTATCGACCTGAGAGAGGAAACGTTAAGACTGGACACTGTATAGCCTACAACGTTTTAAACAGACATTTTGATCGACCTGTGTTATCGACCTGAGAGAGAAAACATTAAGACTGGACACTGTATAGCCTATAACGTTTTAAACAGACATTTTGATCGACCTGTGTTATCGACCTGACAGAGGAAACGTTAAGACTGGACACTGTATAGCCTACAACGTTTTAAACAGACATTTTGATCGACCTGTGTTATCGACCTGAGAGAGGAAAACGTTAAGACTGGACACTGTATAGCCTATAACGTTTTTAAACAGACATTTTGATCGACCTGTGTTATCGACCTGACAGAGGAAACGTTAAGACTGGACACTGTATAGCCTACAACGTTTTAAACAGACATTTTGATCGACCTGTGTTATCGACCTGAGAGAGAAACGTTAAGACTGGACACTGTATAGCCTACAACGTTTTAAACAGACATTTTGATCGACCTGTGTTATCGACCTGACAGAGGAAACGTTAAGACTGGACACTGTATAGCCTACAACGTTTTAAACAGACATTTTGATCGACCTGTGTTATCGACCTGACAGAGGAAACGTTAAAGACTGGACACTGTATAGCCTACAACGTTTTAACAGACATTTTGATCGACCTGTGTTATCGACCTGACAGAGGAAACGTTAAGACTGGACACTGTATAGCCTATAACGTTTTTAAACAGACATTTTGATCGACCTGTGTTATCGACCTGACAGAGGAAACGTTAAGACTGGACACTGTATAGCCTATAACGTTTTAAACAGACATTTTGATCGACCTGTGTTATCGACCTGACAGAGGAAACGTTAAGACTGGACACTGTATAGCCTACAACGTTTTAAACAGACATTTTGATCGACCTGTGTTATCGACCTGACAGAGGAAACGTTAAGACTGGACACTGTATAGCCTACAACGTTTTAAACAGACATTTTGATCGACCTGTGTTATCGACCTGACAGAGGAAACGTTAAGACTGGACACTGTATAGCCTACAACGTTTTAAACAGACATTTTGATCGACCTGTGTTATCGACCTGACAGAGGAAACGTTAAGACTGGACACTGTATAGCCTACAACGTTTTAAACAGACATTTTGATCGACCTGTGTTATCGACCTGACAGAGGAAACGTTAAGACTGGACACTGTATAGCCTACAACGTTTTAAACAGACATTTTGATCGACCTGTGTTATCGACCTGACAGAGGAAACGTTAAGACTGGACACTGTATAGCCTACAACGTTTTTAAACAGACATTTTGATCGACCTGTGTTATCGACCTGACAGAGGAAACGTTAAGACTGGACACTGTATAGCCTACAACGTTTTAAACAGACATTTTGATCGACCTGTGTTATCGACCTGACAGAGGAAACGTTAAGACTGGACACTGTATAGCCTATAACGTTTTAAACAGACATTTTGATCGACCTGTGTTATCGACCTGACAGAGGAAACGTTAAGACTGGACACTGTATAGCCTACAACGTTTTAAACAGACATTTTGATCGACCTGTGTTATCGACCTGACAGAGGAAACGTTAAGACTGGACACTGTATAGCCTACAACGTTTTAAACAGACATTTTGATCGACCTGTGTTATCGACCTGACAGAGGAAACGTTAAGACTGGACACTGTATAGCCTACAACGTTTTAAACAGACATTTTGATCGACCTGTGTTATCGACCTGACAGAGGAAACGTTAAGACTGGACACTGTATAGCCTATAACGTTTTAAACAGACATTTTGATCGACCTGTGTTATCGACCTGACAGAGGAAACGTTAAGACTGGACACTGTATAGCCTACAACGTTTTAAACAGACATTTGATCGACCTGTGTTATCGACCTGACAGAGGAAACGTTAAGACTGGACACTGTATAGCCTACAACGTTTTAAACAGACATTTTGATCGACCTGTGTTATCGACCTGACAGAGGAAACGTTAAGACTTGGACACTGTATAGCCTATAACGTTTTAAACAGACATTTTGATCGACCTGTGTTATCGACTGACAGAGGAAACGTTAAGACTGGACACTGTATAGCCTAAAACGTTTTAAACAGACATTTTGATCGACCTGTGTTATCGACCTGACAGAGGAAACGTTAAGACTGGACACTGTATAGCCTATAACGTTTTAAACAGACATTTTGATCGACCTGTGTTATCGACCTGACAGAGGAAACGTTAAGACTGACACTGTATAGCCTATAACGTTTTTAAACAGACATTTTGATCTGACCTGTGTTATCGACCTGACAGAGGAAACGTTAAGACTGGACACTGTATAGCCTATCAACGTTTTAAACAGACATTTTGATCGACCTGTGTTATCGACCTGAGAGAGGAAACGTTAAGACTGGACACTGTATAGCCTACTACGTTTTAAACAGACATTTTGATCGACCTGTGTTATCGACCTGACAGAGGAAACGTTAAGACTGGACACTGTATAGCCTATAACGTTTTAAACAGACATTTTGATCGACCTGTGTTATCGACCTGACAGAGGAAACGTTAAGACTGGACACTGTATAGCCTATAACGTTTTAAACAGACATTTTGATCGACCTGTGTTATCGACCTGACAGAGGAAACGTTAAGACTGGACACTGTATGAGCCTATAACGTTTTAACAGACATTTTGTGATCGACCTGTGTTATCGACCTGACAGAGGAAACGTTAAGGACTGGACACTGTATAGCCTATAACGTTTTAAACAGACATTTTGATCGAC